>JAPPVO010000003.1:112535554-113135554 GCA_030407325.1 Camellia japonica
AGAGGGGAAAGTAAGCTCGAGCGTGAAATGCGTGTATCCAGTACTTTGCATGTGTTTACAGTCCGCTCGAGTGAGGGAATGCACGCTCGAGCGAGGACTGCACGCTCGAGCGAGGGTCGAGCACCTGTCGAGCGTGAATTTCATGCATCCAGTACTTTTGCAGTCCACTCGAGCGAGGAAAGTCACACTCGAGCGTAGATCTTTTGTCTGCATGTCCGCTCAAGCGGATAAAGCCACGCTCGAGCGGGACCCCTGTTTCAGCAAAAATTTGAAAAGTGTTTTAAAGTGCATCTTTGCATCCTCATTCCATCCTAGGCATTCCTAGGCCTAGTTTAAGGCATCTTAATGAGGATAATGCTATAGAACCACACCGAGTCAAGATAGGGACTAAGTTATTGTTTCCAAACGTGCAACTTAGTGTGTGTTCATCCTGTAACTGTGTAGGGTTGGCATCCGAGGACGCTCACTAGCCTATCTGTAGCCCAGAACTCTGTGAGTAACAATGTTATAAAGATATATTCAATTATGAATATTTTCTGAATGATCAACTGTACTGCTTTTTGAAATGATATTTCCTACTGAATGAATGCTTGTCCTATTTGTGAACTGTATTCGTGGCATCCATAGCAATTTACTGTTACCGTACTGTACTGCTACTGTCACAGAGATCTCTGTCGGTTTCCATGTTAGAACCACTACTGTTTACTGTTATGATGGCCATCAACTGACTGTTCGGTCTGTTAAGACCTACTGTACTGTTTGCTATGGGATGTACCACATATGACTGCTATGACTGAATGACTGATATACTGTTATAACTGACTGTTTTAAATACTGAAAGGACATTCATTCTTAACCTCTTTACGCATATGTTATTCACTGGGCTTTAGCTCACTGTTTATATATATATATATATATGTAGGTGTCCAGGCACCGGATCGGAGCTAGGAGCGTTGGGTTTAACTCCCTTTTTGTCAAGCCAACCACTGTGCCTCACTGAGAGGTTCCAAGTCCTTCTAGCTAGGGCTTTTTGGGGTGTTTTAGATTCATCTTTCTGTCTTGTTTTTTGTATAGACTGACTGTACCTGTACTGTACTGTTCTAATAGGGATTAGGTCCCTGTCCTGGATGATTGTATATGTATGTATATACTGTTTTGGTTCTGAATGTGAATATGTTATGAAAAGTCTTTTTTTGCATACAGACTGTCACAGCTCATTGGACATCTTTCATTACTGTTTTGGCTTCCGCCAGCCCCTGTACTCTGTATTACTGTTATTACTGTTAAGCAGGCCTTCGGTAATCACGGATTACTGGCCGGTTACGGTGCTAAACCCATAGGGGCGGGTTGGGTCGTGACAGAGTGGTATCAGAGCGATATCAAACCACGAGTTATACCGCACACACGTGTCCAAATGATCTATAGGATGTCCTAGAAAAGTGAATGGGGCATTGCATGAGCATTGAAAAAGTGTCTGTGGCCATGACATGAATATATGTGCTAATGTGTTAATATGTTAAGTATGTAACTGTCTATGTTTATAATTGCCATAATATAGTGAAATGGATAACGCAAGAAATGCTGATGAATCTGAATCATCTAAGGCCAGAATGGCAAGGCTAGAAAGAACAATTGAACTGCTACTGAGGCCTTAAGGCAACAACAGAACCAACAGCCCCCACCTCCTCCAGTACAGCCGGAACCGAATATGAATGATGATATAATTGCTCTAACGCAGAAGTTCAGTAAAATGAAACCACCGTCATTCCAGGAGGCCTCCTACCGCTAAAGGCCGAAGCATGGGTCCTAGAGACGAGAAATTGTTTGAAGTCTTTCCGTGTTCTGAAGCACACAAAGTGCTACTGGCTACCTTCACCTTACAAGAAGAGGCCAGAAGGTGGTGGATGCTTGTCCATGACACCAATACTACTATGACTTGGGCTCAGTTTAAGGGAGCCTTCTTTGAGAAATACTTTCCATAGTGTGTCAGGGACCGAAAAATGACTGAATTTGAACAACTGAAACAAGGCACTATGTCCGTAGCTGAGTACGAATCGAAATTCACTGAACTCGCCAGATACGCACCACACATGGTGGATACCGATTACAAAAAGGCCAGGAAGTTTGAAGGCGGCCTTAATGTTGAAATCCTTGACAAAATTAATGTTCTGAAACTACTGAAATATGTAGATGTTCTTGACCGAGCAATAATGGCTGAGTCAAACATCGAGGCACTGAAACAGACTTAAACATCAGCGATCGAGTGGCGTGGTAAGAGACGAGGCTTCAAGTTTAAGAAAGGCCGGAATAGTTCATTGAATAAAAAGCAAAATACAGGGTCAACAACCAGTTCCAGTCAGGGAAGTAGTTCCATACCGCCCTATTCTGAATGTGGTAAGAAACATAAAAGGGTTTGCTATAAAATATCTGGTGCTTGTTACAGGTGTGGCAAGGTGGGCCACATGGTCAAAGATTGCCCTTCTGCTCCTCAGGGCAATAGTAAAGCTGCAGCCAGCGCCGCAGCATCAACTGTTGCAACCAAAACCTAATCCAAAAGCTACTGGAAAAGAGCCTATGAGGCAAGGCCGAGTGTTCGCACTCGTACCGGGAGATGTACAGAATACCGAGACCGTTGTGTCAGGTATACTCTCAATCTGTACTCAAAATGCTTATGTTCTGATTGATTCGGGGTCTACACATTCATATGTATCGCATGCTTTTTTCGCGAAAATTAAATAGACCACTGGAACCTATGAACTATCTGTTAGCTGTATCTTCACCTGTTGGGGGATCCATGACTTGTGCTTATATGTACCCTGCATGTGAAATTATTGTTGGGATGTTCATTTGTATATTGATTTACTGCCTCTGAATATTGATCACTTTGATGTGATATTGGGAATGGACTGGTTAACAAAATATCATGCTACCATAGACTGTGTAACAAAACAAGTTGTTTTCCGTCCACCTGGACTGCCTGAATTTGTGTTTAACGGAGTTGGAGTAGTACCTCCCCATATCTGATTTCATCCATGAAAGCTTTTAAGCTGATTAAAGGGGTGTAAAGGGTATCTGTGTTGTGTATTGACTGTACCTACTGATGCTAAAACTGATGTGAACAGTATTCCTATAGTCAGAGAATTCCCAGATGTTTTTCCAGATGATTTGCCAGGGGATTTGATTGATAGGGAGATTGAGTTCACCATTGATGTGATTCCGGGTACACAGCCAGTATCTAAAGCTCCTTACAGAATGGCACCTACCGAACTGAAAATTGAAAATTCAGCTGCAGGAACTGTTAGATAAGAAGTTCATCAGGCCCAGTACTTCACCGTGGGGCGCTCGTTTTGTTTGTGAAAAAGAAAGACGGCTCATTGAGACTCTGCATTGACTACCGTGAACTGAACAAGGTAACAGTGAAAAACAAATATCCATTGCCTCGAATTGATGATTTGTTTGACCAGTTACAGGGTGCCCAAGTTTTCTCTAAAATTGACCTTAGATCCGGATACCATCAATTGAAAGTCAAACTAGAGGACATTGAGAAGACTGCCTTTCGAACGAGGTATGGACATTATGAATTCCTTGTTATGCCTTACGGAGTTACTAATGCACCTGCTGCATTTATGGACCTTATGAACAGAATTTTCAAACCATACCTTGATGAATTTGTAGTTGTTTTCATAAATAACATTTTAATTTATTCCAAAAGCACGGAAGAACATGAACATCATTTGAGAACTGCCCTACAGACCCTAAGAGAACAGAAACTATATGCTAAACTGACAAAATGTGAATTTTGGCTTGACAATGTTATGTTTTTGGGACATGTAATCAGTAAGGATGGAATTTCAGTTGATCCGCAGAAAATTGAAGCAGTAGTGAATTGGCCTAGACCGACAAATGTTACCGAAGTCCGAAGTTTTCTAGGCTTAGCCGGGTATTACAGAAGGTTTGTCAAAGACTTCTCCAAAATTGCCCTACCACTGACTCAATTGACTCAAAAGGGGATATCATTTGACTGGACCGATCAGAGAGAATCAGCCTTTCAAGAGTTAAAGACTCGACTTGTGACTGCACCGATTCTTACCCTACCCTCAGGTACGGATGGTTATACTATATTTAGTGATGCTTCTTATAAGGGTTTGGGATGTGTTTTAATATAGAATGGTAAAGTTATTGCGTATGCTTCTCGACAACTGAGACTGTATGAAAAGAACTACCCGACCCATGATTTGGAACTTGCTGCAGTAGTGTTTGCATTGAAAATCTAGCGTCACTACCTTTATGGGGCAACATGTGAGGTGTATACAAACCACAAGAGTTTGAAGTACTTTTTCACACAGAAAGAACTGAACATGAGGCAGCGGAGATGGTTAGAACTGATAAAGGATTATGATTTGCAAATTTTGTACCATCCGGGGAAAGCTAACACCGTTGCTGATGCACTAAGTCGGAAATCAATTGGAAATTTAGCCTGTTTACTCACCAGAGAGAAAGAATTGCTATGTGACCTTGAAAAATTGGAGGTTAAAATTGTTTTGCGTGAACAAGGTGGAACCTTAGCCCCTATTTCTGCTCAACCGGCACTGATTGAGGAAATTAAAGAGAAACAGCAACAGGATGACTTTTTGAAAAAGATCATTGATGAACGAGAATCTAAACCGAGGCCGGATTTCAAATTTGAGAACAATGTGTTGAAATTCCAGTGAAGGTTGTGTGTACCGAATGATTCTGAACTGAAAAGAAGAATTCTGCAAGAGGGCCACAATTCAAAATTGTCTATCCATCCAGGAAATACGAAAATGTACCAAGACTTGAAACTGAATTTATGGTGGCCGGGAATGAAGAAAGAGATTGCTGACTTTGTGTCAAAATGTCTTCATTGCCAACAAGTTAAAGCCGAACATCAACGACCCGCAGGCTTACTGCAACCCTTACCGATACCGGAGTGGAAATGGGAACATATCACTATGGATTTTATTGTTGGTTTACCTCGCTCCAGTAAAGGTATGGACTCAATTTGGGTTATTGTTGATAGACTGACTAAATCTGCTCACTTCTTACCTGTCAAAACAATTTATAATGCGGACAAATTGGCTATACTCTATATCGATGAGATTGTTAGATTGCATGGAGTGCCTGTGTCCATTGTTTCTGATAGGGACTCGAAGTTTACATCGAGATTCTGGCAAAGCCTACAGACAACATTGGGTACTGAACTGAGACTGAGTAGTGCATACCATCCTCAGACAGATGGCCAGTCAGAAAGAACCATCCAGACTCTAGAGGATTTACTGAGAATGTATGTCCTTGATTTTCAGGGAAATTGGGAAAGCCACTTACCGTTGGCTGAATTCGCCTACAACAACAGTTTTCATTCAAGCATTGGTATGGTGCCTTTCGAGGCTTTGTATGGCAGGAAATGTCAATCTCCTATCTGCTGGGCAGAAGTTGGAGATGGGCCTTTGCTTGGGCCCGAAATTGTACATGAAACCACTGAAAAAGTGAAACTAATTCAACAGAGACTGAAAATCGCACAAAGTCGACAGAAAAGTTATGCGGATGTCCAAAGGCGAAACAGAGAGTACGAAGTAGGTGATCATGTTTTTGTTAAAGTGACACCGATGAAAGGGCAGACCCGTTTTGGGGTTAAAGGCAAGTTAGCACCGAGATATGTCAAACCGTATGAGATTATTGAAAAGATTAATCCGGTGGCGTATCAAGTAGCGCTTCCTCCTGAAATGGAGCATATGCATAACGTGTTCCATATTTCAATGTTGAGGGATTACCTTCGGGATCCCTTCCATGTTATTGAGCCTACCCGTGTAGTGCTAAGTGATGACTACACTTATGAAGAACGGCCTATTCAGATTGTAAACAGACGGATCAAGAAGTTGAGGAACAAAGAGATTCCGTTAGTGAAAGTTGATTGGCAAAACCATGGTGGCGTATATGCCACTTGGGAAAGGGAAGACGATATGATCAAGAGATATCCTGAACTGTTCCCTCTGGATCCAGTGTTCTTCCAAAATGAAGGTAATTCGAGTTTGGAGGACCAAACTCTTTGTAAGGAGGGGAGACTGTGACAACCCTCACCACTGATTAGTGCTAATCTATGATTAAGCATGTTAAGTGACTGATTGACTGAAATTCTGACTGATTGATTGAGTGTATTAGTTTAAACGCATTTCTATCTGTTTGACTGTTAATTGATCTGTTCATGCTTTATGTTTTGAACTGCAAATTGAAGGCCTTATCGGCGGCCGAATCAGAAATTGATTAGTGTTTTATGCTAATTAGAATTTATGTGATTTTATGGCATGTTTAATTAAAATGTGATTTGGAGCGATTAAATTGGATTAAATAATGTTAAATTACATTAGTTTGGCTTATTTACCAAATTGCCACTTAGTGGACAATCCTAGACCATTTTTTGTCTACTTCCCTCATGTTTGATATGCCATTCATTTCCTCTAGAGACCAAAACGTAAAGGAGAGCTAGAGAGTTGGAAGTAAGCTTGTGTTCATCAATATTTGCTTGAGAATTAGAAGAATTGAAGAGTAGATTGCATAATTGAGCTTCCATTCTTGAAATTGAGGACCTAAGGTAGGAGAATCATCTTCTTGAACTTGTATTTAAGTTGTATCTTGCATGTTTCATGGAAGTTTGGTGATTAAAGTCTAGAATTGGTTCAAAATGTTGAATTGAAGCTTAAATCATGCATGCATGTATACATTGTTGAGTTTTGAGGTTGATTTCATGGAAATCCTCACATGCATGTCCATATTCTAGCTTTGGTCCATGAATTCAGCATGTTTTTGGAAGGATTGACTCATTTGTTCTTGTATTAGAAGCTTTGAAGTTGATTAAATTCATGCATGTTGCATGTACATCATGTTCTTGAAGTTTTGTTTGGAAATGGGTTCAATTGAACTACCTTTGGGCTTTGATTTTGCAAATTGATCTTTGAAACATGTCATATTATGAGTTTTAAAGTGTTTTCCAGAAAATTAGCCCAAAAGGATCGAATTTGATGCTTTAAATGTTGAGTTTCATGCTTGGAGACAAATCTGGAAATTCCAGATTTTGGATCCACGCTCGAGCGGGAACTCCACGCTCGAGCGTACACTCTGAGTTCATGCAGTCCGCTCGAGCGGGAAAGTAACGCTCGAGCGTGAAATGCGTGTATCCAGTACTTTGCATGTGTTTACAGTCCGCTCGAGCGGGGGTCGAGCGCCCGTCGAGCGTGAATTTCATGCATCCAGTACTTTTGCAGTCCGCTCGAGCGAGGAAAGTCACGCTCGAGCGTAGCTCTTTTGTCTGCATGTCCGCTCGAGCGGAGAAAGCCACGCTCGAGCGGGACCCCTGTTTCAGCAAAAATTTGAAAAGTGTTTTAAAGTGCATCTTTGCATCCTCATTCCATCCTAGGCATTCCTAGGCCTAGTTTAAGGCATCTTAATGAGGATAATGCTATAGAACCACACCGAGTCAAGATAGGGACTAAGTTATTGTTTCCCAAACGTGCAACTTAGTGTGTGTTCATCCTGTAACTGTGTAGGGTTGGCATCCGAGGATGTTCACTAGCCTATCTGTAGCCCAGAACTCTGTGAGTAACAATGTTGTAAAGATATATTCAATCATGAATATTTTCTGAATGATCAACTGTACTGCTTTCTGAAATGATATTTTTTACTGAATGAATGCTTGTCCTATTTGCGAACTGTAGTCGTGGCATCCATAGCAATTTACTGTTACTGTACTGTACTGCTACTGTCACAGAGATCTCTGTCGGTTCCCATGTTTGGAACCACTATTGTTTACTGATATGATTGCCATCAACTGACTGTTCGGTCTGTTAAGACCTACTGTACTGTTTTGCTATGGGATGTACCACATATGACTGCTATGACTGAATGACTGATATACTGTTATAACTGACTGTTTTAAATACTGAAAGGACATTCATTCTTAACCTCTTTACGCATATGTTATTCACTGGGCTTTAGCTCACTGTTTATATATATATATATGTAGGTGTCTAGGCACCGGATCGGAGCTAGGAGCGTTGGGTTTACTCCTTTTTTGTCAAGCCAACCACTGTGCCTCACTGAGAGGTTCCAAGTCCTTCTAGCTAGGGCTTTTTGGGGTGTTTTGGATTCATCATTTCTGTCTCTGTTTTTGTATAGACTGACTGTACCTGTACTGTTCTAATAGGGATTAGGTCCCTGTCCTGGATGATTGTATATGTATGTATATACTGTTTTGGTTCTGAATGTGAATATGTATGAAAAGTCTTTTTGCATACAGACTGTCACAGCTCATTGGACATCTTTCATTTACTGTTTTGGCTTCCGCCAGCCCCTGTACTCTGTATTACTGTTATTACTGTTAAGCAGGCCTTCGGTAATCACGGATTACTGGCCGGTTACGGTGCTAAACCCATAGGGGCGGGTTTCGGTCGTGACAATTACAAATTGGAAGTAATTAAAATAAACACTCTTTGCAAAGAGATTTAAAGGAATCATATTGTGTACCACCCGAATTACCTCAAATCAATCTCCTCCATCTCCAACCCTCAAATCTCGATATTTCTCTATGAATCTCCAAAGTGGCATAAGGTATGTAAGGTTTTACAAAATCTACAACTCTTCTCCTTTACGAAAATGCTTACACTCACTCTATACACTCTTAATCTAAACTCAAAATTTCTATAATTTAAGAGAGAACAATATGAGAGAGATAGAGATATGGATGGACCAAGAAGAAGAATGATAGAAATGGTTGAGAGGTGAGCTCAATTTATAGGCAAGGATACTTGGGACAAAAGAAAAGAAAGACTTGGGGCCAAAGAAAGGAACTTTACTTGGTGGGCAAGAAAGGGATTTGTTTGTACTAAAGTACAATGATTATAGCCTAGGGGGTATGATGGCTGGCCATGTGATGGTGATTTGATGGACTTGTTTTATATATATATTTTTTGGTACAAATCTTGGAAATTGTAAAATATAATGTTAAAAAAAGATTTTTGGGTACTAGTGTCTATATAAATATATAATGGTTACTTGGTAAGCAAGGAAATGATGAAAAAATAATAAAATAAAATTTACTTGGTGCCTAAGAATAATGAAAAAATATTAGGAAACAAAGGAGATGAATAATAATGAGGTGGGGAGAAAAAGAGATAAAATAAATAGAGAAGAATAAGTTAGATGCTCATCTAAGAATCTCACCACCGAACCACCACCAACGTCTCTCACTAAGATATTAATACCTAAAAAATACGGGGTTTCACAAGACCCAAGAAAGAACTTTGACAAATTTGCAAACCAATCGGTCAAGAGAAAGATCTGCACTTCTCCTTCACTAATGTTGCATGATCTAAGGTGGATCCTTAGTGTAATGAGGTGAAATCAAAGATTTTGTGGCTAGGATTCGGACATGAAGAGGGGAGGGAGAGAAAAGAAAGAAAAATGTGAAAAAATGAACAAAAAATGGGTTTTATACATGCTTATCTCGAACTGACCGCTCGACAAACTACTCTTGTGCTCGAGCGAACACATCCAACTCTCAGCATGTCAAGCCTATAAACAAAAGTACTGGATGTCTGAAAAGACCGCTCGAGCGAACAATCCGTCGCTCGAGCGAAGAGAAAGAAAATTTTCCAGAGTGTTACAATCTCCTTACCTTAGGAAATTCCATCCCCGAAATTAAAGAAAGAGCTAACATAAAGATTCAACCACCAACAGAAAGATAACCACAAACTCAAATTAGATCCAGACTTAAAGTAAGTCCCTGGATTCCGGTCCAACATCTCAAGGCCCCAAAGACTTCTGAACAACAACAACAGCAACAGCAACAGCAACAACAATAACTTGCACCCCCAAGAACGTTCACCATGCTTCAACCACCAACAACATGCACAACACCATTGAGTGTTCAACACTCGAATACGGAAGAAAGCCCTCATAACAGAACCTTTCGTCAATTCTCACCAAAGAAGATGACTTATAGTAAAACATGGTCAAAACAACACTTCGGCATAACAAGCCCCAACCATCCCAAAATACTCCTCAAACCAACCACACAAACCTATGACTAACGATTCAAACAAAGTTGCTACCCAATCCCTTCATTACAAGTAAAACAATTAACAACATAATTCTTTATTAAAAGAAAGTTTTCTCTTGTTCTCAATTATTTGAAAGTCAATTCCTTGTATTTAAAATATTTGTCAAAAGGTACTCATACTCACACCAACCACAATAAGAAAAAAAAAAATTTCATTTCCATTTCCTTTTCCACATAACATTCGATGAATCTCTACCGTTACCCAACAACACCCATCACTCTTACAGTGATACAACAACAACATATACTCAACATTTTTATAATAATAATTAATAGGAATAACAAGTATGCTACCAACACAATGCAATTTCTTTTAGTTATAAACACGATTATTTTTATTATTTTTTATTTTATTTTTTTTACGAGGCATAACGCACATGTCAAGACAATGAGCCCATAACACGTTACTCCAACATGAGGAGTTTTGTTAACCCAAGACAAGTTTTACACTAGTTTCACAACCACATACACGAGACTCTACACTCGCTAAACCACACTAAGGCACCCACACTTTACAACCCTCTTACTCAAGCCCAACTATTCTTAAGGTGGCTACTTGTCAAACAGATTCCAATATTAACCCACCGATTAACCAACTTAACAAAATCCTACACGTGGTACTAAACGTCAACGTGTTACCCAACACTGTTCACTCCTATAAGGAGTTCCACACATTCCTATTCATACCAGATTCCCAGACCAAACCATACCACTCATGTTTCCAAACAGACCACCACCCATGTGCCTATATGGCCAATACATCCATTCATCACTCCTAAGTCCGAATTGGAATTCTATAGGTTAAGGCATACCACTCACCCCTTAGATCATCACACACAAACACCCTAACTTCAAAAGAAATTGTCCCATCACTATGGATTTCATACAAGGTCAATGAGAAACCAACATTCACGAAAAGTGTGATTCACACCACCGACTTTACGTTACGTACCTGTATGGTAATTCAAACTCTTTCTCCTACCATCAAGGAATTGATAGACTTAACAACAACCTGACCAACCATACGGCCAGAACACATAAGACCACAAACTTGACCCCTACTTTCTTTGTCAAGTAACACAATTCTCACAATGTTTTCAAAGAATTCCCCTAACATTACATCAATAACTCTTTCCCACTCTATAACTCTATTGGTCACACTACTCCCAACCATACACACTTAACATAAAACAACTTTATGAGCTAATAACATCTTCGCATAGTACTAAGATTACCTATTTTAACAAGAATTCATCAAAACATATAGAATTTACAATTCATTACAATCCAATTCCCTTGGAAAAACACACACTTAATTATATACGCGTAACAACTGTAATTACACTGTTTCACCAATATTACCATAGTGTTACTACTAGGGGCAAGCAAGTAGTATGAGAGTAGGCATAGGCAAAGCGCATATTGACGATACCCTCACCAAATAGGATCGCTCTTTTCTCTAACGATGGAAAATCAGTGAATCAAGCTGAATACGATCAAACCTTCATCATGAGCCAGAGATTGAGCCTCATTCGCGAGTCACGGGTTTCCTAATTATCCCAAAAGATTAGGTGACAACTCTGAAATCTAGTGATGTAGTCCATTTCTGGCATTGTTTTGCTATAAAATGAATTTTCTATAAAAGTTGCTAGATTTAGATTCTTATTTTCTGTTTCACATTGCACTAGTGATATCAGATTAGAGATCGGGAGTCTGAACTGTAGGACGCACTTGGTAACCCCAAAAGGTATCCCACAACCACATACAGGAAATGAAAGGAAATTTGGAGAAGTTCATGCCTTAGTGGCTATATATTTTCAAGACGATACTTGGTTATAACAAAAGTGGGTCAAAGCTCAAAACTAATAAAAAACCCGAGGCTTGTACAAAAAATATTTACAATAAAAGAAAAATAAAATGAATCTTTAACTCCATGATCCTCCCAAGCTAAGTCCTTGGCGGATGCATACCATCAGTACTTGAAAGTTGGTTTCCACATAGGGTGAGCTAAAGCCTAGTAGAGAATGCCTTAACACATTGTATGATGCTTAACAAACTCATATGGCGAATGCATATGCATGCCATTTACCAAAACGTTACACTTTCTGTTTCAAAACAATGCAATGCCATGATTATAAATCAATTTGTAAAACAATACTTTTTAAATCAGAAAACAGACAGTGGATACACAACACTGGGAATCTTTAGGAATGTGTTTGCTAGTAGGCTATACGAGCACTACCAAAGCCATTTCACCGGTACTAACTAGAAGGATCGGCACCTAACCGTACTGGTTTTTGGACTTTCACCAACGACACGTAGGCCAACATAGATAATACCATAACCACAGCCCCTAACCAAATTCACCAAGGTATTTACCCATTTTTCTCAAAATAATACATTTTCAATGTATAAATATGAAACAATGTTCAATGTAAGATGTATGAGTAGTTGGTTCCAATTAACCTAATTCTCACACAATTTCTAAAACAATCAAAGCTAATCTCCACCGATAGTCCAAAAATGATATCTCTATACAAAAGATAAATCTCCAACAACAGTTAGAATTTTATAATTTCAATATAGGAGTGATAATATATATCCAACTCCACTCTCATCATCAACAAATATATTTATATTATCTTTTCAAAAACTCAACATCTTTCCTTTTATTCTTAGTTCAAAACCAATGATTTCCAACAAAACATCTATTCCTTTCAAAAACACATTTAAATGAAAAATTTCCAATATTTCAACGCAAATTAACAATAACCCCTCTTTTATACTCCCAAAACCAGACCCTAAATCAAACCCACTACTCCCAAATCACTACTCTTTTCAAGGAACACATAACGAGGCTAAGAATCAAACAAAGAGGTTGAAGAAATCCCTACCTCAAGATTAGGAGGAGAGAAGAATTAGACCTAACTTTTGACAGAGTTGAAAATGCAAACTTTTTTGATTAGAATGTTCAACTCTACAAGCTCTACACTTTTCTCCAAAACACTACAGTGGCGAGACCAACGGACTTGAGTGTAAGGGGTGTTTAGACAAGAACTAGAGAGAGAAAGTGAAGAAATTTGGTAAAGTTACCTTTTAGAGAGAGAGAGATCAAAAAGTGAAAAAAAAAGAGATCTTTTCCTATACTCATATACGCACAGACCGCTCGAGCGTCAAACACAAAGAATCACTTGAGCAACCAAGTCATGGCTCGAGCGCACAATGATTGCCACCCAGTAGTTCAGACTTGCAAAGAGATCGCTCGATTGAAAGAAAGACCGCTCGAGCGTCAGACATAGAATATCGCTCAAGCGACCAATCCATTGCTCGACCAAAAAACACCCTACTCCCAAAAGTTCAGACTATAAACACATATACTAGGAGGAATCAAAGACTGCTCAAGCAAAGAAAAGACCGCTTGAGCGAAGCTAAAGAGAAATAGGCATAAACGTTTTTGAAAAACTAACTCCTAACTTGTTCAAAACACAACTAACAACTTCAAACAACTAATCCTAATTAATAACAAGACCTCAAGAAGTCTAAATAATAATAATGAGTACCGGATTTCGATTCAAAGAACACAAAAGGGTCGGGGTCTTAACCCGTCTTAACCCGAGTCTCTATAAGCAAGCCTTGGTGTCGACATCAGAAAGCGGTATTGTACCATACAACACTCAGGTCCAGTAGTGTGGACACTAGGAATAGGTGGTGTTGACACTAGAAAGCAGAAACAAAAAGAGAAGGGAAGGAAATGAAGGTGTCGACCCCAAGAACCCAAGTGTCGACCCCCAGATCAGAAAGTCAAGGTTCTATGGCACTTCTCTGATAAATCTGAGCGAAATTCAACAGTCCTAACAAAGTCTAGATCGAATTTCACTCAACTAGTATAACAATACACCTTCCAAAGGCTTATAATAACAAAAGAAATAGAATCAAACACAACTTCTAATGGCTTAATGAACATGGGTATTACACAAATGTAAAATTATTTTATTAACAGGAGCTTCCATATGAATTAATGGCAGTATTGATAGCAGCTTCATAACGTATTAGATATTATTAGTGGAATTTGGTATATTATTGATATGTTATATAATTATGTTATGTAATTTATTAGAGTATTTAAGCCAATTGGATGGTGCCACGTGTATTATAAAAAAATTAAAAATTCAAAAAATATGTGAAAATTAGAGTGAGACTTCCAATCCCAAAGAGGCTGGAACTTTTTACTTATATATTATAATAATAGATTATGATTTAAAACTAAAAATTTAATTCTTAAAAATTTGTAAATTATATATGATTTAATTTTTATTTGAAATTTATTTTTGAATTTTAAATTAGATGTAAATGGTTAAAAATATTTTTTGACATTCTATCTGTAATTTTGTTTTCTAAATTTAAAATTAGATATGGTTAGATAGGCCAATAATTTTATGCCACATGTATGATTTAGTTTCAAATATAAAAAATAATTTTTTTTATTCATATTTTGAAGTAACTATTTTCAAATTATAATGACTAAAATTATATTTAGAATTTATTTTTAAAGATTTTCAAATTAGATTTGGGTTAGATATTAAAAAATAAGATTTTTTTTTTAAAACTTATTGTATAAAGATTTTAAAATATTTAAAAAATAAATAATAGATATAGCTAATGGGCCAGTATTTTTATGTCATGCGTATTTCTTAATTTTTACAAATATAAAAAATAAAGAAATTAGATTAAGGATCTCAAGCTCTTACATTCCATTTGGATCGTGAGGGGAGATGAGAAAAGAAAAGAATTGAATATGTTTATCATCATTATATTTGGATAAATAAGGAAGAAGTGAATGTAATTTCTCACCTATCTTATTTGGATGGAATATATAAGAGAAAGGAAAAACAAAGTGTTCTATTTCATTTTACCAAAATAACCTTCCATATTAATAAGTTGTATTTTTTCATAAGAGTAGCTTTGGTATTTTAAACAAGTTTCATTAAACCCAATTCTTTTCTCACAAAGTCTCACTACTTTTGGTGAGAAACAAAACACAGGTTTGGTAAAAGTTCATTTCTCGCCATTTCTTATCATTTCTCATTATTTATCACCTTACTTAATCATTCAAACAAGTGAAAGGTTTCTAATTCTCACCAATTCTTTTCTTTTTTCACCAAACCCTCCATCCAAACATAGTGTTAAAGACTTATTCACAAAAACTCCCTTTTAAGTTAGAGCAATGCTACATCTATCGAATTTTAGCTCTCTTGAATCACCCGAATTTGTGTATGTCGGTCGTCCGGTAACAAAGGTGACAATAGCGGTTGACAAGAGTTGCACCAGTCACCCGACTTGCAAAATTTGGGCAATTTCAAATTCAGTATATAAATCATTTTTCTTTAACTTAAGTGTATATAGATAGATAGATAGATTTGTCAAATTTTTAAGTAAAATAAATTATTTTCTTAAAACTAAAATGATCATTAGACTTGAGGCATGTTTGATAAATGATTCATCCACACAATTTTTTCCTCCCTCAAATTCTCCCAAATGATGCGGCAAACAAAATTTGAAAAGTTAACCCACATTCAAATATTCTCTCAAAACTTTTCTTAAATGCATTTTGTTTTGCCACCTCATTAGGGAAATTATGAGGGGAAGAAATTGTATGAATATAGAATTGTTGTTGATATAATTAGTTATGCTAACAATTTTAAGTACTTAATTTCTGAAATTAAGAATTTAAAGTTTCTTACTTAAAATTAGATATACAACAAAAATCATAATTCGTATAAAAAACAATAACATTATGTGCACAGAAATCAAATACAGAATGAGACACAGATATCTCACAAAGGGTGACATTTGGTCTCATATCATGTGGGTCTCACCCCTTGTGAGACATCTATGTGTGAATTCTATGCACATAGACTTATTGTATAGAAAATCATAAAAATGGCAAAAAAATCTCAATAAAAATCATCTCATTAAGATTATTCCCTGCTAGCTGTCTAATATTTTTTCTCTCAAATTTTTTTTTTTTTGGAAATGAAAATTCATTACTAATATATATGATTATTTTTAAAATTCATTACATAATATATGGCCTTTACAAATATATTTCCTTTTAGTGAAAATGGCAACAAAATCTGAATAAAAATCATCTCATTAAAATCATTCCCTATTAGTTGTCTAATAATTTTTTAGAGTGGTGCTATTAGCACCCCAAGAATTAATTTGGACCCCCTATTTCTTTGAACCCTCATTTATAATTTTGGAAACCCTAGAAATTTCTTTACACCCCTCAAATAATACCAAAATTATCCTTAAACATTACACCCAATTGAATGGACACCCCCACAATCCCCCCCCCAAAAAAAAGACCTTTGTTCCAAAAAAAAAACCCTAACAAAGCCTCATCATTTTCAAACCCACGAATAAGAAGAACAAGAAGGAGAAGTGTAACTCTGACTCTGGTATGCTCTGTCTCTCTCGCTGTTTGTCTGTCTATCTGTCTGTCTGTCTGTCTGTCTGTCTCTCTCTCTCTCTCTCTCTCTCTCTCTCTCCGGCGTGTTTATTCTTTTGGCCAGAAAGGAGTATGTAAAGCACCAATTGATTTGAGTTGAATTATATATTTAGTCTTATATTTTCTCTTTGTCATTATTTGGTTTAGTTTGGATAGTTGGTAATAGGTATAATTGTTGTGGGCTAATGTAGTTGTATTATTAGGTTGGTGTGACCTAATTTTGGGGCTTCGATTTTGGCAACTGAAGCCCTAAATTTTTATGTTCAGTAGAGGGTTATTAAATCAATTTACTCAATATGCTTCTGTTCTGTGTTAACTAATGGATGCGGATTTTACTCTCTTAATATGCAAAAATTTATCAAAAACTCTTGCAAGATGTCACTCTAATAAGAAGAAATACAATCTATTGGTATGATTCTCCTTATCATACCTATATAACCTGCTATTAATGTGTAAATTACGTTAGTGAGGATTTCAATTGGAATGAAAATTACAATCATTATTAGCCATCATTCTAGTTTTTCCTGTTCAACCTTGCTGATTTTTTAAACTGACAGGTATCTTTGAGTGGTCATCTGTTTGATCAATTTCTGATAAATGAGGCTTTGAATATTATTGAAGCTGCAGGTGGCTCCTTTCACTTAATTAAGTGTCAAGTGGGTCAAAGGGCATATTATAGTAAATAATCTTGTAGCCTAGTTTGATATTGGGACCAAAAGGAAAATATTACATATGGACACACATGAACATCCACATCATAGTACCGACAATACATGTTAAGAGTGTTTATGAGAGTTAACCCTCAATTTTTGTGTATCCAGGTTTCTTGCCCCAACTCTTATTTAAATATCTATGCCCTTGTCAAATTTTGTACCATTTTGTGCAGTTTACATATGAACTATCAATATTTGTATTCTATATTTTTTGAATTTTGTTGTGTAACATAAGCATTAATCATTAAAATTCATTGAAAAATATTATATATATAATAAATATGTATTGATATTCTAGTAAGTGAAATGATATCCATAACAATTACACATTATTTTACATGACAAATTAGGTGTCAATGCTTTATGATTTTGAATCAATTATTACAAAATTAGGATATAGAAAATAAAGGAGGGATAATCATTTGAGATGGTATGACAAAATGTAATAGAGATCAAACAATGCGCCTGTAAGAATTCAAGTTTGAGAGTGCCAAAAGACAAAGGGGTAGGCTGAGAAGGACATAGGTTGAGTTAATTCCAAAAGAAATGATTAACTTAAACTTGACTGAAAATATGGTTTTTAAAAGAAAAAATTAGAGAAAAATTATACAATAAGTAAACCCCGAATAATTGGGAGTCAAGTCAGGCATGTTGTGAATTTCTTTACATTGTACATGTTGGAGGGACACTAATTTTAGATTTAGCATATAGCTATAACATATATAAGGAGCCCACTAAGTATGGTACACTATTTTATTCTCTTTCATTTCTCTCTTTTCACTCTCTGCCTTCATCTCTGTTCCTTATTACTTGAGAATCTAACAAGAAATTGGGACTAAAGCTTCTTGAGTTAAGATTTATGTGAAATTCATTTGAAAGTGCACTGACAGCTTCTGTTTTTGATGTTTATGAGCTTGGGATATTCTGTTTTTTTTAAGTCAGGGATGACACATAGTTGAGTAACGTGATTTGGAAAACTTGAATTTTAGAGACCAAAAGAAGAAAATGAATCCTTTGACCTAACTTGCTTTTGATCATATACACAGCTACATAGCACTGCATGACCACAAACAAGCTAACTTTCTTTTCATATACAACATGTCTGCTCTTGCATATAATCATATTATTTCTTTTCATTTTTTCCTTCCCTAATAAGTATGTTTTCATTTTTTTTTAATTGCTATACTTGTCTTACCTTGTAAATATTGTGTCTTCTAAATGATGCAGCTAACTTATGGACATTAACAATATAACTCGAAAGCGGCAAATGACATCTTTGAGGCATAACACAAGCCAAGTACCTCAAAATGTCGGTCGGAAACGTTGTGCTCGTAGTGTTCAGGTTGACGAATTTGATGGTGCTGAACCCAATGTCAATGATATTGGTGGCAATGAAGAACAAATTAACATTCCTGTCGTTGACCACCACATGGACATTCCTGATGTTGACCATCCCATGGACATGCCTGGTTCAAGTGAAAAGCTTGCTACATCATTTCCCGGGGGCCCAAAATTTGGAATAATGCGGTATAACTTACAAACTATTGTCTTGATTTAATAATTTCAATAAAAAAATGAGAGATACATGACACCGTTGTGATATGCAATGATGCAGGAACGAGATTTGTTGAGATGCTTGAACCATGGCTCTAAGGTTGCTGATTGGTCTTTAACATCGGAAGGAGTTGACAACTCTAAATTTGTGGACATTATTAAACATTCGGGATTGTATTCTTTAACTAGTTGCTCATACAAATTTGTGAACAAGGTAGCTGTATTTGCCTTTGTTGAAAGATGGCAACCTGAGACTAATAGTTTCCACATGCCATTTGGTGAGATGTCCGTGTCATTAGATGATGTAAGTACCATATTAGGAATTCCTGTGACTTGTACATCTGTTTCAACTAATAAGTTATCACGAGATGAAGCTGCAAAGGTGTTGGTTAAGTCATTGGGAGTGTTAGAAGATGATGCAGTTGTTGAGTTGAAGGGAGCGCGGGGCCAATCAGTGCGATTGGAATGGTTACATGAAAAATTTAAGTCAGTTTCAGATGCGGATTCAGATGATTTCATTCATTATGTAGCAAGGGCATATTTATTATTCTTGCTAGGTTGTACCTTGTTCATTGACAAGATTATAAATCGTGTTCCTGTTGTGTATCTCCAGCTGTTCGAGGATTTGGATTTAGTTCATTCGTATGCTTGGGGTGTAGCTGCATTAGCTTTTTTGTATCGGCAATTGGGTATGGCAACAAAGTCTACTGTCAGACAAATAGCAGGATACATGACACTATTGGAGGGTTGGATCTACGAACATTTTATATGTGCTAGAACCCATCCAAATTTAAATTATACAGAAAATCAGCCTCGGGCTTATCGTTGGATTCCTCACACACAATCTGGTTCATCGGTTGCCGTGTTAAAGTCATTGCGAGAGGAGCTTGATAGATTGGAGGCTCATGAGGTAAAAAAGTAATGTGTAATTCCTTTGTGTCATTGATCTTTTATAGAGAACTTATGATTTTGTGTATTGTTTGTAGGTTATTTTTGATCCATATATTGGTAAACGTGAGAACCATCCATTTGCTGAAGTTGCTTACTACACTGGATTGCTGAAATGCATGGATATTGTTAAACCCTATCATCCAGATAGGTTTTTGAGACAGTTTGGAAGGGTGCAAAATATTCCCCGCCTCCACTTGCTCCACCGCTGGCAAGTATTGTCTTTCGTACGAATATGTGGATCGGATTACAGAGAGGTGGAAAAATCATGTGTTGTCTGAAGTGGAGCGTAGTGAGCCAGTTTTACATCCATGGGATTGCACGCCCGATTACATGGAATGGTATTGTTGCATTTCCTATGTCACTATTCAAAATCCGGCACATCGATCTACATACGACCCTCGTTCTGAGGTATCAATAGCTGACAGTGACTCACAACGCATTGCAAAAGCCTTGACTATAGCACGTCCAATAATGCAGTTGGATTACATTGAAGTCATTAGTGCTCCGGAGTCTCTGTACAATGCATTCAAACAAGTGACGTAATTATTGGAGGGCCAGCATATAGATGAAGAACAACACTCCCCACTGGAACATCACTCTCCACCGGAACACCACTCCCCATCGGAACAGCAACAATCTGTTAAAGAAAGTTTAGTTTATCACCGTCGCCTTCGTCCTCGCCCTCGCTAAACTAACACTGGACAGAACTAAAAATTCATGATCATTTGTGGGATACTATGGATGTTTTGTTATTACAATGAATGTTTTGTTATTAAAATGAATGTTTATGTGTATTTTCGTATTAGTATGGATGATTATGGACCAGCCTTTTGACTTAGTAATATCATGGATGATTTTGTCATGGTTGCTTTGATGTACGACAGAAGTTATGTTCGCACCATGGTTTCCAATTAGTAATTTCATTAATGCTTTTGAGTTATATATGTCGTGTTTGATTGTTATGATTGCTTCAAATTTGTTGTTGTGTTTTTATCGTTATATATACATCATTATTGAGTTTAAGAAGTCTCCATGTTCGGGCCTGTAGACACCCTATTTTTGACTGTCCGCAAGACTCAGACGCTTGTTTCAATTCACTCAATGATGAAAGTTGAATTATGAATTCGCAACGATTCGAAATCAATCAGGCTTCCGAAATAACTTCACATCTTCAACATTTACTTTGTTTGAACCCTTGGGTTTCATTTCTGGACCATTTCTCACCCTGAGCTGAGTTTGAACCAAAAAAATAGGGGAGGCCATCAAGGCCCGGCCGTGCATCAGTGATGGCCGGCCGTGGCTATGAATGGTCGGCCGGCCTTTGATGGCGATAAATACTGTTCTGGGCGGGAGGTCGTCAGTTGTCCATTTTTGAAGATATTTGTCACATTTTCAGCTCGAATTCTATAAAACCGAAGCTCTGGGATTGTTTTGAGGGTTGAACAAAAAATCTAGAAGAGAGATGTACACCTTGAGAGCCTTGACTCCTCATTCTTCCATTGCAAGGCATCCTTTGAGCTAACCTAGTTTGCTTACGCCACCTATACACATCATATACAACCTTGTCTTACCATCCTAAAGCCTGGGTTGATCTTGAGGAAGTGTTCTTCAAGCTTGAGAGTGCATTGAAATTGAGTTGGAAACTCTAAGAACAAGCTTGCTTCTTGAAAGGTATAAGCTTGCTTTCTCTTTCTTTGCTTTCATTTATGTTCTTTACTCCATCATTCTTGCTGTTTTGGTTGGTTTTGAGCTTGTTTGAAGTGTTGGAGTTAAGCTTGAAGGGTTACCAAAAGGGTGGAAAGAGCTTGCTCTTTCTACACCTTTATTTGATAACTCAAACTCTTCTCCTTTTCACTCTTTCTCTTTGGTATTCGTACTGATTTTTAGAGGTTTAAAAGGGCTGAAAACCATGCTTTGAAGCTCCAAAAATGGAGGGATTAGCCACCCCTCCTTATTCTTGTTTGTTAGCTTCAATTCTTATCTTTATTGCCTAGCTTTGCACCCTCTTTTCATGCATGTTTCACCTCTAATTTGCATGTATTTGGGACTGTTTTGAGGTTATCTAAGCTTTTCCATTTGGTTCATACCTTGTTAGATACACTTAAGGTTACATAGTTGGCATACTTGTTGCTTCACATGCTTTCTTGGTTCATTTCACATGCTTTGAGGCTGAAATTTGCTAATCAATCAATTAATCCATATCTTTCATTCATAAGAATGGTTTCAACCAATTGAGGTTACCCAAGGCATGTAAAGGAGACC
The DNA here is from genome assembly GCA_030407325.1 of Camellia japonica. Taxonomy (NCBI): domain Eukaryota; kingdom Viridiplantae; phylum Streptophyta; class Magnoliopsida; order Ericales; family Theaceae; genus Camellia; species Camellia japonica. The sequence goes on from JAPPVO010000003.1 coordinate 112,557,678, forward strand.
TACACTTAATGGCTTAATCTCTTCGAAGATTCATCGTCAACGGTGTAGTCTCCTTCTCATGTTTTAGAAGGACCTCTTGTTTGACATCACTTCTCGGTTAGAGAACTTTAAACATCATATTTGGACAAATGGACTAATGAATGGCAAGGCCTAAAACAATTGGTTTAAAACTTGAATCAACACACTTGAAGAAAATGGCTAGAAAAGCTTGAACTTGGCCGGACGTCATGCCAAGTTCCTTGTGTCAAGGGTCATCAAACACCAATCCACGGTGTTCTTGATGTCCTTGAAGCGTCTCAACTTCCTTTTTTGAGGTCATTCCATGACAAAAAGGGAGGGGTGGTCCATTTGCATTACATTTATTGATTTTTGGTCCAAGATGACATCCGAGATCATCAAGCGATCATATCGCTCATTGATGGTTTTAGAGTCAGTGATGCACGGCCGGCCCTTGGTGTGTGGCTGGCCCTTGGTGTGTGGCCAGTAGTTCAATTTTGCAGAAACAGAGGCAGTGGCTGCAGGTGAAACAGAGGCGGCCGAGCAGACAGAGTAGCTTTCAGGCGATGCGCGTGCAACCTCCATCCATCTTCCTTGGTGTCCATTTCAAATGCGTTGTTATTTAATCGTTTCATTAGCATAATGAATCAAGTTGTAATATTTAATTAGTCTAATTAGTTGTATCTAATTAGTTGATGTTGTAATATTTAATTAGCTTAGCCTAGTTAATTTCTTTTAATTAGCTTAATTAGCTTAGCATAGCTTAATTAGTTAGTTAGCTTTATTCATTCGGACCCTCCTTTGCGAGGGCGTAATGTTGTAATAAGTGTGTGTGCGTGTGTGTATGTCTTCCAACCTCGCGTCTTTCTCCCTTTTATTTATCCATTTTTGATGGTTAGATTAGGGGCATATTTAAATTAGCATACCTTATGCTTGCATCCATTCATTCGTATTGCATGCACCAAGGCTCGGCGCATCATTCAAACTGCATTGTCATTTTAATACTTATTTGAATACGTGTTTAATCGCATGTTGTAGACACCCCATTTTTGACCGTCCTCAAGACTTGGACGTCATCGTTTGAACACTCGATGATCATCCATGTTTGTGTTCGTTTTGAGTTCTCGGAGGTCTCGGCTACGCGCCTTGCCTCAAGACCTCTCAACTTGTCTGTTTTGTGTTTGGTTGTGGACCAAACACTTGTGTTTTTGCTTCTAAGGGAAGAGGGTGGCTTGTTGGCCATCTCCACACCCCACCGGCCATGGCATGAGGCCATCGGCCCCTTTTTCTTGTCATCGGCCAAGAGTGTTGGCCGATCGGCAGTATATTTGGTCGACCGGCACTTATGTTGGTCGATCGGCCATTTTTGGTGGCCGAACCCTATTCATCTGCTTTATGCAGATATTTTATGCCAGCTGGTGTAGCTGGCATCCACAATTCACCCCCTCCATACACGTGTATGGAGGGATTTGCTCTTTGCTTAGATTCTCTTGGAAGCCTTAGAATTTGAGCCTCTATAAAGAGGGCGCCCCTCCTTCCTCCTCCAGGATTCAGAAAATTTGTTCTTGAGAGGATAGATATAGGATTGTATCTATACTTCCTTGTTTAGTCTTGTTTTGTGCTCAAAATAGTAGTATTGTCTTACTATTGTACACAAACACACACTAGAACACCATCCTTGGTTGCTGAGGTGCTAGGAGGTTGATTTCAGTGTTCTTTGGTTGGTTTGGACTCAGAAAACTTGCTGGAGCCTTGTTCTTGAAGAGGTTCTACAAGGGTGAGAAATTACCCTCTTTATTCCCCATTTTTGCACAAGCTTTTAGCCTATCTTGCATACTGTTTTGAGCTTAACTTATAATTGATAAAAATTATGATTTTGCATGCTTTTGATCTTTGTTTAAGGTCTCTTTGAGGTTTGGGGTTGTTTCCCCCCTCTTAGGCCTTGTTAGGCCTTGTTTTAGGCCATCCCTTTTGGCCCTTGTTCTTAGCTTTGCATGACCTCTCTACCACTGAAATCCAAAGGATTTTCAGTGGTGGAGAGGTGGTTTTGGTGTCTTAAATAGGAGAGGGTCATCCCCTCTCCTTGTTGTCTTTCATGCTTGCATAAATGGCTTATGTTTGTAGCATGTGTACTTAGCTTGTTTTAGCTTCATTTCAGTATATATTAGGCTTTGTTTTGCCATGATATAGCACTTTTTTGACTTGGTTTAGACATACCATGCATGCTTCATGTACTTGTCTTGTAATCCCATGATTTGCCTTAACATGCACCATGTTGTAACATGTCTTTTAGCAAGATTTTGGTTCAACTCCTTGAAGCTTTTATCCATGTTTTGGTGTGCTTGAGGTCTGATTTTGGTTGTCTTAGTTATCCATGACTTGCTTTGTATAGCTACCATGCAATCTAGCTTGTAGGCTTTGAGTATTGAATCCTCTAGCATGCTTTACTTGGATCATTTCAGTGGTTTGGCATCACTTGTAATGTTATTTCAGTCCATATAGTATGCTTGAATATTTGCACTTATCGCTTCTTTAATGCTTTAAAGGGTTTGTGTTTTATGCCTCATGAATGTGTCATTGCGTATGCCACCATGCTTAGGCCTTTGGGATGCCATCTAGGTAGGCTTTTGGGCTTATTTTGACATATCATAGCTCTAATTTTATTGGCTTGCGCCTTGCCATGTTTAGTTGTAATAGGTGTAGTGCAATTGCCCCTTTTGGCCTTGTATGCGTCTCGTTTTGTGCTCACCTTTCTAGCATGTTTTGGCCACATCCCATGCATATTCTAGCCTTGTTTTGGCCTGCCTTGGGACTGTTTTCAGTCATCTTGGCCCTTTGGCGCTTGGTCGATATGGCCATGGTTTAAGTTCCTTTGCTAGCCTTGAGCTTTAAGTCCACTAGCATGCCTTGCTTGTGTTGTGTGTTTGATTTGGCATCACTCTTGGCATGTTTTCAAAGCTTAACATGTTTGTCACATATCCATGTTTATCCTCTTTTAAGTGTGTTTAAAAGTTGCCTTTCAATGCTTAAAGTAATAGACCTTTGGCATGCATGTTTGTATGTGTATTTCATGCCTTTGTCGCATCATTTTGGCCACTGATTTGGACCTATTTGAGAGCTGTCCATATTGGTTTAAGTCCATCCTTTGCATGTTGTTACATGCTTGCCTTGCATGTTGTTACATACTTGGCCTATTGCATGTTGTTGCATGCTTAAGTTGTATTGCATTTGGCATGCCCTTTTGTTAAGTTACTTTGTATGTTTGCATGCATTGTCCCTCGCATGTTGTTACATGCTTGCCTATCTTTAAATGTTGTCACATGCCTTGCATGTTTGCATGCTTGTCTAGGTTGCATTGCATTTGGCATGCTTGTTACCTTTAGCCTTGTATGGCATGATCATTGCTTGTTTGCATGCTCATTTTGCATTAGCTTGCTTGCATGCCTAGGTTGCATAGCATTAAGCATGCACCCTTTGCCTCTTGATCAACCATGATAGAGGTTGGGGTCCTTTATGTGTTTTGTATGCATTTCATTTGACATTAAAATGCACACTTGGCTCCTTTGGCCATTATGCATTGAAATGCGTGATTGGTGGCCCGAGGGTCGAGAACCATACTCCTTTAAGTCTCAAACATGATAAGGAGGGTGGTGGTGCTTACATTGTCTTGAAAATGCATTGCCATGCTCTGTCTGTCCTCTGCTGCAGCAAAACAGGATTCTGCAGGAAGAGATGGCCGGTCGGCCATCTTCAATGCCGGCCGGCTATGTATTGTTGGCCGATATCCCCACAAATGGTTGATGACCAGTTCCTCTTGGCCGGTGGTCCTATCTCTTGGCCGGTGACCTCCCACAGTGCTCAGGGAATGGTTCAGAAGCAGCCTTGGGGCTTGTGCAGCTTTCAGAGGCATAAAACAGTGCAAACAGAGGTAACGTGTGGCATGGCAACGGGTTTCCAAGCGAGGCGAATCGAGCACGCATGCATCCCTCTTCCTGAGGCTGTTTTACTGCTTTAATAGCTTAATTAATTTGTTTAATTAGTTAAGTGTTTGTAATAATTAGTTAGCTTGTTAGTTAGTTAATTATGTAATTTGTATTATTCATTCGGTCCCTCCGTCGAGAGGGCGAATTGTGTAATAAGCGTGCGTGTGTGTGATGCATGTCTTCCAACCCCCACTTCTTTCTCCCTTTTACTTAACCGCTTATGATGGTTAGTTCTAGGGCATGTTTCGATTAGCATCCTTATGCTATGCATGTTTACATCCATCCATTTGTATTACATGCACCGAGCTCGGCGCATCATAGTAGCTGCATTGTATTTCAATTCTAAGTTGAATACATGTATCGAATTGTTGCATCTCACATGCCATTTTAGACTAGCCGAGCCTATTCTAGTTGTATTTTGTATGTGATGCATTAGCCATCTTAACATGGACTTGGATCATACATTGATTACTAACATGTTCTTTGTTTTGGGTCGGAGTACACTGTGAGTGTTTATGCTTTAGCATTTTGCATGTGTGTGAGTGCTAACATGAAAGCATGCTTGCCATGAGGCTATTTGCTTATGTGATATAACTGCCTGAATGCCTGTGGGTGAAGGTTGGATTGCTTGAATTGGAATAATTCATTGAAATCCGCATTTTAGCCTACTTGCGAGTAGCAAAATTTAAAACCATTTCCAAACAAACGAATATGCGATGCTTTGTTCCAAGTTAGGCGATCTAGTCTATACTTGTTTTGCTGTACGCATCACGTAGTAAAGATTAGCCAAGTAACCGGAATAAGAACGCATGTGTTTTCAAAAACTCGATATCATGTTTAGTACAGGCTGATCTTCGGATCGGGCGAGCGAGGGTGCTCATAGCTGACCTTCCCCAATCGTACCCAAGTTCCCGAGCCGGGGCAACTTTGGTGATGACGAACACGTGGCCTTAGGCACGAGTCAGGGTTTCCTAAATTTTTCCAAAAATAAAATATTTAGGTGGCGACTCTGTATTTGGCAAAGCAGTCCATGTTTGGCACTTTTTTCTTAAAAATCAGTTTTCCAAAACGATTTGCCGGATTTGGACTCTTTGGTGATTTATTAGTCTCACATCGCACATTGTGAGATCAGATTAAGAACCGTGACAATTGAGTCCGAACTGTGGAAAAGCATGAGGCCCTCGGGGCGCGTCCACACATGTCATCAAATCAAATCATATGTTATATTAGTAGTCGAGCCTATTAATTGCATATTGCATGTGTTGCATTAGACACTTAACATAGTTAGGAATCATGCATATTTCGCTAACTCATGTTTTCCTAGCTTGGAGTACTAAGTGAGTTTTACGCTTTAGTATATTTGCATAAGTGTGAATGTTGCCATGATTAGCATGCTTGCCATGAGGCTATGTGCTTACTTGTAAAACTGCTTGAATGCCTGTAGATGAAGGCTTGTTGTTTGAATTGGAACAATTCAACGAATGTGTGTTTTAAGCCCACTTTGTTGAGTGGCAAATCATGTTTTAAGCCCATTATGTTTGGTGGCAAATCTACAAACTTTAAACCCACTTGAGGTGGCAAATTCAAACTATTTTTCGCAAACAAACATGAGTTGAATTATTTTAAATTGAGCAAACTAGTCTATACTTGCTTGTGCGCATCACACAGTAAAGCTAGTTTAATAAACCGGAATAAGAGCACATGTTTATAAAAAATCATATCATGATTAGTAGAGATTGATCTTTGATCGGACGAGTGGGGGTGCTCAATTCATGACCTTTCCCCTTCGTACCTAAGTTCCCGAGCTGAGGCAACTTTGGTGATGATGGACACGTGGCCTTTGGCACGAGTCAGGGTTTCCTAAATTTTTCCAAAAATAAAATATTTAGGTGGCGACTCTGTATCTGGCAAAGTAGTCCAATTTTGGCATTATTTGATTTAAAATCAATTTTCCAAAATGATTTGTCGGATTTGGACTCTTTGGTGTTATCAATTTCATATTGTACTTGTGAGATTTGATTGAGAACCATGGGAGTTTGAACTGTGAGGCCTTCTTTTCAAACCTTTCCGAAAGGCGGGGCGTTGAAAAAGGGGAGTCCACAGGGCTATCCCGAACATTACATAGTTGTTCGGGAACATGTTACCGAACAAATAAGTAATGTCCGAGCCTATATTCCCGAACATAAAAAAATGCAAACTTCTGGGAGCTTTAAGAATTTTGACGGTTGAAAGTGTTGAGAAGTCTCCATGTTCGGGCCTGTACTACCGAACATTACATAGTTGTTCGGGAATACATTACCGAACAAATAAGTAATGTCCAGGCCCGTATGCCTGAACATAAAAAAATGCAAATTTCTGGGTGCTTTAAGAATTTTGACGGTTGCAAGTGTTAAGAAGTCTCTATGTTCGGGCCTGTACTCCCGAACATTACATAGTTGTTCAAGAACACGTTACCGAACAAATAAGTAATGTCTAGGCCTGTATTCCCGAACGTAAAAAAATGCAAACTTCTGGGAGCTTTAAGAATTTTGACAGTTGCAAGTGTTAAGAAGTCTCCATGTTTGGGCCTGTACTCCCGAACATTATTTATTTGTTTAGGAATACGTTACCGAATAAATAAGTAATGTTCGGGCCTGTATTCCCGAACATGAACAAATGGAAACTTCTGGGAGCCTTAACAATTTTGATTGATGAAAGTGTTAAGAAGTCTCTATGTTCGGGCCTGTACTCCCGAACATTACTTATTTGTTCAGGAATGCGTTACCGAACAAATAAGTAATGTTCGGGCCTGTATTCCCGAACTTGCATAATGAAAAGTTCTGTAAGCCTTAACAATTTTAACCGTTGAAAGTGTTAACAAATTTCCATTTGGTCAAAGTTTAATATTTTTGATTAAGAATGGAATTCTTCAGTTAATAAAGTTGGACTTCGCGTTACCAACCAGTTTCATAAATAAACAAAATTGGAATTCTTCAGATAATAAAAAACATGTTATAAACATGCACATCTACTTTGCTAGAACTTCATATGTCTACATCTAACTTTATTGTCTCAGTTGTCGCTACACTCGATCCTACGAGTGAAGTGAAATGTTGCACTCGAGCATTGTAAGCTGTCTCCCATCCTGCAGTAATAGGTAAATGGTAACGTCACCAATTCGTTGCTATACGTGGCACCGGGTGCCCATGCACCAAGAAGACCTACAAATATGAAATAATGGTAAATTACAATTTACTATTGTATTGCTAATAACGAAAACAAATTTGTTTCAATAATGGGCCTCATAATGAGTATCTGAACGAAATGGTTGTTGTTGACGAACCTGATACATATCTCCTTGCGAGATGCAATCGGCATTGGGATCGTTCTAAGAGGGAGAAAAGTAAGGCATTGTTGAGAAGATAAATGAAATAACACAACATTGTAAAAAGATGATATCAGATGACCCATGTTAAGCATTGTTATCCAATGACTATATGCAGCATTTGATTCAAAATACGCTAAAGTGGTAGTTAACTCATCAACTCTTTTTTGGTCCCCAAATGAACTCTTGTAGTGATCTATGTGGGCATGTAATTCTTGTAGTAAATCTTTCCTCACTTGCAACCATCCATCTTCTCCAAATCCCATCAATCCAGCAATGGTTCGGAATCCACAATTACCATCAGCATTAACATTCTTCACGAGTTGAATATATGGCCTCAAACTTGAAGGAAATTTACTTACAAAAGACAAATTGGTTTTTTTTGTTAATCGATGTGGGTATACCTACACACATACAATCCATTGCCAAAGTTAGTTAATACATGTTGTTGTATAGGTATAAACATAATTAATCGGTTTGCAAACTCACACCTTTGGTCGCTGCATTGATTTTAATTTCTTTGGACACGTATTTTTCTTCAAACCTACACTTGGTGAATAGTTGTCCTGTGCAGATGAAACAAACTCAAAGGCAGAGGGCTCACGACGAGTAGAAGTATCAATCTTCAAGGATGGTCGACCCCGTGGGTTAAGCTTCACTTCAGGTTCAATCAAGAATGTACTCTCAGGTGTATATAACTCCCTCAACTTCTTTAACATTTGAACTTGCATAGTTCGATCTACCTCTTCGTAACGTTGAGCAAACATATCCAACTCTGATTTGCAATCCAAAAATGAATTTGATTTTTTAGGAGTATTAAGCATGTCCAGCTTGGACCAATGTGGATCTACAGAAGTTAGAGGAATTGGTCGGTTTTCTCTCATATAATCTGCTATTTCATGCGTACACAGTAATCCATGTGTATACCGAACAACACAACCACATGTAACAATGTCAATGCCAACAAAAGATGCTCGCTTGGACTCTGCCAATATCATTTCCAATGCTGCAATAGACACGTTCCCACGAAGATCTTTAAATTGAGTAGGCTTGAAATTATGTTGCACAACTGTCTTGCTCTTCTCAAAAGATGATTTGATGTCAGTGTGTTGCAACTCAAGCAAATTGTGTATCCTTGACCAAGTTGACTGAAAACTCCCTCGACTTGATCCAAGATATCTCTTGAGCTTTGCATGTGAACTCTCTGCCCTATATATGTAAACCATTACAATGGTAAAATAGGAAAATATACATTTTTTTTATAAAATAATTGAATTTACCTGTGCGTTGTTGAATTTCCCAAATGCATACATGTATCTGTCCATGCAGCTACAAATCTCTCCTTATATGTATCCAACCAAGAAGATGTGACATATTGAAGTGCCTCTGCATAAAAGGCGAACCCATTTTGTAGTAATACGAGTCGTTGCATGTACACTTCTTCAGAAGATGACATAACTAACATATTCCAACTTGTTATAAACATATCCCATTTCTCCTTCTTATCAAACAATTTTTTGCATTTGGCCAACACAATTTTATTAATATGCCATCTACATAACAAACTTGTAGCTTGTGGAAATATCGTTGCAATAGCATTCATTAGACTGAATTCTTTGTCTGAAACAATAACATTGGAAAGACTATTCTCATCCATCAAACTACGCAAAATACCAAGTGCCCATGCATAATTATCCTCCCTTTCATACTGGAGGTATGCAAAACCCATAGAGAAAGTCTTTTCAGTGGATGTTACTCCTACAATCTCTAAAAGTGGCAAACGATATCGATTGGTCTTATATGTACAATCCATTAGTAACACACGTGGGAATGCACGTAGCAAATCCAAACTAACTAGATGTGCAAAGAACAAATCGGTAACAGTCTCAGTATCTTTATAGTTCCTATGCCATTCTATATATTTGTTCACCGCTAACTGACCTAATAGTAGCTGCATTTTAGATCTCCCAGCCTTCTCAAAAACTCTATGTCGTTGACGTGCATTGTAGATTGTTTTCATTGTGGAAACATTTTCACTATTGCGTTGTTTAAGTGTGACAAATATCTCACTTGGTTGTACCATACTCTTCGACATATCAACCAACAAAGAAGTTTCCTCATGTGATAACCTCTCAGCATAAGAATGACCTTCAAGACAAACCGCAGCAAGATGATTATGCACACCACATATCACGATCAATGTCCAATCATCGTTTGTATCTAATTTTTTAGCTTTTAACAGAAAAGGATAGTCACATTTTTTAGTACCGGTAAGCTTCAATTTTTTTTCCTTAGGTCTAGTGTTTTTCCTACTGTCCCTATAACATTCACTCCTCTCACAAGCAAGAGTTAGTCTTGGTTTTTTACGATGAGTACCACCCGCATCTGATTTCTTCACAACAATAACCAAACCATTTCTCCTCCCAACATCACGTACCCACTGAATTAATTCATCTCGAGACTTGAATATCTAAAATTGTAAAAATAAAGTAATGATTTTGTTACCAATATACACATAAAGAAATAAATTAATGCACATTAACAATATATATTTGAAAAATATTTATATATAATTTCAATACGTTTGTATATTACCTCGTGAGTCACAAATTCATTACTATAATCTATTATGAATTCTGAGCCAACTTTGCTCTTTTATTTGACTCACCATCATCCTAAAATAAATAACAATACAAATTAAATTTCAAAATTTGATCAGTAAAATAGGTCCGAACCTATGAATAACGTTCGGTTACATGCTTCCGAACAAATAATAAATGTTCGGTTACCGGTTCCCGAACAAATAAATAATGTTCGAGCCTGTGTTTCCGAATTTCAGTCAAATGTTCGGGAGTTCAGTCTTGAAAAAATGAAGAACAGATTTTATAATTTTTGTCATTTTTTTCAAAAAACTTACCCTTACAAGCCCAATCTCCTCTGAGCTGTGAATCTCCTTTGAGCTTTTATTGTCGTACTCCTCTTGTTTTATGGAGTTGTAGTTGCTTGAAAAACTTCCACTCATTGTTATTGCCGGATGAGTGTAGGTAATCAAATGGTTGCCAAACGGTTTTCAAGGCTTTCAGAGTGGGTAAGTTTTGAAGGTGGGATTTGGGGTAGATGAATGAGTGGTGATGGAGGCGGGTGTTCACATAAACCCTAATTCATGATATAGTGGGTGTGTAGGTCTAATTGTAAGATGGGGTGTCCAACATTAATAATGCTTTTTTTAGTAATTTCATTTAAGGTTATTATTGTAATAAAAATAAAAATAAAAACTAAAAATTGGGAGGTCCAACATAATTCTTGGGGTGCTAATAGCACCACTCTTTTTTTACTCTCTAATTTTTTTTGAAACTGAAATTTATTATTAATATATATGAAAACATTTTTAAATTCATTATATAGTCTTTTCAAATATATTTCCTTTTAGTGAATATGAGATATAGATTTCAAATTGTATGATCAGTACAACATATTAAGGTTTTAGAGATAAAAAAATTAATGATAAAATCACTTTTTAGAGGTAAAATATTTTAGTTGACAAAAGTGTCATTGTTGTATTTTTAATGACGAAATTGGGCATTTAATGATAAATTAGATCAAATTTTTTGTCTAAAGAAATAAACATTTTTGTTACTGAATCGTTTTTTTTCCTCCTCGAAAGTATTTATTAGTGACATGTTTTAAAAATTTATAACTAACACCATTTTTAAAACTTTTTGGAACAGACTTTTAGCAACAACTCTCGCAATAACAAGAATTAATCCCCTAATATGTTTTGCAACAAAATTCTAATTTTGGTGACAAAAAAGGTTAGTTCTAAAAACCCTTACTTGTAGTGAATCTGGAAAATTATCTACTGGAAAATTAATAGATATATATTCTTTAAACAAAAATTATTTGATTTATTAGGCAAGATTTTCAAAGCCTCTTAAATTATGATATTTGAACATTTATAGAAAGAAAGTAAATAAATTTCGATTTGAAGAATTTACAATTGATTAAAATATCTAAAGTAATTAATTAAAATATCTAAAGTAACAATGTCTCTCATATTTTCTTTAATTATCAACTAATCATATCACTTATATATCATTTTCCTTGAAAATTATGGTTCAAATTGTCTAATAATATGAAAACTAGGGGTGGGCGCGGGTCGGTTGCGGCACAGAACCTCCAATCCGCCATCCGTGCAGATTGGCGGATTGAAGAAAATCAATCCGCATCCGTCCGCCAATCGGCGGATGTGGATTGAGCGGATTGACGGTTTGGCAGATGATGCGAATTGGTTTGGTGTTTAAAATTTTATAAATTTCAACATAATTCAACTTATGCACTTCCTCAAAAGAAAAAGAAAAAAAAAAAAAAAAGAAAGTATTACAGTCATTGACTTTAAAAAAGTATAAAACACTGTGTGCCTTATCCAAAGAAAAAAGTTTGAAACTTGAGAATATAACGATCACTGCATGCCTCATCCACATATTACAACACAGCATGATTTCATCCAATAAAGTATTACAATATGTGATTCTTAAAATATAATAACAATTCAAACTATCAAAACCTAACAGAGCAGTAGTAGAGTTGTATGTCTCTGTATTGTTATATCTACATATGTTTTTAAAACAAAAAACCAACCAGCATAATCAATTTTCTATTATTATTTTTAGAGCTAGATTTAAAACCAAAAAATATAGATAAATAATACGTTTATTTTTTAATTCAAAAAAAATATATTCAAGTTAAAACTTTTTTCAACAGAATATTTAACTCTTTTTTAATGGAAACACAAACATAATATTTAAACAATTGAAAAATAAAAGTCTATAAAAATACTAGGGGTGCTCGCGATTTTGGCGATTTGGCGGTCGGTTGCGGCCAAAGAAATCAAATCCGCCATCCGTCCGCCAAATTGGCGGATGGAGAAAATCACCGAAACGTCCGCTCGTCATCACGCATCCGTCCAAAATCGGCGGATCGGTTTGGTTCGGTCGGTTTTGGCGGATCGGTATATCGTGCTACCCCTAATGAAAACATTTTTAAATAGAGTATGGAAGGGTATGGGACCCATAAAAATTTGATTTGTAGGTATATCAATAAAATTATTATAAAAAATTTCAACATACAAAAAAATAAAAATTTAAAAATCCAAAACTAAACAGAATCATCCTTGAACCACAAATATTCTTGCCGCATATCCCTGCTCTCTCTCTCTCTCTCTCTCTCTCTCTCTCTCTCTTTCTATATATATATATATATTGATAACCCATACATGCAAAATTGCAAGAGAGAAAAAGCAAGTTAGGAGAAAGAGAAGAAAGAGAAGAAGGGAGATGGCATTTGGTAGCATTAGCATGACTAGGTCAATGAACCTAACCCTAGCAATGTTGTTGATGATAGTTGGGATGATGAATAGTGGTGGTGTGTGGCTGAAGTGGGCTGCCTTGATGATGTTGAAGCCCTTGATCAATGCGTGGAATACTTCGACAATAGAGACCAGAAAGCCCACCATCACAAGCTTGTTGTGTTGCAGTAAGGGCCGCAGACATACCATGCGTGTGTCAACTTGCAACCCCAAAAGCCCTAGATGTTATCAGTGTTGCAAAGGTTGCCTTTGTTGCTCGAGCTTGTGGTAGACCTCTTCCCCATGGATTCAAATGTGGAAGTAAGACCTACCTCTTTTTCTTTTTCTTTTTCGTTTTTATTGTTATTATTTTTTTAGAAAATTATAATAAAAAAATTTTAAAAAAAAAATTAGGGTTTCACTTTTATAACAAAATAAACTCTGAATTTTTATTTTGTTTGTTTCAATCATAATTTTTTTATTTGTTTCCATTTGCCTATTTAGTTAAGTAAACTTGATAATAATAATAAAAAAATGTATTTTAATCATTAAACTCAATGAAAACAGATATTTTAGATATTTTTTATACTTAATTGAGTTTAATGATTAAAAATTTTTTTTTTTGGCTGATTTTAGTTAACAACAATAGACAAATAGCTTCGATTGAAAATAAATCAAAAGATTATGGTTTAAATAAACAAAATTAAAAAATTATTTTGTTATAAAGTCAAACTCTAAATTTGTTTTTTTTTTTTTTGTAGTTGTCCCTTTTTTAGGGGCCAAAGTTAGAATGTTAGCAAGTTACTTGTAAATTAAAATACATGTTAATGTCTTTTCTTAAGTTTGAACTTGTGGTACCTAAGTGCCCTTCAAAAATAGAATGGTCATGTCACCATATATTTTATATGAGTTCTAATATTGTTACATATTTTTTTATTACCCATTTATAATGAGAGTGGACCCCTTAATTATTAATATAAAATCCACTCCCATTATAAATAAGTAGTAAAAAAATATTGTAAAAATTGTGAGACTGTTATCTTACTCTATTTTTTTAAGAATATGAAAGTAGTTATATTAAAATAAAATAAATATATTATATAAAAACAAACAACAAAACCATGAAGGGCAAAACAAACATGAGTGTGTGGTCTACTTCTATTATACAAAGATTGGTGGCTTATTGTGTAAATATCATTTGGATTATGGATCCTATAGTGTAAATTTTACTGCTCAATAATTTGGGATCTTTAATGTTATACATTCAATTTATTTAAAATTAAAAGCCATATTGACAGAATTTTTTTAAGAGTTGATTATATTAAGGCAATATTATTTTATCCTCTTATTTATCAACCCATTCATATTGATCTTCTTAATTATAAATATTATATAAATACACATTTCTGAAGGTGGTTTAGAGGGAATAAAAGTTATATATTTTCTAGTTGGAGTCAAAATGTATGAATTCATAAATGAGGGGAGTAAGTTGATATTTACAACTAGTTGAGAGGCCTTGGCGAAATTAGTAATTTTTTGTTTTTTTTTTTGTTTAATGAATAGCCTCATTTTTGGTTGATTTATTTGTGTAGTATTACTAATTTGATTCATCTGATTCATTAAAGATGGTTAATTGTGCATTGACATGTTTGGTTTCAGGTTTGACAATTCCATAAGCTTCAACGGTTTGACACTTCCATAAGCTTCAAACGGTGATAACATTGGGAGGAGAGAGATAGAGAGAGGGGTGGCTCTGGTTTTGTTATGAATTGTTCGCAACGATGTATCTATGAGTTCCTGATTTATAAATAAAATTAAAATTTTTATTGACGTGCATTCATAAAAACGTGTTAAGAAGATTTAAATATAACATATATCTTAAAAATACACATTAATAAATTTTATTATGTAAACTTGATGAGTTGTTGATTATGACCATTCTTGTCGATATTGATGTATTAATATAGTGTTTAGTTTATTGAAATGAAATGGAATTGAATAATTATTCCATCATTCATTTTTAGTTGATAAAAAAATAAAAAATATATTACAAATAGAATCATTATATACCATTAAAAATGATCATTTCATAAAGAAACTTAAAAAATGATCATTTTAACTCATTTTATCGAACCAAATAGAATAAAGGTTATACTTATAAATTAGGGGATTGCATCCACCCCTACGATTTCATATCTTGTTGTGGTGGGTAAAAATCAAACCACTTAGGTTGCGGCGGTGACGTGGCAGAGATAGCTCAATTTCTAACCTGAAAGACACTTGGATAAAGGCAAATGGGGTGGTTGGAGCAGGTTGGGGACCCTTCGATGCCTAAGTCAATAACAGAGGTAGACAAAGGTGCAGGATTAACTTAGTGAGGCTCAAGTAGAAGTGTTTGCATACTTCCGTTGTGCTGATTGCTTCCCCTTTTATAGCTTACTCCTACTAACCGTTGTTGACTGTTAGGCTTTCCCCCACTCCTCATATCAGCCATCTTTCCTTAGGGATTATGCTATATTAGGTGCGGATTTCTAGGAGTTGGGTTAAGCCTAAAATAAAGGAATGTGGGTTGACTGGGTTTGCGCCCTTCTTAGGCGCGCTTTCTTCCACCTCTCTCTTGTCCTAAAACTTCCCTGGCCTAGTCTGGTCCTAGGTTGCCAGGCTAGACTCAAACTTTCCTAGGCTGACTTTCCACCTTGCTGGTGATGCTGCCTTTCTATTACCAGCCCAGGAATTCCAATCTTGCCTTATGTTGACTCATTTTTTGCCTTCCACAATTGCCTCCAACTCTGGCTTTTTTTTTTTTTTTTTTCCTAGGCTTAAAAAGGAATCAGAGTTTTACTTACAACTGCAAGAGTTTTTGCCCGTGATCATAGGGCTTTGTGGCTATCGTTTCAACTTTTAAACGGCGTAATGTCCCTTCGCCTGTGGCACCGCCTTTGTCTTAGGACACGTGGCCTCACGCCATAAGTCCCAAACCGCCACGTCTGTCATACGAAGTGACAGGCACATCTGTTTGAAATTATTTCTGGCGCTATAAATTTCCCACCAGAGTCCCTCCCTCTTTCAATACTCACTAGTTCCTTCTAGAGAAAAGTAAGAGAGAAGATTTCTGCCACAACACTTTTAGTTTGACGATCTTCTGTACTAATCTTCCTTTCGTTGCTTGTAAGTCCCTATCTTTCTCTCACATTTCTTGATTTACGTTCCTTTTTTGATCTTATAGGCAAGTATCGCGTCCTTCTAGAATTTCCTTCCTCATTGGCTGCCTTTCGCGAGCGATTTGGTATTCCAAAGGATGTCCATGTTTGCTTGCGGAAGGATGCTGACAACCTTGAGGATGGCCCAGATTACACTTGCATGCCCCTTGTCACCATTACTGAGGGAGGATTAAGGTTTTCCCTAAACCCACGTTTGAGAGAGTGCATGTGCTCTTAGTCCCTTGCCCTCATTCAACTCTCTGCTAACATTTACAGAGTTATGAATGGGGTTTTTGAGTTGAATCGAGCCTAGGGCACCTATCTTGGTCAGATGGAGATTATGCCATTTATGTTCTTACAGCCCTTAATGTCAAGGCCCTAACTGAGGACCTTAAGTATTACTTGAGGCCAAAAAATGCCTCAAAAAGACTCATCACCTTTCTTCCCAAAACCAACAAGGACCTAGAGAAAGATATTGTGACGATTTCTAGGAACTGGAAATTTGAGAGCTCTCCCCATACCTGGCCTGTACCTAGAGCCTTCGGAAGAGCAGGTCATTTCTGTTCTATATTCCTTATTTTTTCTTTGAATTTGTATCGCTGACTTGTTCTTTAACTGTTCATTCTTTTTCTTCCAGATCCCAACACCAACATGGTGAAGCCCCTTCGTGAATACTTCGTTCGTTAAGAGAAACTAGAGAAGATCTGGAACCTTCTTGAAGAAGAGAAGTTTGCTCCTAAACTTTTGGGTTTCGAACCCTCTATCTCCCATCTAAAAGACGAAAAACGGTCGTCCCAAGCTTCCTCAAAACAATAGGAAAGCTCCACTAGTAGCCCTGCCAAAAGAATTTTTGATTTTGTCATCGACCTTACTGACCTATCCATGGATGTAGAGGTTGAGGACTTGGTTGCTGCCCTTGCGCGACGTTCTTCAAGGTTTGCAAAAACCACTACCCCTTCCTCCATGAAGAATAAGAGAAAAATTGCAAAAAGGTGCTAAACTCCTGAAGGTGAAATAGGAAGTAGGAGCCGCGCTTTCTACTGCCGCTACTACTACCGTTGGTACTGGTTCTGGTGAGTCCATTACCCCTGAATTTGTGAAATGGAAACTATTTATCCCTCCTACAAGTGCCGCTGCTGCTGACCCTAAAGATCCTGCTGCGAAACACCCCAAGACACAAAGGGGTAGCAAAACTATGTTACGAGGTTCCTGAAGATCAGTTCAGGCCTCAGATTTTGCTCCCTAACTGCCATTATGTGTCCAAGGATGACAGCTTAATGGAGGTTCCTAAACTGGACTTTCAACTCAGCAAAGGGTTTACCCCGCCCAGGGATATGGCCTCCCTTCAGCCTTCGGATGATGTTTCTCTGACCACACCGGTGTAGTAAGTGCTTTGAGGGTAAGCTTTTTTGTGCTCAAGCTTTCTCTATTCTTTGCATTTTGACTGAGTTTAATAATTTTTCTCTTTTGTAGGCCATCTAGGTTTGCATGAAAGTTTGGCTGGGATGGACTCTTACAAGGCTGAAGCCTGCATCCAATCTGTCAAGGCCTCTAGTGCTCTAAAAGCAGCCACCAATATGGAAAAGAGACTAAAGTTGATGTCTGACTAGAATTTGAAGCTTACCACTGAAAAAGATCTTACTGAAAATGTAGCCCGACTAGCCAATATCCAACTGAAAGAGTCCCAAGAGAGCCTGGCCTCTATTCTTGCTGCGAATGAGACGCTGAAGAAGGAAGAGAATGAGAAATTGGATAAATACTGCAAGGATATTAACGAGAAATATATGGAACAAATCTATAAGCTTTAGGATGATCTGTTTATTGATGGCTGGAAGGTTGCCTTACGGCTGGGGTTACTCCTGATTTCTCCTAGTATTCTGACCCAATTCTTCCTTGGAAGAAAGATTCACCACCAGCAGAGGAAGTTGAATAGGAGGGCTCTAGGGAAGACCCTTCGGAGGAAGTGGAGACCGTTCTGGATGCAAGGGCCCAGAATGCGGCCGCTCCTACTGATGAGGTTGAATTTTATTCCCTTGAGCCTCAAGAAAAGACTTCTTTTAATGCTCCATCTGTTCTTCATGCTACAGAAATCCCCCTGTTGAAGGTGGGGGTATTGAAACTGTTTCTTTTGGATATGTTGAAGTTGTGTGCTACCTAGACCCCTGCTCTGATAAAGGATTAAGAAACTTGTCTTTTGCCCTTTTTTTTTTTGTTTTTGTTTTTTTGACTATGGCTTAGAAACTCTTGTATGGTCCGGTCTTTTTGATGTAATTGCAATTTTTTGCAAATCGAAGGCTTTTGTGTTTGATTTTAAATCTAAGTGTTAAGTGTTTTCTAAAAAAAAAAAAAAATTATGGGCTGAGATGGTGTGTAAGGCTCCCTGTTTGCCCCCTAGCTTGAATGGTTTTGGCAAGAAAGACAACAAAGCTACAGAAAATTGGTAGAGTGCTAAATTTGAAGAAATTTGACTAAGGTAAAATTGTAATGACGTGAAAATTTTGGAAACACTTGACTAAGTAAAATTGTGAAAAATTTTGACTAAGTAAAATTTTCGACTACCCCCATATATGAGAGGGTCTGCTTTCTTGGATATAGGAAAACTTTTGATAAAATTCCCTTTAAGTCCAATGAATCACAATCCAGAATAGGATTTGCCTATCTTTTTGGTTCAAAAACCGTGCTACATTCCTAAGTAGGGAAGTCACCTTTCTTGAGCTAAATTTTCTTTTTTTTTTAGTCTCAAGGACCTCAATCCAGAGCAGGATTGTTCTACTTTTTTGACTCATAATCCTTTCTACACTCTGGAATAGGCATGTTGCTTGGAGAATAACCCTCCAAAAGATTCTTGAGCAATTTGTTTTTGTGCAAGAACATTGCTGCGATCCAGGACAGGATTGCATCTTGTACTAGATTGCCATCTATTCTTGTGCTCAATGTAACGCCCCCAAAATAATTACAATAAACCAACTCCAAACACTAGTACAATGTGATATAAATAAAATAAGAAGCTTTCATTAATCAGAGTTACTATACAAAAGGTGACACATGCGATATACATTCATAAATCGTTCATCCTGAATCTACAGCATGTATTACAAGAGGTAATAAGAAATGAAAGCTAAACAGATATTCACATGCGCTAGTGGCTTACATCTTTCCAAGACCGTGCTTGGTTACAACAACTGAGTCATAAGCTCAATACAAATAAAGCCCTAGGCTTGTTAAAAGTAAATACAAAATAAGTAGGAATTGAGCCTTCAACTCCACAGTCCTCCCAAGCTAAGTCCTTGGCAGAAGCATATCAGTAACACTTGAAAATGTTTTTCCCAAGTAGGGTGAGCCAAAACCCAGTAGAGACAATCTAGCACAATATATGAATCTTAAAAAATATAAAAGTATGATATGCATATACAATGCCCATGATAAAATCATTCGTATTGTCACAAGATCATCATTTACCAAGTTTCGTATCTCAAGCCATTTTATCTTAATTCATTTCATGACAAATCATTTCACCTCAATCCATGAGTTAAGTCCATTGTTATCCAGACAACCCAACTGAGGCTACAACTCAGTGGTTCTCTAACCAATACAATCATTATACAAACACTTCAGATTTTTCATTTTACGGAAATTTCATCTGTGGAAATCGGCACACATGTATACATGCGCGATTTTCGGGAACTTTCACCCTAGACACACAGGCCAACTTAATTCAATAGAGTCCATCCCCTTTCTTCTCCCAAACATGGAGTACATCCTCTTTCTTCTCCCAAACATCATACATATACAATGTATTAAAAACACAGTCATATTCAATGACAACCAATAAAAGATTAGTTTCAATTCACCTAATCCTCATGCAATTTCTACAACAATCATAACTATCCTCTACTGATAGCCCAAAACAAATAAACTATCCAAATTTTCTTAGGTGAGAGATAACAAGCATCTAACTCCACCATTTATATAAACATCTATCCAATTTCACATTTCTAATACTAATTACAATTATTTCTACAAAATAATTAATTGAGACATTTGAGGGCAAAACTCTCATTTCCTTCCAAATCCAATTCTTGTGTCAAAATCAATAAACTTAACACAGCACATCCTCATATCTACAGCCACAACATTTTTAATACCTTCATTTGAAAACCCCTCTTTTAATTTCAAATCGAAATCCTAGGTTTGTTTAAAATCCTCCACATTCCAACATTATTTACACAATTAACGAATAATTAAGTTAAAATTCATAGGAGAGTGTAGAAAGTCCCTACCTCAAAGTTAGAAGATGAGCAAAGCAAGGAGAAAACTTCAAAGATGTCGAAACCGACTTTTGTTCAGATCAAAATGGAGCTCTTGAGATGCTCTACCTTTTTCCCAAAGACATTAGGGTAGAGAAACCAACGGATCTAGGTGAAAATGTAGAGAGAATGTGAGTTTTAGAGAGAGAGAGAGAGAGGCTCTAGATCTAGGGTTTTAGAAGGAAAAGAGATGAAAAAGTGATGTAGAAGGAGGCTTCTACGAACTGATATACGCACAATCCGCTCGAGCACAAGAAGTGACGGTCGAGCGTCAAACACAATAAGTTGTTTCGCTCAAGTGCAAGAAGTGACGCTCAAGCGTAGAATACACACTTCTAGTAGTTTTGCAGACAACAGACCAACGCTCGAGCGCAAGAAGAGCCGCTCAGGCTAAGCCCGCTCGAGCATAAGAAAACACCGCTTGAGCATAGAATACACTCTCCCAATAGTTTTACAGACCTGTAAAAGCACTGAGAGTTCACAAAGCCCACTCGAGCGCAAGAAGTGCCGCTCAAGCGGATGAGCAAAATTCTAGGCAACAAGAGTTTGGAAACTAAGCAACCAACCTATCCCAAACGCAACCACAACAATCCAATAGACAAATTTAAGGAGATACAAGGGAAGCAAGATGTGAATAACAATATAAAACCATGAAACCCAAGCGGGATACAACAAGAGTCGAGTCAAAACTAGAATCACTATACTCAAGCAATTGTTATAAATTGTACTTAAGCAAAGACCCATTTGAAATCAGAATAAAAATCTCATAAAAATTGCGTATTTACATGCTGTTTTTGAAATAAATACTTAATGAAAATAAATCCTAAGGTTTGTAGTGTTCCAAGGACGAGGTACAACCTTGCCATCCATATCTTCCAAATAATAAGCCCCAGTTCCATCTACTGAAATGACCTTATATGAGCCCTCCTAGTTGGGACCCAACTTTCCATCAGTTGGATTCTTTTAACTACCCAAAACTCTTCGCAACACCAAATTTCCTGGCTGGAAGTCCTTGAGGTGGACTTTCTTGTTATACCCTTTTAAGAGTTGCTTTTGGTAATTCTCCAACTTGACCAGAGCTGTTGCTCTCATTTCTTCGATTAAATTCAGATTGCGTGCCAATGCTTGTTCATTCTGCAACTCTTCGTAAATTTCTAATATCATTGTGGGCAATATGCATTCCACAGATTCCTTCATGCAGCTCATATAGGATGTTATCAACAAGGGCTGGGTGGACGTAGAATAGGTATGGACCTGTGAAGGATTTTGTTAATCATATGGTTTAATTTTTATGATGTCTACAATATTATTTGAAAAATTGTAATTTTTTTAATATACATATTTTATATTATTTGACACAAAATATTATCTGTTTAAAATATGTGTTGTATGATATATTTGTTATAAATATTATTTAAAGATTAAATATTTGAAAATTTTACTATTTACGTTTTGAAAAATTCAGCTGATCACTATTCATCTTTTGACAAATTTGATATTGATTGGTTGTATTCTTTTGACAAATGTGATATTGGTAAATTATTTTCTTTTGACAAAATATGATATACTCACATGGGATGGTTGGTTATTTTTTATTAGAGTGTATCTAAAATCTCTACAACAACTAAATTTTTTTTAAAGGGGTATTTATTTTCATATCTGATATAAATATTATTTAAAGAGATTTACTATATTTTAATAGAGAAATCACTGTGCATTCAAATAGTTTAATAGAGAAGTCATTGTTAATTCAAATATTTCAATAGAGAAGTCACTGTGCATTCAAATATTTTATTAGAAAAGTTACTATACAATCACTGTGCACACTTTGATTTTATGAGAAATTTTTGAAGAATCAACCATTACTATTCATCAAATGCGACTTTGACCTATAATTTCAAACGCTTTGCCGCAAATGTTAAGAAAGGAAATGCCACGTGATGGAGGAGTGTTGGCATGAAATCCTCTCCATGTGATTCGTCAGAGGAGCGTCCTTCTCCCAACGAAAAGATTTTTGTGTATAAATAGAAGTGTTTTGTGTGGAGAAAAATTAAGAACTTGAAGAAAAAAAAATTTGTGTGCTTCAAAATTTTGATTGTATTTTTTTTTCACTTTACTTTTTTACTTTCAGATCTAAGTGTTGTTTTTGTTCTTACACTTTCATATCTACTCATTGTGAGAGAATTATTATAAAAGATGGCTGAAATACCTCTTATCCTTATTGATTATTTTGTGAGAGAAATTTTGTAAGGGTGAGGCATTTATTGTTGAGTGAGGCTCAACAGATAAGAGTAAGACCTATGTAAAATCCACAAGCTTGGTGAAACTGTCATATTGATTAATTTTGATAGTGAAGAAATTCTCGAGGAGGTTCCTTGGGGAGTGGACATAGGCTTGGCGTGCTGAACTGCTATAAATCTCAGTGTTTGATTTTCTCTCCCTATTTCTCTTACTTTTACATTGATAATTATTGTTCTTTTTTTTATTTGCTAAAATTTGAATATTGTGCTTATTATTTTTAATATTGCTAAATTATTTTTAATAACCCAATTCACTCCCCCTCTTGGGTTGCCTACCTGGGATAACAGATTTTTTGTATAGGACTCTTTTTTTTTAGATCCAGAATATGGGCGCTCTTCTCTTGACTTTATCAGCTTCTTTTCTATCTTTTGGGAGTACTCCCTCCTTGATGTACTTAATGATTGGATCTATCCATCTTAGCCATGACTAGTGCACAAGATTGGTTGTATGTTTTGCTCTACTTCTGGCGAGATACTAGACTGAGGCAAGAACTCAATTGCAATGGTTCTAGTTTCTATCTCTTCTACTACTGAAGCCAAGGTAGCTAGGGCGTCTGCGTCAGCATTTGTTCCCTGCCTATCTGGACAATTCTAAATTTTTGAAAGGATTTTACCATGTCCTGGACGTTGTTCAAATAGGCTTGCATCCTTTTGTCTCTGGCGACATACTCTCCAGTGAGTTGGTTAACCACTAATTGAGAATCACAGTGTACTGTGAGGTCTTAAATGTTGAGAAATTTTGCAATTCGTAATCCTACAAGCAGTGCCTTATATTCTGCTTCGTTATTCGAAGCTTTGAACCCTAGACGGATTGCTTGTTCGTGGAGAATGCCCTTAGGGGAGAGCAAGGCCACACCAGCTTCGACTCCTTTCAAGTTTGATGCACTATCCACAAAGAGTTTTCAATTGTCCATGTCGCTGAAATATAGCTTCCATGTTGAATCATTGCCCTATCTTGACTGAGCTTGTTGTCGAGTTTCTGTAGTACTAGACTATTGTGATAATGCCAATTCCAGCTTTTGTTTCTCCTTGATCGCTCCATGTTGCTTCCTAGTTTTGGGACTGGTGACATATCAGTTGTAGAACTCTGTTGAGATTGTTTGGTTGAGAATTCTACGATGAAGTCAGCCAGAACTTGGGCTTTGATGGCAGTTCTGGGCTGAAAAGTGACGTCAAATTCCCTTAACTCCATGGCCACTTAGTGATGTACAAAAAAATTAGCTTTGTGAAAAAGGTTTCACAAATGATGCTGGGTTATCACTGTGGTGAGGTGACCTTGGAAGTAGTGTACAAGCTTTCTGGCTGCAGTCATTAAGGCCATGGCTAATTTTTCCAAGGGCAAATACCTGGTTTCTACACTGTTTAGAGTTTTGCTGATGTCGTAGACCAGTAGCTGGGTGCTTTCCACATTTCTGACCAAGACTGAGCTCACTCTGTGCCTTGACACTGCTAAATATAAGTACATCCTTTCACTCCATTGAGGAGTCGAGAGCAGAAGAGGTGAAAGGAGGTATTGTTTTAATTCCTCTAGTGCTTGATCGCACTGTTTATTCCAGTCCACTCCTCCTCTCTTCTTGAGGAACTGAAATAAGGGTTTGCATTTGTTTGAGGAGCGACTTATAAAGTGGTTTAGTGTTGCTACCATCCTTGTCAACTTCTGCACATCTTTGAGCTTGCGAGGTGGCTGTAAGTTAAGGATGACTTTCACTTGCTGAGGGTCTGCTTCGATCCCCCTTCTTGTCACCAAATAGCCTAGAAATTTTCCTGACTCAACACCAAAAGCGCATTTATCAACATTTAACTTTAATTTATAGGTTTTGTGGATATTAAACGTGGTCTCCAGGTCTTTTAAATGGTCAGTTTCTAGCCTACTTTTGACAACCATATCATCAATATAAATTTCCATGGTTTTTCCTCTCTGGTTAGAAAACATGGTGGTAACTAACCGTTGGTAATTGGCTCCAGCATTTTTTAGTCCAAAAGGCTTCACCCTATAGCAATACAGCTTTCATGGAGTTATAAAAACCAGTTTTTCCTTGGTCTAGCTCATTTATTGCTATTAGGTGATAGCTCCTATAGGCGTCTATAAAACTTATTCTAGCGCGCCTAGAGGTGGTGTCCACCAGTTGGTCAATCCTTAGTAAGGGAAAACAGGCTTTAGCGTAGGCTTTGTTAAGGCTTGTGAAGTTTACGCATACCCTTCATTTTTCTTTTTTTTTTTCTTAACAACGACGATGTTAGACAACCAAGTGGGGTAGTGTACTTTTTTTATGGCCTTTGTGTCTAGGAGTCTTTCAACTTCCTCAACTACTAAATCAATGTGGTCTACATGAGACCTACTTTTTTGAATTACTGTTTTATATACAAGATCAACATTAAGACAAGAACTAATAATATTGGGATCTATTGCTGGCATCTCATAAGGTGTCCAAGCGAAGACCTCAATATTATCCATTAAAAACATAAAAAGGAGTTTTTTTTATCCTACTCAGACAGAGAAGATCCGAGCAGGAAGTACCTTTTTGGATCGTCGGGTGATAGCTGGATTTTAGGGAGTTCTTCTATCATGCGCTCCTCTGGATCCTTTCCAATCTCCTCCAGAACTTTTGAGTCTGGAATTTAGACTGACTAGACTTGTTTCTGACCCAACTTAACTTCTTTCTGCCCCAAGGGGAGCATTAAACAACGTCATGAGGATACTTGGTCCCCTCGAATGGTTTCAATCCCTCTCTCATTATTAAGAAATTTCAGGGCTTGGTGAAGTGTGAATTGAACTGCTTTAAGCAAGTGTAGCCATGGTTTGCCCATAATAGCATTGTACGGTGATGGCACATCCACGACCAGAAAACATACTTTAAGGCGTATAGATCCTATTTTGACTGGTAGTGTCACCTCTTCGATCAGCCAAATCGAGTTTAAGTTGAAGCCTTGCAATGGCGAATTAACCTTCTTGAGATCCTGATCCTTAAGGCCCAAACTCTAGTATAGTTTATAGTACATAATTTTGGTTGCGCTGCCTTCATCAACTAGTATTCTCTCTACCCCGAATCCATCCATGTCCAATTTAATAATCAAAGCATCTGAGTGGGGATGGACCAACCCTTGCATGTCTTCTTCAGAAAAGGAAATGACTGGGCCTTTGGGGCTAGCCTTGATCTTTGGCCTTTTGCTTTCCAAGGAATACTCTGCTTTGTAAACCTCCCCGAGATGCGCTGCTTTCTACATCTCTCTCATGGCCTGTGTGTCACGACCCAAACCCGCCCCTATAGGTTTAGTATCGTAACCTGCCAGTAATCCTTGGACTACCGAAGGCCTCTGAACAGATTAACAAGATTAAGGGGCTAGCGGAAGCAAATACATAAATATATAGTTGTCCAATGAGCTGTGCTGACTTATATGAACAGAATAGTTAAAACTTTATATAAGTATGCAATAGTCATTCGTACATTATACCTACACACGTTAAAGTATCTTAAGTACAGCCAACAAAACTACCAAGTCTTATATGTACAGAAACAACAGAACTTAAACACAGGACTCTTCGAGAACCTCCACGTGAGGCACAATGGTTGGCTGACAACAGAACACAGATCCGAACAAAAGCCTTCAGGCTCGAACTCCAGAATGCCCACCTACATATATATATATACACACAGTGAGCTAAAGCCCAGTGAATAACAGTAAGGTAAAAGGGTTAGTGAATGAAATCCGAACATGTCATAGGCGGAAAACAGATCATAGCATACTCATTCTCATATCAGAACATAATAATGGTACTGTAGACACCCCATTTTTGACCGACCTTAAGACTCAGACGTCACCGATTGAGCGCTCGGTGATGTTGCATACTGTGCTCGTTCAGAAGTCTCAGAGTCGCGGCCGTGCGCCCTGCCTCCGGACTTCCGAACTCTCTTCTGTGCCTTGTCTCGGTTTGCGAACCAGACTCGATTTTCTTTGTTTTCTTTCCTGAGGGGAGGGAGTGGTCCCGTAGACTATCTCTCGGTGGCCGTGCGCTACATTTCGTGGCCGTAGGCCATTTTGCCCATTTCGGAGCCCGGTTCCCGGTTTTCGGGACCGTCAGGCCGTGTGCCTCGGTTCGGGACCGCCCAACCATCTCCGATTTCTCCGGTTTTCGGAAAGTGCCTCTGTTTTATCATTTCAAGGGACACTGGGGTCGTAGATACCCACTTCGTGGCCGAACACCACTTTCGGTGCCTACAGCCCATTTTCGGGACCCCGAATCTCGCGGTTTGGGCCCCGAGCATTCATTTTGCATTAGTTTTTGTTCAATTTTGGCAAGTGCCTCTATTTTATCATTCCGAGGGACACTGGGGCCTCTGATGCCCACTTCGTGGCCGAACGCCACTTTCGGTGCTCACAGCCCATTTTCGGGACCCCGCGCGGTTTTGGTCCCCGAGCTTTCGTTTTGCATTAGTTTTTGTTCAATTTTGGCAGGTACCTCTGTTTTAGCACCAGGAAGATCACTGGAGGGTGGGAGGCCAGCAATTGTCTCAGCAACCAGTTATCTGCTTGGTCAAAAGTGGTTCAGCATGAATCTGGGAAGGAGAAAAGTCTGCGCGGCTTCACCGAAACAAGCGTAACTCTTTGCACAAGAGGAATTAAAATATGAGGCCACCACCATTGGAAAGCTTACTTCCGGGGCTTCATTTTTCACTCAAGAATATCCTAAGTCCAAATCCGGGGGAGGAGATATGGTTGGTTAAAGTCCGGTTGGACTGAATCTGCGCGGCTTCACGGAAACGGGCATAACTTTTTCCACAGAAGGAATTTTGATGCAAGGTTTGCGCCATTGGAAAGCTAACTTCCGGGGCTTCAATTTGGACACTTGAATGGACATTTTTGGACTTCTCTAGCACCCACCAGCCAGTGGTCTTCTCGGCAGTTTTTTTTATCTATCTAGCTGGCCAGCCACCCCTTTTGTAAAATGACGATTTTGCCCCTGTGAGCTGGCCGGCCCTATTCCTCTCATTGAGTGTATTCCAGCTATGCATTGGTTGCCCTCAAAATATCTAGATTTTGCATTGGTTGCCCTCAAAATATCTAGATATTAGGGAAAGATCTTTAAAGGGAATACTTGGGTGCATTTTTCCCACCTTTTTGGCCCTCCTTTTTGACCCCTCTCTTGGCCATATGACAGCAGCTCCCAGCTGTGTTTAAGGGTAGGAAAAAACCCCTTGAGAGCTCCATACACGCCTCTCCTCTCCCTCTCCATTTCCAAGCTCAAAACTTCCAAGTTCTCTACCATTTCTACATCAACACCAAGTACCACCATCACCACTCCATTTCCACCACTTGGAGCTGATTTCCAGCAGCTAAAAAGGCAGCAAATTTGGTCCAAGAGGCAGCCAAGAAGTGTTCTTCAAGGGTAAGTTGCTATTTTCCCTTTTCTAGCTCTATTTTGTATCATTTTTCTACCCCCTTTGCTTGAGTTTTTGGGCTCCGACCCTAAATGGTTTTGGGCCTATTTTGAGCCCCTCTTCAACATTGAAGAAGGGCTCAACCATGTTTGGTGCTTCTACATACCACTTGCTTCACAAATCCTCCAATTTACCGTAAACTTGCATGCTATTTTTAGCTTATATACATTTATTTTTGGAGCATGCTATAAACTGAGATTGAGCTTATTTTGTGTCCCTCTACAACATTGTAGAAGGGACCAATCTTGTTGGGTGCCTCCATGAATGGCCTCTCTTTATACCTCTCTTTGGCCCCATTTTGCATGCTTTGTTAAGCTTATTTTGCTTCTATTTTGAGCCTTCATCAGGCTTAGAAAGAGTCTTATTTTGGCCTTCTCATCACGTTTTGTTAAGGGGCTTAGGCCATTTGGTGAATGTTTTTGGCACTTCATGTAATACCATCTTTGATTCCGTAAAATTGCATGCTTTGTTAGGCTTTCTTAGCTTTTGTTTTCAGCCTCCATCAGGCTTGGAAAGTGTCTTAAAATGACCCATTATTCATGTTTTGTTAAGGGTCCAAGGTTGTTTGGTGTATGCTTTTGGTACCTCATGTTATAGCCTTTGTTGGCTCATTATTTTGCATGCTATGTTTAGCCTATCTACCTACTGAATTGGGGGATGTTATCTCTTATAAATGTGCATATTTTTGGTCCCTCTTTAATGTTGTAGAACTGTTTTTTTCGGTTTGAGCATTGTATATACTACTTGCTTTGTAATTCCCCTCTTTTTCCCCATTTTTGCATGCTAATTTTGCCATACTTGTGGTTGTTGTTTAGCCTTGCTTTGTACTGAAAAAATGTTATTTTAGGGGCTGCCTTGCTACTGTTTTACATGTCATGTGTCAATTATGCATGTTTAGTAGGGCTGTAGGCCATTTCGGGTGCATTACATCGCATTTCGGGCATCGGGTGTAATTTTGTCATAATTCGGGGGCTATTTGTGCATCATTTTAGCTGCTGAAATTGGCATTTTCCATATGCCATATGTCACATCTCATTCGCATGTCATTTCTGTGCCTTAGGGCCATGCCTCGGTTTGCGTGCCCGTGTGCACGCATTTCGAGGCACTTCATTTTTGTCTCTCGGCAGCTTATGTGAGTGCGGCTGAGGCCCTCTCATGTTAGTGTAAGCCCAATTTGCATTTTCCATGTCATTTGCATTGCGTATGCCACCGCCTCGGTTTGCGTGCCCGTGGGCACGCATTTCGAGGCAGCTCATTTTCATCTTACGGCTTCTTATGTGAGTGTGGCCGAGGTCCACCCACGTTAGTGTAAGTCCATTTTGCATTCTGTACCTCATTTTAGCTTCATCGCATTCCGTATGCCATTTTCTCGGTTTGCGTGCCCGTTGGCACGCATTTCGAGACATCTCATTTTAGTCTCATTGTTGTCATATTTCATGCCATTTTATGCTTTAGAATCATTTTCTCAGTTTGCGTGCCCGCGTGCACGCATTTCGAGGCATTTCATTTTCATAGCATTGTGCATACTAGGATTTCATATTAGCTGCATTTCATGCATATCATGCATATTGCATCGTGTTCGGGATAGGAGTTAGCCCGGGCACGGGAAACGAGGCACGTTTCGTACTCCGAGTGACGGAACGGGTCTCAATTCCCAAGTCACCGACACTCCGGATTACCCATGATGGAGTTAGGTTTTGTTGTAGCATTCATATGCATTCATCCTATATTGAGTTGTGCAAATCGACTCCTCGGCCATCATGCATCGATATGCGTGATTGGTGGCACGAGAATCGAGGCATGCATATATTGTGAAATACATTGCTATGCCCCTTTCCTGCTCTCTGTTGCAGCATATCAAGAATCAGCAACTTTTCGGAGTCTGGCGCGCATTTCGAGAAACATTGCAAACAGAGGCTAAATTGGGCATCCCAATGGATTTCTGCGCAAAGGCAGCCCAGCATGCATCATTCATTATCCGGAACGAAGCGAGGCAGCCCCTGGCTTGCAAGCCAATTTTACAGCTTCTTAGTTTAATTTGTTAATTAATTAGAAATATGTATATTATTCGAACTGTTTATTTCGGATTGTAATATTCTTTTATTCGGACTGTATATTTATTCGGACCCTCTGCGCGAGGGCATAATTGTAATAAGTGTGGGTGAGTGTGATGTATGTTTCCAACCCCCATTTCTTTCTCCCTTTTATTTATCCGCTTACGATGGTTAGATATAGGGCATATTTCAATTAGCATACAGTATGATAGCATGTTTGCATCATTCATCTGTTTTGCACGCACCGGGCTCGGCGCATCATACAAACTGCATTTGTATTTCAATTCCAAATTGAATACGTGTTAGTTGTAGCATTTCATATACCATGTTTAGAATAGCCGAGCCTGCTATAGTTGCATTATTGCATGTGTTGCATTAGGCATTCCTGTATATTTAGGATCATGCATGATTTCTAATAAGTTTTCTGTTTTGGCTTGGAGTACTCGGTAAGTTTATGCTTTAGCATCCTTGCATGCGTGTGAGTGTTGCCATGAATAGCATGCTTACCATGAGGCTATATGCTTATGTGATATAACTGCCTTGAATGCCTGTGGGTGGAGGCTGGGTTACTTGGATTGGACAAATCATTAAATGTTTGTTTTAAGCCCACTAGATAGTGGCAAAATCATGTTTTCTAAGCCCACCTGAGGGTGGCAAATCCGCGTCTTAGCCTACCTGCGGGTAGCACCATCAAACCATTTGCAAACAAACAAACATGAAATGTTTTGTTCCAATTCAGGCGGCCCAGTCTATACTTGTTTGCTGCGAGCATCACATAGTAACCTAGGCTAATAACCGGAATAAGAGCATACAATGTTTTCAAAAACAGATATCATGGTTAGTAGAGGCCGGTCTTTGACCGGGCGAGCGGGGGTGCTCACGAAGTGACCTTCCCCAATCGTACCCAAGTTCCCGAGCCGAGGCAACTTTGGTGATGACGGACACGTGGCCTTTGGCACCGAGTCAGGGTTTCCTAAATTTCCCATTAAAAAATATTTAGGTGGCGACTCTGTATCTGGCGAAGCAGTCCATGTTTGGCACTTCTTTCAAAAAATCTGTTTTCAAAACGATTTGCCGGATTTGGACTCTTTGGTTCAAGATTAAGAACCGTGACATTTGAGTCCTTGAACTGTAGTGACCCCAATATGAACAGAACGGGACTTAACCCTCCCGGGGCGTTCGGGGACGTCTACAGTTTCTGGCGACTCTGCTGGGGATTTAGAGAACTTGACTCGAACTCATGATATCTGGTTTTGACTACACTTGTGTGTTTCTTTGCATTGCATTTGCATTGGTGCGCCTAGGACACCGTGTTTGCCATATGCCATTCCCGAACGATTTGCCGGAGGCTTGTCTTGTCAAGTCATGTCCGTAAGGCTGATCGGCTCTGGGCTCTGACAGCATGGGAACACAAACCCCGGTTTTACCGGGGCACCCTTTTTGACCATTCGACCTAGTGCATATTCGGATCCATAGTGACCATTCCAAACTAGGACAGGTTGCTTACCCGTTTATAGGTTGTTTGAAACCGCTGCGTGCGTAGTGAAACCCTAGCTCCTGACAAAATAGGACAGGGAAACCCTACCCCAACATAGGGGTGTTTTGGCTCTCACTTATCTGTTATGTGCTTGTTAGAGTGTGTCTCTACAGGGAATGCATGTATCAGTTTGCGAGTTTGGGCATCAGGCCTGCGGGCACCAATTCAGTATTTTGGGTATCAGGCCCGCGGGCATCAGTATTTGGTGGAATCGGTTTTACCTGAGGGTATCAGCTTACAAGCAGAATTTTGGGGCAGAATTCAGTAGAGAGCACACTCATTCGGTTTTGTTTATATCTGTTCTGGTGAAATTGGGCTGAGATGCTGTCCGTTTTCTCTTTTGCTAGGTAGTCCTGGAACCATAGCTTCAGAAGGCTCCACTATCCCCCGGGTACATTGGACTAGTGCTGATAGACTTTGTTAGGTCAGAAATTCAATTCAAGGGCAACCAGTGTTCTTTCGCTGAGGCAAGGCAAAGAAAGGCCAGTCAGGGCTTACCGGTTCATCTGATCCGTCAGTCACCAGTCACATCACCTTTGTTCGGACTCAACAGACCGTGATGTCACAGGGTTCGGAAGAATTTGTGGCCGTGGTAGCAGCGCTAAATCAGGGAACTGCCATGCAGGCTGAGACCAGTATTGAAACGCAGCGCCCATCTGGGGCGTCTGCCTCACATCCAGCTTTGGGACCCCAGCCGAACTTTGACCCACTTCCGCCAGCTGAAGATTTGCAGGGTCCAAATCCTCGAGAAGGGTTGGCTCCAGCCCAAGTTTTCAGACCCCTGGTGCAGCCTAATGAGAGGCTTTATCCCCTTGATGCTAATGACCTCGATCTGACCGCAGTGAAAATTGCGAACCTCGAGAAGCAATTCAAAAAGGCACAGGGCCTTAACTCCATTCCCGACATTGAGGATGGATACACCGAGACTGCCGTACGGCTCCCAGACAGATTCAAAATGCCACATATTGACCGTTTCGACGGGTCTGGGGATCCAATGGTACATATCCGACTTTTCTTGGATGTCCTGAAGCCGATGGGTTTGACTAAGCCACAGAAACTCTCTCTGTATGGAAGAACCCTGTCGGGTATAGCAGCCACTTGGTATGCCAAATTGGAGGATACAGTGAAGCAAAAATGGGAAGAACTGGCTGAGGCCTTCGTCGATCAGTATTCCTACAATACCCAAGTTGAAATGACCATCCAAGAGCTTGAAGCAACCCGCCAAAACCCAAAAGAGCCTTTTGTGAATTTGTTACAAGGTGGAGAGCAAAGGCAGCACAGATGACAGATCGCCGCCCTTCTGAGAGGGATCAAGTGCAGATGATGGTACGAAACCTCGAACATGATATGTTGCAAAAATTGATAGTGGCTCCGCTATTCACTTTCAAAAGTTTGCATGAACTGGGGGTCCAGGTCGAGAATGCGTTCAACAGTGGGATCATTCCCAGAACAAGTGAACCGACAAGGAGGGCGATTGTAAGGAGTACCAATGCCGGAAGTAGCACTATTTCCGAACCCACTGAAATCAATACAGTCGCCACAGCTAACCCTTTTGCCAAACCAAGCCTACGACCAGCCAGCCCAGCCCAAGCTCAGGGCAGAACTTTCACCCCTCTCTATATGAGCCTGACTAGCGCACTAAAACTCCTGATGGAAAGAGGACGTCTCAAACCCCTCGATCCTCAACCTCTTCCCAACCCACTCCCAGCTAGACATAACCCTGCCAAGTACTGTATGTACCATCAGCAGCGCGGTCATGGCACCGACCGTTGCTACCGCCTTCGTCATGAGGTCCAAAATCTCATCGATAACCGAACGATAGCTCCACCTTCAGACCCCAATGACCAAACATTTCCCACCTACCTCAATCTCATCCATACACTGCCATCCACCTATGACCCAGCATATACATCACCCCGGCCCATCTACCCAAGCCTGAGGTGTTTATCCCAGAAAGCATGGACTTATGCATGATGGGTGCACCTGAACCCCAATCATCTCAAACCCATGAACCCACTACTTTCGAGCTGATGAGGATGATTGAAGATCTTCAGAGAACAGTGGCGGATTTAGCCTTTGGAGTTTTGGCTCCATCATCAACCACATCGCCTACCAGGGAGTTCATGTCAAAAGACTCCCCAAGCTTGGGACGGGCTGCATTAGGGGAAGGCAAATCCCTTGGCAAAGTGGAAGCAAACGGAAAGAACAAGATAGGGGCGGACATGGATCCCCATGAGCATCTTCTGTTGGCTGTTGAGGCTTTGAAAGCCGAGGGACTGAACAAAGAACAAGTGCTCGCGGTTGTCACAAAAACTGTAGATGACACTTTCGCCACTCAAGTCGGGGGCAGTTTGAATCAAGGGGCAAACCGAGAGAAGGGTCGTTGTATCAGAAACGTTCCTTTCAGCTATAATCCTCCACTCAAAAAAGATCAGCAAACCAGGCCAGCACCTGCCAATCCCTTTGCTGGTGCGCCCAACAGAAATCCACAAACCCAGAAGTACCAACCCCGAGGTCAGAGGGTCTTCCATGCCCTCCACATGCCTTTATCCAAAGCTTTCCAAATCCTTGTTGGACAAGGCCATCTCAAACCCCTTGAGCCTCGGCCTCTCCCGAACCCTCTTCCGGCTACACATGATGCTATCCAGTACTGCGCGTACCATCAGCAAACCGGCCATGCTACCAACAATTGCTTCCGTCTTCGCCATGAAGTGCAGGATCTATTTGACAACGGGGTCATCCTCCCGCCGAGCTCAGCAAAGTCTATCGGCACTGGGTCAGTGAACTTGGGGGATAATGTTATGTGATCAGGGATGAACCACCTGCGAATGGCGCTCAGATTACTCCAGCTGTGGTGAATGGCATGCACTGTTTTGAGCAATGTACAAGTGCTGTTAATTTTGCATTCTGACTTGGGTATTGGGTCAGTTTTGTTGTTTTGTTTTGAGTCTGTCTTTTTGTTTTGAGTCCGTCTCTTTTGTTTTGGGTCTGTCTTGTTGTATCGAGTCAGTCCTGTTGTATAGGAGTCGGGTGATTCTGGGGGTGTTACCTCGGGCGTCACCATTTTGTTTTGCGTTTGTCTTTTTGTTTTGTTTTGAGTCTGTTTCTGCCAGGGAGCCAGTTATGCCAACAGATTTTGAATGAAACAGCAGTGATTTTCACATTCTTGTGCTCGCTTCTGCCTTGTGCCAGTTGTGCCAGAAGTTCTGAATGAAATGGCAGTGCATTCCACCTGCTCTCTTGTGCCTTGAAGCCATTGTATTGACCTGAATTTTTCGAAACCTTTTGAACACTGCGGTAAAAACAAAGAGGGAGGAATTCCTCGGGATTTGCAAAACTTTGATCAAACTGAGAGAAAGAGAGGCGTGCTAAGCCCTTAATGAATGAAATCATGCTTGTTAGCGTGAGTACTGAGAAGGACCCTGGCTTTGATCCAGATTGGTCCTACACTGTCTTCAGCGCGAGCGATTTGTCGCTTTCTTAAAAACTTTCAAAAAATGTTTTGCGCGATCCTGCGAAGACATGTGTGGAATCGCTCTTGAGATTGTGCAGCTTAGGATCGCTCTCAGCCTCGAGACTCAACCCCTTTACTTTCAAACCTTGAACTTGGATTCAGAATGTTCAAAGGACAATCACAATATGAGGCCTGTGTGGCCAGATTTGAAGCAGCCCTCGAACAAGAGGCACCAAAGTCAGATCAAGAGGATTAGATGTCGTCAAAAGAAGCTTGCAAAGCTAGATCAGAAGCACCCCTCGAACTAGGGGCAAAAAATATCCGATGTGCTCGAAAAGCCAACAGGTGGATCCTTCTGCAAATCAATACAACAGCCACTCTCCTGGATATAGAGGGCTTCAATCTCAAAACCATTTGGCATGGACTTGTTACACTTTTACCCTTCGAGAGGCTCGCTGGGTCGAAAACCCGAAAGGGCGACCCAGGCAAAAGTTAGAGCGAGACAAAAAAAAAAAAAAGCAAAAAAAAAACACAGAAAAATACAAAAAAGAAAGAAAAAAGAAGAAGAAAAGAAATGAAAATGAAAAGAAAAGAATGAAAAGAAAAGAAAGGAGAACAAAGCTCGCGAGGTCGAAAACCTGCAACAGGCGCCTTGGCAGAAGTTAGAGCATAAAAAGGAGAGGTTAAATACCCGAGTGTACCTTAACCCCGAACTACGTAAGGCTTGATTCCCATCTTTGGGATACGTAGGCAACTTCATCCTGAAGTCCAGCCGTAAAACAATTCAAATTCGACTATGTCCATGTGATGGTTTTGATCATCTTTGCCTTCTCTGTATCTGAGAGTTTGGTTGTCATCGTCACTCTGAAGATTGATTGTAGTATGCCACGGCGCTATCCAAACAAGGGGCAACTTTCCGTTGCCATTCAAGTACGCTGCGATGCTATCCAAACAAGGGGCAACTTTCTGTTGCTATTCAAAACGCCGCAGTATCATTTCAAACAAGGGGCAACTTTCCGTTGCCATGCAGTGTCCTTCAGACAAGGGGCAATTTTCCATTGCTTATGGATCCGAGGTTGCACATCTCAAGAGTAGGTTCTGTGCTTGTTAAGCATTGGCCGTTTGCAAAAACAGTTTTTGAGAATTTTTACTGAGGTTGACTAATTCTCTCGAAAATTATTCCATCTTTTCCAAAAATTGGACCATTTTCTTGGACCTAAAAAAGGAAAATTTTCAGTGCTCATAGCCTAACTTGCGTGATTGTCAAAATCAAAAAGTTGAATAAGCATGTTAATCTAATTTTCATGTTGGTCAAAATTGTTTTAAAACAAAAAAAAATGGTCAAAATGATAAACTAGGGGCACAGTTCAGTCAGGTGTTCTGTCTTTTCCCCATCATCAACATACTTGCCAAGAAGGGCACTCTACCTGCCAGAAGAGGGCATAACTGAAGTCAACAACAAAGGGCTGAAAGCTCTCAACATCCTCGAAGCAACGAGGTATCAAGCCAGGTGCGAAGCACGAATTGGAATGGGGCAGGGTGTTCCACTCCCTCACCTGAACAGATCTGATCACGTCCAAATTCCCCAGCGGGGCATCATCAACCGATGTTAGCTGCTGATTTGCTACACACCCAGTTGTAACACAACCCCTCTGTGGGAGAAACTCACTGTTGTGAACAAAATCTAGCGGAATGCTAGGGGCAAGAGCCCACGACTTTATGCTTATCCATCAACCACCCAGGGGAGGGATTGAAAAATGAGAGATTGAAGAATAGAGAGATGTGCGATGAGAGAAAAAGTGAGAAAAGGGCTTTTTCAGAAAAACAGAGCTTGAGGGCCGAGTGATGTTAGAACCACAAATGAGAAAGGGTGGGAAACACTACCCGGTGAAACAGGCTCCCTGTGCACGTCTGAGTGTCGTGTCTTTTTGTTTTATCTCGTTTTTTGTTTTGAGTCGTTTCGAGTGTTACTCGATGTGTCTAGGTTGTGTGCCTTTTATTTCCTTGTTAAGTCGTTTTGCTATGTTCAGTCGTAGGCTCAATACCCGGTTGAGAACCCTTTACTCATTTCTCAATTTCAAAAAATCGTTTTGTGCTCAGAGTGCTGTGCCATTCTCCACATTTGTGCAAAACAGAATTGGTTCTTTCATAAAGCCGCAGGGTCCACCCCCGATAAGTGTGAACAGTAGAGCAAAGGCCTATTTGAAGCTATTTCGGTTCCGGACTGCAAAGCAAAAGAAAAGAGGAAAATTTGGAGCATCTTAGCATGTTTCAACCTTAGCAAAATCCGAGACTGCATTCCAGGTGCACCTCTTCAGGCCTTGTCAATGCTACCGAAGTATGAGTGCGCCTCTACCTCAAGTGTAAGCCTGCTTCAAGTCAGAACGGCAATTAAAGCAGCAGCAGATGTTATCTCTTGCCGATATGAACAGGGTGTGTCCCTTTTGAGCTGAGTATGTTGTGAAGCCCTCTAAGAGGCAAATTAGAGGCACCAGAGTACATATTTGATGATCCTTTATTGCATAGAATGTGAACTTTCTTATACACTGCTGTTGCATGCGTGCCGCGCATCATTATGATTCATGCATAGAAAATGCTTGCTTTCACTATTGCATAGAATGTGCTTCCATACTTGCATAGAAAATGCTCGTATCTTTTGCATAGAAAATGC
This sequence comes from Camellia japonica, assembly GCA_030407325.1. Taxonomy (NCBI): domain Eukaryota; kingdom Viridiplantae; phylum Streptophyta; class Magnoliopsida; order Ericales; family Theaceae; genus Camellia; species Camellia japonica. The sequence goes on from JAPPVO010000003.1 coordinate 112,595,327, forward strand.
CCCCATACTTGCATAGAAGATGCATTTTATCGCACTTTCTTGTGCATATTATCTTGCTCGCACCGTCTTGTGCACTTACACTTTGTATCTCACTCGCACTGTCTTGTGCATTTCAAATCAATCGCGCTGTTTAGCGTATCGCACTATCTTGTGCATTTCAAATTTTATCGCACTGTCTTGTGCATTTCAAATCACTCGCGCTGTTTAGCGTATCGCACTGTCTTGTGCATTTCAAATCACTCGCGCTGTTTAGCGTATCGCACTGTCTTGTGCATTTCAAATCACTCGCGCTGTTTAGCGTATCGCACTGTCTTGTGCATTTCATTTCAAATCACTCGCGCTGTTTAGCGTATCGCACTGTCTTGTGCATTTCAAATCAATCTCGCTGTTTAGCGTATCGCATTATCTTGTGCATTTCAAATCAATCGCACTGTTTTGTGCAGTTTACATTCGCGCTATTTTGTGCATCGCACTGTTTTGTGCAGTTCATCATTCGCGCTATTTTGCGCACCTCCATCGCACTGTTTTGTGCAGTTTACATTCGCGCTATTTTGTGCATCGCACTGTTTTGTGCAGTTGACATCGCGCTATTTTGCGCACCACAATCGCACTGTTTTGTGCAGTTTATCAATCGCGCTATTTTGCGCACCTTAATCGCACTGTCCTGTGCTTTGCATATCACATCGCACTATCTTGTGCATTTCAAATCAATCGCGCTGTTTAGCGTATCGCACTATTTTGTGCATTGTATCATTTGCGCTATCTTGCGCGTCCCACCTGCACTTGTTAGTGCATTACATTTCACTCGCGCTATTTTGCGCATCGCACTATTTTGTGCACATTACTTGCATTGTTCATGCATTTTGTCGTGCTATCTTGCGCATCTCACCTGCACTTGTTAGTGCGTTGCATCGCGCTATCTTGCGCACCTTACCTGTATCACACTGCTTTATGCATTCACCCGCCGGCACCGCGTGTGCCAAACTTTCAGGAATCACATTGAATATATGTTGTTAGCATATTGTTCTTGTTGAATTTCTCTATTTTGCAGGCACGATATTGTATGTACGGTTCATTTGAGGCTGGTGCGACCAGACGAATCGCGCAGGTATCGTATCTTCTCCGTGTGAGACGCGACGAGAATTGAATAATTCTCCGCATTCCTAACTGCATGAAATGTAGTTGTTGCTTTGCATTCTTGCTTAAAACTGTTGCATCTATTTGTCAATACTTGCCTCATTACAGCTTGCTGCATTTGCGTGATCACCTGGCTCTGTGCATATCATTAGCATCTTGCCCCCTGCCTGCGGGCACGCCTGCGGGCATGTATCTTTGTTTATCTTGTATGATTGTCTAAGTCTTCGGCCTTGTCAAAAATGGGTCGTCTCTGGGCTTTGACATTCACTCTCGTCACTTCCTGACTTCCGAGTTCTGTCAAAGAGGGGCAACTGTAGACACCCCATTTTTGACCGACCTTAAGACTCAGACGTCACCGATTGAGCGCTCGGTGATGTTGCATACTGTGCTCGTTCAGAAGTCTCAGAGTCGCGGCCGTGCGCCCTGCCTCCGGACTTCCGAACTCTCTTCTGTGCCTTGTCTCGGTTTGCGAACCAGACTCGGTTTTCTCTGTTTTCTTTCCTGAGGGGAGGGAGTGGTCCCGTAGACTATCTCTCGGTGGCCGTGCGCTACATTTCGTGGCCGTAGGCCATTTTGCCCATTTCGGAGCCCGGTTCCCGGTTTTCGGGACCGTCAGGCCGTGTGCCTCGGTTCGGGACCGCCCAACCATCTCCGATTTCTCCGGTTTTCGGCAAGTGCCTCTGTTTTATCATTTCGAGGGACACTGGGGTCGTAGATACCCACTTCGTGGCCGAACACCACTTTCGGTGCCTACAGCCCATTTTCGGGACCCCGAATCTCGCGGTTTGGGCCCCGAGCATTCATTTTGCATTAGTTTTTGTTCAATTTTGGCAAGTGCCTCTATTTTATCATTCCGAGGGACACTGGGGCCTCTGATGCCCACTTCGTGGCCGAACGCCACTTTCGGTGCTCACAGCCCATTTTCGGGACCCCGCGCGGTTTTGGTCCCCGAGCTTTCGTTTTGCATTAGTTTTTGTTCAATTTTGGCAGGTACCTCTGTTTTAGCACCAGGAAGATCACTGGAGGGTGGGAGGCCAGCAATTGTCTCAGCAACCAGTTATCTGCTTGGTCAAAAGTGGTTCAGCATGAATCTGGGAAGGAGAAAAGTCTGCGCGGCTTCACCGAAACAAGCGTAACTCTTTGCACAAGAGGAATTAAAATATGAGGCCACCACCATTGGAAAGCTTACTTCCGGGGCTTCATTTTTCACTCAAGAATATCCTAAGTCCAAATCCGGGGGAGGAGATATGGTTGGTTAAAGTCCGGTTGGACTGAATCTGCGCGGCTTCACGGAAACGGGCATAACTTTTTCCACAGAAGGAATTTTGATGCAAGGTTTGCGCCATTGGAAAGCTAACTTCCGGGGCTTCAATTTGGACACTTGAATGGACATTTTTGGACTTCTCTAGCACCCACCAGCCAGTGGTCTTCTCGGCAGTTTTTTTTATCTATCTAGCTGGCCAGCCACCCCTTTTGTAAAATGACGATTTTGCCCCTGTGAGCTGGCCGGCCCTATTCCTCTCATTGAGTGTATTCCAGCTATGCATTGGTTGCCCTCAAAATATCTAGATTTTGCATTGGTTGCCCTCAAAATATCTAGATATTAGGGAAAGATCTTTAAAGGGAATACTTGGGTGCATTTTTCCCACCTTTTTGGCCCTCCTTTTTGACCCCTCTCTTGGCCATATGACAGCAGCTCCCAGCTGTGTTTAAGGGTAGGAAAAAACCCCTTGAGAGCTCCATACACGCCTCTCCTCTCCCTCTCCATTTCCAAGCTCAAAACTTCCAAGTTCTCTACCATTTCTACATCAACACCAAGTACCACCATCACCACTCCATTTCCACCACTTGGAGCTGATTTCCAGCAGCTAAAAAGGCAGCAAATTTGGTCCAAGAGGCAGCCAAGAAGTGTTCTTCAAGGGTAAGTTGCTATTTTCCCTTTTCTAGCTCTATTTTGTATCATTTTTCTACCCCCTTTGCTTGAGTTTTTGGGCTCCGACCCTAACTGGTTTTGGGCCTATTTTGAGCCCCTCTTCAACATTGAAGAAGGGCTCAACCATGTTTGGTGCTTCTACATACCACTTGCTTCACAAATCCTCCAATTTACCGTAAACTTGCATGCTATTTTTAGCTTATATGCATTTATTTTTGGAGCATGCTATAAACTGAGATTGAGCTTATTTTGTGTCCCTCTACAACATTGTAGAAGGGACCAATCTTGTTGGGTGCCTCCATGAATGGCCTCTCTTTATACCTCTCTTTGGCCCCATTTTGCATGCTTTGTTAAGCTTATTTTGCTTCTATTTTGAGCCTTCATCAGGCTTAGAAAGAGTCTTATTTTGGCCTTCTCATCATGTTTTGTTAAGGGGCTTAGGCCATTTGGTGAATTTTTTTGGCACTTCATGTAATACCATCTTTGATTCCGTAAAATTGCATGCTTTGTTAGGCTTTCTTAGCTTTTGTTTTCAGCCTCCATCAGGCTTGGAAAGTGTCTTAAAATGACCCATTATTCATGTTTTGTTAAGGGTCCAAGGTTGTTTGGTGTATGCTTTTGGTACCTCATGTTATAGCCTTTGTTGGCTCATTATTTTGCATGCTATGTTTAGCCTATCTACCTACTGAATTGGGGGATGTTATCTCTTATAAATGTGCATATTTTTGGTCCCTCTTTAATGTTGTAGAACTGTTTTTTTCGGTTTGAGCATTGTATATACTACTTGCTTTGTAATTCCCCTCTTTTTCCCATTTTTGCATGCTAATTTTGCCATACTTGTGGTTGTTGTTTAGCCTTGCTTTGTACTGAAAAAATGTTATTTTAGGGGCTGCCTTGCTACTGTTTTACATGTCATGTGTCAATTATGCATGTTTAGTAGGGCTGTAGGCCATTTCGGGTGCATTACATCGCATTTCGGGCATCGGGTGTAATTTTGTCATAATTCGGGGGCTATTTGTGCATCATTTTAGCTGCTGAAATTGGCATTTTCCATATGCCATATGTCACATCTCATTCGCATGTCATTTCTGTGCCTTAGGGCCATGCCTCGGTTTGCGTGCCCGTGTGCACGCATTTCGAGGCACTTCATTTTTGTCTCTCGGCAGCTTATGTGAGTGCGGCTGAGGCCCTCTCATGTTAGTGTAAGCCCAATTTGCATTTTCCATGTCATTTGCATTGCGTATGCCACCGCCTCGGTTTGCGTGCCCGTGGGCACGCATTTCGAGGCAGCTCATTTTCATCTTACGGCTTCTTATGTGAGTGTGGCCGAGGTCCACCCACGTTAGTGTAAGTCCATTTTGCATTCTGTACCTCATTTTAGCTTCATCGCATTCCGTATGCCATTTTCTCGGTTTGCGTGCCCGTTGGCACGCATTTCGAGACATCTCATTTTAGTCTCATTGTTGTCATATTTCATGCCATTTTATGCTTTAGAATCATTTTCTCGGTTTGCGTGCCTGCGTGCACGCATTTCGAGGCATTTCATTTTCATAGCATTGTGCATACTAGGATTTCATATTAGCTGCATTTCATGCATATCATGCATATTGCATCGTGTTCGGGATAGGAGTTAGCCCGGGCACGGGAAACGAGGCACGTTTCGTACTCCGAGTGACGGAACGGGTCTCAATTCCCAAGTCGCCGATACTCCGGATTACCCATGATGGAGTTAGGTTTTGTTGTAGCATTCATATGGATTCATCCTATATTGAGTTGTGCAAATCGGCTCCTCGGCCATCATGCATCGATATGCGTGATTGGTGGCACGAGAATCGAGGCATGCATATATCTGTGAAATACATTGTTGTGCCCCTTTCCTGCTCTCTGTTGCAGCATATCAAGAATCAGCAACTTTTCGGAGTCTGGCGCGCATTTCGAGAAACATTGCAAACAGAGGCTAAATTGGGCATCCCAATGGATTTCTGCGCAAAGGCAGCCCAGCATGCATCATTTCATTATCCGGAACGAAGCGAGGCAGCCCCTGGCTTGCAAGCCAATTTTACAGCTTCCTTAGTTTAATTTGTTAATTAATTAGAAATATGTATATTATTCGAACTGTTTATTTCGGATTGTAATATTCTTTTATTCGGACTGTATATTTATTTGGACCCTCTGTGCGAGGGCATAATTGTAATAAGTGTGGGTGAGTGTGATGTATGTCTTCCAACCCCCATTTCTTTCTCCCTTTTATTTATCCGCTTACGATGGTTAGATATAGGGCATATTTCAATTAGCATACATTATGATAGCATGTTTGCATCATTCATCTGTTTTGCACGCACCGGGCTCGGCGCATCATACAAACTGCATTTGTATTTCAATTCCAAATTGAATACGTGTTAGTTGTTGCATTTCATATACCATGTTTAGAATAGCCGAGCCTGCTATAGTTGCATTATTGCATGTGTTGCATTAGGCATTCCTGTATATTTAGGATCATGCATGATTTCTAATAAGTTTTCTGTTTTGGCTTGGAGTACTCGGTAAGTACTTATGCTTTAGCATCCTTGCATGCGTGTGAGTGTTGCCATGAATAGCATGCTTACCATGAGGCTATATGCTTATGTGATATAACTGCCTTGAATGCCTGTGGGTGGAGGTTGAGTTGCTTGGATTGGGACAAATCGTTAAATGTTTGTTTTAAGCCCACTAGATAGTGGCAAAATCATGTTTTCTAAGCCCACCTGAGGGTGGCAAATCCGCGTCTTAGCCTACCTGCGGGTAGCACCATCAAACCATTTTCAAACAAACAAACATGAAATGTTTTGTTCCAATTCAGGCGGCCCAGTCTATACTTGTTTGCTGCGAGCATCACATAGTAACCTAGGCTAATAACCGGAATAAGAGCATACAAAGTTTTCAAAAACAGATATCATGGTTAGTAGAGGCCGGTCTTTGACCGGGCGAGCGGGGGTGCTCACGAAGTGACCTTCCCCAATCGTACCCAAGTTCCCGAGCCGAGGCAACTTTGGTGATGACGGACACGTGGCCTTTGGCACCGAGTCAGGGTTTCCTAAATTTCCCATTAAAAAATATTTAGGTGGCGACTCTGTATCTGGCGAAGCAGTCCATGTTTGGCACTTCTTTCAAAAAATCTGTTTTCAAAACGATTTGCCGGATTTGGACTCTTTGGTTCAAGATTAAGAACCGTGACATTTGAGTCCTTGAACTGTAGTGACCCCAATATGAACAGAACGGGACTTAACCCTCCCGGGGCGTTCGGGGACGTCTACAGGTACATCCCATAGAACACATCACAGAACGTCTTCTGACTAGAGTAATCGGTTTCGGATACCGATTAAACACATATCACCACAATGAAGTGGCTAACGAGATCTCGTAATTACAAGTATGTCATGGACCCGCATTTTCATGTCGTCCCCCATGACTTGGGACTATCTATGGATGCCATAATAGATTTCAAACATGGAATATTCGTTCACGAAAACAGATATCATTTCAGAAATCAGAACTTATCATATTTCATTTGGAACGTAATTCATATGAACGTATCTTTACAATAACATTACTCACAGTGGTTTCCTACAATGGTCAGTCAACCCTCGAGTCTTGACCTACAACCACAAAATACATAACACATGCATATCTTATCATTACACATTCAAGTGGCCATTAAGGCTTAGCTTTCATTACATTGGTTCTTATTCTTTCTTATCACATTGCCTAAAACACACACACTTGCAGTCTCAGAACTTAGTACATTATTTTCTTAGTGTGTTTCTAATCCATAACCTCATTACTATGGCTTAATTAAGGCTTAGGAATGCCTAAGATGCAAGGAGGATGCCAAAACATGCCTTGGAACACTTAGGCAAAATTTTTGAAAATAAGGTCCACGCTCGAGCGTAGCTTTCCTCGCTCGAGCAGACATGCAAAATCTGAATGGTCGCTTGAGCGCACATTCCTTCGCTCGAGCGATCTGTAAAAGACATGAAACATCTGGGAGCTTGCAATTCACGCTCGAGCGGACTTTTGGTCGCTCGAGGGGAGTGTACGCACTCAGAGTGGTCGCTCAAGCGTGAACTCCCACGCTCGAGCGTAGATGCAAATTCTGGAATTTCCAGATTGCACCTACGAGCTCAAAACTTGAATTCCAACCTTCAAAACACATCTCTTGGGCCCCAAAACTTGAGATAACATAGTAAACTTGTAAAACATGAAGAATTGCGGATTATTCCATAAAATCATGGCCCAAGAGTTTGTTAAAAACTCACAATTTCAACTTAAAACATGATGAATGTTCATGAACACAACATGCATGGGTTTTCTTGGTCTTGAGCTTCCCAAAACATGATCAAACACCACAAAACAACTTGAAACTTGATGATTTCCCCAAATGAAGATGAATTTCAAACATGCAAGAGAGGATTCATAGAAATCATGCTCAATTTGTAAGAAAATGTACATGCATGCATGAATTGCCACTCAAATCTTCCTTCTAAGCTCAATACACACCCTTAAACACATAATCTTCATGTTGATAACTTAGATTCATAATTTAGCGGTTGAATTCATACCTATAGTCTTGAATTAATCTAGCTCTAGCTTAGTTTTGATGAATCTAAGCCAAGGTCTTCAATTCTCCTTCAATTCCTTCATCTCTCCCTCTAGAATTGCACACACTCTCTCTCTAAAAGAAAACCTCAGATTTTTGCACTAAGAGGAGCAAAGAATTGAGCTCAAAAATGAGTTAAGGCTCATATATATATTTATGGTGCTAAAACACATTAATTAGAATATTAGGCTAACCAAACATGACTTAATTAATCGTTCTGAATCAATTTTTTAATAAAACTTGCCATATGGTTTTAAAAATTCCAAATAACATATCAGTGTAGTCAATTTCGGTTTCGGATGCCGATAAGGCTTTCAATTTACATATTAAAGTGGAATTCCAAATAGATATTCTATAAGTAACAGATAGAAGGCCAAATATCATGCAATTTACATATTAATCCCATAATTCATTTGATCCACTCAATTAGCATCTTTAATCACTGATTAGTAGCTAATTACGGGTCAGGGTTATTACACTGTGCTACTCTGTCTGGGTGTGCAACTCCATGGATCTCTTAGGTGCTCTGCTATAGCATCAGTTCCTTCATGCTAATTGTTCTGCCTATTCCATTGCTATTCTCTCAGGAACTCGTTCAGATGCCCAGCGGTTGTCATCTTATCAAGATATCATTTGAATGAAAAGCAGTCTTCCGTCATGTGCTCTACGCCATTGTGGTATGTGCACTTTGCCATATGGTTTCATACCTTTGGATCCCTTTTCATTTTGGCTGGCCACTTGAACTAGGGCATATTTTTAATCTTTGGCAGTATTTTCCAAATCGGGAGTCTAAACACAATTTAAATTACGTAATCTATGTCCTTTTTAACAGTCTAACTTTTAGCCTCGCTTGCCTCCTTAACACTAGTCTGCTATGTGCTGGTTTACGTGCTACCCTGTGTTGTAGACTTCTGGTCTTCCTTAAGCTTACTGTATCAATCGATCCTGAACTGCAAATCCGTGACAGTTTTGGGCAAGGTCTTGGGTTAATGACTGCCATAGCTTGTCCTTTGGTTGGAGTCCTTGCCTGAAAGTTGAGATTGCCACCTTATCTAAGTAATCCTCTTTTATCTCATGAAAAGTTTCCCAGTAAAGTTGGGCATACTGCTTCATGGTCTGATCCTCTGTCTTCTTTAGTGCCATGAGTGTGTCCAGTCTCTTTGCTCTTTTGCTACTTTCTATGAATCGTTCAATAAACTTATCTGCCAGCTGTTTGCAACTATCAATAGATCCCACCTGGAGCTTGTCATACTAAGCGCTGGCTATTCTACCCAAACTAGAAGTGAAGATTCGCCACATAAGTGCCTCGTTCTCATTCTAGAGGGTTATGGCGTAGCGATAGTGGCGCAGGTGATCTAAGAAGTCTGATGTTCCATCATAGAGTTCGAACTTTGGGATATTAAACTTTTTTTGTTATTCTACCATGGAAATCCTCTTTGTGAATGGTGACACTAATAGGATTGGTCTCCTATCAGTTGCTCTAAGAGCAATCCCTTCTGTCTATTTCTGAACAGAACTTCAAATTTTGGGGTCTGGTTATGTAACTTCTTCGGTTCACCATGTATTCGTCTTCCATGGAGCCTTGTGGCTGATAATCTTGCCACTAACGACCTTGCGACCTGGCTTACCTCGTGGGTTATTCTGTCCTGATATTTCCATGACTGATCTAGAGTGCTGTCTGGTATGGTCCTAGGTTACCCTCTCCCGTCTCCAGGTGTTAAAAAATGCCCTCATGTCCTCTATAGGGAAGTTGGAACTCTGGGCAGAACCTGACCTCCTTGAACATTTTTCTCATGCAACTTTCCTTTTGTGTAGAAAATATGTTACGCCATCTGAATAGGTGTATTCCTTTGTTTGATATTCCTTTTATTTGGAAGAGGTCTAGCGGTGCCCGTCAGATCGGGGCAAACTACTTGCCACATGACTAGTTTCGCTAGCCCTACGGGTCAATGCAGGTCTCGGGTTTGCCTCAGTCTGCATCCTCCTCTTAGATCGTTCTGAATGCCTCTTTCTTGAGGGGCACAAGCATCCCTCATTTTTCCCTTGAGGCACCAATGGTTGGTTGTGGTCTTGCTTCAAGGCCCTAACTTAGTCAGCAAACTCTTTAAGTTGTTGGTTCATGGCACATATGGTTCGATCACGGCTAGATAATTCTTGCGCCTAATAGTGGCTTTTTGAGTTTTCAATGGCGAGCAGGTTTTTCTCTTCTTCTTCGCATTGTTCCTATGACGTTCCAACATTCAGAGGACACATTTGTTGGCTTGGGGAGAGGTTCCCATCATGTTCATCCTTAGTAAATAGGTTGGCGTCTTCCATTGCTATGGATAATCTGGAATCTCAGCAAGTGGAGCTAGGCTTTTGGTTACAGAATTCCCACAGATGGTGCCAAATTGTGGTGGGTAAAAATCAAACCACTTAGGCTACGGCAGTGACGTGGTAGAGATAGCTCGATTCTTGACCTGAAAAACACTTGGATAAAGGTAAAAGGGGTGGCTGGAGCAGCTTGGGGACACCCTCTTATGCCTAAGTTAGTGACAAAGGTAGACAAAGGTGCATGATTATCTTAGTGAGGTTTAGGTAGAAGTGTTTACGTACCTCCATTGTGCTGATTGCTTCCCTTTTCATAGATTGCTCCTACTAACCGTTGTTGGCTGTTAGGCTTCCCCCCACTGTTCATGTTAGCCCCATTTTCTTAGGGATTATGCTCCACGAGTTGTGAATTTCTAGGAGTTGGTTGAGCCTAAAATAAAAGGATGTGGATTAACTAGGTTTGCGCCCTTCTTGGGTGCGCTTTCGTCTACCTCTCTCCTGTCCTCAAAGTTCTCTAGCCTAGTCTGGTCCTAGGTTGCCAGGCCAGACTCAAACTTTCCTGGGTTGACTTTCCACCTTGCTGGCGATCTTGCCTTCCTGCTACCAGCCGAGAAATTCCAATCATGCCCTATGATGACTCACGTTTTGCCTCCCACACTTGTAATTATAGTTTGAAAGTTATCTTTTACAATTAATGCAAAGAAAAAAAAATGATAAATTATACTCATAGAAAATTCTATGGTACACGGTGTACACACCCCTCCAAGAGCGTACCATATTCATCCTATTACAATTTTCATAGTTTTATCACAAAATTTCATAATATTAATCACAAAATAAGTAATATCACCACAAATTAGCGTAAGAAAATGTCTAAAATTTTGTGGTTCATGTAACAAAAGTTTGTTGCTTGGTTATAACATTTTTTGTTACTTCAATTTGTGGCGAGGTTATGTATTTGTGGTTGATGTTATGAAATTTTGCGATAAAGTCACCCCAATTTGTGTAAGATACATATGGTACACACCCTTGGAGAGATGTGTACCATAGGATTTCTCGTGTATCATATGAGAGGGTAATTTGCATAGTCAAATTGGGCCGAGCTAGATAGAAGCAACTTTGAGGCTTGGGCCGTGTGATGGGCCGAGCTATGCCTTGAAGAGAGCTTGGCTTGGGCCGAACAGAGGATTGAACCAGTCAAAGGAGCTTGACTGGACTATCAAATGCCCATATTCTTGGACCTAGCTACTTTCTAATGGAGGTCAATGCTTTGACCAAGCTACAGTAGAAGGAATTCGAACGGAACTAGGAGTGAAGGTTTGACTGAGCTAAGAGGAGAGCCAAACAATGTCAACATGGTGATGCATTGTGCAAACATTGCATGGCGCTGTGTGTTGCACGGCTAAGCTAGTGAAGGACAGAGCAAAAATAGCCATGTTGCACAGCAGAAAGCCGAGCAAAGAGTTGTGTGATCTCACTTGGCTAGTAGTAATGAGGGTGTTAAAGGATAACCATTATCCTTTAGGAATGTGATTTCTAGGAGGACTCTACAAAGGAAAGTTAGAATCCTATTAGAATTGTGCCATGTGGAATCTACAAAAGCTCATACCAAACTCTATTCTCTGGTATTGCAATTCTAACTCCCGGATTCATAGAGCTTTTGCTTCCTTAGTCTACTTGTTGAGTTTGGCATCAGAGGGGTTTCCGGTGCCCGCTAGCTCATGTTTGTGATTTTAGGTGGTACGACGATTTTTGAGGAGCGCAAACTTGATCAACAAGATTATACAAGTGAAGATTATTTCGTGCTTATACAACTGATGCCGTCTATGGGAAGCTCAGAGAACTTACCTTTTGATCAAGTTTTCCTTCAGTAAGTTTTAATGGCGCATAATGAAGATCTACCATAATCCGCTATTCATGGCCAAACGCCAAAAGCGAACAGGAGGCGTGATGATTTGCTTCATGCTCTACCCATGGTGGACTTAAACCCTCAACGACGGAACCCTCACAGGGGCGCGCAAGAAAAACAGGGTTTTCTGCCCTCGCCACTTTTAAAGCCTAAATGGACAAAGGCGAAGGATAGATACCCAGGTTTTGGAGGATTGTGTGATTAAGACGAGTTGATAAGGAAAATTGCTGCAGACATGGAGGCTTTGAAGCACCAGGTGAAAGGCAATGCGTCACTGGAGTGGAGATACATGAGGGACGAACGCGATCTCGTCGTTCTGGAGATCGAGATGGTTATGCCACGCCCACATACTCTGGGAGTAAAAGCCTCAGGATAGGCAACACCTAGTCAAGGATTTCCAAAACTCGTTACTCCAGGTCTAAGAGGAAGAGGACTGAAAGGTCATACACTGAGGGGAGTAGTTATCGACCCTCGCGCACTCATCTGACATCTTCCCGATACACAGAGTTTCCCAAATCGGAAGATTTGCAAACAATTTTGAAAGAAAAAGCACAAAGCAGAGAAGTTTCCCAGGCGCAGGACCCTCAAAGGGTATTTGTTTTACAGCGATTGGCTTTTAGGACGTTATAGCTCGACTTTTTCGCGCCCCCTTTCGAAAGACGAATAAGCCCTACAGTATCAGACTCTCGCGGTTTGAATCTGATTCCACAAGTGCAATGTGAAATAGATAATCACCAAAGAGTCCCAATTCGGCAAATTTTTTGGAAAATTGATTTTGAATCAAATTGCCAAAAATAGACTGCTTTGCCAGATACAGAGTCGCCACCTAAATATTTTTGGAAAATTTAGGAAACCCATGACTCGTGCCAAAGGCCACGTGTCTGTCATCACCAAGATTGTCTCGGCTCGAGAACTTATGTACGAGAGGGGAAGGTCATGAATTGAGCACCCCCACTCGCCCGATCAAAGATCGGCCTCTACTAATCATGATATGAATCTTATTTACATTATATGCTCTTGTTCCGATCTATTAGGCTAGCATTACTATGTGACGTGCACACACACACAAGAATTGACTAATTTGGAAGAATTGGAACACTTTGATTCATGTTTGTTTGCAAAATTGTTTCGAATATGTACCACTTGAAAAAGTGATCGCATATAAACATTACTCAAATTATTCCAACTCATGCAACTTGCCTTCATCCACAGGCATTCAAAACAGTTTATAGCATTTAAGCACTTAGCCTCATGTCAAGCATGCTAAACATGGAAAACAATCACATGCATGCGATATGCTAAAGCGAGTAAAGGTTCACCTAGTACTCCAAGCCAAAAAGAAATGAGTTAGAAAAATGCATGATTCCTAATTATGCAATATGACTAATACAACACATGAGATATGCAACTAATAGGCTCGGCTACTAATATGGCATATGAATCCAGTAAATAGCATGCAGTCTAAGCACTTATTCAAAGAAGTATTTAAACGACAATGCAAGTTAGAATGATGAACCGAGCCTCAGTGCATGCAATACAAGTGGATGCACACATGAAGTATGTTATACAAAACATGATGCCCTAAACTAACCATCATAAGCTGGTAAATAAAATGGAGAAAGACGTGGGGTTGGAAGACATACACATTATTACAACATTGCGCTCTCACGAAGGAGAGTTCGAATGAACTAACTAGCTAACTAATTAAAGCTAAGCTAATTAAGCTAACCATTACAAACCGAAATGGATAATTAGTTAAACTACTCAACTAATTATTACAACAAATTAATTAACTATTCTAGCTAATTAAAATAATTACAAGATGAAATCAAACAACTAGTTAACTAACCAATTAATTACAACACTTTACAAAATTAATCAGAATTGAAATCTTTTGGCCTTTTGGCCTGCTCTTTCTCATAAGTAATCAGCCCTTGTTTCATAGCATCTTCAATCTGAACCCCCATCTCATGGAGCTCGGTGAATATGAACAGAGGTAGGACGATCATTTTCTAAAGCAACTTCCCGTGAAGATTGTGGACTACCATTTTTATCTGGTCTTTCTTGGAAGGCCGTGTGGTCATCATTGAAGCCTTAGCCCTCCATCTCGTTACGAATCTTGAGAAGCCCTCATTCGGCTCCTGGCGCGTTGCCTCGAGACAAGATCACGAATTGTGACCTCGATTTGTGTGTTATATAAGTACTGAGTGACAAAGGCCTCGGCCATTTCCTCCCAACTCTACTTCACAGAATCCTCCAGCTTTGCATACCATATAGCTGCTATTCTTGACATGGTACGGCCAAAGAGAGAGAGCTTCTGCAATCTGGTCAGGCCCATCAGCAGCAGGATATCTGAAAACAGCTGAAGATGAACCATAGGGTCTCCAGAGCCGTCGAATTGATCAATGTATGGCATTTTGAACCGATTTGGCAATGTCACTGCAGAGTCGGTATACCCATCTTCTATATCGAGAATAGAATTAACACATTGTGCTCGTTTGAATAGCTTCTCCAGCTTGTTGACCTTAAGCACAGTTGGGTCAACCTCAAATTCAAATGGAGCCTCAGTTTGATACACAAGTGTTTTAGAGGCTTGTGGTGGGATTGGCTCTGTCGGATTGCCCTGATTTTCAGCATGGGCAGTGGCTTCGGGTGTTGGGATACTCGTAGGAGGTGCATGAGATGCAGAAGTTAGTGCTAGCTGTTATTGTTGTTGTTGTAGCCTGTTTATTACCTCAACTTGATGTGTTGTGACCTCGGCTTGACGAGCAGCATCTTGCTGTAGAGTTTTAACTGTTTGCTGAAGGTGATGGATCAATTCCTCCATACTGACTGGGGGATACTGTGCCATCAGAATTGGTGAGTGATCTCGGACTAGATGTAGAAGACTATCCCTGAGCCTGACTAGATGCAGGTGAAATGAGGGGTGACTGCTGTAGAAACTAGACCGGTGAACTCTACCTGACTCTCCTCCGTTTAGTAACCGGTGGGAGCGAAATAAACACGGGGCTGTCTCCTAACAAGATCTCCGGCTTTGCAAAGCCTTCTGACTCGAGTCTAGAGTACTTGGGGGATATCTGAACTTTCCGAAGCTATGGTGTTATACTACCTAGCAAAAGAAATAATGCAAAAAGAATGCAGCAATCAGAAACCGCATAGCACCTCAGCTATTGATGTTAACAACACACAGATGTAATCAAAGCTGTAGGACTCCACTCAACACTGAATTTTGCCCCTAAAAACGGATACCCAACTTGTAATTGATACATAAATTCCTGTACAGTTTCACTGTAAAGCACATACCAGTTAAGCGAGAGCCAAAACACCCCTAGGAGGGGGTAGGGTTACCCTGTCCTAGTTTCGTCAGGAACTAGGGTTCACTATTCAAATAAAGCATTTTCACGCAATCCTATATTTGGGTAAGCATCATGTCCTAGTCTGGAACAGTCTCTATAGCTTTTCGATATGCAACTAGGCCAAATGGTCAGAAGGGTACCTTAGCAAGACTACCTAATATACCTCTCACACCTAACACCGAGAAGTGAAAGGAGGATCAAACGGTACAGCGATAGTCCAGATCCAAGGGTTGTGTTCCTATCGTGGCAAAGCTTGTGACCAGTTAGCCTTTTGGCAAGTTTTTAAAGCAAGCCTCTAGCAAATCGTCCAGGAATAGCAGATGGCAAATATACTGACTTAAACGCACCAATGCTAATGCAATGCAAAGAAACATATAAGTGTAGATAAAATTTCATATCATGAATTTCAAGTCAAGTTCTCTAATTTCCCCAGCAGAGTCGCCAGAAACTGTAGCTCGAATTTTTTGCCCCCTCCTTTCGGAAGACAAATAAGCCCTACAGTATCGGACTCCCGCGGTTCTAAATCTGATTCCACAAGTGTAATGTGAAATAGATAATCACCAAAGAGTCCCAATCCGACAAATCTTTTGAAAAATCGATTTTGAATCAAATTGCCAAAAATGGACTGCTTTGCCAGATACAGAGTCGCAACCTAAATATTTTTGAGAAATTTAGGAAACCCATGACTCGTGCTAAAGGCCGTCATCACTAAAATTGTCTCGGCTCGGGAACTTAGGTACGAGAGGGGAAGGCCATGAATTGAGCACCCCCACTCGCCCGATCAAAGATCGGCCTCTACTAATCATGATATGAATCTTATTTACATTATATGCTCTTGTTCCGATCTATTAGGCTAGCATTACTATGTGACGTGCACACACACACAAGAATTGACTAATTTGGAAGAATTGGAACACTTTGATTCATGTTTGTTTGCAAAATTGTTTCGAATATGTACCACTTGAAAAAGTGATCGCATATAAACATTACTCAAATTATTCCAACTCATGCAACTTGCCTTCATCCACAGGCATTCAAAACAGTTTATAGCATTTAAGCACTTAGCCTCATGTCAAGCATGCTAAACATGGAAAACAATCACATGCATGCGATATGCTAAAGCGAGTAAAGGTTCACCTAGTACTCCAAGCCAAAAAGAAATGAGTTAGAAAAATGCATGATTCCTAATTATGCAATATGACTAATACAACACATGTGATATGCAACTAATAGGCTCGGCTACTAATATGACATATGAATCAAGTAAATAGCATGCGGTCTAAGTACGTATTCAAAGAAGTATTTAAACAACAATGCAAGTTAGAATGATGAACCGAGCCTCAGTGCATGCAATACAAGTGGCTGCAAACATGAAGTATGTTAAACAAAACATGATGCTCTAAACTAACCATCATAAGCTAGTAAATAAAAGGGAGAAAGACGTGGAGTTGGAAGACATACACATTATTACAACATTGTACTCTCACGAAGGAGAGCCCGAATGAACTAACTAGCTAACTAATTAAAGCTAAGCTAATTACTACAAACTGAAATAGATAATTAGCTAAACTACTCAACTAATTATTACAACAAATTAATTAACTATTCTAGCTAATTAAAATAATTACAAGACGAAATCAAACAACTAGTTAACTAACTAATTAATTACAACACTTTACAAAATTAACTAGCTATAACTAATTAATTACAATAAATATCTAAGCTAAATATTTAAACTTAAACATGCTCGGTACGCGAGGAATGCTCATGCACGTGCTCGGTTTCTACCCAAAAAGGCCACTGTTTTGCTTGCAGAAGGTCTTTGTTGCACAGTAGAACACTTACACTTTTGTCCATCTCCAGAATAGCCCCGCTCTGCTCAAAAAACACACTGTTGGATTTTGCATTGGTGGCCGGCTAGCCGGCCATGAGTGATGGCCGGCTAGCCACCAAAGGTAGCCTGTCGGCCATGGAAAGTGGCCTGCCGGCCACTGCTGCACAGTTCATCTTGCTGTAACAGAGAACAAACAGAGCATGCACAGGGTATTCTCAAGGGTTTGTTTGCACAATTCACCCCTCCTTATCATGAACAGATCAAAGGAGAGACAAAATTTAGTTCACAAACCATCAACTCAAGCAATTCCATTGCATGATGGCTTATGAACCAAAATGTGCAAGTTTAATAAATGCAACAAAATAAGACTCTAACCTCCTCCCTTTCATGAGTTGATCAAGGGAAGTGGTGACTTTGAAAACGTGAATCATTTCATCACTAATGAGTATGAAATGCCTCAAGCTTCCATGTGTTCAATTAACGTCCGATTGAACACAAAACCAAATTCTTATCTTGCACCATTTTAGTCCCATTTTAATTACTTCATTTTAATCACCAACCATCCTTTAATTCATTGAGTCTAATGGTGAGTTTAAGTCCTCTAATGGAAAGAGGGCTCAAACCAAGTATTGTTTTAGGCATGAAAGAGACATCATACCGTTGGTAATGAATCCCAAAGGGATTAAACCATTAAGCATGACACCTCAATCTCATGCTTAAACAATCAAGTAGTTTGAAACCACTTTCAAAGAAAAACAAAAGCCAAGAAAGGAGGGAGGTTGCGGAGGTGATTAAGAGTGATCATAAGTATGGAAAGCCATAAATAAATGCAATCAACTCAAATAAGGTGGTTCTAAGGTGTAGAATATCAAACTCATGAGGACAATTACACTATAAGCATGCAAAATAAAGCTCAAACGCAACTATCAACCAAAAATAGTGCTAAAACAATCTAAAAACAGTCCTAAAATAGTCCTAAAACATGCTGGACTTAAGACAAAAATAGCTAGATTAATATGCTAAAACATGGAGCATGCTAGACTAGTAAGCAAAATGCAAGGAGGGGAGGCTAACCCGACCAATTTTGGACTTCAAAACATGATTTTAGCTACTGAAATAGCTTTGAAAAATAGTGTTTAAAAGCTCCAAAAAAAAAAATAATGTAAACATGGGAAACACAAGGGAAAAGGCCTTCAAAACAAGGTGCAAAGAAGGGTGGAGCACCCCTCAACCTTTATTGGCCTTAAAACCCAAGTTTCAGCCCAAAAATACAGAGTTTTTACAGCCCAAAAATAGTTGGAAAATAGTAAGAAAAATAGTAGTTAAAGCAAGTAAAGAGGCAAAGCCTTATACCTCTTGAAGAGGAAATCAATTCCAAGCAATAAAACCAAGCAAACACACCCTCAAGAGCCCTAACAAAGCTCAAAGACACCTCAGCTCAAACATGGAGAGGTTTGGTTAACAGTGTATAGGCAAAGGTGAAAGATATGTAAGCAAAAGTATAGAAATTTGCAAGAGAGAGAGAATTATAGAGAGAGGAAAAAAAATTTGCTCCAAAATTTTTCTAACCTTGAAACATGAGAGAGAGGCCCTCTATATATAGAAAACATGAATTTCCCTCATAAACATCCAGCCATACACGTGGGAGCAGATGCATGCATCTGTGCAAATAGTTGGCACAACTGTCACAAAATATCTGCAAAAGACTTTAGGCCGGCCATCACTGCTGGCCGGGAGGCCACATCAATGGCCGGCAACCAAGAGTGATAGCCGGCAGCCCAAAAAGGTGGCAGGCAGTCCACCAAGGGTTGCAGGCTTGAAAGTCTCAAGGTTCAGTCCAAAAACAAAGGCAACAGGGGTATGGGGTTTGAAAGGCTCAAAGCTGTGGTATTCCGTTGAGGACTTCGAGCACTTGATAAGCATATAAACTCATCATTGGGTGTGCAAGCGATGACGTCCAAGTCGTAAGGGCCGTAAAAAATGGAGTGTCTATAGATGTATGGAAGCGTCGAGGTCGTAATGCCAATGTTGCACCTTGTCTATGAGCCATCAAACAGAGGGTTGGCAAGATTGCAGAGCTTGCCGTTCATTCCAAGGATAGATAATGCACCTTTGCCTTTAGACTTTAACCAGCCTAAGTTCATGATCTACGATAGGAAATCAGATCCTTACATGCATCTTAGCCACTTTCGACAAGTGATGGATATTCAAAGGCGAAACGATGCTTTGATGTGTATTTTGTTTTCGTCAAACCTTAGGGATCTAGGCTTGACTTGGTTTGAGAGTTTGTCAGAAGGCAACATTGCCTCCTGGGCGCAGCTTGTAGAGGCGTTTGTTACAAGGTTCAAAACAAACAACAAGACACTAGTGGAGGTCGACAAATTGCTCGCCATGTACATGGGCGAGAAGGAGAAGCTAAAGTCCTACAACAGTAGGTATTGGGAGACATTCAACCAAATTAGTGAATACCCCACCAACCTAGCTATTGTCTAGTACAAGTGCGAACTTCTAATGGGGCACAGATTGAGGGACTCCATGACAATGACTCCACCTCTTACCATAGAAGCCTTGATGGAAAAAGTGCACCTACATATCAGGGTTGAGGATGATAGCGCCTACGCAAAGGTAAAGTCTGGCACAATAGCGATGACAGACAAAATGACTTTGGCCAAGGTTAACACGGTTGGAAAGAAAGGAAGGCCGAACTACAACAACCGCGGTGACTCTCCCCAAATTAATGAGGAAACTAAAGTGAGGAAGTTGAAGGTTCGCACTGCCATCACGACATTTTAAAAAAGCCCATATATCGAATCCTCACCAAGAAACGCGATGAACACTTTATTCAGCGGCCTGCCGAATTAGGAGAAGCACAGAGGGCTCTGACGAAAGGTATCGGTGCACTTTCCATGACGAAGTCAGGCACCAAACTGAAGATTGCATGCCATTAAAGTAGCATCTGAAAGAATCGGTGGAAGCAAGCCACTTGGACTATTATATTGAGAGGGGAGCTCGGTCAGCCCCCTAAGACCGCAACATGCCAGACGAAATACCAGTAAACGGTCCACCTCAAGGTGTGATTAATGTGATCCATGGCATCATCAAGCTTGAGCAAATCTGCAAGCTCAGAGGGATAATAAAAAAGGCAGAGCACATGAGGGAGTTGTTAAGTGTTTAACTAACCATGAAGAAGGGCAAGACAAAAGCAAAGAATGTAATCTTTTTCTCCAATAAAGACCTAGCAAGGTTACAGAACCCCCATAACGACACACTAGTGGTTACTTTGTGCCTCAAGAATTTTGACATCAAGAGAATTTTGATTGATCCAGGGAGTTCATGCAAAATAATGTACTATGAAACCTTCAAGCAACTAAAATTTGATGACAGAGACTTCGCGCCAGCTACATCTCCCTTGATGGGTTTCAATTCTATACCAAATGGCCAATTGGCAAGATTATTTTTCTAGTCAAAGTTGGTTCGATGGTCAAACAAGTGGAGTTTTGGGTTTTAAAAGTCTCATCCACTTATAACATTATTCTTGGGAGAGCATGGTTGCACACCATGTGGGCTGTAGCGTCAACCTACCACCAGGTAATTTGGTTCCCAAACATAGCTGGTATAATTGAAGAGCTCTTAGGAGACCAAATCATGTCAAAGCAATGCTTCGTGACAATAAATGACAGCGGTACTGCCAAAGGGTTCGTGCAGTTGGTAGAAGAATTGGAAAGCAATGAGATGTTTGGAGACGTCGGCAAGGCAGCCGAACAGAATGCCGTGGAAGATCTGGTGGAAGTGAGGATTGACGAGAGCGACCCAAAAAAGTTTTTCTTGCTCGGCTCATCTTTATCCAGCACTGAAAGAAAGAAGGTCATAGATTTTTTGATCTCCAATCTCGAAGTGTTTGCCTGGACGCCATACGACTTGCCTGGCATTGATCCAAATTTTATCTGTCATCAACTTAATGTCAACCTTACTGCCATACCAGTCATACAAAGGACTAGCAGATCGGCTCTACACCATGCCGAAGTAATGGTTGAGGAAGTGGACAACCTACTAGAGACAAGAGTGATCAAGAAAGTTCATTATTCAAAGTGGATTTCAAACACGGTGGTGGTGCCTAAGAAAAATGGCAAATGGCGTGTTTGCGTGGACTACAAAACGGTCAGCAAAGCGTGCCCAAAGGATATCTTTCCTTTGCCAAGGATTGATCAGCTTGTGGACCTAACTGCAGGTCACAACAGACTTAGCTTTCTTGATGCATATCGTGGATACCATTAGATTGCTATGTATGAACCAGACTAGGAGATCACATCCTTCACAACTCCAAGAGGGTTGTATTGTTATAAGGTCATACCTTTTGGCCTAAAAAATGTAGGGGCCACATTTCAATGAATGGTCACTAAGATGTTAGCCCCATTGTTAGGAAAAACAATGGAAGCTTTCATCAATGACATGATGATTAAGAGCAAGGATGAGTTAGACCATCTCAACAACCTAGTAGAGATGTTCCAAATTTTGAAGACTCACAAGCTGTGGCTAAATGTGTCCAAGTGTGCATTTGGTGTGATATCAGGCAAATTTCTAGGCTTCTTGGTGACCAACTGTGGCATAGAAGCAAATCCTTCCCAAATCAAGATCATTCAAGAGCTTAAAAGGCCAAACATAGTTAAGGAGTTGCCGTACTTGACAGGGTTAACCGTCGCACTGAATCAGTTCATAAGTCGGTCGTCAGACTAGTGCAGACCATTCTTCTAGGTGCTTAAGAAAAAGTTCGAGTGGGACAAAGAATATGGCCAAGCTTTGAAAATCTTGAAGGAATACTTGTCTTCTCCACCACTTTTAGCGATCCAAGTACTTGGAGAAGAGCTATACTTGTACCTTGTAGTCTCCCAGCACGCTGTTAGCACGGTGTTGGTGCATGCAGAAGGAATACAACACTTGCCCATCTTTTATGTAAGCAAGACAAAGTCGGGCTCCGAAACAAGATACTTTCCACTAGAAAAGTTGGCCTTAGCTTTAATCATGGCATCAAGGAAGTTACCGCACTACTTCCACGAGTACATTGTGGTGGTGTTGATCGTATTTCCTAAAGGCCTTATTCGAAAGAGCGGGCTTTTCTGGAAGGATTCTAAAATGGGCAGTGAAGTTAGGATAGTTTCATATCAAGTTCCAACATAGAACAGCTATAAAGGCCTAAGCATTAGCAGACTTTATGGTGGAGTTCACCCCAGGAAGCCATTCCATTTGCTCAGTTGACCTGACCGAGGAAACTGAACAATGGGTGAAAGTGCCGTGGGAACAGCGCAACCCCCCACTACCCAACAACAAGTTGAATTACCACCTCAAACAAAGGAACCGCGTAATGTGCCATTAAGCCTAGTAGTGGTTACACCACCCACTGAGGTCAATGATACATTGCCAGGGGGTGATGAGGTAAGCCGTGTAAAGATAAGCGCAATTTATGATGACGTGCTTGAAAGGGAAATGGCAGGGCAACCGAGCAAAGATTTGGAAGAAAGAATTGAAGTACTAGACCCTAAGACATCTTCAGACCTATCTACTTGCTAGAAGTTGTTGGTGGGACAGATGTGGAAGCTTTTCGTGGATGGAGCTTTTAATAGGCATGGAGCTGGACTGGGAATAGTCCTCATCTCGCCAGATGGCTTAACTATTGAACATGCGATCATGCTTAGGTTTCTAGCGTCCAATAATGAAGTGGAGTATGAAGCACTCTTTGCTGATCTGAAATCTTCCTTTCAAATGAAGGCTACTGAGTTAATGGTATACAGTGACTCCCAATTGATGGTTAACCAAATATCTGGCGAGTACGAAGCAAAAGACGACAGGATGACCAAGTACCAAGAACTGGTCAAAATAGAAATCAAGAAGCTTGAAGTGGTCAAGATAGAAATAATCGGTCGGGATGAAAACAGCAAGGCGGATGAGTTAGCTGGTTTCGTATCAATGTCAGACATTTCTATTCCAAACCCTTTGTTAATCAACTTCCTGCCAAGGTCAAGTATTGAAGAACCTAAAGCGGCAAAGGTATTATGTGCCAAGCTAGGTCCTTCTTGGATGGACCCCATCATCACTTTCTTGAAAGACTAGATTCTGCCAGACGACAAGAAGGGGGCGAACAACATTCAGGCGAAGTCACAGCAGTTTTGGCTTTTTCCATCCCTGGCATTGTATAAAAAGCCTTTTACTAGGCCATACTTAAAATGTGTCCACCTTATCAAGGTTAAGGCCTTTTTGTTTGAAATTCATGAAGGAATTTGTGGAAGTCATCAAGGGGGAAGGTCATTGGCTTACCGAGCCATCTCGCAAGGATATTGGTGGCCATACATGCAGGCAGACGTAGAGAAGTATGTCAGGAAATGTGAAAAGTGTCAAAAGTTTACGCATCAAATCCATTAACTGGCCAGAGAACTCTTACCTCTAACCAACCCTTGGCCTTTTGCAATGTGGGGTTTAGACATAGTGGGACCACTTCCAACTACGCCAGGCAATAGGAAGTTCTTTATTGCACCGACTGACTACTTCACAAACTGGGTTGAAGTAGAGACACTTACTTCCATCAAAGAGAAAGACGCTAAGAAGTTTGTCTGGCAGAACATCATAACTCGGTTTGGAATTCCTAAAGCTCTAATATCAGACAACGACACTCAATTTGATGGAATAAACTTCAGAGGCTCTTGTGAAGAGTACAAGAAAGAGCTCTACAACTCCACACCAACATACCCTCAGGCCAATGGCCAAGCTATGACAATTCATTTCAGGTGATTGCTTAAGCGATGGAAAGACTACTCTAGCAGATATAAGGTGTTCCCAGTAGTTTATTTTGCAAGCGAGGGATTGCTCGAGCAAAGAAGTGGTCGCTCGAGTGAAGATAAGGGGTTTCGAGTATCTTGTTTTGCAGGCAGAGATATTAAGAGACCTCATTCAACGCTCGAGCAGTGAAAAGACCACTCATGCAGTCTGCACGATTTCAGCAACTTAGAAAGTCACTTGTTAAGTCATTTCTCTCACTTTTTCTTTTCTCTCTTCTTCCTCCCTCTCTAGCTCCGAAAACCCTAGCTTCTTCTCTCTAGAAATCTTTCATTTCTATTTAGATTCACAAACACATTGCTTGCAAAAGTTGAAGTTTGAGTTAGGACCAAGCTTCCTACTAATTGGATTGGGATTTTGCAAAGAGCCCGTTGATCATCTAGCCTTTTTAGTCTTGAAACTAGAGGTAGGGCTACTTTTACCCTTGTATCTCTTGCTTTTGAAGATTATTAAGTGGTTTTGCCATGACATTGCTGAGTTGATGAATGTTTAAAGTTATAGATTGAAGTTTCCCTTACAAAATTGTATTTTCCTATAAATTCCCTTAATATCTTTGCTCAAATCCAAGGATTATGGAAGTTTTTGATAACAACTCATGTTGTAAATGTTCGAGGGGCAAAAGCCCCAATTTTTATAAAAACCCTAATTTTGATGTAACGTAAAGAAAATGAAATTGACCCTCAACTCTTTAAATTTATTATTAGTCTATGATAATAATTTGATATTTGAATGGAGGATGTGAATTTTGGAATGTTCTTAGGATTTGATTAGCAATGCTAGACATTATTCTTTTATGTTTATTCTAATGGCTTGGAAGGTGAACGAATATATATATTTTTTATGAATGTATGTATACGCAAAAACTTTGGAAAGATGGTTAGGGGGAGGTAAATAGCATTGAGGCCGGGTAGAGAGTCGATTTTCGGGAGAATGTGGTGTGTTATGTTGGTACCCACGCGGGGAAGTTTAGGTGCCCAATTGCCCTGTCTTGAGCTTATCACCGAATGAATGTGGGAAAGATATTTTTGGGTATCCACTGGTCCTATCATATTGTAGTCGGTAAAAGTGAAAAATTTGATGATTTTGGGTGCCTAGTTCCTGCCTTATTAATAGCTGGCAAATGTAGGGATATATTTCGTTAGGAACCTAGCTACATGTATGCATTGGGACTCTCCTTTGGGACTTCATAGCATATTTACCCCCAATGTTGAAAATTATAAATTTTATGGCAACTATGGAATTCTGGTCTTCTCTTTTAAAGTAATATTATGAGTTGAACTAAAATTGTTTTGGGTTGTGATGATGTCATATGGATTTTTGAATAATTAGATACTTTGTTAAAAGTATTTCTACTGGGTATCTTGCTCCTATCTAACAAATTTCAGGGATTGGTGATGTGCCACCACCTCAGTGACAAGGAAGGAGATACGTTTTTTTGTTGATGGAGCAAGATAGCTCCTGGATGAAATGTGTGGAAGCTCCGAGTGTATATATTTTGGGATCGAGAATCCATTTGTTGTACAAGGCTATGCCTTGTTTAATTGTAAGCTTTTAAGGCATCTATTTTTTTATTTTATTTTGTTTTATCCTCTAGATATTTGAACTATGGAACTATTTATTTATTTAATAGATAAGCATGAAACTTATATTATGAGACCTTAGTTCAATGAGAAAGACGACTTTTGGGAATAATGTCACTATGTTTATGATAAGATTTTGGGTTTAATCATGTTTTAAGTTATCATTTGTATTAAATAATTTGGGGGTGTTACACAAGCTAAAGCATCAAAAAAAGTGATCTTGGACGGCTTAAAGAAACGATTGGAGAAAGCAAAAGGAAAGTGGGTTAATGAGCTCTCTCATGTCTTGCAGGCATACCGAACTACCCCAACGCAGTCAACCGAGGAAACACCTTTTGCCCTGGCCCATGGCATAGAAGCAGTCATCCCTTTGGAAGTTGGCCTTCCCACTATCAGAAGTGAGAACTTTGACTCAGATTTAAATGTAGAAGCAATAACCTTAGAACTCAACCTTGCAGAAGAACGAAGATGGAAAGCTCTAATACACATTGCATCATATCAGCAAGAACTATCTAGAAAGTATAACAAGGCAGTGCATCCAAGGCAATTCAAGTGGGTGATTGGGTTGTACGCAAAGTCATGGAGAACACTTTGGTGCTTGATGATGGCAAATTGGGACCCAATTTGGAGGGACCATACAAAGTTGTTGGGCTAGCAGGAAAAAGGAGCTTACCACCTGGAAGATATGGATGGCCGAGCTGTTCTAAGACCATAGAACACAGCTAACTTGAAGTTATTTGATTTTTAGCTTCAGCAATTGTAATTTTTTTTTCTTTTTTCCCAGCATTAATAAAATAAGTACAGTTTCTTTTTCAGATTTTGTATTGTAGTTTTGCTATGCGCTTGTATTACTTCGGTTTGAAATTAGAAACCTTTGATCGAGCTGGGTAGCTCGGCAAAGTGGGTTGGCAGGATTGACCAACTTCTTGGAAAATCTTTACCCAACTGGTTAGCTCAGCAAAGTAGGTTGGCAGGATTGACAAACGTTTTGGAAATTTTTGACTGAGTTGGTTAGCTCAGCAAAGTGGTTTGGCAGGATTGACCAACTTTTCGGAAATCTTTGACTGAGCTAGTTAGCTCGGCAAAGTGGGTTGGCAAGATTGACCAACTCCTTAGAAAATCTTTGCCCGGTTGGTTAACTTGACAAAGTAAGTTGGCAGGAGTGACCAACTTTTTGTAAATCTTTGACCGAGCTTGTTAGCTCAGCAAAGTGGGTTAGTAGGATTGACCAAATTTCTAGAATTCTTTAACCGAGCTGGTTAGATTGGCAAAGTGGGTTGTTGACCAACTTCTTGAAAAATCTTCGCCCGACTGGTTAACTCGGCAAAGTAAGCATTCAAGTATAAGTGACAAAGAAAAGCAAACTGGGCGAGCAAAAAGTTGTAGAATTTTTATTCACATCGAAATTCATTACAAGAGGGGTAGGTAGCCCGATTTCATGGTAAAAGTTGAGGAAAAGAAGAAAAAACAAAACAAAAATCAAAGCAAGACATATCACGGTCAAATAACAAGATCACCCAACTCAGTTGTGGCAGCGGTTTCACCCTCAGCCAGCACGGCACTCGTGCCATCTTCAATGGTCAAGTCGGTGATACCTTCTGCAACAGTGACACTTGGCTAGCCTAGCTAACAATCTCTTGTCGAGCCGAAACACCTGCCGACTGCGCCAAATCTGGGGTTGGTAGGATCGGATCAACGTTAGCTGCCGGGCTTTTATCTCCATCTCCTTTGAGTAACTTCTGTTACATGGCGTTGGCATACACTGCCATATAACTTGGAATGAAATGAGGAGGGGGGTTCATAAAGACCTCGAGCCAAGCCGAGCTTTTTTGCCGCCGCTTTCTAATCACACTTAAAAAAATGTCTTTGGTGGCTTCGTACTACTAAACATAAGCCTCTTACTGTCAGCATAACCTCAATCATCGGCATTCTCAACTTGTTTCTCCAGCGCCTTTATCTCAACATTCTTGGCGTCCTTAAGCTTTTTTAGCTCACCCAAATCTCGGGTCTTTTTGTACGCCAGGGCCTTCTGTAAGATTTCATCAGCCGTGTGAACTTGCTTGGTCAGCTGGTCCTGCTCAAAACTTATCTCAACAAGCTCTGCCCTCAGTTCTTTTAGCTTGGCATCATTTGCATTGTTATAAGCAATGGTTGCTTTGGCAGTCTTCCTTAAGTCAAGCACGTATTGATGCGCCATTTGATTCTTCTGCACGGCCTACAAAACATATTGGACTTTAGAAAGACCAAGCAAACAGATGAGAGAAAAAAGAGAATGATAGAAGGTTTATCACTCACCAAGACCAAAGACTTCTTGGCTGACCTAATGGATTTCAAGTTAGTGAGTTGCTCATGCCTCTTCATGTCGGTAAGAAGATAGAGACTCTTGACCAGGTTGAAGGCCAACTAGTGGTCTTTGTCAACACAGACCAAATCAAATGTGGTCGCATCTCGGCCCTTGTAAGTCAAGGCTGGTGCCCACACTCGGAGGGTAAAGGGTTAGCCTGCTCGGTTCGGCTTCCCTCCAGAGTTGTTTCCAAGTTGAACTACTTGGCAGTTCGTTGCTCAATCTTTTCTTTGTCCACCAAACATCGCTCAGGGGGCACAGTTTGGGCCCTTTTGTTAGGCCGAGATGAAGAAGACCTGGTTGTTTGTAGGGTAACAACTGTCGCCCTCCTTTGTTCGGTGGGTTGCTATTCGGTCTCAGCACCCGCTGGTGCTGAAGAAGTTTGTTCGGTGATGAGGGCCCTGAGTGCTATTTTCTTGCCATATCTTGACAGTTAAAGGAATGAGGTTAATTTCAGTAAAATTTGGATCAGGTTCTGGCAAAGGCTCTAAGAGGAAGTCTGTAACCTTGCTCTTTCGTTTACAGCTATATCGATAGATCGGCTCAAAGTTGAGTAGGTTGGTTCAATCTCTTTGTTTATATCTTAGCATGACCCGGAAAGCATCCTAGTTTGCATAAGCATACGTCTCCTTAAGCGTGTTCAAATCTGTCAAGAAAAAAACAAGTGTCAGCTCAATGCAATCAATATAAATTTTGTGTGTAAGGAAAGAAAACCATGCTATCAAGGAAATAAAAGACTGTGCTAGTTATACCGGTTAATCTTTTTTTTTTTTACAATTTATGTACCAGCCCGATACTAGAGTCTCAACATCTTCATTGTTGCTAGAGACCCATAAGAAGTCGTCATTATGCAAGTCTTTGTCCGGCGTTCTTTTGATCATCTTCTCACGGCCTCTTTTCACTTTTAGGTTATAGCACCAGTCATCATCTGTTTGGCTGAGTGAATACTGGTGGAATAGTTTGGCTAGGCTTAAATTGAGGCCTAGGCGATGGTTTAGCTCGGCGATGCCATTTATTATTCTGTATGTGTTTGAGGAGAATTGTGTCGGGCAAAGCCTTGTTTGCACAAGAAATTCGCATAATAGGGGTTGGACTGGAAAACACAGTCCACCTTCAATAATAGATATCAAAGTGAAGGGGCAAAACCCTGTTCGGTCCCAACGCAGTGTGTCTTGTTTGGCCAGTTCGAATTGAACATTGTCTGGAATATTGTAGTCTTTGCGAAACTCGGCTATAGCGCCTGGGGAGCTCACCATGAAGCCATACTTGCCCATGGGAACTGTTCCTAAGTTAATAACTTAGTGGGTTTTCTTGGCTTCTCAGCGTGGTCGCAAGCTGGTTTGTGTTTGCTCGGCCGAAAGGCGTCGCTAAGGGGCAATTGTAAAGGTGTGCCTGGCCAATCCTAGTGAAGTCTGCAAGGTCAAAAATGAATAGTGCTCAAGTGCTGACCGAGCTAAAACAACAGTGTAAATTAAGTATAGAGTAGTGGAGCTCTAAGCAGGTTGCTCGGTTGGAAGAACGTGCAAATATTGTTCTTAGCTTGGTCATTAAGCTAGGTGCGTCGAGCTTTGAGAGCTCGGTTCCATGAACGTGCAAGGTTTTAGCTCGGCCTCGAATTCGAGCAAGGTAGGTTTTAGCTCGACCTCGAATTCAAGCAAGATTTTAGCTTGGTTCAAAGTCCGAGCAAGGTTTTAGCTTAGTTCAAAGTCTGAGCAAGGTCTTAGCTCGGCCTCGAAAGTGAGCAAGGTTTTAGCTTGGCAGAAGCAAGCAAGTAAGCACGGGGTTAGCTCGACTGGACTAAGAGGCAAGGCCTTAGCCCGGTTCCAATCATGGGCAAGGTTTTTAGCTCGGTTACATATTGTGTCTAGGTTACAGCTCGGTCATAAGTCAGTAACTCGATTGATTTCATAAAGAATCTGCAAGCATTTTGTTTGCTCGGTTCTAGCTTGATTTTGGATCAAATATATAGTTTTTGGCTGGTTTGTCCCAAGTTGTTTGGTGTTCATCCCAGAATACGGAGTCTTATGGGGTATTTGAAGTGCTAATTCACTTCTAGGC
The DNA here is from genome assembly GCA_030407325.1 of Camellia japonica. Lineage (NCBI taxonomy): Eukaryota > Viridiplantae > Streptophyta > Magnoliopsida > Ericales > Theaceae > Camellia > Camellia japonica. The sequence goes on from JAPPVO010000003.1 coordinate 112,625,249, forward strand.
ATAGTCTTATACAGATTTTAGTGAATATAAGTACTTGAATGCTTTTCGTGGACGTGGGTAGTAGAATAACAGCAAGAAAATGCCAAAAACATGAAGAACGGTATGAATGTCGATTGGGAAATGTTGAAGAGTTTGAAGAACTTACAGATTTGAATGTCGAATCAGATTCCAATCGATAGAAAAGTGCCTTCGTGCGTCTGCGAGCTTATTGTTGCAGTGGATGTGCAACAATCTGAAGTAAGAATGCAAGAATATGAAGGGATTGAGCTTTGGTTTTAGGGTTAGTGCAACGGAAGAAGATGAACAGTAGAGAGATAGGTCGTGTATGTATGGACTATATATACCCAAAATGCAAAAAAGCTGGTTGATTCAAATTTTATGAGAAGATGAGTAACGGCTGGAACAGGTGTATGGGCATGATAGGGGCTAGCCACATGTCCCAGAAAGGACGATATGTCAGAGTGGTTGGTGAACATGCTGTACGACTGATGAGACTGACTTTAGCAGAGCGGACAATGCGACTAAGCAACTTTGTTTAGCTCGGCAGGAATGAATATTTCAGCTCGGCTGTAAAGTGTAATCCTAATCATGCGCTGCAGATGGAATTAAAGGGCAATTAAGAGGGTAATTTGAGTAGTCAAATTGGGCTGAGCTAGATGGAAGCGACTTTGAGGCTTGGGTCGTGTGATGGGCCAAGCTGTGCCTTGAAGAGAGCTTGGCTTGGGTCGAATAGACGATTGAACCAGGCAAAGGAGTTTGACCGAACTACCAAATGCCCATATTCTTGGACCTAGCTACTTCCTAATAGCAGTCAACGCTTTGACCGAGCTACAGTTGAAGGTAGTCAAACGGAACTAGGAGTGAAGGCTTGATAAAGCTAGGAAGAAAGGTGAGCAATGTCAGCATTGTGACTCATCGTGCAACTATTGCACAGTGCTGCATGTTGCATGGCTAAACCAGTGGCAGACAGAGAAAAAGTAGTCTGGTTATACGACGGAAAGTTGAGCAAAGAGTTGTGCCATCTCACTTGGCTAGGAGTGAGGAAGGTGTTAAAGGATAATCATTATCCTTTAGGAATGTGATTCCTAGGATGACTCTACAAAGGAGAGTTAGAATCCTACTAGGATTGTGCCATGTGGAATCTACAAAAGCTCATACCAAACCCTATTCTCAGGTATTGCAATTCTTACTCCTGGATTCACAGAGCTTTTACTTCCGTAATCTACTTGCTGACTTAAGCATCAAAGGGGTTTCCGGCACACACCCGCCGGTTAGCTCACGTTTGTGCTTTCAGGTGGTACGACGACATTTAGAGGAGCGCAAGTTTGATCAACAGAATTATACGAGTGAAGATTATTTCGTGCTCATACAATTTTGTGGCAAGGTTATGTATTTGTGGTTGATGTTACGAAATTTAGTGGTAAAGTTGTCCCAATTTGTGTAGGGTGCATGTGGTACACACCCTTGGAAGGATGTGTACAATAGGATTTCTCGTATATCATATGTACCTTTAGTTATGATTTTTGAATCAATGGTTATGATATATTGTGTTATTAGTTATGACATATTGTAATATTAGTTATGACAAAATTTTAATTATGATCCAAGAGTTGTTTGGTTATACATGTTTAATTATAACCCAATTTTCTTTTAGTTATAACTCCAGTAGTATTGATTTATGTCATTTGTGATAATTAAACTCATAAATAATATAACTTGCATATAGTACACATCCTAAAAGGGATGTGTACATAGTATTTCCCTATACTTTATTTTTATTTATTTATTTATTTTTGTCTCTCACGATTTCAATTGATTGAAGAAAAACTTGTGATCTTTTTTTTTTTTTAAAGTCAACTACGAAACTTAGGCCTATTTTGGGAAATGAGTTAAAAGTCACTTCTCAGCTTTTAACCCACTTCCCTCTCTCACAAAAAAGTCAAAAATAGTCAAAAAACAGTTTTTAATCATCTTCCCAAAACACCCTTTATTACCACAAGTGTGATTTTGATATTTAGAGATGGACCAGTATTCATTCGATCTGTTAAAATGAAGTAGTCCGAATCAATTCATTACATAATGGATAGTTTTGATGGTTCGAGCGGATAGATGAAGATGTATTTTTTTAAATCTGTCTAAGTTCAGGCAGATGGTGAATAGAAAGTCACCCGACCCTACTTAATCCGTGAATACCCATTATTTGGTAGATATGTGATAATAAACTTTTACTCAAGAAAATGAATGACAATGCCATAACAATTGTCTTTTTGTTTATTTTAAAACATGACAATTTGTTTGTTTGTTATCATTCTAAAAAATGATGTTATATTGTTATGTTTCGTTTGTTTAAAAAAAAAATACTTTTATTAACTAGTAATTATATTTATGAAATATGAAAGTTAAACCTTTTTTTTAAAAAAAAATAAAGAATAACAAATTTTGGAACCAAATAAGGTCCAAAATAGTAAAGAACTAGTAGAAAATGGTATGAAAAAGGCTTAAAATAGTAAAGTCCAACCCTCAAACCGATTCTCATTCACCTACCAACTTGTATGACCCATCAATTCACATCCGTTAATCAAGTGAACAGATATGGATTGATTTTTTTCAATCCGCTTAAATTCGAATGAATGATTGATAGGAAACCACTCAACCCAACCTGATCCGTAAGCACCCCTTACCCATATTAATGTCATTCAAGCATTTGGAGTAATGTGGAACTAGATGCAAATGTAAAATGATATAATTTAGGGCAATGCTATGGTACACATCCTCAAACGGTGTGTCATATTCAAGTTATGACGTTTGTGTGTTTGATTATTACAAATATCTAATTCAATCCTATAGAAGTCATAACTAAAAGAAAAAATGATTTATAACCAAGCACCACTTAAAGTATAATAATTTTTTTTTTTTGAATCATAACTAAAATAATATCATAACTAACATCAAAATAAGTTATAACTAACATAACAATAAGTCATAAACAAAGACCATAAAAGTCATAACCCGAAAGGAGTGTGTACCATTAAATTTTCCTTTAACTTATTATAAAAAGAAATATTGATTAACAAAAATAAAATAGTTATACATACTTGGTTACACATTTAAAAAAAATAAGTAATGTATAATAATCATTTTAAACTTGTTAATAAATGGTTTTAGGGCGTTGTTAACAAAATCTTGCTTGCCATTAAACGCCCCCCTCTCTTTTTTTAATTTTTAAATAGTTTAGAAACATGAAATTCCAATTTCATGAAAGGTGATAGGATAAGATTTCCTTGATATTCTGAAAAAATATCCATTTCATCTTGAAAAAAATAACCCTAAATGAGTTCCAATTTTTGGAGGGAATTAATCAATACATGGAAAAAGTTTTTATAATTCACGGTTTTGGATTATTAAATAATTAAAAGGCAACAAAATCATGTGTTTAAACATTTTAAGATAGAGATTGTATTTGAATCATGTATTTGAGAAGATTTTGTAGAGGGGGGAAAAAAAAAAGAGAAAGAAAATATAAATAAAATATAAGATATATATATATATATATGTGCGTGTGTTTTTCATAATTCTCTTTCTTTTTATTTTACCTCTACAAATTTATATTCAAATTCAATATTCAAACACAGTCTTAAGATGCTCGCCTACTGATGTTTCCAACGCCAATTTGCTTGAATATTGTGGCTGGAGGTTTAGATCTGTGACAATCTCTCACCGGTTGAAAATTTATTTAAATTCAAAGATTTTATTTTATTTATTTGTTTTCAGTTTGAATATTGAGATTAAGATTTCAAACAAAGAAATTGTTTTGAGTATGTTCAATAGAGAAAACAGTAAAAAAAATTCTATCAACATTATTAATTCAATGTTACTGTTTAAATGCTAAACTAAAACACCTAAAATGTTATTGTCCAAATTAATAAAGTAAAATTTTATTGTTTACAAAATAATGAGTTTAGGATTTATTATTTATTTATTTTTATGTTTTTTGTTTGCTAGTTGGTGGTGGTGATGGTGGTGTGGTGGCAATTCTATTCTCTAAGCTTACACTTGGCACAAAGGGATTACACAATGGGAAAACAAAATGGAAACTGGATTTTTAGTTTTATTTTCCAATCAATCTAACCCATCATGCACATAACAAGTACATATACCACCAAAGAAGTCAACATCAGTATCTGATAAAAAGTAAAAGGCCTTCCTCACAACCAAATAAACAAAGAGATGAACATCAATTGCTTCAATTTATGCATCTACATCTGGACAATATCAAAATCTGTTGTGTTTTGTTACCATTTGATAATGTTTATAGTTTTTATTATTTTTATTTATAGGAAACATTAAAAATGTTTATATTTATGATGAAGAACCCCTCTCCTATGTAGTACCACTTTGGAATCACCCCAATAAACCCAGATAAGTCAAGGTGTCGCTAGCGGGAGTTAAACACGAGGTCATTTCCAGGTAAGCATTGTTGCAAAAGCTGCATCTATTAGGAAACATTTTGGCTCTTCTCACTAGGGTTGTCCACTGTCAAAGTTATCCCAAATGTAGCTACACCTAAAAGAGAGAAGAATGGGGGAAGAACCATTTTTATACCCTTCAAATGCTAAAATTGTCAAGTTATGGGTTACTCAAGATCAACTTGGCATCATCATCCAAGCTAAACATCTATGGTTTTGCAAGGAGATAATTGATTTTTATAGATGAATTTTTCAAATGAAAACCATACAAAAACATATAACAATTTAAAGTTCCCACACACTAATGCCAACTAACCCACACACCATACAACTTCCATAAAAGCACAAGTTATCCTCAGTAAATAATCCTTTATCCGCATCAATCAATACCAAACAGGTCCTAGAACACAGCCTCATTTAAGGCAATATCTCATACCAAAACCTTGCCCTCTGCCCAATCTCCACCCCAAGACTCGTGAGCTACAAGAAATCTGCTCACCCCTTCCTAATGGTTTTCCTTTTCCATAACACCACCCCCCCTATGTGAACACTTAATATCAGAAGACAACCGGCCACCTTGACAGACCACATTTCCCCCTCCTCCACCACCCTAATTTGAGGGCCGAGTAATACTCCTTTGGAAGAGTAGATGGGGGGTTCACTGAAACTGAGGTTCGAAGTAAGTTAACACAAATATTAAGAAAACGTAACAGAGGGTTTACTTTGGGCTAGAAGGTTTCTGCAAGCAACGTGCAATGAATAGATGAAAACAAGAAGGGCCTCACCTTCTTGTTATCCCGCCTTTGATTAACTTGTGGTTTTATTCATAAAGTGGGTCTTACTATCCCTTTTTTTTTACACCTCAAGGGGCAGGGATAAGACAATTTGTACACTTTCTACAGCGGAGACCAAGATCGAGACTAAAAAGGACTATAAGCTGAATATATGGTACAGATGAAGCATGCAATGATGTGTTTTAAGAAAAACTAAAGTAACATGCTTTATGATCATGACATAAAACATCATGATCACAGCAAACAAGCTACAAGGGATTAGACCAATGCAAAATACTATATCGAAAGTAACTTCAGCCAATATCCCGTTAACACTTCAGATTCTCAAACTCAAAAGATCTTTCATGTATTAGAGGTCCTTCATATATTAGAGATATTTATTACAAGGAAACAATGAAAGCATGAGTTTGAACAAGGTCCTACGAGAGAATTTCTATAACCAAATAATATAGAATAGGCATAGGCAAAGGGCCTACGAGAGAATATTCATAGGTTAAGGCATACCACTTACCCCTTAGATCATCACACCCAAACACCCTAACTTCAAAAGAAATTGTCCCATCACTAGGGATTTCATACAAGGTCAATGAGAAACCAACATTCATGAAAAGTGTGATTCACACCACCGACTTTACGCTACATACCTTTATGGTAATTCAAACTCCTTCTCCTACCATCAAGGAATTGATGGACTTAACAACAACCTGACCAACCATACGGCCAGAACACATAAGGCCACAAACTTGACCCCTACTTTCTTTGTCAAGTAACACAATTCTCACAATGTTTTCAAAGAATTCCCCCAACATTACATCAATAACTCTTTCCCACTCTACAACTCTATTGGTTACACTACTTCCAACTATACACACTTAACATAAAATAACTTTATGAGCTACTAACATCTTCGCACAATACTAAGATTACCTATTTTAACAAGAATTCATCAAAAATATATAGAATTTACAATTCATTACAATCCAATTCCCTTGGAAAAACACACACTTAATTATATACGCGTAACAACTGTAATTACACTGTTTCACCAATATTACCATAGTGTTACTACTAGGGGCAAGCAAGTAGTATGAGAGTAGGCATAGGCAAAGCGTATATTGACGATACCTTCACCAAATAGGATCACTCTTTTCTCTAACGATGGAAAATCAGTGAATCAAGTTGAATACGATCAAACCTTCATCATGAGCCAGAGATTGAGCCTCATTTGGAGTTAGACCACACATCTGGGCTAAGGTGTGAGCATGACCGAAGTTAGGTTGAGGTATGATTTCTTCATCATGGTAAAGCTCTGATAATGCCTAAAATTCCTCAATGGTCGAATAGAGCTCTTGCATGCCAAAGTGGAATAAATGGGTAATTGGGTCTTAGCAACGAACCGTTGTCTCAATGAAAGGAAGATGGAGTGAAGTGTGACTCAAAGGCAAAAGAGCATTTAGGCAAAATCCTGCAAAATTCACTTTATCGGCGCTGTCCAAAGAAGCTATCCAATTTTAGAGCCTAGCTATAGTTGAAGCCTCCATTTGCAGAAGAAACTCTCAATTTTTCCACCTTTGGGTGAAGAAGTAGTCGCAAGCCACATTTTAAAGAGATAAGGTTATATGAGTGCTTGACAGTTGTATCCTATTATCTGGCCAGAACCTTCGACCGGCTGACCAAGTTTAGCTCGGCCAGACAAATTTGTGACCGGCCGACCCACAGAGTATAGAAACAGTGTGATCTAGCACTCTAGGTTGTAGATTTTGTTTCAGGTCTTGTTTTGAGTCTTTTCCTCCCAATAGATATAAATAGGTGTTATGCATTTATTGAGTTGTATTTTTTGTTTCAGTCAGTTGTAGGCTTGATATCAAATTTAGAACTCATCTAAGTACAACCATTCTCAATTTCAAAAAATCAAAAAATAGAATGTTGTGTACACGAGTGTGGTGCCATGCATGTCTAGATATCCGAGGCAATCCAAAAAAAAAAAGAAAAAATGTTTCTTTCATTATTTCCTGGTCAAAAGTGTTGCAAAAGTTTTTTTACAAAACCTATTTGAAGCTATGCATGATTTTCTAACTACAAAGTAAAAGACATTTACAAAAAGAGAAATACTAAAGAAAGAATCATGGTCGACTCGCTCTCTTTGTCTACTTTGCCAGAGGAACCCTAGTATCGTCCCCATCAGTACTGCTGCCCTCGGCCTAGGCAACTGCTTTGTCACCAGCCTCATCTCCACCCTTTCCATCAGAGCCACTGCCGCTCTCACTGCCACTAGCACCATCTCCGGAGCTATCACCAGAACCACTATTACTCCCGCTGCTCTCTTCTTCATCATCATCACCATCAATATCAATGCCCTCTGAATGCTTGATATCGATGCTCACATCATTCTCACTGTCCTCAGAGGTCTCATTAGTGGCAAGGTCCTCATCTCTAGAAGTAGTGGGAGTCTTCTCCGAAGAGGAAAAGCTCTCCACTACCTAGTCACCTGTGCCTTTACTTTTGCCAAGGCCACTCCCGCCATGACCTCTATCAGCATCTCTCCCTCGAGCTGGAGGATGACTTACATTCCTCTCAATTGTTGAATGAGGCATTACCAATACCGCATCAAGCTGAAATGAAGGTTTGACAAGAAACAAAATGCCAAATATGAAGGGTATGGAGATAAGGGCAGTCTATCAGAGTGTATCAGGGTAGAAGTATGAGGACACATAGTACATAATGAACCAGAATAGGAAATCTGAATGCCATCTGTGGCAAGGACATGCTCCCTCTTTCTCACCATGTGAACCAGGGACTTGATCACTTCTAAACATCGCTCAGTGTAGGCCGTTGGAGGCTGCAAATAGAAATTAGAATATGAGTAAAGTAGAGTGAAGAAGTGGAAAGCAGAATAGAGCAAAATGAATCAGTATAGGGGGTATCTAATAAAGCCATGGAAGGAATAAAATATACTATCTCATCTCAGGAACAAGGGTGAGCACCCGATCCTTAGGAAACTCTAGAGGAATCTCTCTGAGAGCACCGCTCGACCTCATGTATATAACTGAGAAGGGGAGTGCTGGAAAACCGTGGCAGGATCAACAGGAGGAACAACAATGCCTCCAGGGGCTGGAACATCATCAGGAATAGGAGCAGTGGCTGCGGTAACCCCTAATACTTGGGCCGTATCAGGAGTAATGAGGGGCATGATATGGGACTGTAAGAATGTGATGTAATCCTTGGGCATATGGAATAGGTCGGCATCCTATCCATCCAACATGGCCTTAAGCTCCACGGTGTCAGTGATCAGATCAGCAGTCCTCATGCGAGTAGATGGAGGAGATGGGATGTCTAGAACACCATGATCTAGGGTCTGAAGAAGAAAACGCTCCCCTAAGTACTAATCCTAGCTAAATGGGCCCTCAAATAGTATCCTCGCTCTGAAGGCTACCCATGATGCAGTGTACCGCTCTCTCTCACAGCCTGGGACATAGTCACCTAGGGGTGCCAGTCGTCCTACATGTTTGAAAGAGTGAGTCGCAATAAAAAACCCAGATGAATGCATCTAAAAGTACAAAACATGGCAGTATGAGTTTTGAGTTCCGAATGTTTACCCAAGCGGGAGTCACTGTGTTGAAAAAATAGTGAAAATGGGTGAAGCTGCGAGACTGGCGGTTGCATGGCTTGAGGGCCTCATCAAAATATAGGAACCGAGGCACTTCTCACTCAATCTCATGTACGGAAATTGAAGAGACCTTGGGAAAGTAAGAATACGCCCATATCTGCACATGAAAGAACAATGGCATCAGATAGCAAGCAAAAATGGAATGTATAAAATGAAAAATGTAGTAAAGTAAACTGAAAAAAGGGTTAATGGTACCTCACACGCACGCCAATATACCCCAAGCAGCATTGCCTTCCAACAAGAGGACGAGCTTGCATAACTGTATAATGTGGCTAAGATGGTGCCTCTCCAATCATAATCCCTTATTCGGGGGATGTCCACCATCGTACTCAGAAAGTATAATCTAATGATATTCTCCCTGTTCGCAAACAAGATAGTATCGAGGACATACAGAAGAAATTCACAAGCGTACTTAGCAGTGGCCTTTGGGATGTCAGGGTGCATGCCGTGGAACCTCTAGTGTAGCTAGTTGTAGCGGATGATCCCTGGGCTATCCTTTGGGGGAATGACCCTGAGTAAATGAAGCTGGGCGGCATTCTAGAATCCCATATCTGAGTCAAAAGGGATCGGATCACCCCCTATCAGAAGACTGGTAATCATGGAAAAGTCGTAAAGGGTCATTGTTATCTCTCTTGTAGAAGAGAAGTGGAAGGAGTTAGTGGTATCCCATCACCTCTCCATAAGGGTTCCTATGGCCAATCGAGTTGCCTACATCTGGGTAATCCTTGAACAGAATGTGCCGAAGTGGGCCTGTTCCACCAAGGCTCGGACAGCGGTAGGGAGAACCGAATACCATTGGCGAGGGAATATGATTGTTTCATAGCTTTTCGCCTAGCGGTCATTGTCCTATTACAAGAAAGTTAATTAATACAATGTACATATGTGCAAATGTGAATAAACACGTGAGTTTGGTGTTAAGGCTTATCAGTCGAGCACCGTGGAGTAGATGCAACTATCACTCCCAAAAGAAGCACATCTAGAGCAATCCTTGGCCGGAACTCAGTGAAAGTAAGCATGCTACCGTGAATAATACTGTACACATCAGGCTGGTAGGTAGCCCGATCAAATGGCCTAAGATGTGGGAGCGGTAGCTCATGACCAAACACAAGAGGAAGGATGTCCTGCATTGCCATGTCTAGGTCATCCAACTGGACCCTTATATATACGTCGGCCTCGAGGGCCGAAAGAGGCACGCTGACCTTTGGAAAGACAGGAGGAACATCTCCATAAGGGATATCAGCGTCTATCAAGAAAGAATAGGTGTTGGTGAACCAAAAATGAGGAAAAGGGAGGAAGAAAACCAAAAGACCACCTAAGAGAGCCCAAAACCCCCTAAAAATAAAGAGAAATGTGAGGAACCAAAGGGAGAGAGTGAGTGAGAGGCTAAGCCAAGACATGCAAAAACAAGTAACAAGGAGCGAGAAACTCGAAACTCCACCAAATCACAAACTGATCAGTTCAAAGTATAGAGGAAAGTGGTGATTTTGAAGAGACGTAGGACGTTGGATAATGTGAGAGAGAGAGGAAATCTAGAGAGAGAGAGAGAGAGAGAGAGAGTGGAGAAGAGATGGAAAGTGTTTTCAGATGGTGTGGAGTCGAAATAAATCATTGGTTTGCTTTTATAAACTTTTCGGAAGGTGAAAAGACAAAACTATCCTTGAAAATAACCGAAACAGCCGGTCGACCCACTATTTGTTCGGTCGACCAATTTTGTAGACGGCGGCTGAAATAAGTGACCGGCATGTGTCTTTTGTATGGGCAAGGTCATACTTTTGTCCGAATAAGTTGTGCTTGTTGTTTAGAGGGAAGAGTTGATGGCAATCCAGCTCAGTGTGAAGTTAACATATCAAGTATGTGCCCAAAAGATCGGGCCATGCAAACAAAGGAAGCCGATTGATGCGTAAAAGGATTTCCATTAAACACCAAAGGATTACAAGAGCTATTCAAAGCCAAAGAGGAGGTTCTAGCCATTACAAAGTAACTATGTTTCACAAAGGGGTGATTCTAGAACATGGAAGTCCTAAACATCCTATTTCATATGTGCCGAGTTCTTTTACGTACTCTAAGATGCGTCCTTTGTCCTTAAAAGAGCAAAATGAGGAAAAGACGCATCTGGAATTAGCCTAAGTTGTGTGAAAATGGCTCTAATGCTTCAAAGAGTGCGAAGGGTTCCTCGGTGCATTGCTATCATCGCTGAAATGAACATGATCATCAGAATTTCCCTCAGCGCCGGAAGCAGTTCCCATTTCATCTTCTTCATTGCTACTCACCACCAGAGAATTCGAAGTGGACGTTCGAAGTAGTTCTAAGTTGTCATCCTAAAACCAAAAGAACTATGTCATTGAAAAGGGAAGTAAATAATGATTGTACGGAATGAAAATTGAGTGACAAGGTCAGTGTATTTACCTTTAGGAAGTTGTTGGGATGAGGGAATAAAGACCCCATGTGCAAGGAGCTTTGGTTGAGCCCATGAGTCGGCGCTGGACTCAATCCATACAAATGGCCACAAGCGTGAGCGTAGCTTAAGGATCTGCTATTAACTTCATCGTGATCGTGAACTTTTCTCCCGTTGTCAACGGTGGGTTCTTTTGGGACCGCTCACGGCTCTTCTCTTCTACGGACAAGCCTTCTTCGGACAAGCCTTCTTCTACCTCCCCGACCACTGAAGAGAGTTCTTGAACGTATTATTTCTAAGTTTGGAACTACATTATCAGCAGAGCTCTTATCAGACAAGCTAACAAAATCTAATTAATGAGGAGAACCCATGCCTAAGATACGCTGAAAAGGAAAGGAAGAAAGAGATTATGAACCATTTGAAATGAGAAGAGATGTACAAAGCCATATAAATAACAACTTCGGGTGGCTGTGGGTTGTTTGTAGCCGAAGTAGCACCTTTTTGCATATTTTTAGAAGTGGAAAAGTCAAGAGCTACTTAGGGTTTGCTTGAATGAATCGGTCGGCTTCACATTTGGCCGACCGGACATGATATTGGCCGGCAGGTTCTGGGGAAACTAGTTTAGGTGCACTGATGAGTTTCAGAGTTCCAGAATAGGGGCAAGAATGTATTTATAGAGTTTGGAAGAGAAGAGGGTGTTTAGTCATATGTACAAGTGTTTAGATGCGGAGTAGAGTAAATAGAAGTCATCTTTAAATAAAAGAGTGTTTATACATATGTGGGCCACGAACGACACAAGTTGTTTACAAAAATAGTTACAAAATGTCCTATGACGGTTGAAGGTATCACATTCAAAGTTCCTACAAGCTATACAAAGAAAACAAAGGAAAAATAGAGTATAAGTTAAAGCAAAGCTAGGCGATTGGAGGGATCATCCTAGCAGGTAGCGGGGTGCTATCTCCACCAAGGCCGTCGTCATCACCGCTAGCCTCACTGCCAAGAATGCTATTGTCGGTAAAAGAGTGGTTAAAGGGTCCATCAGGCACATCATCATCGTCGTTGTCACTGCTGATGACAATCGCCTTGGGGTAGATGTCTGGAATATGGGGGGATACTAAAGCTCGGCCGCGTACTCATCCCCGTTGACCTCAGATGCCTAGGTCATGTTGCTTATGAGGAGCCTGTCCAGGACCGTAGTAACGTCCACGTTTATAGGCCCGAGTCGGTGCATGCTCATAGACCTTTACCTGCCTGCTGCTACTACTAACACCTCGGTGTCCTAACCCATGCCTCCTTGCCTGGGTGACGATATAAACAAGTTCTAGATCAATGCCATCTATCATGGCCATGACAAGAGCCTCCGATATCGTGTTCCCGAAGGAAGTATCACTGTCTATTGGTGTATTCGGTTCATCGAAATTGATGAGAGGACTGGGATGGAGAAGATCATCATCAGCCATGGGTAGTGATTAGAAATGAGCTTAGAGAGTTGGAAAGGTGTTTTTAGATGGAAGTGAAAGGAAGTTGGACAGTCGCGCCTTTTTATAAACTTTCAAATATGTGAAATGGCTGTTTTGACCTAGTAAAAGCCCGATAGGGTTGGCCGACCATTCCTTTTTTAGGCCGATCAATTTTTCAATTGGCTAAGTAAGCATCAACAGCACATTGGTAGAAAGGTGTTTAGACGTATGTCGTGATATATGGTTATCATCCCTATTGAGCTTTAAGGCAGGATTATTTAGCAGAACTCGCAGAAAAGAAGGTCAATCCTTATTTTTGTTGTGTTTTTTCTGCATTTGCCTCAGCGACATAATATTTATATTGTTGCAATTGCGCCCCACATGTGCCAAGTGGGTAAGACGTGCACCCTCGGTTAATACTGCCCCCTGTAGGGTTGGCGATTAACACCACCCTCGGTTAATACCGCCCCTTACGGGTTTGGCGGTTAACACCATATTTTCTTTCTTCATGTTGTGGTGTTGTGGAGTTTCTTATTATTGTGACTGTCGGTCATATGTGACTTTGGCTACAACCATTATTTTCTCTTTCCCTTTTATGCCACAGTGCGGGTGGGTGTTGCTTTTCTTTACCCATGCATTGTATGCTCATATGTGGTGCATCGTTCTTCATATTTTCCACAGTTGTTAGCTTTCTTTGTATGTCATTTGCAGGAGGACCTCCTCTTTCTTTTGCCATCTTTGCAGCTTTATCTTTGTTCCACCTTGTCACCCTCCGAGGCGTTTGCATCATCAAGATTTTCGAAACTCTGGTAGTATGGTACACGTAAGCCCATTTATCCAATCATGGCAGCGCGAGCCACATAAGCCCATCTTTTTTCAAAATTGTTTCAAGCATAGCATTTGTATTCTGTCCCTGAACTATACTGGTTTGATTCCTTGTGAAGGGATACGTAGGCAACCCTCGGGTTCCACCAAATTTTTATTTGCATGTTGTTTGTTTGTCCAAGTCTTATAGCCTCATTAAAAAGGGTCGTCTTCGAGTTTTGACATTCACTCACGTCATGAGACTTGGGTGCTCGCTATTGAGTTCCCGATGATGAAAGTGAGAGGTGTTAATCCTTACAAGTTTCGCGTCAAGAAGCCTAGGGATCAAGCTTTAAACCATCAAATACCTATGTTTAGACTAAATGTTTTTCGACCAAAATGGAAACCTCTGTCAAAAAAAGTTTTAGTGGTGCAACCCCAAACGTTACTACAATGTTCTGAGGCTCATATTTTCAAAATCAAAACGTTGTATTCTTTCAAACAAGCTGAGCAAAGAATATAGTGAAAGTGAATGGAATGAATGAAATTCTCTGAAATACTTGTTTCTCTTTTCAATTCAAGCTAACCTGCTCTTGTTGATCTGACGATGTGCTCACTGGCTGGCCAACACCATATGATGGTCAGCTACAAAAGCACTCAGTCAATCGCTAGGAAACTTGGCCAGCTAAATGTTCTAGGTACAGAGCATTTTTGGGAATTTCAGCTTGTTTTGCTTACCTACCACAAATATCTCAAATATTTATGACCTGAGCTCTATATATAGAGCTTGCCAACTCATTTCAAAGGGTTGAAAAACTTGCCCAAGGCATAGGTAAGCTTGAAAGCTTCTCATTCTTCCTCTCTTGCTTCTTATGTACTGCCCTTACCTTTTAACATTAAACTCTCTATTAAAGCTTGATCCTAAGCTTAGGACAAAGGACTTTGGACATTAAAGAACACCCTTAAAAGCTTTTGAGGGACCTTAAAGGGAGTTTGTTAACAAGAAAGGCTTATCCTCTTTAAGAGGTGAATCTTTGGCATCTTTAATCTTATCCTCTTACTTCTTATTCAGTTCTAGCTTTATTCCCATTATGTAATTGTTGTAAATCCTCATGGATGTAGATGGAGTAGCCTTAGCCACTCATCCATTGAGTTGATAGCCTTTTCATTTGCTTTCTTGCTTTCCTTTGCTCTAACTATCTAGTTCTTATGTATTTTAGACCCTTGTAGATGTGATTGGAAGTGGTGTTAGCCATCAATTCACAATTTCAATGAGTAGAGTAGTTTTTCTTGTTATTGCACCCTTTCTCTTTACCTATCCTATCTTTCAAGTATGTTAATCTATGTGTTTCAACTCCTTACTCAATGACAATGAGTGTTAGGGGTTGTTCCATTTGGTTGCTTGGGTGATCAATGGGATTTGATGTTGATGAGTAGTACATTTCCTTTTTCATTGAGTATTTGGGAAGTAAAACAAGAGATTTTGGGTCAAATGAAGTTGAAACCTCCATTTTTAATCATTTGTGAACATAGAAAGGGGAGTAACCATCCTTATTCTATGACTAGATGGGGAGTTTTCAATGAGTTTGATGAATCTCTTGTTTTGATAAGCAAATCTTTCGCCAAGAAATGATTTGCATTAATCTACACTCTCCACTTAATAACATAGATTTAGGTCCTTATTCACAAAGAGAAGATGTAGGTTCCTATTCCTTTCGTGGGCTTCAATTTGTTCTTGATTTTTATTAACTAAATTGTTGATTTATTGCAAAATATATGTTGTATATATTTGTTTTATCATTGTTGAGGGCTTTGGCCTATTCGTCTCTTCCTCGAGTGATCCTTGTCAACAAAGGAGGTAGAGGGGTTGAGCACCCCCAGAAGGTGCCCTTTTGGCTTCTGTCCTAGAATTCTGCACTGATCTATTCCCCAACCGAAGAAGAAATTCAACCGGCCACTTTCTCGTAGGGCTAGCTCACTGTGTGTTTGGACGGTTACTCCCTTTTCAGAACAAAACAGACAGTTTCTAGGGAATGCTCCACTGGGCAGTTTTGGAGCTCCTAGACTCTTTTCTTTCTTTATTCATTATGATTGTTAGATTCAGCAGTTGTCAAGCTGAATCGGTTCATTATTGTAATAATTTCTCTCCCCACATTTTCTTCTTCGAATTGTTGTAATAATTTTCCAACCCTATGTCTTTCTAACTCCCTTATTTACCTACTTTTAATAATGCATCATGTTTTCTTTATCATGCTTGTATATTGCATCTATTTTTCATACATTCAGGTCCGATTCATTTGCATTTGTGGGATTTACTAATTTCAAAGATGAATACATGCATAAATCCATGTCCTGAGATGATGTTCATGTCATGTCTTAGTATTTGGACTCCTAGATGCATGTTATGTATGTATTGCATTAGTAATTTTGTATATAGGATCATGCATATTTGCCAATTTGTATGTCTTGGAACTCGCCTTGGAGTACTAGGTGAGCAGTTTTGAGCTTTAGTAGATTGTATGTGTGCGTTTCTTATCATATCTGTCGCTATATCATGAGACTAAGTGCTTAAGTGAGATATTTTCTTGAATGTTAGTGGATAAAGGTTGTGTTGTTTATTTTGGAATGTAGATGATTCTTATGCTGTGTATTTTGTTCAAGAAAACTTTTTTTTTTTTTAAACATATGAAATCAGAGCATAACCAAAATTAATGACATAATCTATATTTTCATGTTTCAGACAGTAATGGTAGCATTATTAATAATCAAAATTTGGATATATGTTGATTATAAACCACATTATGACTTAGTAGAGGCCGATCTTTAATCGGGTGAGTAGAGTGCTCAATTAATGACCTTCCCTTCTCATACTTAAGTTCTTGAGCCGAGACACTTTGGTTATGGCGGACGGTGGTCTTTGGCGCGAGTCACGGGTTTCCTAATTATCCCAAAAGATTAGGTGGCAACTCTGAAATCTAGTGATGTAGTCCATTTCTGGCATTGTTTTGCTATAAAAGGAATTTTTTATAAAAGTTGCTAGATTTAGATTCTTATTTTCTGTTTCACATTGCACTAGTGATATCAGATTAGAGATCAGGAGTCTGAACTGTAGGACGCACTTGGTAACCCCAAAAGGCATCCCACAACTACATACAAGAAATGAAAGGAAATTTGGAGAAGTTCATGCCTTAGTGGCTATATATTTTCAAGACGATATTTGGTTATAACAAAAGTGGGTCAAAGCTCAAAACTAATAAAAAACCCGAGGCTTGTACAAAAAATATTTACAATAAAAGAAAAATAAAATGAGCCTTTAACTCCATGATCCTCCCAAGTTAAATCCTTGGTGGATGCATACCATTAGTACTTGAAAGTTGGTTTCCACATGGGGTGAGCTAAAGCCTAGTAAAGAATGCCTTAACACATTGTATGATGCTTAACAAACTCATATGGCGAATGCATATGCATGCCATTTACCAAAACGTTACACTTTCTGTTTCAAAACAATGCAATGCCATGATTATAAATCAATTTGTAAAACAATATTTTTTAAATCAGAAAACAGGATAGTGGATACACAACACTGGGAATCTTTAGGAATGTGTTTGCTAGTAGGCTACACGAGCACTACCAAAGCCATTTCACCGGTACTAACTAGAAGGATCGGCACCTAACCGTACTGGTTTTTGGACTTTCACCAACGACACGTAGGCCAACATAGATAATACCATAACCACAGCCCCTAACCAAATTTACCAAGGTATTTACCCATTTTTCTCAAAATAATACATTTTCAATGTATAAATATGACACAATGTTCAATGTAAGATGTATGAGTAGTTGGTTCCAATTAACCTAATTCTCACACAATTTCTAAAACAATCAAAGCTAATCTCCACCGATAGTCCAAAAATGATATCTCTATACAAAAGATAAATCTCCAACAACAGTTAGAGTTTTATAATTTCAATATAGGAGTGATAATATATATCCAACTCCACTCTCATCATTAACAAATATATTTATATTATCTTTTCAAAAACTCAACATCTTTCCTTTTATTCTTAGTTCAAAACCAATGATTTCCAACAAAACATCTATTCCTTTCAAAAACACATTTAAATGAGAAATTTCCAATATTTCAACGCAAATTAACAATAACCCCTCTTTTATACTCCCAAAACTAGACCCTAAATCAAACCCACTACTCCCAAATCACTACCCTTTTCAAGGAACACATAATGAGGCTGAGAATCAAACAAAGAGCTTGAAGAAATTCCTACCTCAAGATTAGGAGGAGAGAAGAATTAGACCTAACTTTTGACGGAGTTGAAAATGCAAACTTTTTTGATTAGAATGTTCAACTCTACAAGCTCTATACTTTTCTCCAAAACACTACAGCGGCGAGACCAACGGATTTGAGAGAAAGTGAAGAAATTTGGTAAAGTTACCTTTTAGAGAGAGAGAGATCAAAAAGTGAAAAAAAAAAGATCTTTTCCTATACTCATATACGCACTGACCGCTCGAGCGTCAAACACAAAGAATCACTTGAGCAACCAAGTCATGGCTCAAGCGCACAATGACTGCCACCCAGTAGTTCAGACTTGCAAAGAGATCGCTCGATCGAAAGAAAGACCGCTCGAGCGTCAGACATAGAATATCGCTCAAGCGACCAATCCATTGCTCGACCAAAAAACACCCTACTCCCAAAAGTTCAGACTATAAACACATATACTAGGAGGAATCAAAGATCGCTCAAGCAAAGAAAAGACCGCTTGAGGGAACCTAAAGGGAAACAGGAATAAACGTTTTTGAAAAACTAACTCCTAACTTGTTCAAAACACAACTAACAACTTCAAACTACTAATCCTAATTAATAACAAGACCTCAAGAAGTCTAAATAATAATAATGAGTACCGGATTTCAATTCAAAGAACACAAAAGGGTCGGGGTCTTAACCTGTCTTAACCCGAGTCTCTGTAAGCAAGCCTTGGTGTCGACATCAGAAAGCAGTATTGTACCATACAACACTCAGGTCCAGTAGTGTCGACACTAGGAATAGGTGGTGTTGACACTAGAAAGCAGAAACAAAAAGAGAAGGGAAGGAAATGAAGGTGTCGACCCAAGAACCCAAGTGTCGACTCCCAGATCAGAAATTCAAGGTTCTATGGCACTTCTCTGATAAATCTGAGCGAAATTCAACAATCCTAACAAAGTCTAGATCGAATTTCACTCAACTAGTATAACAATACACCTTCCAAAGGCTTACAATAACAAAAGAAATAGAATCAAACACAACTTCTAATGGCTTAATGAACACAGGTATTACACAAATTTAAAATTAGTTTATTAACAGGAGCTTTCATATGAATTAATGGCAGTATTGATGGCAGCTTCATAACGTATTAGATATTATTAGTGGAATTTGGTATATTATTGATATGTTATATAATTATGTTATGTAATTTATTAGAGTATTTAAGCCAATTGGATGGTTCCACGTGTATTATAAAAAATTAAAAATTCAAAAATATGTGAAAATTAGAGTGAGACTTCCAATCCCAAAGAGGCTGGAACTTTTTACTTATATATTATAATAATAGATTATGATTTAAAACTAAAAATTTAATTCTTAAAAATTTGTAAATTATATATGATTTAATTTTTATTTGAAATTTATTTTTGAATTTTAAATTAGATGTAAATGGTTAAAAATATTTTTTGACATTCTATCTGTAATTTTGTTTTCCAAATTTTAAAATTAGATATGGTTAGATAGGCTAATAATTTTATGCCACATGTATGATTTAGTTTCAAATATAAAAAATAATTTTTTTTATTCATATTTTGAAGTAACTATTTTCAAATTATAATGACTAAAATTATATTTAGAATTTATTTTTAAAGATTTTCAAATTAGATTTGGGTTAGATATTAAAAAATAAGATTTTTTTTTTAAAACTTATTGTATAAAGATTTTAAAATATTTAAAAAATTAAATAATAGATATAGCTAATGGGCCAGTATTTTTATGTCATGCGTATTTCTTAATTTTTACAAATATAAAAAATAAAGAAATTACATTAAGGATCTCAAGCTCTTACATTCCATTTGGCCCGTGAGGGGAGATGAGAAAAGAAAAGAATTGAATATGTTTATCATCATTATATTTGGCTAAATAAAGAAGAAGTGAATGTAATTTCTCACCTATCTTATTTGGATGGAGTATATAAGAGAAAGGAAAAACAAAGTGTTCTATTTCATTTTACCAAAATAACCTTCCATATTAATAAGTTATATTTTTTCATAAGAGTAGCTTTGGTATTCTAAACAAGTTTCATTAAACCCAATTCTTTTCTCACAAAGTCTCACTACTTTTGGTGAGAAACAAAACACAGGTTTGGTAAAAGTTCATTTCTCGCCATTTCTTATCATTTCTCATTATTTATCACCTTACTTAATCATTCAAACAAGTGAAAGGTTTCTAATTCTCACCAATTCTTTTCTTTTTTCACCAAACCCTCCATCCAAACATAGTGTTAAAGACTTATTCACAAAAACTCCCTTTTAAGTTAGAGCAATGCTACATCTATCGAATTTTAGCTCTCTTGAATCACCTGAATTTGTGTATGTCGGTTGTCCGGTAACAAAGGTGACAATAGCGGTTGACAAGAGTTGCACCAGTCACCCGACTTGCAAAATTTGGGCAATTTGGGCAATTTCAAATTCAGTATATAAATCATTTTTCTTTAACTTAAGTGTATATAGATAGATAGATAGATTTGTCAAATTTTTAAGTAAAATAAATTATTTTCTTAAAACTAAAATGATCATTAGACTTGAGGCATGTTTGATAGATGATTCATCCACACCATTTTTTCCTCCCTCAAATTCTCCCAAATGATGCGGCAAACAAAATTTGAAAAGTTAACCCACATTCAAATATTCTCTCAAAACTTTTCTTACATGCATTTTGTTTTGCCACCTCATTAGGGAAATTATGAGGGGAAGAAACTGTATGAATATAGAATTGTTGTTGATATGATTAGTTATGCTAACAATTTTAAGTACTTAATTTCTGAAATTAAGAATTTAAAGTTTCTTACTTAAAATTAGATATACAACAAAAATCATAATTCATATAAAAAACAATAACATTATGTGCACAGAAATCAAATACAGAATGAGACACAGATATCTCACAAAGGGTGACATTTGGTCTCATACCATGTGGGTCGCACCCCTTGTGAGACATCTATGTGTGAATTCTATGCACATAGACTTATTGTATAGAAAATCATAAAAATGGCAAAAAAATCTCAATAAAAATCATCTCATTAAGATTATTCCCTGCTAGCTGTCTAATATTTTTTCTCTCAATTTTTTTTTTTTTTGGAAATGAAAATTCATTACTAATATATATGGTTATTTTTAAAATTCATTACATAATATATGGCCTTTTCAAATATATTTCCTTTTAGTGAAAATGGCAACAAAATCTGAATAAAAATCATCTCATTAAAATCATTCCCTATTAGTTGTCTAATAATTTTTTTAGAGTGGTGCTATTAGCACCCCAAGAATTAATTTGGACCCCCTATTTCTTTGAACCCTCATTTATAATTTTGGAAACCCTAGAAATTTCTTTACACCCCTCAAATAATACCAAAATTATCCTTAAACATTACACCCAATTGAATGGACACCCCCACAATCCCCCCCCCCAAAAAAAAAGACCTTTGTTCCAAAAAAAAACCCTAACAAAACCTCATCATTTTCAAACCCACGAACAAGAAGAACAAGAAGGAGAAGTGTAACTCTGACTCTGGTATGCTCTGTCTGTCTGTCTGTCTCTCTCTCTCTCTCTCTCTCTTCGGCGTGTTTATTCTTTTGGCCAGAAAGGCGTATGTAAAGCACCAGTTGATTTGAGTTGAGTTCTATATTTAGTCTTATATTTTCTCTTTGTCATTATTTGGTTTAGTTTGGATAGTTGGTAATAGGTATAATTGTTGTGGGCTAATGTAGTTGTATTATTAGGTTGGTGTGACCTAATTTTGGGGCTTCGATTTTCGCAACTGAAGCCCTAAATTTTTATGTTCTATAGAGGGTTATTAAATCAATTTACTCAATATGCTTCTGTTCTGTGTTAACTAATGGATGCAGATTTTACTCTCTTAATATGCAAAAATTTATCAAAAACTCTTGCAAGATGTCACTCTAATAAGAAGAAATACAATCTATTGGTATGATTCTCCTTATCATACCTACATAACCTGCTATTAATGTGTAAATTACGTTAGTAATGATTTCAATTGGAATGAAAATTGCAATCATTATTAGCCATCATTCTAGTTCTTCCTGTTCAACCTTGCTGATTTTTTAAACTGACAGGTATCTTTGAGTGGTCATCTGTTTGATCAATTTCTGATAAATGAGGCTTTGAATATTATTGAAGCTGCAGGTGGCTCCTTTCACTTAATTAAGTGTCAAGTGGGTCAAAGGGCATATTATAGTAAATAATCTTGTAGCCTAGTTTGGTATTGGGACCAAAAGGAAAATATTACATATGGACACACATGAACATCCACATCATAGTACCGACAATACATGTTAAGAGTGTTTGTGAGAGTTAACCCTCAATTTTTGTGTATCTAGGTTTCTTGCCCCAACTCTTATTTAAATATCTATGCCCTTGTCAAATTTTGTACCATTTTGTGCAGTTTACATATGAACGATCAATATTTGTATTCTATATTTTTTGAATTTTGTTGTGTAACATAAGCATTAATCATTAAAATTCATTGAAAAATATTATATATATAATAAATATGTATTGATATTCTAGTAAATGAAATGATATCCATAACAATTACACATTATTTTACATGACAAATTAGGTGTCAATGCTTTATGATTTTGAATCAATTATTACAAAATTAGGATATAGAAAATAAAGGAGGGATAATCATTTGAGATGGTATGACAAAATGTAATAGAGATCAAACAATGCGCCTGTAAGAATTCAAGTTTGAGAGTGCCAAAAGACAAAGGGGTAGGCTGAGAAGGACATAGGTTGAGTTAATTCCAAAAGAAATGATTAACTTAAACTTGACTGAAAATATGGTTTTCAAAAGAAAAAATTAGAGAAAAATTATACAATAAGTAAACCCCGAATAATTGGGAGTCAAGTCAGGCATGTTGTGAATTTCTTTACATTGTACATGTTGGAGGGACACTAATTTTAGATTTAGCATATAGCTATAACATATATAAGGAGCCCACTAAGTATGGTACACTATTTTATTCTCTTTCATTTCTCTCTTTTCACTCTCTGCCTTTCATCTCTGTTCCTTATTACTTGAGAATCTAACAAGAAATTGGGACTAAAGCTTCTTGAGTTAAGATTTATGTGAAATTCATTTGAAAGTGCACTGACAGCTTCTGTTTTTGATGTTTATGAGCTTGGGATATTCTGTTTTTTTTAAGTCAGGGATGACACATAGTTGAGTAACGTGATTTGGAAAACTTGAATTTTAGAGACCAAAAGAAGAAAATGAATCCTTTGACCTAACTTGCTTTTGATCATATACACAGCTACATAGCACTGCATGACCACAAACAAGCTAACTTTCTTTTCATATACAACATGTCTGCTCTTGTATATAATCATATTATTTCTTTTCATTCTTTCCTTCCCTAATAAGTATGTTTTCATTTTTTTTTAATTGCTATACTTGTCTTACCTTGTAAATATTGTGTCTTCTAAATGATGCAGCTAACTTATGGACATTAACAATATAACTCGAAAGCGGAAAATGACATCTTTGAGGCATAACACAACCCAAGTACCTCAAAATGTCGGTCGGAAACGTCGTGCTCGTAATGTTCAGGTTGACGAATTTGATGGTGCTGAACCTAATGTCAATGATATTGGTGGCAATGAAGAACAAATTAACATTCCTGTCGTTGACCACCACACGGACATTCCTGATGTTGACCATCCCATGGACATGCCTGGTTCAAGTAAAGAAGTTGCTACATCATTTCCCGGGGGCCCAGTTGATCCTTCAATTCTGACAAATTTTAGTTGTCATGTAGCAGCCAAAATTTGGAATAATGCGGTATAACTTACAAACTATTGTCTTGATTTAATAATTTCAATAAAAAAATGAGAAATACATGACACCGTTGTGATATGCAATGATGCAGGAACGAGATTTGTTGAGATGCTTGAACCATGGCTCTAAGGTTGCCGATTGGTCTTTAACATCGGAAGGAGTTGACAACTCTAAATTTGTGGACATTATTAAACATTCGGGATTGTATTCTTTAACTAGTTGCTCATACAAATTTGTGAACAAGGTACTGTATTTGCCTTTGTTGAAAGATGGCAACTTGAGACTAATAGTTTCCACATGCCATTTGGTGAGATGTCCGTGTCATTAGATGATGTAAGTACCATATTAGGAATTCCTGTGACTTGTACATCTGTTTCAACTAATAAGTTATCACGAGATGAAGCTGCAAAGGTGTTGGTTAAGTCATTGGGAGTGTTGGAAGATGATGCAGTTGTTGAGTTGAAGGGAGCGCGGGGCCAATCAGTGTGATTGGAATGGTTACATGAAAAATTTAAGTCAGTTTCAGATGTGGATTCAGATGATTTCATTCATTATGTAGCAAGGGCATATTTATTATTCTTGCTAGGTTGTACCTTGTTCATTGACAAGATTATAAATCGTGTTCCTGTTGTGTATCTCCAGCTGCTCGAGGATTTGGATTTAGTTCATTCGTATGCTTGGGCTGTAGCTGCATTAGCTTTTTTGTATCGGCAATTGGGTATGGCAACAAAGTCTACTGTCAGACAAATAGCAGGATACATGACACTATTGGAGGCTTGGATCTACGAACATTTTATATGTGCTAGAACCCATCCAAATTTAAATTATATAGAAAATCAGCCTCGGGCTTATCGTTGGATTCCTCATACACAATCTGGTTCATCGGTTGCCGTGTTAAAGTCATTGCGAGAGGAGCTTGATAGATTGAAGGCTCATGAGGTAAAAAAGTAATGCGTAATTCCTTTGTGTCATTGATCTTTTATAGAGAACTTATGATTTTGTGTATTGTTTGTTGGTTATTTTTGATCCATATATTGGTAAACGTGAGAACCATCCATTTGCTGAAGTTGCTTACTACACTGGATTGCTGAAATGCATGGATATTGTTAAACCCTATCATCCAGATAGGTTTTTGAGACAGTTTGGAAGGGTGCAAAATATTCCCCGCCTCCACTTGCTCCACCGCTGGCAACTATTCTCTTTCATACAAATATGTGGATCGGATTACAGAGAGGTGGAAAAATCATGTGTTGTCTGAAGTGGAGCGTAGTGAGCCAGTTTTACATCCACGGGATTGCACGCTCGATTACATGGAATGGTATTGTCGCATTTCCTATGTCACTATTCAAAATCCGGCACATCGATCTACATACGATCCTCGTTCTGAGGTATCAATAGCTGACAGTGACTCACAATGCATTGCAAAAGCCTTGACTATAGCACGTCCAATAATGCAGTTGGATTACATTGAAGTCATTAGTGCTCCAGAGTCTCTGTACAATGCATTCAAACAAGTGACGTAATTATTGGAGGGCCAGCATATAGATGAAGAACAACACTCCCCACTGGAACATCACTCTCCTCCAGAACACCACTCCCTATCGGAACAGCAACAGTCCGTTGAAGAAAGTTTAGTTTATCACCGTCGCCTTCGTCCTCGCCCTCACTAAACTAACACTGGACAGAACTAAAAATTCATGATCATTTGTGGGATATTATGGATGTTTTGTTATTACAATGAATGTTTTGTTATTAAAATGAATGTTTATGTGTATTTTCGTATTAGTATGGATGATTATGGACCAGCCTTTTGACTTAGTAATATCATGGATGATTTTGTCATGGTTGCTTTGATGTACGACATAAGTTATGTTCGCACCATGGTTTCCAGTTAGTAATTTAATTAATGCTTTTGAGTTATATATGTCGTGTTTGATTGTTATGATTGCTTCAAATTTGTTGTTATGTTTTTATCGTTATATATACATCATTATTAAGTTTAAGAAGTCTCCATGTTCGGGCCTATAGACACCCTATTTTTGACTGTTCGCAAGACTCAGACGCTTGTTTCAATTCACTCAATGATGAAAGTTGAATTATGAATTCGCAATGATTTGGAATTAATCAGGCTTCCGAAATAACTTCACATCTTCAACATTTACTTTGTTTGAACCCTTGGGTTTCATTTCTGGACCATTTCTCACCCTGAGCTGAGTTTGAACCAAAAAAATAGGGGAAGCCATCAAGGCCCGGCCGTGCATTAGTGATGGCTGGTCGTGGCTATGAATGGCCAGCCGGCCGGCCTTCGATGGCGATAAATACTGTTCTGGGCGGGAGGCCGTCAGTTGTCCATTTTTGAAGATATTTGTCACATTTTCAGCTCGAATTCTATAAAACCGAAGCTTTGGGATTGTTTTGAGGGTTGAACAAAAAATCTAGAAGAAAGATATACACCTTGAGAGCCTTGACTCCTCCTTCTTCCATTGCAAGACATCCTTTGAGCTAATCTAGTTTGGTTACACCACCTATACACATCATATACAACCTTGTCTTACCATCCTAAAGCCTGGGTTGATCTTGAAGAAGTGTTCTTCAAGCTTGAGAGTGCATTGAAGTTGAGTTGGAAACTCTAAGAATAAGCTTGCTTCTTGAAAGGTATAAGCTTGCTTTCTTTTTCTTTGCTTTCATTTATGTTCTTTACTTCATCATTCTTGCTGTTTTGGTTGGTTTTGAGCTTGTTTGAAGTGTTGGAGTTGAGCTTGAAAGGTTACCAAAAGGGTAGAAAGAGCTTGCTCTTTCTACACCTTTATTTGATAACTCAAACTTTTCTCCTTTTCACTCTTTCTCTTTGGTATTCGTACTAATTTTCAGAGGTACAAAAGGGCTGAAAACCATGCTTTGAAGCTCCAAACATGAAGGGATTAGCCACTCCTCCTTATTCTTGTTTGTTAGCTTCAATTCTTATCTTTATTGCCTAGCTTTGCACCCTCTTTTCATGCATGTTTCACCTCTAATTTGCATGTATTTGGGACTGTTTTGAGGTTATCTAAGCTTTTCCATTTGGTTCATACCTTGTTAGATACACTTGAGGTTACATAGTTGGCATACTTGTTGCTTCACATGCTTTCTTGGTTCATTTCACATGCTTTGAGGCTGAAATTTGCTAATCAATCAATTAATCCATATCTTTCATTCATGAGAATGGTTTCAACCAATTGAGGTTATCCAAGGCATGTAAAGGAGACCTACACTTAATGGCTTAATCTCTTCGAAGATTCATCGTCAACGGTGTAGTCTCATTCTCATGTTTTAGAAGGACCTCTTGTTTGACATCACTTCTCGGTTAAAGGACTTTAAACATCATATTTGGACAAATGGACTAATGAATGGCAAGGCCTAAAACAATTGGTTTAAAACTTGAATCAACACACTTGAAGAAAATGGCTAGAAAAGCTTGAACTTGGCCGGATGTCATGCCAAGTTCCTTGTGTCAAGGGTCATCAAACACCAATCCACGGTGTTCTTGATGTCCTTGAAGCATCTTAACTTCCTTTTTTGAGTTCATTCCATGACAAAAAGGAAGGGGTGGTCCATTTGCATTACATTTATTGATTTTTGGTCCAAGATGACATCCGAGATCATCAAGCGATCATATCGCTCATTGATGGTTTCAGAGTCAGTGATGCACAGTCGGCCCTTGGTGTGTGGCCAGTAGTTCAATTTTGCAGAAACATAGGCAGTGGCTGTAGGTGAAACAGAGGCGGCCGAGCAGACAAAGTAGCTTTCAGGCGATGCGCGTGCAACCTCCATCCATCTTCCTTGGTGTCCATTTCAAATGCGTTGTTATTTAATCGTTTCATTAGCATAATGAATCAAGTTGTAATATTTAATTAGTCTAATTAGTTGTAGCTAATTAGTTGATGTTGTAATATTTAATTAGCTTAGCCTAGTTAATTTCTTTTAATTAGCTTAGATAGTTAGTTAATTACTCATTTCAAGTGTTGTAATAATTAGCTTAATTAGCTTAGCATAGCTTAATTAGTTAGTTAGCTTTATTCATTCGGACCCTCATTTGCGAGGGCGCAATGTTGTAATAAGTGTGCGTGCATGTGTGTATGTCTTCCAACCTCGCGTCTTTCTCCCTTTTATTTATCCGCTTTTGATGGTTAGATTAGGGGCATATTTAAATTAGCATACCTTATATTTGCATCCATTCATTCGTATTGCATGCACCGAGGCTCGGCGCATCATTCAAACTGCATTGTCATTTTAATACTTATTGGAATGTGTGTTTAATCGCATGTTATCAAATCAAATCATATGTCATATTAGTAGTCGAGCCTATTAATTATATATTACATGTGTTGCATTAGACACTTAAAATAGTTAGGAATCATGTATATTTCGCTAACTCATGTTTTCCTAGCTTGGAGTACTAAGTGAGTTTTACGCTTTAGCATATTTGCATAAGTGTGAATGTTGCCATGATTAGCATGCTTGCTATGAGGCTATGTGCTTACTTGTAAAACTGCTTGAATGCTTGTGGATGAAGGCTTGTTGTTTGAATTGGAACAATTCAACGAATGTGTGTTTTAAGCCCACTTTGTTAAATGGCAAATCATGTTTTAAGCCCATTATGTTTGGTGGCAAATCTACAAACTTTAAGCCCATTTGAGGTGGCAAATTCAAACCATTTTTCGCAAACAAACATGAGTTGAATTATTCAAAATTGAGCAAACTAGTCTATACTTGTTTGTGCGCATTACATAGTAAAGCTAGTTTAATAAACCGGAATAAGAGCACATAATGTTTATAAAAAATCATATCACGATTAATAGAGATTGATCTTTGATCGGGCGAGTAGAGGTGCTCAATTCATGACCTTTCCTCTTCGTACCTAAGTTCCCGAGCCGAGGCAACTTTGGTGATGACGGACACGTGGCCTTTGGCACGAGTCAGGGTTTCCTAAATTTTTCCAAAAATAAAATATTTAGGTGGCGACTCTGTATGTGACAAAGTAGTCCAATTTTGGCATTATTTGATTTAAAATCGATTTTCCAAAATGATTTGTTGAATTTGGACTCTTTGGTGTTTATCAATTTCACATTGCACTTGTGAGATTAGATTCAGAATCGCAGGAGTCTGAACTGTGAGGCCCTCTTTTCAAACCTTTCCGAAAGGCGGGGTGCGGAAAAAGGGGAGTCCACAGGGCCTGCCCCGAACATTACATAGTTGTTCAGGAACACGTTACCGAACAAATAAGTAATGTCCGGGCCTATATTCCTGAACATAAAAAAATGCAAACTTCTGGGAGCTTTAAGAATTTTGACGGTTGAAAGTGTTAAGAAGTCTCCATGTTCGGGCCTGTACTACCGAACATTACATAGTTGTTTGGGAATACATTACCGAACAAATAAGTAATGTCCAGGCCCGTATGCCCGAACAAAAAAAAATGCAAATTTCGGGGAGCTTTAAGAATTTTGACGGTTGTAAGTGTTAAGAAGTCTCCATGTTCGAGCCTGCACTCCCGAACATTACATAGTTGTTCAAGAACACATTACCGAACAAATAAGTAATGTCCGGGCCTGTATTCCCGAACGTAAAAAAATGCAAACTTTTGGGAGCTTTAAGAATTTTGACGGTTGCAAGTGTTAAGAAGTCTCTATATTTGGGCCTGTACTTCCGAACATTATTTATTTGTTCAGGAATACGTTACCGAACTAATAAGTAATGTTCGGGCCTGTATTCCCGAACATGAACAAATGCAAACTTCTGGGAGCTGTAAACAAGCCCGCGGGGGACCTCGCTACAGCTCGGACTCGATTTGTGTCACGGTTCTTAATCTTGAACCAAAGAGTCCAAATCCGGCAAATCGTTTTGGAAAACAGATTTTTTGAAAGAAGTGCCAAACATGGACTGCTTTGCCAGATACAGAGTCGCCACCTAAATATTTTATTTTTGGGAAATTTAGGAAACCCTGACTCGTTGCCAAAGGCCACGTGTCCGTCATCACCAAAGTTGCCTCGGCTCGGGAACTTGGGTACGATTGGGGAAGGTCACTTCGTGAGCACCCCCGCTCGCCCGGTCAAAGACCGGCCTCTACTAACCATGATATCTTACTTTGAAAACATTGTGAGTTCTTATTCCGGTTATTAGCCTAGGTTACTATGTGATGCTCGCAGCAAATAAGTATAGACTGAGTCGCCTGAATTGGAACAAAACACTTCATGTTTGTTTGTTTGAAAATGGTTTGATGGTGCTACCCGCAGGTAGGCTAAGACGTGGATTTGCCACCCTCAAGTGGGCTTAGAAAACATGATTTTGCCACTATCTAGTGGGCTTAAAACAAACATTCAACGCATTGTCCCAATTCAAGTAACACAACCTCCACCCACAGGCATTCAAGGCAGTTGTATCACATAAGCACATAGCCTCATGGTAAGCATGCTATTCATGGCAACACTCACACGCATGCAAGGATGCTAAAGCATAAAACTCACCGAGTACTCCAAGCCAAAAAACAGAAATTGATTAGAAATCATGCATGATCCTAAATATACAGAATTGCCTAATGCAACACATGCAATAATGCAAACTATAGCAGGCTCGGCTATTCTAAACATGGCGTATGAAATGCTACAGCTAACATGTATTCAATTTGGTATTGAAATACGAATGCAGTTTGTATGATGCGCCGAGCCCGGTGCGTGCAAAACAGATGAATGATGCAAACATGCTGTCATACTGTATGCTAATTGAAATATGCCCTATATCTAACCAACATAAGCGGATAAATAAAAGGGAAGAAAGACGTGGGGTTGGAAGACACACATCACACTCACCCACACTTATTACAATTATGCCCTCGCGCAGAGGGTCCGAATAAATAATACAGTCCGAATAAAAGAATAATACAGTCCGAAACATTACAGTCCGAATAAAAGAATAATATACAAATTCCTAATTAATTAACAAATTAAACTGAGAAAGCTATAAACTGGCATGCAAGCCAGGGGGTGCCTCGCTTCTAATGAATAATGTATGTTGGGCTGCCTTGCGCGGAAATCCACTGGGATGCCCCGATTAGCCTCTGTTTGCAATGTTCCTCGAAATGCGCGCCAGACTCCGAAAAGTTACTGATTCTCTATTTTGCTGCAACAGAGAGCAGGAAAGGGGCATAACAATGTATTTCACAAATATATGCATGCCTCGATCCTCGTGCCACCAATCACGCATAACGATGCATGATGGCCGAGGAGTCGGATTGCACAACTCAATGTAGGATGAATGCATATGAATGCTACAACAAAACCTAACTCCATCATGGATAATCCGGAGTGTCGGTGACTGGGGAATTGAGACCCGTTCCGTCACTCAGAGTACGAAACGCGCCTCGTTTCCCGTGCCCGGGCTAACTCCTATCCCGAACACGATGTAATATGCATGACATGCATGAAATGCAGCTAATATGCAATCCTAACATACACAATGCTATGAAAATGAGATGTCTCGGAATGCGTGCCAGACGGGCGCGCAAACCGAGGCGATGATCCTAAGGCATGAAATGGCATACGCAATGCCAATTGGACTTACACTAACACGAGTGGACCTCAGCCACACTCCCATAAGAGGCCGATAGATGAAAATGAAGTGCCTCGAAATGCGTGCACACGGGCACGCAAACCGAGGCAATGGCATACGCAATGCGATGAGACTAATAATGACATACGGAAATGCAAAGTGGACTTATACCAACATGAGAGGGCCTCAGCCACACTCATACGGGACGCCGTCGGATGAAAAAGAGATGTCTCGAAATACGTGCGCACGGGCACGCAAACCGAGGTAAATGGCCGTAAGGCATGAAATGACATGGAGATGATATGCAAACATGAAAATGAATTTTAGCATTGAAATGTGGGGGAAAACAGCCCCGAAATGAGGCGAAAGTGCACCCGAAATATGGAATGATCCCGAAATGCAATATTAAGCACCCGAAATGGCCTACAGTCATACTAAACATGCATAATTGGTACATGACATGCAAAACAGTAGCAAGGCAGCCCCAAAATAGCATTTTTCAGTCTAGAACAAGGCCAAAGTGCAAGCATACATAGTATTAAGCAAGAATGCAAAAATGGCCCCGCAAGAGGGGTATTGAAGCAAGTGATACATGCGATGCCCAAATGGAAAAGTACCCTTCTACAACACTGATGAGGGACTAAAAATATGAACATTTACAGTAGATGACATCCCCCAAGTCAGTATGCAAACATGCTAAAAATGCCATGCAAGATTGAGGATACATAAGGCTATAACATGAGGTACCCCAAACATTCATCAAAACAGCAAAGACCCTTAATGAAATATGACAAGAAGATCAAAATATGACTCTTTCCAGTTCTGATGATGGCCGAAAACAGAAGCTAGATAAGCTTAAAAAAGCATGCAAGAATGGGGGCCAAAGAGGGATATAAAGACAAGTATAACATGGAGACCCCCAACAAGGTTGATCCCTTCTACAATGTTGTAGAGGGACACAAAATAAGCTTACTCACAGTTCATGACATGTTCCAAAACAGACTGCATGTAGGTCAAATAAATCATGCAAGTTTACGGTAAATATGAGAAATTATGAAGCAAGTGCATGATAGAGGGGCCAAACAGGGTTGAGCCCTTCTTCAATGTTGAAGAGGGGCTCAAAATAGGCCTACTCAGAGTTTACATTATGCTCGAAAACAGATCATTCATAGGCTAGAAATAGCATGCCAAAACAAGGGTAAAAAATGGATTCAAAGCAAGTGGCATATGGAGCATGAAAACAAGGTTGAGCCCTTCTTCAATGTTGAAGAGGGCCTCAAAATAAGTACAATATCAGTTCATGAGATGCTCCAATTCAGATCACACATAGGCCAAATATTCAATGCAAAATAATGGCATATAAGAGGATATTGAAACAAGTGCAAGATGGAGGGCTCAAACAGGGTTGAGCCCTTGAGAAAACATGAAGAATAGCTCAAAAAAAGGCCCCTTTCAGTTCTGGTCGGAGCCCAAAACAATAAGCAAATAGGCTTAAGAAAAGAGGCAAGAAAGTGCTGTAAAAGAGAGAGATGGAGCCTTACCCTTGTAGACAAGTCTTGGTTCCCTTTTGCTTGAAGAATGGATGCCTCCTAGCTGCTGGAAAGCTCTCCTAGCTGCTGGAATGGAGTTGTGATGATAGGGCTTGGAGATGATGAAGAAATGGCCCCCAAAACTTGAAGAAAATGGAGTTGTATGTATATGTATGCCCCAATCAAAGCTTGTAGCTTCTTCTCTTGAGTTGGGAGGACACTAATTTTGACAAGAGAGGGAGAGAGGAGTCCTTGCAAAAGTGGAGGGAAATGAGCCTTTATTTCCCTCCAAGAGGGTCCCCCGGGTATAGATATTTTTGAGGAAAAGCAGATATACAACTGGAAAGTACCAGGACCAAAGAACAAGGGCGGCCAGGCATTTTTGTTGCAGGTGGCCGGCCAGCCACCCCCTATGGCCGGCCGGCCAAGGGTAAAAATGGCCCAAAAAATTAGTGGCCGGCCATAGCACATTAGGGTCCTCCAAGGTCTCCTCAACACAACCCTATGGTTCAAAATTGGAAATTGTAAAACAGGAGAGAGAACAACCCACTTTTCAAAGGGATTCAAAAGTGAGAGAAGGAATTACTGGCCGGCCATAGCATATTAGGGTCCTCCCATGTGTGTACAACACAAATATGTGGTTTTGGCTTGAAGAAAATGCTCCTAGGGTGGTCAACATTGGCCCGGAAGCGAGAAAAACGGGCGCCGGGGGGCGCCGGAAGAGCATAACAGGTTGCTTGGACAATTACTAGCCTCCCACCCTCCAGTGACCTTCCTTATGATGAAACAGAGGTACCTGCCAAAAATGAACGAAAACCGATGCAAAACGAAAGCTCGGGGCCAAAACACGCAGTTCGAGGTCCCGAAAACCGGCCGTTAAGCACCGAAAGTAGTGTTTGGCCACGAAGTGGGTATCTAAGACCCCAGTGTCCCTCGTTATGATAAAACAGAGGTACCTGCCAAAAACCGGAGGAATCGGAGATGGTTGGGTGGTCCCGAACCGAGGCACACGGCCTGACGGCTCCGAAAACCGGGAACCGGGCTCCGAAATGGGCAAAATGGCCTACGGCCATGAAATGTAGCCCACGGCCACTGAGAGATAGTCTACTGGACCTCTCCCTCCCTTCAGGAAAAGA
Organism: Camellia japonica; assembly: GCA_030407325.1. Classification (NCBI taxonomy): domain Eukaryota; kingdom Viridiplantae; phylum Streptophyta; class Magnoliopsida; order Ericales; family Theaceae; genus Camellia; species Camellia japonica. Next base: position 112,659,199 of record JAPPVO010000003.1, read on the forward strand.
AACAGAGAAAACTGAGTCTGGTTCGCAAACCGAGGCAAGGCAGAGAAGAGGGTTCGGAAGTCCGGAGGCAGGGTGCACGGCTGCGACTCTGAGATTTCTGAACGAGCACCACATGCAACATCACTGAGCGCTCAATCGGTGACGTCTAAGTCTTAAGGTCGGTCAAAAATGGGGTGTCTACAGGAGCCTTAACAATTTTGATTGATGAAAGTGTTAAGAAGTCTCTATGTTCGGGCCTGTACTCCCGAACATTACTTATTTGTTCAGGAATGCGTTACCGAACAAATAAGTAATATTCGGGCCTGTATTCCCGAACTTGCATAATGAAAAGTTCTGTAAGCCTTAATAATTTTAACCGTTGAAAGTGTTAACAAATTTCCATTTGGTCAAAGTTTAATATTTTTGATTAAGATTGGAATTCTTCAGATAATAAAGTTGGACTTCGCGTTACCAACCAGTTTCATAAATAAACAAAATTGGAATTCTTCAGATAATAAAAAACATGTTATAAACATGCACATCTACTTCGCTAGAACTTCATATGTCAACATCTAACTTTATTGTCTCAGTTGTCGCTACACTCGATCCTACGAGTGAAGTGAAATGTTGCACTCGGGCATTGTAAGCTGTCTCCCATCCTGCAGTAACAAGTAAATGGTAACGTCACCAATTCGTTGCTATAGGTGGCATCGGGTGACCATGCACCAAGAAGACCTACAAATATGAAATAATGGTAAATTACAATTTACTATTGTATTGCTAATAACAAAAACAAATTTGTTTCAATAATAGGCCTCATAATGAGTACCTGAACGAAATGGTTGTTGTTGACGAATCTGATACATATCTCCTTGTGAGATGCAATCGACATTGGGATCGTTCTAAGAGGGAGAAAAGTAAGGCATTGTTGAGAAGATAAATGAAATAACACAACATTTTAAAAAGATGATATCAGATGACCCATGTCAGGCATTGTCATCCAATGACTATATGCAACATTTGATTCAAAATATGTTAAAGTAGTAGTTAACTCATCAACTCTTTCCTACCCCCAAATGAACTCTTGTAGTGATCTATATGGACATGTAATTCTTGTAGTAAATCTTTCCTCACTTGCAACCATCCATCTTCCCCAAATCCCATCAATCCAGTAATGGTTCGGAATCCACAATTACCATCAGCATTAACATTCTTCACGAGTTGAATATATGGCCTCAAACTTGAAGGAAATTCACTTACAAAAGAAAAATTGGTTTTTTTTTGTTAATCGATGTGGGTATACCTACACACATACATTCCATTGCCAAAGTTAGTTAATACATGTTGTTGTATAGGTATAAACATAATTAATCGGTTTGCAAACTCACATATTTGGTCGCTGTATTGATTTTAATTTCTTTGGACATGTATTTTTCTTCAAACCTACACTTGGTGAATAGTTGTCCTGTGCAGATGAAACAAACTCAAAGGCAGAGGGCTCAAGACGAGTAGAAGTATCAATCTTCAAGGATGGTCGACCCTGTGGGTTAAGCTTCACTTCAGGTTCAATCAAGAATGTACTCTCAGGTGTATATATCTCCCTCAACTTCTTTAACATTTGAACCTGAATAGTTCGATCTACCTCTTCGTAACGTCAAGCAAACATATCCAACTCTGATTTGCAATCCAAAAATGAATTTGATTTTTTAGGAGTATTAAGCATGTCTAGCTTGGACCAATGTGGATCTACAGAAGTTAGAGGAATTGGTCGGTTTTCTCTTATATGATCTGCTATTTCATGCACACACAGTAATCCATGTGTATACCGAACAACACAACCATATGTAACAATGTCAATGCCAACAAAAGATGCTCGCTTGGACTCTGCCAATATCATTTCCAATGCTGCAATAGACACGTTCCCACGAAGATCTTTAAATTGAGTAGGCTTGAAATTATGTTTGAGAGGGTAATTTATATTTAAATTAGGCCGAGCTGAATGAAATGGGCCGAGCTGGGCCAAGCTAAGTGGTGGGTCGTTTTGGGCCGCATTACGAAGAAGGGCCGTATAAAGTTTACTCCGGTCGAAATAGCCTCTGAATTAGACCGGTCTCAACCACGGTAGTTATTTCGGTCGCATAAGCCTTATTTGCTATTTCGGCTGGGAGATGTGTTGTGAACAGTTCGGTCTTCATTGGATAGTTCGGTCGTGGTAAATGGAGACCGAGGTGTGCTGAGTCCTTAAGAGGCCTTAGTTCGGCAGATAGTTCGGTTCATCTCCCTTATGGTTAGCTCGGTCTTAGTATGGAAAAGCCGAGGTAAGAGAAAGGAAAGTTGTTGCCGGACTAGTGGTTACTACGGTCGCAAGGTAGGTCGGCTGTGGTAAAACCATCTCACTTGGTTTAAGCAGCGAGGGGGGTGTTGGAGGATAAGCATTATCTGCCAGGAGTATAAATCCTAGGAGGACTCTACATGGAGGAGTAAGAGTCCTACTAGGATTGTGCTACGCGAAACCTATATAAGCTCACCAATATCACCTTTGGAGAGGTAATGCAACTTTGCTCCCTGAATTCATAGAGCTTCTGTCTATTTGTCAAGCTTACTGACTTAGGCATCGAAGAGGTTTCCGGCACACACCCGCCGGCTAGCTCACGTGTGTATTTTCAGGTAGTTGAACGACGTCGTACGGAGGAGCGCAGACTTGGTCAACAGGATTATACGATAAGGTATATTTCTTTCCCGTACAATTGGCGCCGTCTGTGGGAATTCAGACAAGAACAACCTCTTGATCAAGCTTTTTCTCCCAAAAATCAATGGCGAACAATGAAGAATTACCTCAGTCCGCCGTTGACGGACTAACTCCAGAAGGGGGTGCAAGGCGCGAAGGCCTACCCGTGGTCACTCCCATGGCGAACCTGGAACCACACAGACAAAACTCCAGGAGGGATGCAAGGGGACGAAGGCGGAATAACAGCCCTCATCCCTCTCGTTCGCAAAGCCCAGAAAGACAAAGACGCAAATTGATCCTCAAACTTTGGAAGATCGCGTCAGGGAACAAGACGAATTAATCCGTCGGATGGCAGCTGACATGGAATCTCTGAAACGTCAGGTGAAAGGAAAAGAAGTGGCGACAGGAGAGGGGCGCACAAACAAGACGCCCTCTCGCCACTCGGAAAATCGTAGTAGGAATACTACACCCTCACAAGGGGAGAACAAGAGCCTCAGGACAGGCGACACGCAATCCAGATCTTCTAGAACTCGCCACTCCAGGTTTGAGAGGACGAGGTCTGAGAGGTCAAACGCTGAGGGAAGCACATACTGGCCCTCGCATACGCACCAGACAAGGTCTAGGCAGACAGAGTTGCCCAGATCGTCCGACCTACGAACCGTGCTAGAAGAGAAAGCACGATGGAAGGAGGACGCCAGGGCGCGCGATCCACACAGAGTGTCTGCCCTACAGCGGTTGGCTCCTCGGACGCATGGAAGCGTCGAGGTTGGAATGCCAATACCGCGCCCGGCCTACGAACCAACGGACAAGGCATTGGCGAGGCTGCAGACCTCACCATTCGTCCCAGCAATAGAGAACGCGCCCCTACCGTCAGGCTTCCTGCAGCCCAAATTCACAACATATGAAAGGAAGACGGACCCCTACTCACACTTAAGCCACTTTCGCCAGGTCATGGCTGTATACCGGCGGAATGAGGCCTTGATGTGCATCCTATTCCCTTCAAGCCTTGGTGACCTAGGCTTGACTTGGTTTGAGAAGCTTCCAGAGGGCAGCATAGCCTCCTGGGCGCAACTGGCAGAGGCGTTTGTAACGCGATTCAGAACAAACACGAAAACCCCAGTGGAGATCGACCAGTTACTCTCCATCGACATGGGTGATAAGGAGACCTTGAGGTCATATAACAGTCGCTACTGGGAGACATTCAACCAGATTGGGGACTGTCCAACCAATCTTGCCATTGCGCAATACAAAAGAGGCCTTCCAGTTGGGAACAGACTGAGGGACTCTATCACCATGACACCGCCCCTCACCATGGAAGCCCTGATGGAGAGAGTGCATCAGCACATCAGGGTAGAAGAGGATGGCGCACGTGCCAAAGCAAAATCTGGCGCGACTGCAGTACCAGAAAAGAAGTCCTCAGCCAAGGTCAACGCAGTAGACCGTCCGAACAGAAACGGACGTGGCAAAAGAGACAACGGAGAAGACCAAGACAAAAGATGGTTGAGAGTCCGCACTGTCATCACCACGGTCTTCAAGAAACCGATCTACCGTATACTTAGCGAAATTCGAGACGAGCCTTTCGTCAAGTGGCCAGCTAAGTTAGGCGAAGCTCAGAAGGACTACGATGACAGATCGAGGTGCACCTTCCACAAAGAAAAGGGGCACCGCACTGAGAATTGCACACCATTGAGGCAGCATCTGGAAGAGTTGGTGGCAGCGGGTCACCTGGACAAATACATAGAAGGAGGGGCACAGCCAGCCCCCCAGGACCAGAATATGCCCAATGGCATGCCGAACGACGCCTCACCTCAAGGCGTCATCAACGTAATACATGGAGTCTTTGAACCTGAGCGTGTATGCGAGCTCAGAGGTTCAATCAAAAAGGCTGAGCACTTCAAAGAGGTACTAAGTGTCCAACCAGTCGTCAAAAAGGGGAAGATAGAGGCCACAAATGTCATGTCCTTTTCGGATAAAGACTTGGCAAGGATCTATTGCCCTCACAACGATGCCTTGGTCGTCACTCTTCGAGTCAAGGATTTTGACGTCAAGCGGATTTTGATTGACCAAGGTAGTTCGTGTGAAATCATGTATTATGAAACCTTCAAGCAACTAAAGTTGCAAGATAAAGACTTGGCGCCTGCCGTATCTCCCCTTATCGGATTCAACTCCATGCCAGAGTGGCCCGTCGGCAAAATTATCCTCCCAGTCAGAGCAGGGAGTGTGACGAAACAAGTGGAGTTTTGGGTAATAAAGGTCCCCTCCACCTACAACGTTATCTTGGGCAGGACATGGCTGCATGCCATGCGCTCGGTGGCATCCTCCTACCACCAAGTGATGCGATTTCCCAACGACACCGGAATAATTGAAGAAGTATATGGGGACCAGATTATGTCCAAACAATGCTTCGTCACAACGAATGGCAGCCGCGCTGCCAAAGGATATGTTCATTCGGTTGAAGAACCTGAGAGTAATGAACTGTTCGCAGAGGTTGGCAAAGCGGCTGATCAGAAAGCGGTGGAAGACTTGGTGGAGGTAAGAATCGACGAAAAGAACCCGGATAAGTTCTTCTTGCTTGGTTCGTCGTTATCCAGCGCTGAGAGGTTGGAGGTTATGGAATTCCTGACCTCCAACATCGAAGTGTTTGCCTGGACGCCTTACGACATGCCAGGCATTGATCCAAACCTCATCTGCCACCAACTCAATGTCCACCCATCTGCCAGACCGGTCATTCAACGCACACGCAGATCGGCACTCCACCACGCCGAGATAGTGGCAGAAGAAGTGGGTAACCTACTGGAGGCAGGAGCAATCAGAGAGGTACATTACCCCAAGTGGATCTCCAACACAGTCGTGGTACCAAAAAGAATGGCAAGTGGCGCGTCTGCGTCGATTACAAGACGGTCAACAAAGCATGTCCGAAGGACAGTTTCCCCCTACCAAGGATAGATCAATTGGTGGACCTAACAGCTGGGCACAGCAGGCTTAGCTTCCTTGACGCATATAGAGGCTACCATCAGATAGCCATGCACGAACCTGATCAGGAAGTAACATCCTTCACCACTCCAAGAGGACTATACTGCTACAAGGTCATGCCCTTTGGCCTAAAGAACGCAGGGGCGACATTCCAGAGAATGGTCACAAAGATGTTCGAGCCATTGTTAGGCAGAACAATGGAGGCTTACATCGACGACATGGTGGTCAAAAGCAAGAATGCGGATGACCATCTAAAGGACCTAGATGAGATGTTCCAGATCCTGAAGAAACACAAGCTGCGCCTTAACGCTTCTAAGTGCGCATTCGGTGTAGGGTCTGGCAAGTTTCTGGGTTTCCTGGTGACCAACCGGGGTATTGAGGCAGACCCCTCCCAAATCAAAGCAATTCAGGAATTAGAGAGGCCTAACTCAGTGAAAGAAGTGCAGCATCTCACCGGCATGGCAGCAGCACTTAACCGATTCATCAGCCGATCTTCAGACAGATTGCGTCCATTCTTTCAGTCATTAAAAGCTAAGTTTGAGTGGGACGAAGAATGTGACCGAGCTCTGGAGAGTTTGAAGGAATACATGTCTTCTCCACCACTACTTGTCACCCCAATACCTGGAGAAGAACTCTTCCTCTACTTAGCAGTCTCTCAGCACGCGGTAAGTGCAGTATTGGTTCGAAGCAGAAGGCATCCAGCATCTTCCAATCTTCTACGTCAGCAAGACATTGTTAGGCGCCGAAACGAGGTATTTGCCACTGGAGAAACTGGCCTTGGCCTTAATGATGGCCTCAAGGAAGTTGTCACATTACTTTCACGCCCACACCATAGTTGTTCTCACAGCCTTCCCACTCAAGGCTTTATTTGAAAGGGCGAACTTTTCTGGGCGAATTCTGAAGTGGGCAGTGGAATTGGGACAATATGACATCAAGTTCCAACCCAGAACCGCAGTAAAGGCCCAATCTTTGGCAGACTTCGTCGCGGAGTTCACTCCTGGAAGCCACCAAGTCTGCCCAATCGACCTGACTGACACAACCGAACTAGGGATGGAGATTGACGCCGGAATAGCGCAACCCTAGTGCAGGTAACTCAGCCAGAGCCCAAGGCAGACCAGAGTAGAGAAGGCAAGGAGGAAACAGACCTTGCTACACCAAGTCAAAACTCACCAACAACTAATGACTTGGTACCATCAGAAGACAAGGGGCAGACTGCAACTATGGATTATGAAGGAAACTCCAGCGACATTCCAGACCCCACAACATCATCCGATCCCTCCATATGCTGGAAGTTGTTTGTAGGGGAAATGTGGAAGCTCTTTGTGGATGGAGCATCCAACCGACATGGCGCAGGACTTGGCATAGTCCTCATCTCTCCAGATGGCCTAGTGGTGGAGCAGGCAATCAACCTTGGCTTCCCAGCATCAAACAACGAAGCAGAGTATGAAGCACTTCTGGCAGGCCTCAAGTCAGCATGCTACATAAAGGCCACCGAACTAATGGTTTACAGCGACTCCCAGTTGGTGGTAAACCAAATATCTGGCGACTACGAGGCAAAGGATGATAGAATGGCCAAGTACCAAGAATTGGTCAGAACAGAGATAAAAAAGTTCGAAGTGGTAAGGATAGAACAAATCGGCAGAGAGGAAAACAGCAGAGCAGACGAACTAGCAGGCTTCGCCTCAATGGCAGACACCTCCATTCCTCACCCACTGCTAATCGACTACCTGCCTAGACCAAGCATTGAAGACCCAGAGGCAGAAGAGGTATGCTGCGCAGAGTTAGGTCCTTCTTGGATGGATCCCATTATACTATTCCTAAAGGACGACACCCTCCCAGAAGAGAAGAAAGAAGCCAACAGAATAAGAGCAAAGTCGCAGCGATTTTGGCTCTCTCCATCCTTGGCATTATACAAGAAGTCGTTCACAGGACCTTACTTGAAGTGCGTTCACCCCAGCAAAGTGGAAGCGTTCCTGTTCGAAATACATGAGGGGGTATGTGGCAGCCATCAAGGAGGAAGATCATTGGCATACCGAGCTATTTCACAAGGATACTGGTGGCCATACATGCAAGCAGATTCAGAGAAGTATGTCAAAAAATGCGAAAAATGCCAGAAGTTTGCGCACCAAATACACCAACCTGCCAGAGAACTACTACCATTAACTAGCCCATGGCCTTTCGCAATGTGGGGCTTAGACATAGTAGGTCCACTTCCAACAGCACCAGGCAACAGGAAGTTCTTTCTTGCAGCAACAGATTACTTCACAAAGTGGGTGGAAGCAGAAGCCTTGGCGTCAATCAAGGAAAAAGATGTAAAGAAGTTTGTATGGCAGAATATCATTACGCGATTTGGCATACCAAAGGCACTGATCTCGGACAACGGCACTCAGTTCGATGGTAGGATTTTCAGAGGCTTTTGTGAAGAATACAAGATAGAGTTCTACAATTCCACACCGGCATATCCACAAGCAAATGGATAAGCAGAGGCGTCAAATAAGGTAGTCTTGGATGGATTGAAGAAAAGATTAGAGAGAGCCAAAGGCAAGTGGGCAGAAGAGCTCCCCCACGTTTTATGGGCTTACTGCACCACGCCTCGGCGATCGACGGGAGAAACTCCATTCTCCCTAGCTTATGGCATGGAGGCAGTCATCCCGTTAGAAGTTGGCCTCCCCACAATTCGAAGTGAAAACTTTGATCCAGACTTAAATGGCGAAGCCATAGCAATGGAACTTGACCTTGCAGAAGAAAGACGAGACAGAGCATTAGTTCACATCGCCTCCTACCAACAAGAGTTGTCCAGAAAGTATAACAAAACAGTGCATCCAAGGCAATTCAAGATCGGAGACTGGGTACTGCGCAAAGTGATGGGAAATACCTTGGTTCCAGGAGATGGCAAGCTAGGACCTAACTAGGAAGGACCTTACAAAGTGGTCGGATTAGCAGGCAAAGGGGCATACCACTTGGAAGATGAGGACGGCAAAGCAATTCCCAGGCCATGGAACACAGCAAATCTCAAGTTATTTTATTTTTAGCTTTTTTCCTATATGTAATTTTCTACTTTCTCAATAAAACAATTCGATTCTTTTTCAGTATATTTGTTTTCCGTAGAAAGCAGCTTTAGTAAGTTAGTAGCGTCGTAAACATAGTTGGCCGAATTAAACCAACTATGACTCTTCCTAAGCCTAGGATAAGGATCCAGGCTGCAGGGCGTTTGGACGGAAAAACCAAACACTTTATTCTAAGTTGGCTGGAAAAACCAACTTAGAGGTTGGCTGGATTAAACCAACACCCCTCCTAAGCCCAGGATCAGGATCCAGGACGTTTGGTCGATATAACCAAACACTTTATTCTAAGTTGACTGGAAAAACCAACTTAGAGGTTGGCTGGATTAAACCAACACCCCTCCTAAGCCCAGGATCAGGATCCAGGCTGTAGGACGTTTGGTCGATATAACCAAACACTTTATTCTAAGTTGACTGGAAAAACCAACTTAGAGGTTGGCTGGATTAAACCAACACTTCGTACTCTTCAGCCGAAGTAAGTTTATGGCTGACGAGTGGTTGGCTGGATTAAACTGACCTTTGTTTCTCTTCGGCCGAAGTAAGTTTATGGCTGAAGAGAGGTTGGCTGGATTAAACCAACACTCTGTACTCTTCAGCCGAAGTAAGTTATATCGGCTGAAGAGTGGTTGGCTGGATTAAACCAACACTTTGTACTCTTCAGCCGAAGTAAGTTGTATCGACTGAAGAGAGGCTGGCTGGATTAAACCAACACTTTGTACTCTTCAGCCGAAGTAAGTTATACCGGCTGAAGAGTGGTTGGCTAGTAAGTTAGATAGCTAAAACCGAGATCATAGTTGTGCAAATAAGTTCATGGAAAAATTCATTACAAGTACAGGCATACATGCACGAAACCGGAATAAGAGTTGAAGAAATTTTTCATTGAACTAAAACCAAGTACATTTAAGGGACCGCAGCTCGGTTACAAAAGTTCAGAACAAAAGAAGAAAAATGAAAAATCAACGGAGGAGTGCGTCCAGTTCGGCGTCAAATTCTGCGTCAGCATTCGCCTGGAGTCCGGTGTCAGAGAGGAGCACGGTTTGATGAGGGAGTTCGGTGTCAACCTGAACTTTGGTAGCAGTCGGCTGCAGCTCAGAAGTTGGACCTTCTATAACTGGCTCAGACCGAACTGTTTGGTTATTTTGCTGTTCGTTGACAACCGGAATGAGAGATGGCTCCTCATCATCATCATCATCGTCATCATCATCGTCATCATCATCATCATCACCGGACCCCTCAAGAAAGGCTTTTTGCAGATCCGCAGCGTATTGTGAGAGTGAAGTTGGAATGGAGTACGGTGGAGCGTTGTAGACGTCGGTATCTGACGTACAACCGAGCTTCTCCACCGCAGACCTCCAGCCACACTTGAAAAAGAGGTCTTTTGTTGCGTCACATTGAAGGGAGTATGCTTCTTCGGCTTCCTTGAAGCCTTGCTTCTTAACCTTCTTCATCTCTCCCTTCAGTTGTTTTATTTCGGCGTCCTTCTTCGCCTCAATTTGTGCCAAGTGGCGCAGGTACTTGTCCTTTGCCTCATTGGCGATCTTCTGCTTCTCAGCTTCAGCCGAATTAGCTATTTTGGTCAGACGACCGTTTTCTGCTCGAAGCTCGGCTAGCTGCTTCTTGGCCTCAGCAAGTTCGGCCGTTCTGAGTTCAACCTCGGCCATAGCTTCTCTTGTACTCCTCCTAAGCTCCATGACCCTTCTGTGAGTGACTTGGTTCTTCTGGATAGCCTACAAAAGAGAAGTAACATTAGCCGAACTCAAAGTTGGAAAAAATTTACATGGAGAAGGAAAGTTGTTTACCAGGATCATGGACTTAGTGGAGGACCGAATTGACTTGAGCTCGGTGTTGAGCTGCTTGAAATGGTGCTCCATGTCCTTCGGGAGGCACACACTTTTGGCCAGACTGTGAGCCAACAAGTGGTCCTTATCAGCAACCACCGAATCATCAGCGGTGATATCCCGGTTGTCAAAGGAAAGGACAGGAGCCCATTTTGATGAAGTGGCAGTCCGGTCAGATTGTTCCGGTTGGAGGCTTTGTTGGGGGCGTGGAGGAGAGCTTTGGGGAAGAACGGTCTCGTCCTCATCAACAAGACGTGGCTCGGATTGGGTAGTCCGAGCACGTTTGTTTCGGCGAGAAGTGGATGGCTGTTGGGCTGCGAGGGCCATCACGGCTTCAGTGCTCTGGCCGGCCTGCGGTACTGCGGCTGGGCTTGTTGCGGTTAACATTGCCTTCAGCCTGTTCTTCTTCGCCATTTCTTGTTCGGCGGTGAGTGGCACAAGGACAATCTCTGGCAAGGATGGGTCCGGTTCTGGTGGGTCTTCAAGGAGAAAGTCGGTCACCCTTGCTTTTCGGCGACCGGAGTATCGGTAAGTCGGTTCGAAGTCAAGAAGTTTAGCCCAACTTCTTTCCCGAACTCGTAGTGCGGCGCGTAGAACGCCTAGGTTGGGGTAGTTGTAAAGAGAGTGAAGATGAGCTGAATCTGCAAAAAATAAACAAACTGTTAGTTCGGTTCAAAAGTGAAAAACCGAGATGAAGAAAAATGTGAAATGCAACCGAAGTATGTATACCGGGCTCTCCTTTTTTCCAGTTTATTCTTCGGCCAGGAATCCGGGCTTGAAGGTCCTCAAAATTGCCAGAAACCCAGAAGAAGTCATCGTCGTTTAAGTCTTTGTCCGGTGTGTGTTTTATTATTTTCTCTCGGCCACGGCGCACTCTTAAGTAATAACACCAGCTTTCATTCTTGGATCCTATAGAGTATTGGTGAAGTATCTCGGCCAAACCGAGGTTAAGACCGGTTTGGTGGTTCAGTGCGGCTATACCCATTATTATTCGGTATGTATTGGTGGACAACTGGGTGGGGCATAGTCTGGTTTGTCTTAAGAATTCACATATTAAGGGTTGGACTGGGAATCTGAGTCCGGTTTCTATTATTGATTGGAGGGTAAAGGGGACAAAGCCTTCGTTGTCCCAGGGATCTACATCTTGTTCAGCTAGGGTGAGGTTTACATCGGTTGGAATATTGTAATCCTTTCTGAATTCGGCTAGGCCTCCTGGGGTTTCTACTAAAAACCTATACTTCCCCATTTATTTTAACTTAGAAATAAATTACTTCGGTTGAGAACTTGTACTCAGGAGCTCGGTCGAGCGCTCAAGAGGGTGGCTTGGGCAACCTGGAGTCTGCAAAGTGGAAAAAGAAGGTGTTAAGCACAGATCATTGACCGTGCTACAAAAACAAAACAAAAAGGGAAACCGGACTTCGGTTACCTAGGGAGCTAACAGGGTCTACCTCGGTTTAATCAAGGTGGTTTTTATCTCGGTTTGGCAAGAAACTTGGTTATCTCGGTTCTACCTATGGCTTTTGTTACTTCGGTTAAGCGTCAAGGGGCAGCTTTCTGAGTTCGGTTTAGGAACTGAGAAAGCTGGCTTAGCCCCCAAGGCTTAGCTCGGTCAAGGGCTGATATTTCTAGTTCGGCGTGTTTTCATTTCGGCTAGTGTGAATCAGTTGGTGGCCTATTTAAATTACTGTGAAGTGTACAAGTTCTAGCTCGGTTCCAGTTTACCTAAATCGGTATCTAGCAAGAACAGTGTTCTAGTCCGGTTGGGGTATGTGCAAAGATCAAAAAGGTGTTCTACTTGCTATTTCAATGTATTCATAGTGTTCTTGCGAAGGTTTTTTGCAGAAAACTTCAAATACTATTGGAAACAGAAAAGTGCTTTGCAAATATACAAAATAGATTGCTATGGGTTAAAACAAAAGCAAAAACAAGAAAATCAGAAAAAGGTTTTTGGAAGCTTACCAGCAGAAGAAGAAGAAGCTGGAGGTGGAAGCAAAGGCAGCAATGAAGAACTCAAACGCAACAATTCCAGGCTCAGAACAGAAGCATAGAAAGGGAAAAGAGCGGGAACTGTTCAAAAAGTGTGGAGTACGAGGGCGGCGCGACAGTTGGGATTGATAAATAAGAAGCTGCCACGTGTCCCTGGGAGAAGAAGCGTTTCAGTTGCCGCAATTGAAAAGACGTTTTTTGACCGAACTCTTACTCAGTTCGGCTGGCGTGTAGCTCGGCTAGAAAAGCTAGAGTTTTGTCTCGGCTGGAAAGGCTAATAAGGTGTTTTTAGTTCGGCTAGAGACGTTAAAATTCTAGCTCGGTTGATAAGCAGGTAATCCCTATCATGCTTTGCAGACGGAATTAAGGGGCAATTGAGAGGGTAATTTATATTTAAATTAGGCCGAGCTGAATGAAATGGGCCGAGCTGGGCCAAGCTAAGTGGTGGGTCGTTTTGGGCCGCATTACGAAGAAGGGCCGTATAAAGTTTACTCCGGTCGAAATAGCCTCTGAATTAGACCGGTCTCAACCACGGTAGTTATTTTGGTCGCATAAGCCTCATTTGCTATTTCGGCTGGGAGATGTGTTGTGAACAGTTCAGTCTTCATTGGATAGTTCGGTCGTGGTAAATGGAGACCGAGGTGTGCTGAGTCCTTAAGAGGCCTTAGTTCGGCAAATAGTTCGGTTCATCTCCCTTATGGTTAGCTTGGTCTTAGTATGGAAAAGCCGAGGTAAGAGAAAGGAAAGTTGTTGCCGGACTAGTGGTTACTACGGTCGCAAGGTAGGTCGGCTGTGGTAAAACCATCTCACTTGGTTTAAGTAGTGAGGGGAGTGTTGGAGGATAAGCATTATCTTCCAGGAGTATGAATCCTAGGAGGACTCTACATGGAGGAGTAAGAGTCCTACTAGGATTGTGCTACGCGAAACCTATATAAGCTTACCAATATCACCTTTGGAGAGGTAATGTAACTTTGCTCCCTGAATTCATAGAGCTTCTGTCTATTTGTCAAGCTTACTGACTTAGGCATCGGAGAGGTTTCCGGCACACACCTGCCGGCTAGCTCACGTGTGTATTTTCAGGTAGTTGAACGACGTCGTACGGAGGAGCGCAGACTTGGTCAACAGGATTATACGAGAAGGTATATTTCTTTCCCGTACAATGTTGCACAATTGTCTTGCTCTTCTCAAAAGATGATTTGATGTCAGTGTGTTGCAACTCAAGCAAATTGTGTATCCTTGACCAATTTGACTGAAAACTCCCTCGACTTGATCCAAGATATCTCTTGAGCTTTGCATGTGAACTCTCTACCATATATATGTAAACCATTACAATGGTAAAATAGGAAAATATACATTTTTTTTGAAAATAATTGAATTTACCTGTGCGTTGTTGAATTTCCCAAGTGCATACATGTATCTGTCCATGTAGCTACAAATCTCTCCTTGTATGTATCCATCCAAGAAGATGTGACATATTGAAGTGCCTCTGCATAAAAGGCGAACCCATTTTGTAGCAATACGAGTCGTTGCATGTACACTTCTTCAGAAGATGACATAACCAACATATTCCAACTTGTTATAAACATATCCTATTTCTCCTTCTTATCAAACAATTTTTTGCATTTGGCCAACACAATTTTATTAATATGCCATCTACATAACAAACTTGTAGCTTGTGGAAATATCGTTGCAATAGCATTCATTAGACTGAATTCTCTGTCTGAAACAATAACATTGGGAAGACTATTCTCATCCATCAAACTACGCAAAATACCAAGTGCCCATGCATAATTATCCTCCCTCTCATACTGGAGGTATGCAAAACCCATAGAGAAAGTCTTTTCAGTGGATGTTACTCCTACAATCTCTAAAAGTGGCAAACGATATCGATTGGTCTTATATGTACAATCCATTAGTAACATACGTGGGAATGCACCTAGCAAATCCAAACTAACTAGATGTGTAAAGAACAAATCGGTAACAGTCTCAGTATCTTTATAGTTCCTATGCCATTCTATGTATTTGTTCATCGCTAACTGACCCAATAGTAGCTGCATTTCAGATCTCCCAGCCTTCTCAAAAACTCTATGTCATTGTCGTGCATTGTAGATTGTTTTCATTGTGGAAACATTCTCACTATTGTGTTGTTTAAGTGTGACAAATATCTCACTTGGTCGTACCATACTCTTCGATATATCAACCGACAAAGAAGTTTCCTCATGTGATAACCTCCCAGCATAAGAATGACCTTCAAGACAAACCGCAGCAGGATGATTATGCACACCACATATCACGATCAATGTCTAATCATTGTTTGTATCTAATTTTTTAGCTTTTGACAGAAAATGACAGTCACATTTTTTAGTACCGGTAAGCTTCAATTTTTTTTTCCTTAGGTCTAGTGTTTTTCTTACTGTCCCTATAACATTCACTCCTCTCACAAGCAAGAGTTAGTCTTGGTTTTTTACGATGAGTACCACCCGTATCTGATTTTTTCACAACAATAACCAAACCATTTCTCCTCCCAACATCACGTGCCCACCGAATTAATTCATCTCGAGACTTGAATATCTAAAATTGTAAAAATAAAGTAATGATTTTGTTACCAATATACACATAAAGAAATAAATTAATGCACATTAACAATATATATTTGAAAAATATTTATATATAATTTTCAATACGTTTGTATATTACCTCGTGAGTCACAAATTCATTACTATAATCTATTATGAATTTTGAGCCAACTTTGCTGCTTCTATTTGACTCACCATCATCCTAAAATAAATAACAATACAAATTAAATTTCAAAATTTGATCGGTAAAACAGGTCCGAACCTATGAATGACGTTCGGTTACATGCTTCCGAACAAATAATAAATGTTCGGTTACCGATTCCTGAACAAATAAATAATGTTCGAGCCTGTGTTTCTGAATTTCAGTCAAATGTTCGGGAGTTTAGTCCTGAAAAAATGAAGAACAGATTTTATAATTTTTGTCATTTTTTTCAAGAAACTTACCTTTACAAGCCCAATCTCATCTGAGTTATGAATTTCCTCTGAGCTTTTATTGTCGTACTCCTCTTGTTTTATGGAGTTGTGGTTGCTTGAAAAACTTCCACTCATTGTTATTGCCGGATGAGTGTAGGTAATCAAATGGTTGCCAAAGGGTTTTCAAGATTTTCAGAGTGGGTAAGTTTTGAAGGTGGGATTTGGGGTAGATGAATGAGTGGTGATGGAGGTGGGTGTTTACATAAACCCTAATTCATGATATAGTGGGTGTGTAGTTTTAATTGTGAGATAGAGTGTCCCAACATTAATGATGCATTTTTTAGTAATTTCATTTAAGGTTATTATTGTAATAAATAAATAAATAAACTAAAAATTGGGAGGTCCAACATAATTCTTGGGGTGTTAATAGCAGTACTCTTTTTTTACTCTCTAATTTTTTGTGAAACTGAAAATTTATTATTAATATATATGAAAACATTTTTAAATTCATTATATAGTCTTTTCAAATATATTTCCTTTTAGTGAAAATGAGATATAGATTTCAAATTGTATGATCAGTACAACATATTAAGGTTTTAGAGATAAAAAAATTAATGATAAAATCACTTTTTAGAGGTAAAATATTTTAATTGACAAAAGTGTCATTGTTGTATTTTTAATGACGAAATTGGGCATTTAATGATAAATTAGATCAAATTTTTTGTCTAAAATTGTTTTTTTTCCTCCTCGAAAGTATTTATTAGTGATATGTTTTAAAAATTTATAACTAACACCATTTTTAAAACTTTTTGGAACAGACTTTTAGCAACAACTCTCGCAATAACAAGAATTAATCCCCTAATATTTTTTTGCAACAAAATTCTAATTTTGGTGACAAAAAAGGTTAGTTCTAAAAACCCTTACATGTAGTGAATCTGGAAAATTATCTACTGGAAAATTAATAGATATATATTCTTTAAACAAAAATTATTTGATTTATTAGGCAAGATTTTCAAAGCCTCTTAAATTATGATATTTGAACATTTATAGAAAGAAAGTAAATAAATTTCGATTTGAAGAATTTACAATTGAGCATTGTTATTTAATGTAATTAATTAAAATATCTAAAGTAACAATGTCTCTCATATTTTCTCTAATTATCAACTAATCATATCACTTATATATCATTTTCCTTTATAATTATGGTTCAAATTGTCTAATATATATGAAAACATTTTTAAATAGAGTATGGAAGGGTATGGGACCCAGAAAAATTTGATTTGTAGGTATATCAATTAAATTATTATAAATAATATAAAAAATTTCAACATACAAAAAATAAAAATTTAAAAACTGTATTTAAAAATCCAAAACTAAACAGAATCATCCTTGAACCACAAATATTCTTGCCGCATATCCCTGCTCTCTCTCTCTCTCTCTCTCTCTCTCTCTCTCTCTCTATATATATATATATATTGATAACCCATACATGCAAAATTGCAAGAGAGAAAAAGCAAGTTAGGAGACAGAAGAAAGAGAAGAAGGGAGATGGCATTTGGTAGCATTAGCATGACTAGGTCAATGAACCTAACCCTAGCAATGTTGTTGATGATAGTTGGGATGATGAATAGTGGTGGTGTGTGGGCTGAAGTGGGCTGCCTAGATGATGTTGAAGCCCTTGATCAATGCGTGGAATACTTCGACAATAGAGACCCAGAAAGCCCACCATCACAAGCTTGTTGTGTTGCAGTAAGGGCCGCAGACATACCATGCGTGTGTCAACTTGCAACCCCAAAAGCCCTAGATGTTATCAGTGTTGCAAAGGTTGCCTTTGTTGCTCGAGCTTGTGGTAGACCTCTTCCCCATGGATTCAAATGTGGAAGTAAGACCTACCTCTTTTTCTTTTTCTTTTTCGTTTTTATTGTTATTATTTTTTTTAGAAAATTATAATAAAAAAATTAAAAAAAAAACTTAGGGTTTCACTTTTATAACGAAATAAACTCTAAATTTTTAATTTTGTTTGTTTCAATCATAATTTTTTTTATTTGTTTTCATTTGCCTATTTTAGTTAAGTAAACTTGATAATAATAATAAAAAAAAATATTTTAATCATTAAACTCAATGAAAACAGATATTTTAGATATTTTATACTTATATTGAGTTTAATGATTAAAATGTTTTTTTTTTTGGCTGATTTTAGTTTACAACAATAGACAAATAGCTTCGATTGAAAATAAATCAAAAGATTATGGTTTAAATTAACAAAATTAAAAAATTATTTTGTTATAAAGTCAAACTCTAAATTTGTTTTTTTTTTTTTTTTTAGTTGTCCCTTTTTTTAGGGGCCAAAGTTAGAATGTTAGCAAGTTACTTGTAAATTAAAATACATGTTAATGTCTTTTCTTAAGTTTGAACTTGTGGTACCTAAGTGCCCTTCAAAAATAGAATGGTCATGTCACCATATGTTTTATATGAGTTCTAATATTGTTACATATTTTTTTATTACCCATTTATAATGAGAGTGGACCCCCTTAATTATTAATATAAAATCCACTCCCATTATAAATAAGTAGTAAAAAAATATTGTAAAAATTGTGAGACTGTTATCTTACTCTATTTTTTTAAGAATATGAAAGTAGTTATATTAAAATAAAATAAATTATATTATAAAAACAAACAACAAAACCATGAAGGGCAAAACAAACATGAGTGTGTGGTCTACTTCTATTATACAAAGATTGGTGGCTTATTGTGTAAATATCATTTGGATTATGGATCCTATAGTGTAAATTTTACTGCTCAATAATTTGGGATCTTTAATGTTATACATTCAATTTATTTAAAATTAAAAGCCATATTGACAGAATTTTTTTAAGAGTTGATTATATAAGGCAATATTATTTTATCCTCTCATTTATCAACCCATTCATATTGATCTCCTTAATTATAAATATTATATAAATACACATTTCTGAAGGTGGTTTAGACGGAATAAAAGTTATATATTTTCTAGTTGGAGTCAAAATGTATGAATTCATAAATGAGGGGAGTAAGTTGATATTTACAACTAGTTGAGAGGCCTTGGCGAAATTAGTAATTTTTTTTTTTTTTTTTTTGTTTAATGAATAGCCTCATTTTTTGGTTGATTTATTTGTGTAGTATTACTAATTTGATTCATCTGATTCATTAAAGATGGTTAATTGTGCATTGACATGTTTGGTTTCAGGTTTGACAATTCCATAAGCTTCAACGGTTTGACACTTCCATAAGCTTCAAACGGTGATAACATTGGGAGGAGAGAGATAGAGAGAGGGGTGGCTCTGGTTTTGTTATGAATTGTTCGCAACGATGTATCTATGAGTTCCTGATTTATAAATAAAATTAAAATTTTTTATTGACGTGCATTCATAAAAACGTGTTAAGAAGATTTAAATATAACATATATCTTAAAAATACACATTAATAAATTTCATTATGTAAACTTGATGAGTTGTTGATTATGACCATTCTTGTCGATATTGATGTATTAATATAGTGTTTAGTTTATTGAAATGAAATGGAATTGAATAATTATTCCATCATTCATTTTTAGTTGACAAAAAAATAAAAAATAAAATAAAAAATATATTACAAATAGAATCATTATATACCATTAAAAAGAAATGATCATTTCATAAAGAAACTTAAAAAATGATCATTTTAACTCATTTTATCGAACCAAATAGAATAAAGGTTATACTTATAAATTAAGGGATTGCATCCACCCCTACGATTTCATATCTTGTTGTGGTGGGTAAAAATCAAACCACTTAGGCTGTGGCGGTGACGTGGCAGAGATAGCTCAATTTCTAACCTGAAAAACACTTGGATAAAGGCAAATGGGGTGGCTGGAGCAGGCTGGGGACCCTTCGATGCCTAAGTCAGTAACAGAGGTAGACAAAGGTGCAGGATTAACTTAGTGAGGCTCAAGTAGAAGTGTTTGCATACTTCCGTTGTGCTGATTGCTTCCCCATTTATAGCTTGCTCCTACTAACCGCTGTTGGTTGTTAGGCTTTCCCCCACTCATATCAGCCATCTTTCCTTAGGGATTATGCTCTATTAGGGGCGGATTTCTAGGAGTTGGTTAAGCCTAAAATAAAGAGATGTGGGTTGACTGGGTCTGCACCCTTTTTGGACGTGCTTTCTTCCACCTCTCTCCTGTCCTAAAACTTCCCTGGCCTAGTCTGGTCCTAGGCTGCCAGGCTAGACTCAAACTTTCCTAGGCTGACTTTCCACCTTGCTGGTGATGCTGCCTTTCTGCTACCAGCCCAGGAATTCCAATCTTGCCTTATGTTGACTCATTTTTTGCCTTCCACAATTGCCTCCAACTCTGGCTTTTTTTTTTTTTTTCTAGGCTTAAAAAGGAATCAGAGTTTTAATTACAACTGCAAGAGTTTTTGCCCTTGATCATAGGGCTTTGTGCCTATCGTTTCAACTTTTAAACGGCGCAATGTCCCTTCACTTGTGGCACCGCCTCTGTCCTAGGACACGTGGCCTTACGCCATAAGTCCCAAACCGCCACGTCTGTCATACGAAGTGACAGGCACATCTGTTTGAAATTATTTATGGCGCTATAAATTTCCCACCAGAGTCCCTCCCTCTTTCAATACTCACTAGTTCCTTCTAGAGAAAAGTAAGAGAGAAGATTTTTGCCATAGCACTTTTAGTCTGACGATCTTCTGTTCTGATCTTCCTTTCGTTGCCTATAAGTCCCTATCTTTCTCTCCCATTTCCTGATTTACGTTCCTTTTTTGGTCTTATAGGCAAGTATCGTGTCCTTCTAGAATTTCCTTCCTCATTGGCTGCCTTTCGCGAGCGATTTGGTATTCCAAAGGATGTCCATGTTTGCTTGCGGAAGGATGCTGACAACCTTGAGGATGGCCCAGATTACACTTGCATGCCCCTTGTCACCATTACTGAGGGAGGATTAAGGTTTTCCCTAAACCCACGTTTGAGAGAGTGCATGTGCTCTTAGTCCCTTGCCCTCATTCAACTCTCTGCTAACATTTACAGAGTTATGAATGGGGTTTTTGAGTTGAATCGAGCCTAGGGCACCTATCTTGGTCAGATGGAGATTATGCCAATTTATGTTCTTACAGCCCTTAATGTCAAGGCCCTAACTGAGGACCTTAAGTATTACTTGAGGCCAAAAAATGCCTAAAAAAGACTCATCACCTTTCTTCCCAAAACCAACAAGGACCTAGAGAAAGATATTGTGATGATTTCTGGGAACTGGAAATTTGAGAGCTCTCCCCATACCTGGCCTGTACCTAGAGCCTTCGGAAGAGCAGGTCATTTCTGTTCTATATTCCTTATTTTTTCTTTGAATTTGTATGGCTGACTTGTTCTTTAACTGTTCATTCTTTTTCTTCCAGATCCCAACACCAACGTAGTGAAGCCCCTTCGTGAATACTTCGTTCGTTAAGAGAAACTAGAGAAGATCTGGAACCTTCTTGAAGAAGAGAAGTTTGCTACTAAACTTTTGGGTTTCGAACCCTCTATCTCCCATCTAAAAGACGAAAAACGGTTGTCCCAAGCTTCCTCAAAACAACAGGAAAGCTCCACTAGTAGCCCTGCCAAAAGAATTTCTGATTTTGTCATCGACCTTACTGACCTATCCATGGATGTAGAGGTTGAGGACTTGGTTGCTGCCCTTGCACGACGTTCTTCAAGGATTGCAAAAACCACTACCCTTTCCTCCATGAAGAATAAGAGAAAAATTGCAAAAAGGTGCTAAACTCCTGAAGGTGAAATAGGAAGTAGGAGCCGCGCTTTCTACTGCCGCTACTACTACCGTTGGTACTGGTTCTGGTGCTGGTGAGTCCATTACCCCTGAATTTGTGAAATGGAAACTATTTATCCCTCCTACAAGTGCCGCTGCTGCTGACCCTAAAGATCCTGCTGCGAAACACCCCAAGACACAAAGGGGTAGCAAAACTATGTTACGAGGTTCCTGAAGATCAGTTCAGGCCTCAGATTTTGCTCCCTAACTGTGTCCAAGGATGACAGCTTAATGGAGGTTCCTAAACTGGACTTTCAACTCAGCAAAGGGTTTACCCTGCCCAGGGATATGGCCTCCTTCCAGCCTTCGGATGATGTTTCTTTGATCTACACCGGTGTAGTAAGTGCTTTGAGGGTAAGCTTTTTTGTGCTCAAGCTTTCTCTATTCCTTGCATTTTGATTGAGTTTAATAATTTTTCTCTTTTGTAGGCCATCTAGGTTTGCATGAAAGTTTGGCTGGGATGGACTCTTACAAGGCTGAAGCCTGCATCTAATCTGTCAAGGCCTCTAGTGCTCTAAAAGCAGCCACCAATATGGAAAAGAGACTAAAGTTGATGTCTGACTAGAATTTGAAGCTTACCACTGAGAAAGACCTTACTGAAAATGTAGCCCGACTAACCAATATCCAACTGAAAGAGTCCCAAGAGAGCCTGGCCTCTATTCTTGCTGCGAATGAGACGCTGAAGAAGGAAGAGAATGAGAAATTGGATAAATACTGCAAGGATATTAACGAGAAATATATGGAACAAATCTATAAGCTTTAGGATGATCTGTTTATTGATGGCTGGAAGGTTGCCTTAAGGCTGGGGTTACTCCTGATTTCTCCTAGTATTCTGACCCAATTCTTCCTTGGAAGAAAGATTCACCACCAGCAGAGGAAGTTGAATAGAAGGGCTCTAGGGAAGACCCTTCGGAGGAAGTGGAGACTGTTCTGGATGCAAGGGCCCAGAATGCGGCCGCTTCTACTGATGATGTTGAATTTTATTCCCTTGAGCCTCAAGAAAAGACTTCTTTTAATGCTCCATCTGTTCTTCATGCTACAGAAATTCCCCCTGTTGAAGGTGGGGGTATTGAAACTGTTTCTTTTGGATATGTTGAAGTTGGTGCTACCTAGACCCCTGCTCTGATAAAGGATTAAGAAACTTGTCTTTTGCCCTTTTTTTTTGTTTTTTGTTTTTTTGACTATGGCTTAGAAACTCTTGTATGGTCCGGTCTTTTTGATGTAATTGCAATTTTTTGCAAATCGAAGGCTTTTGTGTTTGATTTTAAATCTAAGTGTTAAGTGTTTTTCTAAAAAAAAAAAAAATTTATGGGCTGAGATGGTGTGTAAGCCTCCCTGTTTGCCCCCCTAGCTTGAATGGTTTTGGCAAGAAAGACAACAAAGCTACAGAAAATTGGTAGAGTGCTAAATTTGAAGAAATTTGACTAAGGTAAAATTGTAATGACGTGAAAATTTTGGAAACACTTGACTAAGTAAAATTGTGAAAAATTTTGACTAAGTAAAATTTTCGACTACCCCCATATATGAGAAGGTCTGCTTTCTTGGATATAGGAAAACTTTTGATAAAATTCCCTTTAAGTCCAATGAATCACAATCCAGAATAGGATTTGCCTATCTTTTTGGTTCAAAAACTGCGCGACATTCCTAAGTAGGGAAGTCACCTTTCTTGAGCTAAATTTTCTTTTTGTTTTTAGTCTCAAGGACCTCAATCCAGAGCAGGATTGTTCTACTTTTTTGACTCATAATCCTTTCTACACTCTGGAATAGGCATATTGCTTGGAGAATAACCCTCCAAAAGATTCTTGAGCAATTTGTTTTCGTGCAAGAACATTGCTGCGATCCAGGACAGGATTGCATGTTGTACTGGATTGCCATCTATTCTTGTGCTCAATGTAACGCCCCCAAAATAATTACAATAAACCAACTCCAAACACTAGTACAATGTGATATAAATAAAATAAGAAGCTTTCATTAATCAGAGTTACTATACAAAAGTGACACATGCGATATACATTCATAAATTGTTCATCCTGAATCTACAACATGTATTACAAGAGGTAATAAGAAATGAAAGCTAAACAGATATTCACATGCGCTAGTGGCTTACATCTTTCCAAGACTGTGCTTGGTTACAACAAATGAGTCATAAGCTCAATACAAATAAAGCCCTAGGCTTGTTAAAAGTAAATACAAAATAAGTAGGAATTGAGCCTTCAACTCCACAGTCCTCCCAAGCTAAGTCCTTGGCAGAAGCATATCACCAGCACTTGAAAATGTTTTTCCCAAGTAGGGTGAGCCACAACCCAGTAGAGACAATCTAGCACAATATATGAATCTTAAAAAATATAAAAGTATGATATGCATATACAATGCCCATGATAAAATCATTCGTATTGTCACAAGATCATCATTTACCAAGTTTCGTATCTCAAGCCATTTTATCTTAATTCATTTCATGACAAATCATTTCACCTCAATCCATGAGTTAAGTCCACTGTTATCCAGACAACCCAACTGAGGCTACAACTCAGTGGTTCTCTAACCAATACAATCATTATACAAACACTTTAGATTTTCCATTTTACGGAAATTTCATCTGTGGAAATCGGCACACATGTATACATGCGCGATTTTCGGGAACTTTCACCTTAGACACACAGGCCAACTTAATTCAATGGAGTCCATCCCCTTTCTTCTCCCAAACATGGAGTACATCCTCTTTCTCCTCCCAAACATCATACATATACAATGTATTAAAAACACAGTCATATTCAATGACAACCAATAAAAGATTAGTTTTAATTCACCTAATCCTCATGCAATTTCTACAACAATCATAACTATCCTCTACTAATAGCCCAAAACAAATAAACTATCCAAATTTCCTTAGGTGAGAGATAACAAGCATCTAACTCCACCATTTATATAAACATCTACCCAATTTCACATTTCTAATACTAATTACAATTATTTCTACAAAATAATTAATTGAGACATTTGAGGGCAAAACTCTCATTTCCTTCCAAATCCAATTCTTGTGTCAAAATCAACAAACTTAACACACCACATCCTCATATCTACAGCCACAACATTTTTAATACCTTCATTTGAAAACCCCTCTTTTAATTTCAAACCGAAACCCTAGGTTTGTTTAAAATCCTCCACATTCCAACATTATTTACACAATTAACGAATAATTAAGTTAAAATTCATAGGAGAGTGTAGAAAGTCCCTACCTCAAAGTTAGAAGATGAGCAAAGCAAGGAGAAAACTTCAAAGATGCCGAAACCAACTTTTGTTCAGATCAAAATGGAGCTCTTGAGATGCTTTACCTTTTTCCCAAAGACATTAGGGTAGAGAAACCAACGGATCTAGGTGAAAATGTAGAGAGAATGTGAGTTTTAGAGAGAGAGAGAGAGAGGCTCTAGATCTAGGATTTTAGAAGTAAAGAGATGAAAAAGTGATGTAGAAGGAGGCTTCTATGAACTGATATACGCACAGTCCGCTCGAGCACAAGAAGTGACGCTCGAGCGTCAGACACAATAAGTTGTTTCGCTCGAGTGCAAGAAGTGACGCTCAAGCGCAGAATATACACTTCTAGTAGTTTTGCAAACAACAGACCAACGCTCGAGCGCAAGAAGGGTCGCTCAAGCTAAGCCCACTCGAGCGTAAGAAAACACCGCTTGAGCATAGAATACACTCTCCCAGTAGTTTTACAGACCTGTAAAAGCACTGAGAGTTCACAAAGCCCACTTGAGCACAAGAAGTGTCGCTCAAGCGGATGAGCAAAATTCTAGCAACAAGAGTTTGGAAACTAAGCGACCAACCTATCCCAAATGCAACCACAACAATCCAATAGACAAATTTAAGGAGATACAAGGGAAGCAAGATGTGAATAACAATATGAAACCATGAAACCCAAGTCCGGGATACAACAAGAGTCGAGTCAAAACTAGAATCACTATACTCAAGCAATTGTTATAAATTGTACTTAAGTAAAGACCCATTTGAAATCAGAATAAAAATCTCATAAAAATTGCGTATTTACATGCTGTTTTTGAAATAAATACTTAATGAAAATAAATCCTAAGGTTTGTAGTGTTCCAAGGACGAGGTACAACCTTGCCATTCATATCTTCCAAATAATAAGCCCTAGTTCCATCTACTGAAATGACCTTATATGGGCCCTCCTAGTTGGGACCCAACTTTCTATCAGTTGGATTCTTTTAACTACCCAAAACTCTTCGTAACACCAAATTTCCTGGCTGGAAGTCCTTGAGGTGGACTTTCTTGTTGTACCCTTTTAAGAGTTGCTTTTGGTAATTCTCCAACTTGACCAGAGCTGTTGCTCTCATTTCTTCGATTAAATTCAGACTGCGTGCTAATGCTTGTTCATTCTGCAACTCTTCGTAAATTTTTAATATCATTGTGGGCAATCCGACTTCCAATGGGATAACAGCTTCAGTTTCAAAGGCCAGGATGTAGGGTGTCTCACCCGTTGCCCTCTGAGTTGTTGTACGATAAGCCCAGAGAACGTTAAGTAGTTCATCAACCTACTTTCCTTTCAGCTGTTCTAAACGCTTCTTCTTTCCATCCAGCACAGTCTTGTTAGAAGCTTCTGCCTGACCATTGCTTTGAGGATAATAGAGAGTTGAGAAGAAGTTTTTTATTCTTAGTTCTGAGTAGTAATCTTTGAAGAGGACACAATCGAATTGCGTGCCATTATCAGAAATGAATGCATGTGTGATACCAAACCTGGTTATGATGTTGTGCAAAGCGAAGTTCTTAATATCCTTATCTTTGATTGTGATCAGTGGCTTAGCTTCCACCCATTTAGTGAAATAGTTTGTTGCTACCAACAGAAATTTTTTACCTCATCTGCCTTTTGGAAGTGGGCTGATCAAATCCATGCCCCACTGGGCAAAGGGCCAAGGTCTGGTTAGTGGGTGAAGATCTGCCGCTAGCTGGTGAATTAGAGGAGAAAAACGCTGGCACTTGGCGCATTTTTTGACGTACGCCTGGCTATCCTTGTGTATAAACGGCCACAAATAGCCTTAAGTGATTGCAAATTCTACTAAAGACCGCCCCCAATATGCATTCCACAGATTCCTTCATGTAGCTCATATAGGATGTTATCAACAAGGGTTGGGTGGACGTAGAATAGGTATGGACCTGTGAAGGATTTTGTTAATCATATGGTTTAATTTTTATGATGTCTACAATATTATTTGAAAAATTGTGATTTTTTTAATATACATATTTTATATTATTTGACACAAAATATTATCTGTTTAAAATATGTGTTGTATGATATATTTGTTATAAATATTATTTAAAGATTAAATATTTGAAAATTTTACTATTTACGTTTTGAAAAATTCAGCTGATCACTATTCATCTTTTGACAAATTTGATATTGATTGGTTGTATTCTTTTGACAAATGTGATATTGGTAAGTTATTTTCTTTTGACAAAATATGATATACTCACATGGGATGGTTGGTTATTTTTTATTAGAGTGTATCTAAAATCTCTACAACAACTAAATTTTTTTTAAAAGGGGTATTTATTTTCATATCTGATATAAATATTATTTAAAGAGATTTACTATATTTTAATAGAGAAATCACTGTGCATTCAAATAGTTTAATAGAGAAGTCATTGTTAATTCAAATATTTCAATAGAGAAGTCACTGTGCATTCAAATATTTTATTAGAAAAGTTACTATACAATCACTGTGCACACTTTGATTTTATGAGAAATTTTTGAAGAATCAACCATTACTATTCATCAAACGCGACTTTGACCTATAATTTCAAACGCTTTGCCGCAAATGTTAAGAAAGGAAATGCCACGTGATGGAGGAGTGTTGGCATGAAATCCTCTCCATGTGATTCGTCAGAAGAGCGTCCTTCTCCCAACGGGAAGATTTTTGTGTATAAATAGAAGTGTTTTGTGTGGAGAAAAATTAAGAACTTGAAGAAAAAAAAATCTGTGTGCTTCAAAATTTTGATTGTATTTTTTTTTCACTTTACTTTTTCACTTTCAGATCTAAGTGTTGTTTTTGTTCTTACACTTTCATATCTACTCATTGTGAGAGAATTATTATAAAAGAGGGCTGAAATACCTCTTATCCTTATTGATTATTTTGTGAGAGAAATTTTGTAAGGGTGAGGCATTTATTGTTGAGTGAGGCTCAACAGATAAGAGTAAGACCTATGTAAAATCCACAAGCTTGGTGAAATTGTTATATTGATTAATTTTGATAGTGAAGAAATTCTCGAGGAGGTTCCTTGGGGAGTGGACGTAGGCTTGGCGTGCTGAACTGCTATAAATCTCAGGGTTTGATTTTCTCTCCCTATTTCTCTTACTTTTACATTGATAATTATTGTTCTTTTTTTTATTTGTTAAAATTTGAATATTGTGCTTATTATTTTTAATATTGTTAAATTATTTTTAATAACCCAATTCACTCCCCCTCTTGGGTTGCCTACCTGGGATAACAGATTTTTTGTATAGGACTCTTTTTTTTGAGATCTAGAATCTGGGCACTCTTCTCTTGACTTTATCAGCTTCTTTTCTATCTTTTGGGAGTACTCCCTCCTTGATGTACTTAATGATTGGATCTATCCATCTTAGCCATGACTAGTGCACAAGATTGGTTGTATGTTTTGCTCTACTTCTGGCAAGATACTAGACTGAGGCAAGAACTCAATTGCAATGGTTCTAGTTTCTATCTCTTCTACTACTGAAGCCAAGGTAGCTAGGGCGTCTGCGTCAGCATTTGTTCCCTGCCTATCTGGACAATTCTAAATTTTCGAAAGGATTTTACCATGTCCTGGACGTTGTTTAAATAGGCTTGCATCCTTTTGTCTCTGGCGACATACTCTCTAGTGAGTTGGTTAACCACTAATTGAGAATCACAGTGTACTGTGAGGTCTTAAATGTTGAGAAGTTTTGCAATTCGTAATCCTGCAAGCAGTGCCTTATATTCTGCTTTGTTATTCGAAGCTTTGAACCCTAGACGGATTGCTTGTTCGTGGAGAATGCCCTCAGGGGAGAGCAAGGCCACACCAGCTTCGACTCCTTTCAAGTTTGATGCACTATCCACAAAGAGTTTTCAGTTGTCCATGTCGCTGACATATAGCTTCCATGTTGAATCATTGCCCTATCTTGACTGAGCTTGTTGCCGAGTTTCTGTAGTACTAGACTGTTGTGATAATGCCAATTCCAGCTTTTGTTTCTCCTTGATCGCTCCATGTTGCTTCCTAGTTTTGGGACTGGTGACATTCAGTTGTAGAACTCTGTTGAGATTGTTTGGTTGAGAATTCTACAATGAAGTCAGCCAGAACTTGGGCTTTGATGGCAGTTCTGGGCTGAAAAGTGACGTCAAATTCCCTTAACTCCATGGCCACTTAGTGATGTGCAGAAAAATTAGCTCTGTGAAAAAGGCTTCACAAATGATGCTGGGTTATCACTGTGGTGAGGTGACCTTGGAAGTAGTGTACAAGCTTTCTAGCTGCAGTCATTAAGGCCATAGCTAATTTTGCAAAGGGCAAATACCTTGTTTTTACACTGTTTAGACTTTTGCTAATGTCGTAGACCAGCAGCTGGGTGCTTTCCAGATTTCTGACCAAGACTGAGCTCACTCTGTGCCTTGACACTGCTAAATATAAGTACATCCTTTCACTCCATTGAGGAGTCGAGAGCAGATGAGGTGAAATGAGGTATTGTTTTAATTCCTCTAGTGCTTGATCGCACTGTTTATTCCAGTCCACTCCTCCTCTCTTCTTGAGGAACTGAAATAAGGGTTTGCATTTGTCTGAAGAGCGACTTATGAAGTGGTTTAGTGTTGCTACCATCCTTGTCAACTTCTGCACATCTTTGAGCTTGCGAGGTGGCTGTAAGTTAAGGATGACTTTCACTTGCTGAGGGTCTGCTTCGATCCCCCTTCTTGTCACCAAATAGCCTAGAAATTTTCCTAACTCAACACCAAAAGCGCATTTATCAACATTTAACTTCAATTTATAGGTTTTGTGGATATTAAACGTGGTCTCCAGGTCTTTTAAATGGTCAGTTTCTAGCCTACTTTTGACAACCATATCATCAATATAAATTTCCATGGTTTTTCCTATCTGGTTAGAAAACATGGTGGTAACTAGCTGTTGGTGATTGGCTCCAGCATTTTTTAGTCCAAAAGGCTTCACCCTATAGCAATACAGCTTTCATGGAGTTATAAAAACCAGTTTTTTCCTGGTGTAGCTCATTCATTGCTATTTGGTGATAGCCCCTATAGGCGTCTATAAAACTCATTCTAGCGTGCCTAGAGGTGGTGTCCACTAATTGGTCAATCCTTAGTAAGGGAAAACAGGCTTTAGCGCAAGCTTTATTAAGGCTTGTGAAGTTTACGCATACCCTTCATTTTTCTTTCTTTTTCTTAACAACGACGATGTTAGACAACCAAGTGGGGCAGTGTACTTTTTTTATGGCCTTTGTGTCTAGGAGTCTTTCAACTTCCTCAACTACTATATCAATGTGGTCTACATGAGACCTACTTTTTTGAATTACTATTTTATATACAAGATCAACATTAAGACAAGAACTAATAATATTGGGATCTATTGCTGGTATCTCATAAGGTGTCCAAGCGAAGACCTCAATATTATCCATTAAAAACATAAAAAGGAGTTTTTTTTTATCCTACTCAGACAGAGAAGATCCGAGCAGGAAGTACCTTTTTGGATCGTCGAGTGATAGCTGGATTTTTGGGAGTTCTTCTATCATGCGCTCCTCTGGATCCTTTCCAATCTCCTCTAGAACTTTTGAGTCTAGAATTTAGACTGACCAGACTTGTTTCTGACCCAGCTTAACTTCTTCCTGCCCCAAGGGGAGCATTAAACAACGTCATGAGGATACTTGGTCCCCTCGAATGGTTTCAATCCCTCCCTCATTATTAAGAAATTTCAGGGCTTGGTGAAGTTGAATTGAACTGCTTTAAGCAAGTGTAGCCATGGTTTGCCCATAATAGCATTGTATGGTGATGGCACATCAACGACCATAAAACATACTTTAAGGCGTACAGATCCTGTTTTGACTGGTAGTGTCACCTCTTCGATCGGCCAAATCGAGTTTGAGTTGAAGCCTTGCAATGGCGAATCAACCTTCTTGAGATCCTGATCCTTAAGGCCCAAACTCTAGTATAGTTTATAGTACATAATTTTGGTTGCGCTGCCTTCATCAACTAGTATTCTCTCTACCCCGAATCCATCCATGTCCAATTTAATAATCAAAGCATCTGAGTGGGGATAGACCAACCCTTTCATGTCTTCTTCAGAAAAGGAAATGACTGGGCCTTTAGGACTAGCCTCGATCTTTGGCCTTTTGCTTCCTGTGGAATACTCTGCTTTGTAAACCTCCCCGAGATGCGCTGCTTTCTACATCTCTCTCATGGCCTGTGCTACTCTGTCTGGGTGTACAACTCCATGGATCTCTTAGGTGCTCTGCTATAGCATCAGTCCCTTCATGCTGATTGTTCTGCCTATTCCATTGCTATTCTCTCAGGAACTCGTTCAGATGCCCAGCGGTTGTCATCTGATCAAGATATCGTTTGAATGAAAAATAGTCTTCCGTCATGTGCCCTACACCATTGTGGTATGTGCACTTTGCCATATGGTTTCATACCTTTGGATCCCCTTTCATTTTGGTTGGCCACTTGAACTAGGGCATATTTTTAATCTTTGGAAGTATTTTCCAAATCGGGAGTCTAAACACAATTTAAATTACGTAATCTATGTCCTTTTTAACAGTCTAACTTTTAGCCTCGCTTGCCTCCTTAACACTAGTCTGCTATGTGCTGGTTTACGTGCTACCCTGTGTTGTAGACTTCTGGTCTTCCTTAAGCTTACTGTATCAATCGATCCTGAACTGCAAGTCCGTGACAGTTTTGGGCTAGGTCTTGGGTTAATGACTGCCATAGCTTGTCCTTTGGTTGGAGTCCTTGCCTGAAAGTTGAGATTTCCACCTTATCTAAGTAATCCTCTTTTATCTCATGAAAAGTTTCCCAGTAAAGTTGGGCATACTGCTTTATGGTTTGATCCTCTGTCTTCTTTAGTGCCATGAGTGTGTCCAGTCTCTTTGCCCTTTTGCTACTTTCTATGAATCGTTTAATAAACTTATCTGCCAGCTGTTTGCAACTATCAATAGATCCCACCTGGAGCTTGTCATACTAAGCACTGGCTATTCTACCCAGACTAGAAGTGAAGATTCGCCACATAAGTGCCTCGTTCTCATTCTAGAGGGTTATGGCATAGCGATAGTGGCGTAGGTGATCTAAGGAGTCTGATGTTCCATCATAGAGTTCGAACTTTGGGATATTAAACTTTTTTGGTTGTTATACCATGGAAATCCGCTTTGTGAATGGCGACACTAATAGGATCGGTCTCCTATCAGTTGCTCTAAGAGCAATCCCTTCTGTCTATTTCTGAATAGAACTTCGAATTTTGGGGTCTGGTTATGTAACTTCTTCGGTTCACCATGTATTCGTCTTCCATGGAGCCTTGTGGCTGATAATCTTGCCACTAACGACCTTGCGACCTGGCCTACCCCGTGGGTTATTCTGTCTTGATATTTCCATGACTGATCTAGAGTTCTGTCCTGATATTGGCCGGCAGGTTCTGGGGAAACTAGTTTAGGTGCACTGATGAGTTTCAGAGTTCCAGAATAGGGGCAAGAATGTATTTATAGAGTTTGGAAGAGAAGAGGGTGTTTAGTCATATGTACAAGTGTTCAGATGCGGACTAGAGTAAATGGAAGTCATCCTTAAATAAAAGAGTGTTTATACATATGTGGGCCACGAACGACACAAGTTGTTTACAAAAATAGTTACAAAATGTCCTATGACGGTTGAGGGTATCACATTCAAAGTTCCTACAAGCTATACAAAGAAAACAAAGGAAAAATAGAGTATAAGTTAAAGCAAAGCTAGGCGATTTGAGGGATCATCCTAGCAGGTAGCGGGGTGCTATCTCCACCAAGGCCGTCGTCATCACCGCTAGCCTCACTGCCAAGAATGCTATTGCCGGTAAAAGAGTGGTTAAAGGGTCCATCAGGCACATCATCATCGTCGTTGTCACTGCTGATGACAATCGCCTTAGGGTAGATGTCTGGAATATGGGGGGATACTAAAGCTCGGCCACGTACTCATCCCCATCGACCTCAGATGCCTAGGTCGTGTTGCTCATGAGGAGCCTATCTAGGACCGTAGTAACGTCCACGCCTATAAGCCCGAGTCGGTGCATGCTCATAGACCTTTACCTGCCTGCTGCTACTACTAACACCTCGGTGTCCTAACCCATGCCTCCTTGCCTGGGTGACAATATAAACAAGTTCTAGATTAATGCCATCTATCATGGCCATGATAAGAGCCTCCGATATCATGTTCCCGAAGGAAGTATCACTGTCTGTTGGTGTATTCGGTTCATCGAAATTGATGAGAGGACTAGGATGGAGAAGATCATCATCAGCCATGGGTAGTGATTAGAAATGAGCTTAGAGAGTTGGAAAGGTGTTTTCAGATGGAAATGAAAGGAAGTTGGACAGTCGCGCCTTTTTATAAACTTTCAAATATGTGAAATGGCTGTTCTGACCTAGTTAAAGCCCGATAGGGTTGGCCGACCATTCCTTTTTTAGGCCGATCAATTTTTCAATTGGCTAAGTAAGCATCAACAGCACATTGGTAGAAAGGTGTTTAGACGTATGTCGTGATATATGGTTGTCATCCCTATTGAGCTTTAAGGCAGGATTATTCAGCAGAACTCGCAGAAAAGAAGGTCAATCCTTATTTTTGTTGTGTTTTTTCTGCATTTGCCTCAGCGACATAATATTTCTATTGTTGCAATTGCGCCCCACATGTGCCAAGTGGGTAAGACGTGCACCCTCGGTTAATACTGCCCCCTGTAGGGTTGGCGATTGACACCACCCTCGATTAATACCGCCCCTTACGGGTTTGGCGGTTAACACCATATTTTTTTCCTTCATGTTGTGGTGCTGTGGAGTTTCTTGTTATTGTGACTGCCGGTCATATGTGACTTTGGCTACAACCATTATTTTCTCTTTCTCTTTTATGCCACAGTGCGGGTGGGTGTTGCTTTTCTTTACCCATGCATTGTATGCTTGTATGTGGTGCATCGTTCTTCATATTTTCCACAGTTGTTAGCTTTCTTTGTATGTCATTTGCAGGAGGACCTCCTCTTTCTTTTGCCATCTTTGCAGCTTTATCTTTGTTCCACCTTGTCACCCTCCGAGGCGTTTGCATCATCAAGATTTTCGAAACTCTGGTAGTATGGTACACGTAAGCCCATTTATCCAATCATGGCAGCGCGAGCCACATAAGCCCATCTTTTTTCAAAATTGTTTCAAGCATAGCATTTGCATTCTGTCCCTGAACTATGCTGGTTTGATTCCTTGTGAAGGGATACGTAGGCAACCCTCGGGTTCCACCAAATTTTTATTTGCATGTTGTTTGTTTGTCCAAGTCTTATAGCCTCATTAAAAAGGGTCGTCTTCGAGTTTTGAAATTCACTCACGTCATGAGACTTGGGTGCTCTCTATTGAGTTCCCGATGATGAAAGTGAGAGGTGTTAATCCTTACAAGTTTCGTGTCAAGAAGCCTAGGGATCAAGCTTTAAACCATCAAATACCTATGTTTAGACTAAATGTTTTTCGACCAAAATGGAAACCTCTGTCAAAAAAATTTTAGTGGTGCAACCCCAGACGTTACTACAATGTTCTGAGGGTCATATTTTCAAAATCAAAACGTTGTATTCTTTCAAACAAGCTGAGCAAAGAATATAGTGAAAGTGAATGGAATGAATGAAATTCTCTGAAATACTTGCTTCTCTTTTCAATTCAAGCTAACCTGCTCTTGTTGATCTGACGATGTGCTCACTGGCTGGCCAACACCATATGATGGTCGGCTACAAAAGCACTCAGTCAATCGCTAGGAAACTTGGCCAGCTAAATGTTCTAGGTACAGAGCATTTTTGGGAATTTCAGCTTGTTTTGCTTACCTACCACAAATATCTCAAATATTTATGACCTGAGCTCTATATATAGAGCTTGCCAACTCATTTCAAAGGGTTGAAAAACTTGCCCAAGGCATAGGTAAGCTTGAAAGCTTCTCATTCTTCCTCTCTTGCTTCTTACGTACTGCCCTTACCTTTTAACATTAAACTCTCTATTAAAGCTTGATCCTAAGCTCAGGTTAAAGGACTTTGGACATCAAAGAACACCCTTAAAAGCTTTTGAGGGACCTTAAAGGGAGTTTGTGAACAAGAAAGGCTTATCCTCTTTAAGAGGTGAATCTTTGGCATCTTTAATCTTATCCTCTTACTTCTTATTCAGTTCTAGCTTTATTCCCATTATGTAATTGTTGTAAGTCCTCATGGATGTAGATGGAGTAGCCTTAGCCACTCATCCATTGAGTTGATAGCCTTTTCATTTGCTTTCTTGCTTTCCTTTGCTCTAACTATCTAGTTCTTATGTATTTTAGACCCTTGTAGATGTGATTGGAAGTGGTGTTAGCCATCAATTCACAATTTCAATGAGTAGAGTAGTTTTTCTTATTATTGCACCCTTTATCTTTACCTATCCTATCTTTCAAGTATGTTAATCTATGTGTTTCAACTCCTTACTCAATGACAATGAGTGTTAGGGGTTGTTCCATTTGGTTGCTTGGGTGATCAATGGGATTTGATGTTGATGAGTAGTACATTTCCTTTTTCATTGAGTATTTGGGAAGTAAAACAAGAGATTTTGGGTCAAATGAAGTTGAAACCTCCATTTTCAATCATTTGTGAACATAGAAAGGGGAGTAACCATCCTTATTCTATGACTAGATGGGGAGTTTTCAATGAGTTTGATGAATCTCTTATTTTGATAAGCAAAGCTTTCGCCAAGAAATGATTTGCATTAATCTACACTCTCCACTTAATAGCATAGATTTAGGTCCTTATTCACAAAGAGAAGATGTAGGTTCCTATTCCTTTCTTGGGCTTCAATTTGTTCTTGATTTTTATTAACTAAATTGTTGATTTATTGCAAAATATATGTTGTATATATTTGTTTTATCATTGTTGAGGGCTTTGGCCTATTCGTCTATTCCTCGAGTGATCCTTGTCAACAAAGGAGGTAGAGGGGTTGAGCACCCCCTGAAGGTGCCCTTTTGGCTTATGTCCTAGAATTCTGCACTGATCTATTCCCCCACCGAAGAAGAAATTCAACCGGCCACTTCCTCGTACGGCTGGCTCACTGTGTGTTTGGACGGTTACTCCATTTTCAGAACAAAACAAACAGTTTCTAGGGAATGCTCCACTGGGCAGTTTTGGAGCTCCTAGACTCTTTTCTTTCTTTATTCATTATGATTGTTAGATTCAGCAGTTGTCAAGCTGAATCGGTTCATTATTGTAATAATTTCTCTCCCTACATTTTCTTCTTCGAATTGTTGTAAAAATTTTCCAACCCTATGTCTTTCTAACTCCCTTATTTACCTACTTTTAATAATGCATCATGTTTTCTTTATCATGCTTGTATATTGCATCTATTTTTCATACATTCAGGTCCGATTCATTTGCATTTGTGGGATTTACTATTTTCAAAGATGAATACATGCATAAATCCATGTCCTGAGATGATGTTCATGTCATGTCTTAGTATTTGGACTTCTAGATGCATGTTATGTATGTATTGCATTAGTAATTTTGTATATAGGATCATGCATATTTGCCAATTTGTATGTCTTGGAACTCGCCTTGGAGTACTAGGTGAGCAGTTTTGAGCTTTAGTAGATTGTATGTGTGTGTTTCTTATCATATCTGTCGCTATATCATGAGACTAAGTGCTTAAGTGAGATATTTTCTTGAATGCTAGTGGATAAAGGTTGTGTTGTTTATTTTGGAATGTAGATGATTCTTATGCTGTGTATTTTGTTCAAGAAAACTTTTTTTTTTTAAACATATGAAATCAGAGCATAACCAAAATTAATGACATAATCTATATTTTCATGTTTCAGACAGTAATGGTAGCATTATTAATAATCAAAATTTGGATATATGTTGATTATAAACCACATTATGACTTAGTAGAGGCCGATCTTTAATCGGGTGAGTAGAGTGCTCAATTAATGACCTTCCCTTCTCATACTTAAGTTCTTGAGCCGAGACACTTTGGTTATGGCGGACGGTGGTCTTTGGCGCGAGTCACGGGTTTCCTAATTATCCCAAAAGATTAGGTGGCAACTCTGAAATCTAGTGATGTAGTCCAGTTCTGGCATTGTTTTGCTATAAAAGGAATTTTCTATAAAAGTTGCTAGATTTAGATTCTTATTTTCTGTTTCACATTGCACTAGTGATATTAGATTAGAGATCAGGAGTCTGAACTGTAGGACGCACTTGGTAACCCCAAAAGGCATCCCACAACTACATACAAGAAATGAAAGGAAATTTGGAGAAGTTCATGCCTTAGTGGCTATATATTTTCAAGACGATATTTGGTTATAACAAAAGTGGGTCAAAGCTCAAAACTAATAAAAAATCCGAGGCTTGTACAAAAAATATTTACAATAAAAGAAAAATAAAATGAGCCTTTAACTCCATGATCTTCCCAAGTTAAGTCTTTGGCGGATGCATACCATCAGTACTTGAAAGTTGGTTTCTACATGGGGTGAGCTAAAGCCTAGTAGAGAATGCCTTAACACATTGTATGATGCTTAACAAACTCATATGGCGAATGCATATGCATGCCATTTACCAAAACGTTACACTTTCTGTTTCAAAACAATGCAATGCCATGATTATAAATCAATTTGTAAAACAATATTTTTTAAATCAGAAAACAGGACAGTGGATATACAACACTGGGAATCTTTAGGAATGTGTTTGCTAGTAGGCTATACGAGCACTACCAAAGCCATTTCACCGGTACTAACTAGAAGGATCGGTACCTAACCGTATTGGTTTTTGGACTTTCACCAACGACACGTAGGCCAACATAGATAATACCATAACCACAGCCCCTAACCAAATTTACCAAGGTATTTACCTATTTTTCTCAAAATAATACATTTTCAATGTATAAATATGACACAATGTTCAATGTAAGATGTATGAGTAGTTGGTTCCAATTAACCTAATTCTCACACAATTTCTAAAACAATCAAAGCTAATCTCCACCGATAGTCCAAAAATGATATCTCTATACAAAAGATAAATCTCCAACAACAGTTAGAGTTTTATAATTTCAATATAGGAGTGATAATATATATCCAACTCCACTCTCATCATTAACAAATATATTTATATTATCTTTTCAAAAACTCAACATCTTTCCTTTTATTCTTAGTTCAAAACCAATGATTTCCAACAAAACATCTATTCCTTTCAAAAACACATTTAAATGGGAAATTTCCAATATTTCAACGCAAATTAACAATAACCCCTCTTTTATACTCCCAAAACCAGACCCTAAATCAAACCCACTACTCCCAAATCACTACCCTTTTCAAGGAACACATAATGAGGCTGAGAATCAAACAAAGAGGTTGAAGAAATCCCCACCTCAAGATTAGGAGGAAGAAGAATTAGACCTAACTTTTGATGGAGTTGAAAATGCAAACTTTTTTTATTAGAATGTTCAACTCTACAAGCTCTACACTTTTCTCCAAAACACTACAGCGGCGAGACCAACGGATTTGAGTGTAAGGGGTGTTTAGACAAGAACTAGAGAGAGAAAGTGAAGAAATTTGGTAAAGTTACCTTTTAGAGAGAGAGAGATCAAAAAGTGAAAAAAAAAAGATCTTTTCCTATACTCATATACGCACTGACCGCTCGAGCGTCAAACACAAAGAATCACTTGAGCAACCAAGTCATGGCTTGAGCGCACAATGACTGCTACCCAGTAGTTCAGACTTGCAAAGAGATCGCTCGATCGAAAGAAAGACCGCTCGAGCGTCAGACATAGAATATCGCTCAAGCGACTAATCCATTGCTCGACCAAAAAACACCCTACTCCCAAAAGTTCAGACTATAAACACATATACTAGGAGGAATCAAAGACCGCTCAAGCAAAGAAAAGACCGCTTGAGGGAACCTAAAGAGAAACAGGCATAAACGTTTTTGAAAAACTAACTCCTAACTTGTTCAAAACACAACTAACAACTTCAAACTACTAATCCTAATTAATAACAAGACCTCAAGAAGTCTAAATAATAATAATGAGTACCAGATTTCGATTCAAAGAACACAAAAGGGTCAGGGTCTTAACCCGTCTTAACCCGAGTCTCTATAAGCAAGCCTTGGTGTCGACATCAGAAAGCAGTATTGTACCATACAACACTCAGGTCCAGTAGTGTCGACACTAGGAATAGGTGGTGTTGACACTAGAAAGCAGAAACAAAAAGAGAAGGGAAGGAAATGAAGGTGTCGACCCAAGAACCCAAGTGTCGACCCCCAGATCAGAAATTCAAGGTTCTATGGCACTTCTCTGATAAATCTGAGCGAAATTCAACAATCCTAACAAAGTCTAGATCGAATTTCACTCAACTAGTATAACAATACACCTTCCAAAGGCTTACAATAACAAAAGAAATAGAATCAAACACAACTTCTAATGGCTTAATGAACACAGGTATTACACAAATTTAAAATTAGTTTATTAACAGGAGCTTCCATATGAATTAATGGCAGTATTGATGGCAGCTTCAAAACGTATTAGATATTATTAGTGGAATTTGGTATATTATTGATATGTTATATAATTATGTAATGTAATTTATTAGAGTATTTAAGCCAATTGGATGGTTCCACGTGTATTATAAAAAATTAAAAATTCAAAAAATATGTGAAAATTAGAGTGAGACTTCCAATCCCAAAGAGGCTGGAACTTTTTACTTATATATTATAATAATAGATTATGATTTAAAACTAAAAATTTAATTCTTAAAAATTTGTAAATTATATATGATTTAATTTTTATTTGAAATTTATTTTTGAATTTTAAATTAGATGTAAATGGTTAAAAATATTTTTGGACATTCTATCTGTAATTTTGTTTTCTAAATTTTAAAATTAGATATGGTTAGATAGGCCAATAATTTTATGCCACATGTATGATTTAGTTTCAAATATAAAAAATAAGTTTTTTTATTTTGAAGTAACTATTTTCAAATTATAATGACTAAAATTATATTTAGAATTTATTTTTAAAGATTTTCAAATTAGATTTGGGTTAGATATTAAAAAATAAGATTTTTTTTTTAAAACTTATTGTATAAAGATTTTAAAATATTTAAAAAATTAAATAATAGATATAGCTAATGGGCCAGTATTTTTATGTCATGCGTATTTCTTAATTTTTACAAATATAAAAAATAAAGAAATTAGATTAAGGATCTCAAGCTCTTACATTCCATTTGGATCGTGAGGGGAGATGAGAAAAGAAAAGAATTGAATATGTTTATCATCATTATATTTGGCTAAATAAAGAAGAAGTGGATGTAATTTCTCAGCTATCTTATTTGGATGGAGTATGTAAGAGAAAGGAAAAACAAAGTGTTCTATTTCATTTTACCAAAATAACCTTCCATATTAATAAGTTATATTTTTTCATAAGAGTAGCTTTGGTATTTTAAACAAGTTTCATTAAACCCAATTCTTTTCTCACAAAGTCTCACTACTTTTGGTGAGAAACAAAACACAGGTTTGGTAAAAGTTCATTTATCGCCATTTCTTATCATTTCTCATTATTTATCACCTTACTTAATCATTCAAACAAGTGAAAGGTTTCTAATTCTCACCAATTCTTTTCTTTTTTCACCAAACCCTCCATCCAAACATAGTGTTAAAGACTTATTCACAAAAACTCCCTTTTAAGTTAGAGCAATGCTACATCTATCAAATTTTAGCTCTCTTGAATCACCTGAATTTGTGTATGTCGGTTGTCCGGTAACAAAGGTGACAATAGCGGTTGACAAGAGTTGCACCAGTCACCCGACTTGCAAAATTTGGGCAATTTCAAATTCAGTATATAAATCATTTTTCTTTAACTTAAGTATATATAGATAGATAGATAGATTTGTCAAATTTTTAAGTAAAACAAATTATTTTCTTAAAACTAAAATGATCATTAGACTTGAGGCATGTTTGATAAATGATTCATCTACACAATTTTTTCCTCCCTCAAATTCTCCCAAATGATGCGGCAAACAAAATTTGAAAAGTTAACCCACATTCAAATATTCTCTCAAAACTTTTCTTACATGCATTTTGTTTTGCCACCTCATTAGGGAAATTATGAGGGGAAGAAATTGTATGAATATAGAATTGTTGTTGATATGATTAGTTATGCTAACAATTTTAAGTACTTAATTTCTGAAATTAAGAATTTAAAGTTTCTTAATTAAAATTAGATATACAACAAAAATCATAATTCATATAAAAAACAATAACATTATGTGCACAGAAATCAAATACAGAATGAGACACAGATATCTCACAAAGGGTGACATTTGGTCCCATATCATGTGGGTCTCACCCCTTGTGAGACATCTACGTGTGAATTCTATGCACATAGACTTATTGTATAGAAAATCATAAAAATGGCAAAAAAATCTCAATAAAAATCATCTCATTAAGATTATTCCCTGCTAGCTTTCTAATATTTTTTCTCTCAATTTTTTTTTTTTTTGGAAATGAAAATTCATTACTAATATATATGATTATTTTTAAAATTCATTACATAATATATGGCCTTTTCAAATATATTTCCTTTTAGTGAAAATGGCAACAAAATCTGAATAAAAATCATCTCATTAAAATCATTCCCTATTAGTTGTCTAATAATTTTTTTAGAGTGGTGCTATTAGCACCCTAAGAATTAATTTGGACCCCCTATTTCTTTGAACCCTCATTTATAATTTTGTAAACCCTAGAAATTTCTTTACACCCCTCAAATAATACCAAAATTATCCTTAAACATTACACCCAATTGAATGGACACCCCCACAATCCCCCCCTCCCAAAAAAGACCTTTGTTCCAAAAAAAACCCCTGACAAAACCTCATCATTTTCAAACCCACGAACAAGAAGAACAAGAAGGAGAAGTGCAACTCTGACTCTGGTATGCTCTGTCTGTCTCCGGCGTGTTTATTCTTTTGGCCAGAAAGGCGTAGGTAAAGCAC
This sequence comes from Camellia japonica, assembly GCA_030407325.1. Taxonomy (NCBI): domain Eukaryota; kingdom Viridiplantae; phylum Streptophyta; class Magnoliopsida; order Ericales; family Theaceae; genus Camellia; species Camellia japonica. The sequence goes on from JAPPVO010000003.1 coordinate 112,700,807, forward strand.
CAGTTGATTTGAGTTGAGTTCTATATTTAGTCTTATATTTTCTCTTTGTCATTATTTGGTTTAGTTTGGATAGTTGGTAATAGGTATAATTGTTGTGGGCTAATGTAGTTGTATTATTAGGTTGGTGTGACCTAATTTTGGGGCTTCGATTTTGGCAACTGAAGCCCTAAATTTTTATGTTCTGTAGAGGGTTATTAAATCAATTTACTCAATATGCTTCTGTTCTGTGTTAACTAATGGATGCAGATTTTACTCTCTTAATATGCAAATATTTATCAAAAACTCTTGCAAGATGTCACTCTAATAAGAAGAAATACAATCTATTGGTATGATTCTCCTTATCATACCTACATAACCTGCTATTAATGTGTAAATTACGTTAGTGAGGATTTCAATTGGAATGAAATTGCAATCATTATTAGCCATCATTCTAATTCTTCCTGTTCAACCTTGCTGATTTTTTGAACTGACAGGTATCTTTGAGTGGTCATCTGTTTGATCAATTTCTGATAAATGAGGCTTTGAATATTATTGAAGCTGCAGGTGGCTCCTTTCACTTAATTAAGTGTCAAGTGGGTCAAAGGGCATATTATAGTAAATAATCTTGTAGCCTAGTTTGATATTGGGACCAAAAGGAAAATATTACATATGGACACACATGAACATCCACATCATAGTACTGACAATACATGTTAAGAGTGTTTGTGAGAGTTAACCCTCAATTTTTGTGTATCCAGGTTTCTTGCCCCAACTCTTATTTAAATATCTATGCCCTTGTCAAATTTTGTACCATTTTGTGTAGTTTACATATGAACTATCAATATTTGTATTCTATATTTTTTGAATTTTGTTGTGTAACATAAGCATTAATCATTAAAATTCATTGAAAAATATTATATATATAATAAATATGTATTGATATTCTAGTAAATGAAATGATATCCATAACAATTACACATTATTTTATATGACAAATTAGGTGTCAATGCTTTATGATTTTGAATCAATTATTACAAGATTAGGATATAGAAAATAAAGGAGAGATAATCATTTGAGATATATGGTATGACAAAATGTAATAGAGATCAAACAATGCGCCTGTAAGAATTCAAGTTTGAGAGTGCCAAAAGACAAAGGGGTAGGCTGAGAAGGACATAGGTTGAGTTAATTCCAAAAGAAATGATTAACTTAAACTTGACTGAAAATATGGTTTTTAAAAGAAAAAATTAGAGAAAAATTATACAATAAGTAAACCCCGAATAATTGGGAGTCAAGTCAGGCATGTTGTGAATTTCTTTACATTGTACATGTTGGAGGGACACTAATTTTAGATTTAGCATATAGCTATAACATATATAAGGAGCCCACTAAGTATGGTACACTATTTTATTCTCTTTCATTTCTCTCTTTTCACTCTCTGCCTTTCATCTCTGTTCCTTATTACTTGAGAATCTAACAAGAAATTGGGACTAAAGCTTCTTGAGTTAAGATTTATGTAAATTCATTTGAAAGTGCACTGACAGCTTCTGTTTTTGATGTTTATGAGCTTGGGATATTCTGTTTTTTTTAAGTCAGGGATGACACATAGTTGAGTAACGTGATTTGGAAAACTTGAATTTTAGAGACCAAAAGAAGAAAATGAATCCTTTGACCTAACTTGCTTTTGATCATATACACAGCTACATAGCACTGCATGACCACAAACAAGCTAACTTTCTTTTCATATACAACATGTCTGCTCTTGCATATAATCATATTATTTCTTTTCATTCTTTCCTTCCCTAATAAGTATGTTTTCATTTTTTTTTAATTGCTATACTTGTCTTACCTTGTAAATATTGTGTCTTCTAAGTGATGCAGCTAACTTATGGACATTAACAATATAACTCGAAAGCGGCAAATGACATCTTTGAGGCATAACACAACCCAAGTACCTCAAAATGTCGGTCGGAAACGTCGTGCTCGTAATGTTCAGGTTGACGAATTTGATGGTGCTGAACCCAATGTCAATGATATTGGTGGCAATGAAGAACAAATTAACATTCCTGTCGTTGACCACCACACGAACATTCCTGATGTTGACCATCCCATGGACATGCCTGGTTCAAGTGAAGAGCTTGCTACATCATTTCCCGGGGGCCCAGTTGATCCTTCAATTCTGACAAATTTTAGTTGTCATGTAGCAGCCAAAATTTGGAATAATGCGGTATAACTTACAAACTATTGTCTTGATTTAATAATTTCAATAAAAAAATGAGATACCCGTTGTGATATGCAATGATGCAGGAACGAGATTTGTTGAGATGCTTGAACCATGGCTCTAAGGTTGCCGATTGGTCTTTAACATCGGAAGGAGTTGACAACTCTAAATTTGTGGACATTATTAAAAATTCGGGATTGTATTCTTTAACTAGTTGCTCATACAAATTTGTGAACAAGGTAGTTGTATTTGCCTTTGTTGAAAGATGGCAACTTGAGACTAATAGTTTCCACATGCCATTTGGTGAGATGTCTGTGTCATTAGATGATGTAAGTACCATATTAGGAATTCCTGTGATTTGTACATCTGTTTCAACTAATAAGTTATCACGGGATGAAGCTGCAAAGGTGTTGGTTAAGTCATTGGGAGTGTTAGAAGATGATGCAGTTGTTGAGTTGAAGGGAGCGCGTGGCCAATCAGTGTGATTGGAATGGTTACATGAAAAATTTAAGTCAGTTTCAGATGTGGATTCAGATGATTTCATTCATTATGTAGCAAGGCCATATTTATTATTCTTGCTAGGTTGTACCTTGTTCATTGACAAGATTATAAATCGTGTTCCTGTTGTGTATCTCCAGCTGCTCGAGGATTTGGATTTAGTTCATTCGTATGCTTGGGCTGTAGCTGCATTAGCTTTTTTGTATCGACAATTGGGTATGGCAACAAAGTCTACTGTCAGACAAATAGCAGGATACATGACACTATTGGAGGCTTGGATCTACGAACATTTTATATGTGCTAGAACCCATCCAAATTTAAATTATATAGAAAATCAGCCTCGGGCTTATCGTTGGATTCCTCACACACAATCTGGTTCATCGGTTGCCGTGTTAAAGTCATTGCGAGAGGAGCTTGATAGATTGAAGGCTCATGAGGTAAAAAAGTAATGCGTAATTCCTTTATGTCATTGATCTTTTATAGAGAACTTATGATTTTGTGTATTGTTTGTAGCTTATTTTTGATCTATATATTGGTAAATGTGAGAACCATCCATTTGCTGAAGTTGCTTACTACACTGGATTGTTGAAATGCATGGATATTGTTAAATCCTATCATCCAGATAGGTTTTTGAGACAGTTTGGAAGGGTGCAAAATATTCCCCGCCTCCACTTGCTCCACCGCTGGCAACTATTGTCTTTCGTACAAATATGTGGATCGGATTACAGAGAGGTGGAAAAATCATGTGTTATCTGAAGTGGAGCGTAGTGAGCCAGTTTTACATCCACGGGCTTGCACGCTTGATTACATGGAATGGTATTGTCGCATTTCCTATGTCACTATTCAAAATCCGGCACAACGATCTACATACGATCCTCGTTCTGAGGTATCAATAGCTGACAGTGACTCACAACGCATTGCAAAAGCCTTGACTATAGCACGTCCAATAATGCAGTTGGATTACATTGAAGTCATTAGTGCTTCGGAGTCCCTGTACAATGCATTCAAACAAGTGACGTAATTATCGGAGGGCCAGCATATAGATGAAGAACAACACTCCCCACTGGAACATCACTCTCCTCCAGAACACCACTCCCTATCGGAACAGCAACAATCCGTTGAAGAAAGTTTAGTTTATCACCGTCGCCTTCGTCCTCGCCTTTGCTAAACTAACACTGGACAGAACTAAAAATTCATGATCATTTGTGGGATACTATGGATGTTTTGTTATTACAATGAATGTTTTGTTATTAAAATGAATGTTTATGTGTATTTTCGTATTAGTATGGATGATTATGGACCAGCCTTTTGACTTAGTAATATCATGGATGATTTTGTCATGGTTGCTTTGATGTACGACATAAGTTATGTTCGCACCATGGTTTCCAGTTAGTAATTTCATTAATGCTTTTGAGTTATATATGTCGTGTTTGATTGTTATGATTTCTTCAAATTTGTTGTTGTGTTTTTATCGTTATATATACATCATTATTAAGTTTAAGAAGTCTCCATGTTCGGGCTTGTAGACACCCTATTTTTGACTGTCTGCAAGACTCAGACGCTTGTTTCAATTCACTCAATGATGAAAGTTGAATTATGAATTCGCAACGATTCGGAATTAATCAGGCTTCCGAAATAACTTCACATCTTCAACATTTACTTTCTTTGAACCCTTGGGTTTCATTTCTGGACCATTTCTCACCCTGAGCTGAGTTTGAACCAAAAAAACAGGGGAGGCCATCAAGGCCCGGCCGTGCATTAGTGATGGCCGGTCGTGGCTATGAATGGCCGACCGGCCGGCCTTCGATGGCGATAAATACTGTTCTGGGCGGGAGGCCGTCAGTTGTCCATTTTTGAAGATATTTGTCACATTTTCAACTCGAATTCTATAAAACCGAAGCTCTGGGATTGTTTTGAGGGTTGAACAAAAAATCTAGAAGAAAGATATACACCTTAAGAGCCTTGACTCCTCCTTCTTCCATTGCAAGGCATCCTTTGAGCTAACCTAGTTTGCTTACACCTCCTATACACATCATATACAACCTTGTCTTACCATCCTAAAGCCTGGGTTGATCTTGAGGAAGTGTTCTTCAGGCTTGAGAGTGCATTGAAATTGAGTTGGAAACTCTAAGAACAAGCTTGCTTCTTGAAAGGTATAAGCTTGCTTTCTCTTTCTTTGCTTTCATTTATGTTCTTTACTCCATCATTCTTGCTGTTTTGGTTGGTTTTGAGCTTGTTTGAAGTGTTGGAGTTGAACTTGAAGGGTTACCAAAAGGGTACTTTCTACACCTTTATTTGATAACTCAAACTCTTCTCATTTTCACTCTTTCTCTTTGGTATTCGTACTGATTTTTAGAGGTATAAAAGGGCTGAAAACCATGCTTTGAAGCTCCAAAAATGGAGGGATTAACCACCCCTCCTTATTCTTGTTTGTTAGCTTCAATTCTTATCTTTATTGCCTAGCTTTGCACCCTCTTTTCATGCATGTTTCACCTCTAATTTGCATGTATTTGGGACTGTTTTGAGGTTATCTAAGCTTTTCCATTTGGTTCATACCTTGTTAGATACACTTGAGGTTACATAGTTGGCATACTTGTTGCTTCACATGCTTTCTCGGTTCATTTCACATGCTTTGAGGCTGAAATTTGCTAATCAATCAATTAATCCATATCTTTCATTCATGAGAATGGTTTCAACCAATTGAGGTTATCCAAGGCATGTAAAGGAGACCTACACTTAATGGCTTAATCTCTTCGAAGATTCATCGTCAACGGTGTAGTCTCATTCTCATGTTTTAGAAGGACCTCTTGTTTGATATCACTTCTCGGTTAAAGGACTTTAAACATCATATTTGGACAAATGGACTAATGAATGGCAAGGCCTAAAACAATTGGTTTAAAACTTGAATCAACACACTTGAAGAAAATGGCTAGAAAAGCTTGAACTTGGCCGGACGTCATGCCAAGTTCCTTGTGTCAAGGGTCATCAAACACCAATCCATGGTGTTCTTGATGTCCTTGAAGCATCTCAACTTCCTTTTTTGAGTTCATTCCATGACAAAAAGGGAGGGGTGGTCCATTTGCATTACATTTATTGATTTTTGGTCCAAGATGACATCCGAGATCATCAAGCGATCATATCGCTCATTGATGGTTTTAGAGTCAGTGATGCACGGCCGGCCCTTGGTGTGTGGCCAGTAGTTCAATTTTGCAGAAACATAGGCAGTGGCTGCAGGTGAAACAGAGGCGGCTGAGCAGACAAAGTAGCTTTCAGGCGATGCGCGTGCAACCTCCATCCATCTTCCTTGGTGTCCATTTCAAATGCGTTGTTATTTAATCGTTTCATTAGCATAATGAATCAAGTTGTAATATTTAATTAGTCTAATTAGTTGTAGCTAATTAGTTGATGTTGTAATATTTAATTAGCGTAGCCTAGTTAATTTCTTTTAATTAGCTTAGATAGTTAGTTAATTACTCATTTCAAGTGTTGTAATAATTAGCTTAATTAGCTTAGCATAGCTTAATTAGTTAGTTAGCTTTATTCATTCGGACCCTCTTTTGCGAGGGCGTAATGTTGTAATAAGTGTGCGTGCATGTGTGTATGTCTTCCAACCTCGCGTCTTTCTCCCTTTTATTTATCTGCTTTTGATGGTTAGATTAGGGGCATATTTAAATTAGCATACCTTATGTTTCCATCCATTCATTCGTATTGCATGCACCGAGGCTCGGCGTATCATTCAAACTGCATTGTCATTTTAATACTTATTTGAATATGTGTTTAATCACATGTTATCAAATCAAATCATACGTCATATTAGTAGTCGAGCCTATTAATTGCATATTGCATGTGTTGCATTAGACACTTAACATAGTTAGGAATCATGTATATTTCGTTAACTCATGTTTTCCTAGCTTGGTGTACTAAGTGAGTTTTACGCTTTAGCATATTTGCATAAGTGTGAATGTTGCCATGATTAGCATGCTTGCCATGAGGCTATGTGCTTACTTGTAAAACTGCTTGAATGCCTGTGGATGAAGGCTTGTTGTTTGAATTGGAACAATTCAACGAATGTGTGTTTTAAGCCCACTTTGTTAAGTGGCAAATCATGTTTTAAGCCCATTATGTTTGGTGGCAAATCTACAAACTTTAAGCCCATTTGAGGTGGCAAATTCAAACCATTTTTCACAAACAAACATGAGTTGAATTATTCAAAATTGAGCAAACTAGTCTATACTTGTTTGTGCGCATTACATAGTAAAGCTAGTTTAATAAACCGGAATAAGAGCACATAATGTTTATAAAAAATCATATCATGATTAGGAGAGATTGATCTTTGATCGGGCGAGTGGAGGTGCTCAATTCATGACCTTTCCTCTTCGTACCTAAGTTCTCGAGCCGAGGCAACTTTGGTGATGACGGACACGTGGCCTTTGGCACGAGTCAGGGTTTCCTAAATTTTTTCAAAAATAAAATATTTAGGTGGCGACTCTGTATCTGCAAAAGTAGTCCAATTTTGGCATTATTTGATTTAAAATCGATTTTCCAAAATGATTTGTTGAATTTGGACTCTTTGGTGTTTATCAATTTCACATTGCACTTGTGAGATTAGATTCAGAATCGCGGGAGTCTGAACTGTAAGGCCTTCTTTTCAAACCTTTCCGAAAGGTGGGGCGCGGAAAAAGGGGAGTCCACAGGGCCTGTCCCGAACATTACATAGTTGTTCGGGAACACGTTACCGAACAAATAAGTAATGTCCGGGCCTATATTCTTGAACATAAAAAAATGCAAACTTCTGGGAGCTTTAAGAATTTTGACGGTTGAAAGTGTTAAGAAGTCTCCATGTTCGGGCCTGTACTACCGAACATTACATAGTTGTTTGGGAATACATTACCGAACAAATAAGTAATGTCCAGGCCCGTATGCCTGAACATAAAAAAATGCAAATTTCGGGGAGCTTTAAGAATTTTGACGGTTGTAAGTGTTAAGAAGTCTCCATGTTCGAGCCTACACTCCCGAACATTACATAGTTGTTCAAGAACACGTTACCGAACAAATAAGTAATGACCAGGTCTGTATTCCCGAACGTAAAAAAATGCAAACTTTTGGGAGCTTTAAGAATTTTGACGGTTGCAAGTGTTAAGAAGTCTCCATGTTTGGGCCTGTACTTCCGAACATTATTTATTTGTTCAAGAATACGTTACCGAACAAATAAGTAATGTTCGGGCCTGTATTCCCGAACATGAACAAATGCAAACTTCTGGGAGCCTTAACAATTTTGATTGATGAAAGTGTTAAGAAGTCTCTATGTTCGGGCCTGTACTCCCGAACATTACTTATTTGTTCAGGAATGCGTTACCGAACAAATAAGTAATATTCGGGCCTGTATTCCCGAACTTGCATAATGAAAAGTTCTGTAAGCCTTAACAATTTTAACCATTGAAAGTGTTAACAAATTTCCATTTGGTCAAAGTTTAATATTTTTGATTAAGATTGGAATTCTTCAGATAATAAAGTTGGACTTCGCATTACCAACCAGTTTCATAAATAAACAAAATTGGAATTCTTCAGATAATAAAAAACATGTTATAAACATGCACATCTACTTCGCTAGAACTTCATATGTCTACATCTAACTTTATTGTCTCAGTTGTCGCTACACTCGATCCTACGAGTGAAGTGAAATGTTGCACTCGGGCATTGTAAGCTGTCTCCCATCCTGCAGTAACAAGTAAATGGTAACGTCACCAATTCGTTGCTATAGGTGGCATCGGGTGACCATGCACCAAGAAGACCTACAAATATGAAATAATGGTAAATTACAATTTACTATTGTATTGCTAATAACGAAAACAAATTTGTTTCAATAATGGGTCTCATAATGAGTACCTGAACGAAATGGTTGTTGTTGACGAACCTGATACATATCTCCTTGTGAGATGCAATCAGCATTGGGATCGTTCTAAGAGGGAGAAAAGTAAGACATTGTTGAGAAGATAAATGAAATAACACAACATTGTAAAAAGATGATATCAGATGATCCATGTCACGCATTGTCATCCAATGACTATATGCAGCATTTGATTCAAAATATGTTAAAGTAGTAGTTAACTCATCAACTCTTTCCTGGCCCCCAAATGAACTCTTGTAGTGATCTATATGGGCATGTAATTCTTGTAGTAAATCTTTCCTCACTTGTAACTATCCATCTTCCCCAAATCCCATCAATCCAGTAATGGTTCGGAATCCACAATTACCATCAGCATTAACATTCTTCACGAGTTGAATATATGGCCTCAAACTTGAAGGAAATTCACTTACAAAAGACAAATTGGTTTTTTTTGTTAATCGATGTGGGTATACCTACACACATACATTCCATTGCCAAAGTTAGTTAATACATGTTGTTGTATAGGTATAAACATAATTAATCGGTTTGCAAACTCACACCTTTGGTCGCTGTATTGATTTTATTTTCTTTGGACACATATTTTTCTTCAAACCTACACTTGGTGAATAGTTGTCCTGTGCAGATGAAACAAACTCAAAGGCAGAGGGCTCAAGACGAGTAGAAGTATCAATCTTCAAGAATGGTCGACCCCGTGGGTTAAGCTTCACTTCAGGTTCAATCAAGAATGTACTCTCAGGTGTATGTATCTCCCTCAACTTCTTTAACATTTGAACCTGAATAGTTCAATCTACCTTTTCGTAACGTCGAGCAAACATATCCAACTCTGATTTGCAATCCAAAAATGAATTTGATTTTTTAGGAGTATTAAGCATGTCTAGCTTGGACCAATGTGGATCTACAGAAGTTAGAGGAATTGGTCGGTTTTCTCTCATATAATCTGCTATTTCATGCACACACAGTAATCCATGTGTATACCGAACAACACAACCACATGTAACAATGTCAATGCCAACAAAAGATGCTCACTTGGACTCTGCCAATATCATTTCCAATGCTGCAATAGACACGTTCCCACGAAGATCTTTAAATTGAGTAGGCTTGAAATTATGTTGCACAACTGTCTTACTCTTCTCAAAAGATGATTTGATGTCAGTGTGTTGCAACTCAAGCAAATTGTGTATCCTTGACCAATTTGACTGAAAACTCCCTCGACTTGATCCAAGATATCTCTTGAGCTTTGCATGTGAACTCTCTACCCTATATATGTAAACCATTACAATGGTAAAATAGGAAAATATACATTTTTTTTGAAAATAATTGAATTTACCTGTGTGTTGTTGAATTTCCCAAGTGCATACATGTATCTGTCCATGCAGCTACAAATCTCTCCTTGTATGTATCCAACCAAGAAGATGTGACATATTGAAGTGCCTCTGCATAAAAGGCGAACCCATTTTGTAGCAATACGAGTCGTTGCGTGTACACTTCTTCAGAAGATGACATAACCAACATATTCCAACTTGTTATAAACATATCCCATTTCTCTTTCTTATCAAACAATTTTTTGCATTTGGCCAACACAATTTTATTAATATGCCATCTACATAACAAACTTGTAGCTTGTGGAAATATCATTGCAATAGCATTCATTAGACTGAATTCTCTGTCTGAAACAATAACATTGGGAAGACTATTCGCATCCATCAAACTACGCAAAATACCAAGTGCCCATGCATAATTATCCTCCCTCTCATACTGGAGGTATGCAAAACCCATAGAGAAAGTCTTTTCAGTGGATGTTACTCCTACAATCTCTAAAAGTGGCAAATGATATCGATTGGTCTTATATGTACAATCCATTAGTAACACACGTGGGAATGCACGTAGCAAATCCAAACTAACTAGATGTGCAAAGAACAAATCGGTAACAGTCTCAGTATCTTTATAGTTCCTATGCCATTCTATGTATTTGTTCATCGCTAACTGACCCAATAGTAGCTGCATTTCAGATCTCCCAGCCTTCTCAAAAACTCTATGTCATTGACGTGCATTGTAGATTGTTTTCATTGTGGAAACATTTTCACTATTGTGTTGTTTAAGTGTGACAAATATCTCACTTGGTCGTACCATACTCTTCGACATATCAACCAACAAAGAAGTTTCCTCATGTGATAACCTCCCAGCATAAGAATGACCTTCAAGACAAACCGCAGCAGGATGATTATGCACACCACATATCACGATCAATGTCTAATCATCATTTGTATCTAATTTTTTAGCTTTTAACAAAAAAGGACAGTCACATTTTTTAGTACCGGTAAGCTTCAATTTTTTTTTCCTTAGGTCTAGTGTTTTTCTTACTGTCCCTATAACATCCACTCCTCTCACAAGCAAGAGTTAGTCTTGGTTTTTTACGATGAGTACCACCCGCATCTGATTTCTTCACAACAATAACCAAACCATTTCTCCTCCCAACATCACGTGCCCACCGAATTAATTCATCTCGAGACTTGAATATCTAAAATTATAAAAATAAAGTAATGATTTTGTTACCAATATACACATAAAGAAATAAATTAATGCACATTAACAATATATATTTGAAAAATATTTATATATAATTTTCAATACGTTTGTATATTACCTCATGAGTCACAAATTCATTACTATAATCTATTATGAATTTTGAGCCAACTTTGCTGCTTCTATTTGACTCACCATCATCCTAAAATAAATAACAATACAAATTAAATTTAAAAATTTGATCGGTAAAACAGGTCTGAACCTATGAATGACGTTCGGTTACATGCTTCCGAACAAATAATAAATGTTCAGTTACCGATTCCCGAACAAATAAATAATGTTCGAGCCTGTTGTAGACGTCCCCGAACGCCCCGGGAGGGAATGAGTCCCCCCCGTTCCGTTTGTCTTGGGCTCACTACAGTTCAGGACTCTAATTGTCACGGTTCTCAATCTGAACCAAAGAGTCCAAATCCGACAAATCATTTTTGAGAAAACAGATTTTTGAAAGAAGTGCCAAACATGGACTGCTTTGCCAGATACAGAGTCGCCACCTAAATATTTTATTTTTGGGAAATTTAGGAAACCCTGACTCGTTTGCCTAAGGCCACGTGTCCGTCATCACCAAAGTTGCCTCGGCTCGGGAACTTGGGTACGATTGGGGAAGGTCACTTCGTGAGCACCCCCGCTCGCCCGATCAAAGATCGGCCTCTACTAACCATGATATCGAGTTTTAAAAACCTTATGCATTCTTATTCCAATTATTAGCCTAGATTTACTATGTGATGCGCACAGCATACAAGTATAGACTGGATCGCCTGAATTGGAACAAAACATTTCATGCTTGTTTTTTGAAAGATGGTTTGCTACTCGCAAGTAGGCTTAAAATGCAGATTTTGCCACCCTCAGGTGGGCTTAGAAAACATGGTTTTGCCACTATCTAGTGGGCTTAAAACTCGCAATTGATGATTTATCCCAATCCAAATAACCCAACCTTCACCCACAGGCATTCAGGCAGTTATATCACATAAGCAAATAGCCTCATGGTAAGCATGCTATCATGGCAGTCACTCACACACATGCAAGGATGCTAAAGCATAAAACTTACCGAGTATTCCAAGCCAAAACAGAAGCTATGTTAGAAATCCATGCATGATCTTAACTATACAGAAATGCCTAATGCAACACATGCAAAAATGCAACTTATAGCAGGCTCGGCTATTCTAAACATGGCATATGAAATGCTACAGCTAACATGTATTCAACTCGAATTGAAATACAAATGCAGTTAGTATGATGCGCCGAGCCCGGTGCATGCAAAACAGATGAATGAATGCAAACATGCTATCATATTGTATGCTAATTGAAACGTGCCCTAATCTAACCATCATAAGCGGGTAAATAAAAGGGAGAAAGACGTGGGGTTGGAAGACATACATCACACGCACGCACACTTATTACAGTTGTGCCCTCGCTCGGAGGGTCCGAATAAATAATACAGTCCCAAATGAATAGTACAGTCCGAATAAATACAAAATCCTAATTAATTTACAAATTAATCTAGGAAAGAATTAAACTAGCATGCAAGCTAGGGACTGCCTCGACTCCGCTTCGAATGATGAATGATGCATGTTTAGTGCGGAAATCCATCGCGATGCCCCAATTAGCCTCTGTTTGCAATTGTTCTTGGAAAACGTGCCAAGCTCCGGAAGGCTGCTGGTTTTTTATTTGCTGTAACAGAGAGCAGGAAAGGGGCATGGCAATGTATTTTCACATATGTATGCACGACTACTCTTCAGGGACTGTAGTCTTCGATCCTCGTGCCACTAATCACGCATCTCAATGCATGATGGCCGAGGAGTCGAATTGCACGACTCAATATGGAATGAATGCACAGATAAACACAACAAGACCGAGACTCCATCATGGATAATTCGGAGTGTCGGCGACTGGGGAATTGAGACACGTTCCGTCACTCGGAGTACGAAACGTACCTCATTTCCCGTGCTCGGGCTAACTCCTATCCCAAACACAATGCAATATGCATGACATGCATGAATGCAACTAAGATACAACCTAACATGCACAATGCTATAAAATGGCATACACGATGCACGAGGTAACATGGCATACACAATGCGCTAACATACAACCTAGCATACACAATGCTATGAAATGAAATGGCATACACAATGCATAATGGACTTATACCAACACAAGTGGACCTTAGCCAGACTCACATAGGAGGCCATTAGATGAAAATGAGACACTCGAGATGCGTGCACACATGCACGCAAACCGAGGACCGATCTTAAGGTACGAATGCCACTCTACCAAAGCATGGCAAGGCATGGAACATGATATGTAAACAAGAAAATTTCAGCGCTAAAATATGATGCTAAACAGCCTCGAAACATGGCAATATGGCACCCGATGCATGAGATGAACCCTGAAACACAAGACTAGGCATACGCAATGACCTATAGCTATACAAAGCATGCATTATTTGATCATGAAGCATGAAGACAGAGTCAAGGCAATCCCAAAACATGAACTTCTCCAGTTTAGAGTGTGGCCAAAAAGTGCTAGCAAGATGGCTTAAATTAGCATGCAATTTTGACTGGCAAACATGGTTTACATGGCAAGTGTATGAAGCAGGTAAGAACTCATCAAACCAGCAAAAATCAGTGAATAAAATATGCCAAAATATGCCCAAATAACCTCTGAAAAGCAGCCAACACATGCACAAATGATAAGCTCCTTTAGAGGGCTATACAAGGGATTCTTAAGCATATACAAGATAGACATGTGGCAGCCCCAAATCAACTTTGAAAATCAAATATGATAGTCTTAAAACTCACCAAATTGACCCTGAAATGTGACTAAGAAGCATGCAAGATAGGGTCTCTTTGGAAGGCCAAAATGACCACCAAACAAGTCAAGGAGAGAGGGGGTCACCCCCCTCTGATTTGGAGGCTCAAAACATTATCAAAGCCACTGGAAATCCACTGGATTCTAGTGGCTATAAGGTCAAACAAGGCATGCAACAAGGGCTAGGGTGTAAGGCTCAAAATAAGAGGGAATCAAGCATACAAGGAAGCATGTGACCTCAAATAAGAAAATACCCTAATAAAACATGAAGATGATGTCAAAACAAGATTTTTTCCAGTTTATAACAAGTCTCAAAAATGAACACAAATAGGACTAATCTATCATGCAAAAATGGCCCTAAAAGAGAGAATAGAGATAAGGGACAGCATCTGGCCCCAAATGGAAAGGAGCCCTTCTACAAAGTTGAAGAGGGGCTCAAAATATGGCACTTTACAGTTTACATCAAGCCTCAAAAATAAACACAAGTGAGGCTAAACTATCATGCAAGAAAAAGGCCTAAAAGAGGGACAAAGAGACAAGTGGTAGCTTCTGGCCTCAAACAGGGGAGAGCCCTTCAACAATGTTGAAGAGGGGCTCAAAACAAGATATTTTACAGTTTATGACCAAGTCCAAAACAGCTTACAAATAAGCCTAAAATACTATGCAAAAAAAAAGCCTAAAAGAGAGTTAAAGAGGCAAGTGATAGTAGGAGACCTCAAACAGCAAGATGTCCTTGATCAAACATGAAAAGGAGCTCAAAATATGACTATTTTCAGTTTGGGTCGGAGCCCAAAAATGCAAGAAACAAAGGCTAAAATATAAAGCAAAATAAGGCAATAAATAGGGAAAATGGGACTCACCATTGTAGAGCCAACCTTCAACAGCTTTTGGACCAAGTTTGGGGGCTCTCAACCTATGGAAATAGCCTTCAAGTTGCTGGAATGGAGTGTGGAAGTGTTGTGCTATGAGGTGTAGGGTAAAGGGTGTAGGAAGCTTAAGGTTTTGAGGTGTGGAAGAGAGGAAGAGGGAGAGTTGTATGCAAGAGCCTTAAATAATTTTGTAACCCCCCAAAATGGAGCTGGAGGGTCTGGTTATATACGCAAAAGAGTGGAGGAAAGGGGGGGAAAATTGAATTCAAATTTCCCCCCCCAAAAGACCCCCATCGGATACAGGATCTGGGGGGGAAAGGAGGGTGCAGCTGTAAGGAACCAACTGAGGGGAGCATGGCCGGCCAGGTTCAAAGGGTTCAGGTGGCCGGCCGGCCAGGTTCAAAAGGGTCAATCAGAGAAAGCTGGCCGGCCACCCATATTGGTGGCCTCTCATGTGTGCACAACACAACCATGTGGTCAAAACCCAGAAAAAGTGAACCAGGAGAGAGAAAACCCAACTTTTCAGAGGGGTTCAAAAGGGTCAGGAACAATTGCTGGCCGGCCATGACATATTGGTGGCCTCTCAGGTGTGTACAACACAAATATGTGGTTGAGGGCCAAAGAAAGTGGCCCGGGAATGGTCAACATCAGCTTTCTAGCGAGAAAAACGGGCGACGGAGAACGTTGAAGGAATAAAGCTGGTCCTCATAATAATTGCTGGCCTCCCACCCTTCTACGACCTTCATACCAATGAAAATAAGGTCCCTGCCAAAAATGAACTCAAACCGATGCAAAACGAAGGTTCGGGGGTCGACACACGCAGCCCGGGGCCCCGAAAACTGACTGTTAAGCACCGGAGGTGGCGTCTGACCACGAAGTTGGTCTCTCGAGCCACAGTGTCCCTCAAAAGGGAGAAAATAAGATGTGTGCCAAAAACCGGAGCAAACGGAGGTGGTTAAGCGGTCCCGAACCGAGGCACACGGCCCCGAACCGAGGCACACGGCCGACGGCTCCGAAAACCGGGAACCGGGCTCCAAACGGGAAAAATGGCCTACGACCACGAAACGTAACCTACGGCCACTGAGAGATAATCTACGAGACCTCTCTCTCCCTTCGGGAAGAGAAAATGGAGCCTGGTTCGCAAACCGAGGCAAGGCACAAAAGAGTCCGGAAGTCCGGAGGCAAGGCTCGCAGCCGAGACTCTGAGACCTCTGAACGAGCACGATATGCAACATCACCAAGCGCTCAATCGGTGACGTCTGAGTCTTAAGGTCAGTCAAAAATGGGGTGTCTACACCTGTGTTTCCGAATTTCAGTCAAATGTTCGGGAGTTCAGTCCCGAAAAAATGAAGAACATATTTTATAATTTTTGTTATTTTTTTCAAGAAACTTACCTTTACAAGCCCAATCTCCTCTGAGTTATGAATCTCCTCTGAGTTTTTATTGTCGTACTCCTCTTGTTTTATGGAGTTGTAGTTGCTTGAAAAACTTCCACTCATTGTTATTGCCGGATGAGTGTAGGTAATCAAATGGTTGCCAAAGGGTTTTCAAGGTTTTCAGAGTGGGTAAGTTTTGAAGATGGGATTTGGGGTAGATGAGTGAGTAGTGATGGAGGTAGGTGTTTACATAAACCCTAATTCATGATATAGTGGGTGTGTAGGTTTAATTGTAAAATAGGGTGTCCCAACATTTATGATGCCTTTTTTAGTAATTTCATTTAAGGTTATTATTGTAATAAATAAAAAAAAAAACTAAAAATTGGGAGGTCCAACATAATTCTTAGGGTGCTAATAGCAGCACTATTTTTTTACTCTCTAATTTTTTTTGAAACTGAAAATTTATTATTAATATATATGAAAACATTTTAAAATTCATTGTATAGTCTTTTCAAATATATTTCCTTTTAGTGAAAATGAGATATAGATTTCAAATTGTATGATCAGTACAACATATTAAGGTTTTAGAGATAAAAAAATTAATGATAAAATCACTTTTTAGAGGTAAAATATTTTAGTTGACAAAAGTGTCATTGTTGTATTTTTAATGACGAAATTGGGCATTTAATGATAAATTAGATCAAATTTTTTGTCTAAAGAAATAAACAGTTTTGTTACTAAATTGTTTTTTTTCCTCCTCGAAAGTATTTATAAGTGACATGTTTTAATAATTTATAACTAACGCCATTTTTAAAACTTTTTGGAACAGACTTTTAGCAACAACTCTCGCAATAACAAGAATTAATCCCCTAATATTTTTTGCAACAAAATTCTAATTTTGGTGACAAAAAAGGTTAGTTCTAAAAACCCTTACATGTAGTGAATCTGGAAAATTATCTACTGGAAAATTAATAGATATATATTTTTTAAACAAAAATTATTTGATTTATTAGGCAAGATTTTCAAAGCCTCTTAAATTATGATATTTGAACATTTATAGAAAGAAAGTAAATAAATTTTGATTTGAAGAATTTACAATTGAGCATTGTTATTTAATGTAATTAATTAAAATATCTAAAGTAACAATGTCTCTCATATTTTCTCTAATTATCAACTAATCATATCACTTATATATCATTTTCCTTGAAACTTATGGTTCAAATTGTCTAATATATATGAAAACATTTTTGAATAGAGTGTGGAAGGGTATGGGACCCAGAAAAATTTGATTTGTAGGTATATCAATAAAATTATTATAAATAATATAAAAAATTTCAACATACAAAAAATAAAAATTTAAAAACTGTATTTAAAAATCCAAAACTAAACAGAATCATCATTGAACCACAAATATTCTTGCCGCATATCCCTCCTCTCTCTCTCTCTCTCTCTCTCTCTATATATATATATATATATTGATAACCCATACATGCAAAATTGCAAGAGAGAAAAAGCAAGTTAGGAGACAGAAGAAAGAGAAGAAGGGAGATGGCATTTGGTAGCATTAGCATGACTAGGTCAATGAACCTAACCCTAGCAATGTTGTTGATGATGGTTGGGATGATGAATAGTGGTGGTGTGTGGGCTGAAGTGGGCTGCCTAGATGATGTTGAAGCCCTTGATCAATGCGTGGAATACTTCGACAATAGAGACCCAGAAAGCCCACCATCACAAGCTTGTTGTGTTGCAGTAAGGGCCGCAGACATACCATGCGTGTGTCAATTTGCAACCCCAAAAGCCCTAGATGTTGTCAGTGTTGCAAAGGTTGCCTTTGTTGCTCGAGCTTGTGGTAGACCTCTTCCCCATGGATTCAAATGTGGAAGTAAGACCTGCCTCTTTTTCTTTTTCTTTTTCTTTTTCTTTTTCGTTTTTATTGTTATTATTTTTTTTTAGAAAATTATAATAAAAAAAATTAAAAAAAAAACTTAGGGTTTCACTTTTATAACAAAATAAACTCTGAATTTTTAATTTTGTTTGTTTCAATCATAAATTTTTTTATTTGTTTCCGTTTGCCTATTTCGGTTAAGTAAACTTGATAATAATAATAATAAAAAATGTATTTTAATCATTAAACTCAATGAAAATAGATATTTTAGATATTTTATACTTACATTGAGTTTAATGATTAAAATGTTTTTTTTTTTTTTGATTGATTTTAGTTAACAACAATAGACAAATAGCTTAGATTGAAAATAAATCAAAAGATTATGATTTAAATTAACAAAATTAAAAATTTATTTTGTTATAAAGTCCAACTCTAAATTTTTTTTTTTTTTTTAGTTGTTCCTTTTTTAGGGGCCAAAGTTAGAATGTTAGCAAGTTACTTGTAATTTTTTTTTTTTTTTGAGCCAAAAAAAAGGAAGCTCTGTGGTGTCATCACTGCCTCCGTAGGCCCAGGCCCCGGTGTAACCAGTTGGCAGCGTGGCTTGACCCAACACATAGGAAGGGACCTACCATCGAGGCACCAATGGAACTCAACTATACGCCACAGGCCGCCGAGGGTTCGAACCGGAGTACAGAGGGGGGTCTCAAAGAGAGCACTTCTACCTCCCCCCAAGATTCGACCCTGGCTCAAGCTTGTGGAGATGAGTTGCTTTCTCCATCAGGCCACCACCCCCGGTGGTATATGAGTTCTAATATTGTTACATATTTTTTTATTACCCATTTATAATGAGAGTGGACCCCCTCAATTATTAATATAAAATCCATTCCCATTATAAATAAGTAGTAAAAAAATATTGTAAAAATTGTGAGACTGTTATCTTACTCTATTTTTTTAAGAATATGAAAGTAGTTATATTAAAATAAAATAAAATAAATTATATTATAAAAACAAACAACAAAACCATGAAGCGCAAAACAAACATGAGTGTGTGGTCTACTTCTATTATACAAAGATTGGTGGCTTATTGTGTAAATATCATTTGGATTATGGATCCTATAGAGTAAATTTTACTGCTCAATAATTTGGGGTCTTTAATGTTATACATTCAATTTATTTAAAATTAAAAGCCATATTGACAGAATTTTTTTAAGAGTTGATTATATTAAGGCAATATTATTTTATCCTCTTATTTATCAACCCATTCATATTGATCTCCTTAATTATAAATATTTCTGAAGGTGGTTTAGAGGGAATAAAAGTTATATATTTTCTAGTTGGAGTCAAAATGTATGAATTCATAAATGAGGGGAGTAAGTTGATATTTACAACTAGTTGAGAGGCCTTGGCGAAATTAGTAATTTTTTTTTTTTTGTTTAATGAATAGTCAGGGACCAAAGTGACACAAGTCCCAAACTATAGAGACTATTAGTGTAATTCACCCATTTATTTGTGTAGTATTACTAATTTGATTCATCTGATTCATTAAAGATGGTTAATTGTGCATTGACATGTTTGGTTTCAGGTTTGACAATTCCATAAGCTTCAACGGTTTGACACTTCCATAAGCTTCAAACGGTGATAACATTGGGAGGAGAGAGATAGAGAGAGGGGTGGCTCTGGTTTTGTTATGAATTGTTCGCAACGATGTATCTATGAGTTCCTGATTTATAAATAAAATTAAAAATTTTATTGACGTGCATTCATAAAAACGTGTTAAGAAGATTTAAATATAACATATATCTTAAAAATACACATTAATAAATTTCATTATGTAAACTTGCTGAGTTGTTGATTATGACCATTCTTGTCGATATTGATGTATTAATATAGTGTTTAGTTTATTGAAATGAAATGGAATTGAATAATTATTCCATCATTCATTTTTAGTTGACAAAATATATATATATATATATATATATTACAAATAGAATCATTATATACCATTAAAAAGAAATGATCATTCCATAAAGAAACTTAAAAAATGATCATTTTAACTCATTTCATCGAACCAAATAGAATAAAGGTTATACTTATAAATTAAGGGATTGCATCCATCCCTACGATTTCATATCTTGTTGTGGTGGGTAAAAATCAAACCACTTAGGCTGCGGCGGTGACGTGGCAGAGATAGCTCAATTTCTAACCTGAAAAACACTTGGATAAACGCAAATGGGGTGGTTGGAGCAGGTTGGGGACCCTTCGATGCCTAAGTCAATAACAGAGGTAGACAAAGGTGCAGGATTAACTTAGTGAGGCTCAAGTAGAAGTGTTTGCATACTTCCGTTATGCTGATTGCTTCCCCTTTTATAGCTTACTCCTACTAACCGCTATTGGCTATTAGGCTTTCCCCTACTTCTCATATCAGCCATCTTTCCTTAGGGATTATGCTCTATTAGGTGCGGATTTCTAGGAGTTGGTTAAGCCTAAAATAAAGGGATGTGGGTTGACTAGGTTTGCGCCCTTCTTGGGCGCGCTTTCTTCCACCTCTCTCTTGTCCTAAAACTTCCCTGGCCTGGTCTGGTCCTAGGCTGCCAGGCTAGACTCAAACTTTCCTAGGCTAACTTTCCACCTTGCTGGTGATGCTGCCTTTCTACTACCAGCCCAAGAATTCCAATCCTGCCTTATGTTGACTCATTTTTTGCCTTCCACAATTGCCTCCAACTCTGGTTTTTTTTTTTTTCCTAGGCTTAAAAAGGAATCAGAGTTTTAATTACAACTGCAAGAGTTTTTGCCCGTGATCATAGGGCTTTGTGCCTATCGTTTCAACTTTTAAACGGCGTAATGTCCCTTCGCTTGTGGCACCGCCTCTGTCTTAGGACACATGGCCTCATGCCATAAGTCCCAAACCGCCACGTCTGTCATACGAAGTGACAGGCACATCTGTTTGAAATTATTTCTGGCGCTATAAATTTCCCACCAGAGTCCCTCCCTCTTTCAATACTCATTGGTTCCTTCTAGAGAAAAGTAAGAGAGAAGATTTCTGCCACAACACTTTTAGTCTGACGATCTTCTGTTCTGATCTTCCTTTCGTTGCCTGTAAGTCCCTATCTTTCTCTCACATTTCTTGATTTACGTTCATTTTTGGTCTTATAGGCAAGTATCGCGTCCTTCTAGAATTTCCTTCTTCATTGGCTGCCTTTCGCAGCGATTTCGTATTCCAGAGGATGTCCATGTTTGCTTGCGGAAGGATGCTGACAACCTTGAGGATGGCCCAGATTACACTTGCATGCCCCTTGTCACCATTACTGAAGGAGGATTAAGGTTTTCCCTAAACCCACGTTTGAGAGAGTGCATGTGCTCTTAGTCCCTTGCCCTCATTCAACTCTCTGCTAACATTTACAGAGTTATGAATGGGGTTTTTGAGTTGAATCGAGCCTAGAGCACCTATCTTGGTCAGATGGAGATTATGCCAATTTATGTTCTTATAGCCCTTAATGTCAAGGCCGTTATTGAGGACCTTAAGTATTACTTGAGGCCAAAAAATGCCTCAAAAAGACTCATCACCTTTCTTCCCAAAACCAACAAGGACCTAGAGAAAGATATTGTGATGATTTCTGGGAACTGGAAATTTGAGAGCTCTCCCCATACCTGGCTTGTACCTAGAGCCTTTGGAAGAGCAGGTCCTTTCTGGTCTATATTCCTTATTTTTTCTTTGAATTTGTATGGCTGACTTGTTCTTTAACTATTCATTCTTTTTCTGCCAGATCCTAACACAAACGTGGTAAAGTCCCTTCGTGAATACTTCATTCGTTAAGAGAAACTGGAGAAGATCTAGAACCTTCTTGAAGAAGAGAAGTCTGCTCCTAAACTTTTGGGTTTCGAACCCTCTACCTCCCATCTAAAAGACGAAAAATAGTTGTCCCAAGCTTCCTCAAAACAACAGGAAAGCTCCACTAGTAGCCCTGCCAAAAGAATTTCTGATTTTTTCATCGACCTTACTGACCTATCCATGGATGTAGAGGATGAGGACTTGGCTGCTGCCCTTGCGCGACGTTCTTCAAGGATTGCAAAAACCACTACCCCATCCTCCATGAAGAATAAGAGAAAAATTGCAAAAAGGTGCTAAACTCCTGAAGGTGAAATAGGAAGTAGGAGCCGCGCTTTCTACTGTCGCTACTACTACCGTTGGTATTGGTTTCGGTGCTGGTGAGTCCATTACCCCTGAATCTGTGAAATGGAAACTATTTATCCCTTCTACAAGTGCCACTGTTGCTGACCCTAAAGATCCTACTGCGAAACACCCCAAGACACAAAGGGGTGGCAAGACTATGTTACGAGGTTCCTGAAGATCAGTTTAGGCCTTAGATTTTGCTCCCTAACTGCCATTATGTGTCCAAGGATGACAGCTTATTGGAGGTTCCTAAACAGGACTTTCAACTTAGCAAAGGGTTTACCCTGTCCAGGGATATGGCCTCCCTCCAGCCTTCGGATGATGCTTCTCTGATTCGCACCGGTGTAGTCAATGCTTTGAGGGTAAGCTTTTTTGTCTCAAGCTTTCTCTATTCCTTGCATTTTGACTGAGTTTAATAATTTTTCTCTTTTGTAGGCCATCTAGGTTTGCATGAAAGTTTGGCTAGGATGGACTCTTACAAGGCTGAAGCCTGCATCCAATCTGTCAAGGCCTTTAGTGCTCTAAAAGCAACCACCAATATGGAAAAGAGACTAAAGTTGATGTCTGACTAGAATTTGAAGCTTACCACTGAAAAAGATCTTATTGAAAATATAGCCCAACTAGCCAATATGCAACTGAAAGAGTCCCAAGAGAGCCTGGCCTCTGTTCTTGCTGCGAATGAGACGCTAAAGAAGGAAGAGAATGAGAAACTGGATAAATACTGCAAGGATATTAACGAGAAATATATGGAACAAATCTATAAGATTTAGGATGATTTGTTTATTGATGGGTAGAAGGTCGCCTTAAGGCTGGGGTTACTCCTGATTTCTCCTAGTATTCTGACCTAATTCTTCCTTGGAAGAAAGATTCACCACCAGCAGAGGAAGTTGATTAGGAGGGCTCTAGGGAAGTCCTTGAGAAGGAAGTGGAGACTGTTCTGGATGCAAGCGCCCAGAATACGGCCGCTCCTACTGATGAGGTTGAATTTTATTCCCTTGAGCCTCAAGAAAAGACTTCTTTTAATGCTCCATCTGCTCTTCATGCTACAGAAATTCCCCCTATTGAAGGTGGGGTATTGAAACTGTTTCTTTTGGATATGTTGAAGTTGGTGCTACCCAGACCCCTACTCTGATAAAGGATTAAGAAACTTGTCTTTTGCCTTTTTTTTTTGTTTTTTTGACTATGGCTTAGGAACTCTTGTATGGTCCGGTCTTTTTGATGTAATTGCAACTTTTTGCAAATAGAAGGCTTTTGTTTTTTTATTTTAAATCTAAGTGTTAAGTGTTTTTCTAAAAAAAAAAAAAATTATGGGTTGAGATGGTGTGTAAGGCTCCCTGTTTGCCCCTCTAGCTTGAATGGTTTTGGCAACAAAGATAACAAAGCTACAGAAAATTGGTAGGGTGCTAAATTTGAAGAAATTTGACTAAGGTAAAATTGTAATGACGTGAAAATTTTGGAAACACTTGACTAAGTAAAATTGTGAACAATTTTGACTAAGTAAAATTTTCGACTACCCTCATATATGAGAGGGTCTGCTTTCTTGGATGTAGGAAAACTTTTGATAAAATTCCCTTTAAGTCCAATGAATCACAATCCAGAATAGGATTTGCCTATCTTTTTGGTTCAAAAATCGTGCTACATTCCTAAGTAGGGAAGTCACCTTTCTTGAGCTAAATTTTCTTTTTTATTTTAGTCTCAAGGACTTCAATCCAGAGCAGGATTGTTCTACTTTTTTGACTCATAATCCTTTCTACACTCTTGAATAGGCATGTTGCTTGGAGAATAACCCTCCGAAAGATTCTTGAGCAATTTGTTTTCGTGCAAGAACATTGCTGCAATCCAGGACAGGATTGCATCTTGTACTGGATTGCCATATGTTCTTGTACTCAATGTAACGCCCCCAAAATAATTACGATAAACCAACTCCAAACACTAGTACAATGTGATATAAATAAAATAAGAAGCTTTCATTAATCAGAGTTACTATACAAAATGTGACACATGCGATATACATTCATAAATCGTTCTTCCTGAATCTACAACATGTATTACAAGACGTAATAAAAAATGAAAGCTAAAAAGATATTCACATGCCCTAGTGGCTTACATCTTTTCAAGACCGTGCTTGGCTACAAAAAATGAGTCATAAGCTTAATACAAATAAAGCCCTAGGCTTGTTAAAAGTAAATACAAAATAAGTAGGAATTGAGCCTTCAACACCACAGTCCTCCCAATCTAAGTCCTTGGCAGAAGCATATTACCAGCACCTGAAAATGTTTTTCCCAAGTAGGGTGAGCCAAAACCCAGTAGAGACAATCTAGCACAATATATGAATCTTAAAAAAGATAAAAGTATGATATACATATACAATGCTCATGATAAAATCATTCGTATTGTCACAAGATCATCATATACCAAATTTCGTATCTCAAGCCATTTTATCTTAATTCATTTCATGACAAATCATTTCACTTCAATCCATGAGTTAAGTCCATTGTTATCCAGACAACCCAATTGAGGCTACAACTCAGTGGTTCTCTAACCAATACAATCATTACACAAACACTTTAGATTTTCTATTTTACGAAAATTTCATTTGTGGAAATCGGCACACATGTATACATGCGCGGTTTTCAAGAACTTTTACCCTGGACACACAGGCCAACTTAATTCAATGGAGTCCATCCCCTTTCTTCTCCCAAACATGGAGTACATCCCATTTTTCCTCCCAAACATCATACAACAATGTATTAAAAACACAGTTATATTCAATGACAACCGATAAAAGATTAGTTTCAATTCACCTAATCCTCATGCAATTTCTACAACAATCATAACCATCCTCTACCGATAGCCCAAAACAAATAAACTATCCAAATTTCCTTAGGTGAGAGATAACAAGCATCCAACTCCACCATTTATATAAACATCTATCCAATTTCACATTTCTAATACTAATTACAATTATTTCTACAAAATAATTAATTGAGACATTTGAGGGCAAAACTCTCATTTCCTTCCAAATCCAATTCTTGTGTCAAAATCAACAAACTTAACACAACATATCCTCATATCTACAACCACAACATTTTTAATACCTTCATTTGAAAACCCCTCTTTTAATTTCAAACCGAAACCCTAGGTTTGTTTAAAATCCTCCACATTCCAACATTATTTACACAATTAACGAATAATTAAGTTAAAATTCATAGGAGAGTGT
Source organism: Camellia japonica (assembly GCA_030407325.1). Classification (NCBI taxonomy): domain Eukaryota; kingdom Viridiplantae; phylum Streptophyta; class Magnoliopsida; order Ericales; family Theaceae; genus Camellia; species Camellia japonica. The sequence goes on from JAPPVO010000003.1 coordinate 112,726,325, forward strand.
AGAAAGTCCCTACCTCAAAGTTAGAAGATGAGCAAAGCAAGGAGAAAACTTCAAAGATATCGAAACTGACTTTTGTTCGGATCAAAATGGAGCTCTTGAGATGCTCTACTTTTTTCCTAAAGACAATAGGGTAGAGAAACTAATAGATCTAGGTGAAAATGTAGAGAGAATGTGAGTTTTAGAGAGAGAGAGAGGGGCTCTAGATCTAGGGTTTTGGAAGGAAAAGAGATGAAAAAGTGATATAGAAGGAGGCTCCTACGAACTGATATACGCACAGTCCGCTCGAGCACAAGAAGTGATGCTCGAGCATCAGACACAATAAGTTGTTTTGCTCGAGTGCAAGAAGTGACACTCAAGTGCAGAATGCACACTTCCAATAGTTTTGCAGACAACAGACCAACGCTTGAGCCTAAGAAGGGCTGCTCAAGCTAAGCTCGCTTGAGCGTAAGAAAACACCGCTTGAGCATAGAATACACTCTCCTAGTAGTTTTACAGACCTGTAAAAGCACTGAGAGTTCACAAGGCCCGTTCGAGCGCAAGAAGTGCTGCTCAAGTGAAGGAGCAAAATTCTAGGCAACAAGAGTTTGGAAACTAAGCAACCAACCTATCCCAAACGCAACCACAACAATCTAATAGACAAATTTAAGGAGATATAAGGGAAGCAAGATGTGAACAACAATATGAAACCATGAAACCCAGTCCAGGATACAACAAGAGTCGAGTCAAAATCGGAATCACTATACTCAAGCAATTGTTATAAATTGTACTTAAGCAAAGACCCATTTGAAATCAAAATAAAAATCTCATAAAAATTGCATATTTACAAGCTGTTTCCGAAATAAATACTTAATGAAAATAAATCCTAAGGTTTGTAGTGTTCCAAGGACGAGGTACAACCTTGCCATCCATATCTTCCAAATAATAAGCCCCAATTCCATCTACTGAAACGACCTTATATGGGCTCTCCTAGTTGGGACCCAACTTTCCATCAATTGGATTCTTTTAACTACCCAAAACTCTTTGCAGCACCAGATTTCCTAGTTAGAAGTCCTTGAGGTGGACTTTCTTGTTGTACCCTTTTAAGAGTTGCTTTTGGTAATTCACCAACTTGACCAAAGCTGTTGCTCTCATTTCTTCGATTAAATTCAAATTGCGTGCCAATGCTTGTTCACTTTGCAACTCTTCGTAAATTTCTAATATCATTGTGGGCAATCCTACTTCCAATGGGATAACAGCTTCAGTTCCAAAGGCCAGGGTGTAGGGTGTCTCACCCATTGCCTTCTGAGGTGTTGTACAATAAGCCCAGAGAACGTTAAGTAGTTCATCAACCTACTTTCCTTTCAGCTGTTCTAAACGCTTCTTCTTTCCATCCAGCACAGTCTTGTTGGAAGCTTCTGCCTGACCATTGCTTTGAGGATAATAGAGAGTTGAGAAGAAGTTTTTTATTCCTAGTTCCGAGTAGTAATCTTTGAAGAGGACACAATTGAATTGCGTGCCATTATCAGAAATGAATGCATGTGAGATACCAAACCTGGTTATGATGTTGTGCCAAGCGAAGTTCTTAATATCCTTATCTTTGATTGTGATCAGTGGCTTAGCTTCCACCCATTTAGTGAAATAGTTTGTTGCTACCAACATAAATTTTTTACCTCCTCTGCCTTTTGGAAATGGGCCGATCAAATCCATGCCCCACTGGGCAAAGGGCCAAGGACTGGTTAGTGGGTGAAGATCTGCTGCTAGCTGGTGAATTAGAGGAGAAAAACGTTGGCACTTGGCGCATTTTTTGACGTACGCTTGGCTATCCTTGTGCATAAACGGCCACCAATAGCCTTGAGTGATTGCAAATTCTACTAAAGACCGCCCCCAATATGCATTCCACACATTCCTTCATGCAGCTCATATAGGATGTTATCAACAAGGGCTGGGTGGACGTAGAATAGATATGGACCTGTGAAGGATTTTGTTAATCATATGGTTTAATTTTTATGATGTCTAAAATATTATTTGAAAAATTGTGATTTTTTAAATATACATATTTTATATTATTTGACGCAAAATATTATCTGTTTAAAATATATGTTGTATGATATATTTGTTATAAATATTATTTAAAGATTCAATATTTGAAAATTTTACTATTTACGTTTTGAAAAATTCAGCTAATCACTATTCATCTTTTGATAAATTTGATATTGATTAGTTGTATTCTTTTGACAAATGTGAGATTGGTAAGTTGTTTTCTTTTGACAAAATATGATATACTCACATGGGATGGTTGATTATTTTTTATTAGAGTGTATCTAAAATCTCTACAATAACTAAATTTTTTTTAAAAGGGGTATTTATTTTCATATCTAATATAAATATTATTTAAAGAAATTTACTATATTTTAATAGAGAAATCGCTGTGCATTCAAATAGTTTATTAGAGAAGTCATTGTTAATTCAAATATTTCAATAGAGAAGTCACTATGCATTCAAATATTTTATTAGAAAAGTTACTATACAATCACTGTGCACACTTTGATTTTATGAGAAAATTTTTGAAGAATCAACCATTACTATTCATCGAACGCGACTTTGACCTATAATTTGAAACGCTTTGCCGCAAATGTTAAGAAAGGAAATGTCACGTGATGGAGGAGTGTAAGCGTAAAATCCTCTCCATGTGATTCGTCAGAGGGGCATCCTTCTCCCAATGGGAAGATTTTTGTGTATAAATAGAAGTGTTTTGTGTGGAGCAAAATTAAGAACTTGAAGAAAAAAAAATCTGTGTGCTCCAAAATTTTGATTGTATTTTTTTTTCACTTTACTTTTTCACTTTCAGATCTAAGTGTTGTTTTTGTTCTTACACTTTCATATTTACTCCTTGTGAGAGAATTATTATAAAAGAGGGTTGAAATACCTCTTATCCTTATTGATTATTTTGTGAGGGTGAGGCATTTATTGTTGAGTGAGGCTCAACAGATAAGAGTAAGACCTGTGTAAAATCCCCAAGCTTGGTGAAACTATTATATTGATTAATTTTGATAGTGAAGAAATTCTCGAAGAGGTTTCTTGGGGAGTGGACGTGGGCTTGGCGTGCTGAACTGCTATAAATCTCAGTGTTTGATTTTCTCTCCCTATTTCTCTTACTTTTACATTGATAATTATTGTTCTTTTTTTTATTTGTTAAAATTTGAATATTGTGCTTATTATTTTTAATAACCCAATTCACACTCCCTCTTGGGTTGCCTACCTGAGATAAAAGATTTTTTGTATAGGACTCATTTTTTTGAGATCCAGAATCTGGGCACTCTTCTCTTGACGTTATCAGCTTCTTTTCTATCTTTTAGGAGTACTCCTCCCTTGATGTACTTAATGATTGGATCCATCCATATTAGGCCATGACTAGTGCACAAGATTCGTTGTATGTTTTGCTCTACTTCTGGCAAGATACTAGACTGAGGCAAGAACTCAATTACAATGGTTCTAGTTTCTATCTCTTCCACTACTGAAGCCAAGGTAGCCAGGGCGTCTACGTCGCATTTGTTCCCTGCCTATCTGGACAATTCTAAATTTTCGAAAGGATTTTACCATGTCTTGGATGTTGTTTAAATAGGCTTGCATCCTTTTGTCTCTGGCGACATACTCTCCAGTGAGTTGGTTAACTACTAATTGAGAATCACAGTGTACTGTGAGGTCTTAAATGTTGAGAAGTTTTGCAATTCGTAATCCTGCAAGCAGTGCCTTATATTCTACTTCGTTATTCGAAGCTTTGAACCCTAGACAGATTGCTTGTTCGTGGAGAATCACCCCAGGGGAGAGCAAGGCCACACCAGCTTCAACTCCTTTCAAGTTTGATACACCATCCACAAAGAGTTTTCAGTTGTCCATGTCGCTGACATATAGCTTCCATATTGAATCATTGCCCTATCTTGACTGAGCTTGTTGCCGAGTTTCTATAGTACTAGACTATTGTGATAATGCCAATTCCAGCTTTTGTTTCTCCTTGATCGCTCCATGTTGCTTCCTAGTTTTGGGACTGGTGACATATCAGCTGTAGAACTCTGTTGAGATTGTTTGGTTGAGAATTCTACGATGAAGTCAGCCAGAACTTGGGCTTTGATGGCAGTTCTGGGCTGAAAAGTGATGTCAAATTCCCCTAACTCCATGGCCACTTAGCAATGTGCAGAAAAATTAGCTTTGTCAAAAAGGCTTCGCAAATGATGCTGGGTTATCACTGTGATGAGGTGACCTTGGAAGTAGTGTACAAGCTTCCTAGCTGCAGTCATTAAGGCCATGGCTAATTTTTCCAAGGGCAAATACCTAGTTTCTACACTGTTTAGAGTTTTGCTGATGTCGTAGACCAGCAGCTGGGTGCTTTCCACATGTCTGACCAAGATTGAGCTCATTGTGTGCCCTGACACTGCTAAATATAAGTACATCCTTTCACTCCATTAAGGAGTCGAGAGCAGATGAGGTGAAATGAGGTATTGTTTTAATTCCTATAGTACCTGATCTCACTGTTTATTCCAGTCCACTTCTCCTCTCTTCTTGAGGAACTGAAATAAGGATTTGCATTTGTCTGAGGAGCAACTTATGAAGTGGTTTAGTGTTGCTACCATTCTTGTCAGCTTCTGCACATCTTTAAGCTTGCGAGGTGGTTGTAAGTTGAGGATGACTTTCACTTGCTGAGGGTCTGCTTCGATCCCCCTTCTTGTCACCAAATAGCCTAGAAATTTTCCTGACTCAACACCAAAAGCACATTTATCAACATTTAACTTCAATTTATAGGTTTTGTGGATATTAAACGTGGTCTCCAGGCCTTTTAAATGGTCAGTTTCTAGCCTACTTTTGACAACCATATCATCAATATAAATTTCCATGGTTTTTCCTATCTGGTTAGAAAGCATGGTGGTAACTAGCCGTTGGTAATTGGCTCCAGCATTTTTTAGTCCAAAAGGCTTCACCTATAGCAATACAACTTTCATGGAGTTATAAAAACTAGTTTTTTTCTTGGTCTAGCTCATTTATTGCTATTTGGTGATAGCCCCTATAGGCGTCCAGAAAACTCATTCTAGCGTGCCTAGAGGTGTCTACCAGTTGGTCAATCCTTAGTAAGGGAAAACAGTCTTTAGCTCAGGCTTTATTAAGGCTTGTGAAGTTTACACATACCCTTCATTTTTCTTTCTTTTTCTTAACAACGACAGTGTTAGACAACCAAGTGGGGTAGTGTACTTTTTTTATGGCCTTTGTGTCTAGGAGTCTTTCAACTTCCTCAACTACTGTATCAATGTGGTCTACATGAGACCAACTTTTTTGAATTACTGTTTTATATACAAGATCAACATTAAGACAAGAACTAATAATATTGGGATCTATTGCTGGTATCTCATAAGGTGTCCAAGCGAAGACCTCAATATTATCCATTAAAAACATAAAAAGGAGTTTTTTTTTTATCCTGCTCAGACAGAGAAGATCCGAGCAGGAAGTACCTTTTTGGATTGTCAGGTGATAGCTGGATTTTAGGGAGTTCTTCTATCATGCACTCCTCTGGATCCTTTCTAATCTCCCCCAGAACTTTTGAGTCTGGAATTTAGACTGACTAGACTTGTTTCTAACCCAGCTTAACTTCTTTCTACCCCAAGGCGAGCATTAAACAACGTCATGAGGATACTTGGTCCCCTCGAATGGTTTCAATCCCTCCCTCATTATTAAAAAATTTTAGGGCTTGGTGAAGTGTGAATTGAACTGCTTTAAGCAAGTGTAGCCACGGTTTGCCTATAATAGCATTGTATGGTGAGGGCACATCTACGACTAGAAAACATACTTTAAGGCGTACAGATCCTATTTTGACTGGTAGTGTCACCTCTTCAATCGGCCAAATCGAGTTTAAGTTGAAGCCTAGTAGTGGCGAATCAACCTTCTTGAGATCCTGATCCTTGAGGCCCAAACTCTAGTATAGTTTATAGTACATAATTTTGACTGCGCTGCCTTCATCAACTAGTATTCTCTCTACCCCAAATCCATCCATGTCCTATTTAATAATCAAAGCATCTGAGTGGGGTTGGACCAACCCTTGCATGTCTTCTTCAGAAAAGGAAATGACTGGGCCTTTGGGGCTAGCCTCGATCCTTGGCCTTTTGCTTCCCAAGGAATACTCTACTTTGTAAACCTCCCCGAGATGCGCTGCTTTCTACATCTCTCTCATGGCCTATGCTACTTTGTCTGGGTGTGCAACTCCATGGATCTCTTAGGTGCTTTACTATAGCATCAGTCCCTTCATGTTGATTGTTCTGCCTATTCCATTGCTATTCTCTCAGGAACTCGTTCAGATGCCCAGCGGTTGTCATCTGATCAAGATATCGTTTGAATGAAAAGCAGTCTTCCGTCATGTGCCCTACGTCATTGTGGTATGTGCACTTTGCCATCTAGTTTCGTACCTTTGGATCCCCTTTCATTTTGGCTGGCCACTTGAACTAGGGCATATTTTTAATCTTTGGAAGCATTTTCCAAATCAGGAGTCTAAACACAATTTAAATTACGTAATCTATGTCGTTCTTTTTAACGGTCTAACTTTTAGCCTCCCTTGCCTCCTTAACACTAGTATGCTATGTGCTGGTTTACGTGCTACCCTGTGTTGTAGACTTCTGGTCTTCCTTAAGCTTACTGTATCAATGGATCCTGAACTGCAAGTCCGTGACAGTTTTGGGCGAGGTCTTGGGTTAATGACTGCCATAGCTTGTCCTTTGGTTGGAGTCCTTGCCTGAAAGTTGAGATTGCCACCTTATCTAAGTAATCCTCTTTTATCTCATGAAAAGTTTCCTAGTAAAGTTGGGCATACTGCTTCATGGTCTGATCCTCTGTCTTCTTTAGTGCCATGAGTGTGTCCAGTCCCTTTGCCCTTTGGCTATTTTCTATGAATCATTCAATAAACTTATCAGCCAACTGTTTGCAACTATCAATAGATCCCACCTGGAGCTTGTCATACTAAGCGCTGGCTATTCTGCCCAGACTAAAAGTGAAGATTCGCCACATAAGTGCCTCGTTCTCGTTCCAGAGGGCTATGGCGTAGTGATAGTGGTGCAGGTGATCTAAGGAGTCTGATGTTCCATCATAGAGTTCAAACTTTGGGATATTGAACTTTTTTGGTTGTTCTACCGTGGAAATCCTCTTTGTAAATGGTGACACTAGTAGGATCGGTCTCCTATCAGTTGCTCTAAGAGCAATCCCTTCTGTCTATTTCTGAACAGAACTTCAAATTTTGGGGTCTGGTTATGTAACTTCTTTGGTTCACCATGTACTCATCTTCCATAGAGCCTTGTGGCTGATAATCTTGCCACTAACGACCTTGCGACCTGGCCTACCCCGTGGGTTATTCTGTCCTGATATTTCCATGACTGATCTAGAGTGCCGTCTGGTCTGGTCCTAGGTTACCCTCTCCCGTCTCCAGGTGTTAAAAAATGCCCTCATGTCCTTTATAGGGAAGTCGAAACTCTGAGCAGAACTTGACCTCCTTGAACATTTTTCTCATGCTACTTCCCTTTTGTGTAGAAAAGATGTTATGTTGTCTGAATAGGTGTATTCCTTTGTTTGATATTCCTTTCGTTTGGAAGAGGTCTAGCGGTGCTCGTCAGATAGGGTAGACTACTTGCCACGTGACTAGTTTCGCTAGCCCTACGGGTTAATGCAGGTCTCGGGTTTGCCTCAGTCTGCGTCCTCCTCTTAGATCGTTCTGAATGCCTTTTTCTTGAGGGGTGAGAGCATCCCTCATTTTTCCCTTGAGGCACCAATGGTTGGTTGTGGTCTTGCTTCATGGCCCTGACTTAGTCAACAAACTCCTTAAGCTGTTGGTTCATGGCACATATGGTTCGATCACGGCTAGCTAATTCTTGCGCCTAATAGTTGCTTTTTGAGTTTTCAATGACGAACAGGTTTTTCTCTTCTTCTTCACATTGTTCCTATGATGTTCTAACATTCAGAGGACACATTTGTTGGCTTGGGTAGAGGTTCCCATCATGTTTATCCTCAATAAATAGGTTAGTGTCTTCCACTGCTATGGATAATCTGGAATCTCAGCAAGTGGAACTAGGCTTTTGGTTACAGAATTCCCACAGATGGCGCCAAATTGTGGTGGGTAAAAATCAAACCACTTAGGCTGCGGCAGTGACGCGGTGGAGATAGCTCGATTCTTGACCTGAAAAACACTTGGATAAAGGTAAAAGGGGTGGCTGGAGCAGCTTGGGGACACCCTCTGATGCCTAAGTCAATGACAGAGGTAGACAAAGGTGCATGATTATCTTAGTGAGGTTCAGGTAGAAGTGTTTACATACCTCTATTATGCTGATTGCTTCCCCTTTTATAGATTGCTTCTACTAACCGTTGTTGGCTGTTATGCTTCCCCCCACTGTTCATGTCAGCCCCATTTTCTTAGGGATTATGCTCCACGAGTTGTGAATTTCTAGGAGTTGGTTGAGCCTAAAATAAAGGGATGTGGATTGACTAGGTCTGCGCCCTTCTTGGGTGCGCTTTCTTCTGCCTCTCTCCTGTCCTTAAAGTTCTCTAGCCTAGTCTGGTCCTAGGCTGCTAGGCCAAACTCAAACTTTCCTGGGTTGACTTTCCACCTTGTTGTCAATCCTGCCTTCTTGCTACCAGCCGAGAAATTCCAATCATGCCCTATGTTGACTCACTTTTTGCCTCCCATACTTGTAATTGTAGTTTGAAAGTTATCTTTTACAATTAATGCAAAGGAAAAAAAATGATAAATTATACTTATAGAAAATTCTATGGTACACAGTGTACACATTCCTCCAAGAGCGTACCATATTCATCCTATTACAATTGTCGTAGTTTTATCACAAAATTTCGTAATATTAATCACAAAATAAGTAATATCACCACAAATTAGCGTAACAAAATGTCTAAAATTTTGTGGTTCATGTAACAAAAGTTTGTTGCTTGGTTATAACATTTTTTGTTACTTCAATTTGTGGCGAGGTTATGTATTTGTGGTTGATGTTACGAAATTTTGCGATAAAGTCACCCCAATTTGTGTAGGGTACATATGGTACACACCCTTAGAGGGATGTGTACCATAGGATTTCTCGTGTATCATATGAGAGGGTAATTTGCATAGTCAAATTGGGCCAAGCTAGATAGAAGCAACTTTAAGGCTTGGGCCGTGTGATGGGCCGAGCTATGCCTTGAAGATAGCTTGGCTTGGGCCGAACAGAGGATTGAACCGGTTAAAGGAGCTTGACCGGACTATCAAATTCCCATATTCTTGGACCTAGCTACTTTCTAATGGAGGTCAATGCTTTGACCAAGCTATAGTGGAAGGAATTCGAACGAAACTAGAAGTGAAGGTTTGACTGAGCTAGGAGGAGAGCCAAACAATGTCAACATTGTGACGCACTGTGCAAACATTGCATGGCGCTGTGTGTTGCATGGCTAAGCCAGTGAAGGACAGAGCAAAAGTAGCCAGGTTGCACGGCGAAAAGCCGAGCAAAGAGTTGTGTGATCTCACTTGGCTAGCAGTAATGAGGGTGTTAAAGGATAACCATTATCCTTTAGGAATGTGATTCTAGGAGGACTCTACAAAGGAAAGTTAGAATCCTATTAGAATTGTGCCATGCAGAATCTACAAAAGCTCATACCAAACTCTATTCTCAGGTATTGCAATTCTAACTCCTTGATTCATAGAGCTTTTGCTTCCTTAGTCTACTTGCTGAGTTTGGCATCAGAGGGGTTTCCGGTGCCCGCTAGCTCATGTTTGTGATTTCAGGTGGTACAACGATGTTTAAGGAGCCCAAACTTGATCAACAGGATTATACAAGTGAAGATTATTTTGTGCTTGTACAACTGACGCCGTCTATGGGAAGCTCGGAGAACTTACCTTTTGATCAAGTTTTCCTTCAGTAATTTTTAATGGTGCACAATGAAGATCTGCCATAATCCGCTATTGATGGCCAAACGCCAAAAGTGAACAGGAGGCATGATGATTTGCTTCATGCTCTACCCATGTTGGACTTAAACCCTCAATGACGGAACCCTCACAAGGGCGAGCGAGAAAAACGGAGTTTGAGCCCTCGCCACTTTTAAAGCCTAGATGGACAAAGGTGAAGGATAGATACCTAGGTTTTGGAGGATTGTGTGAGTAAGACGAGTTGATAAGGAAGATGGCAACAGACATGGAGGCTTTGAAGCACCAGGTGAAAGGCAATGCATCACTAGATTGGAGATCCATGAGGGACGAACGCGATCTCGTCATTCTGGAGATCGAGATGGTTATGCCACGCCCACATACTCTGGAAGTAGAAGCCTCAGGATAAGCAACACCCAGTCAAGGACTTCCAGAACTCGTTACTCCAAGTCTGAGAGGAAGAGGTCTGAAAGGTCATACATTGAGGGGAGTAGTTATCAACCCTCGCGCACTCATCTGACATCTTCGCGATACACAGAGTTTCCCAAATCGGAAGATTTATGAACAATTTTGGAAGAAAATGCACGAAGCAGAGTAGTTGCCTAGGCGCAGGACCCTCAAAGGGTATTTGTTTTATAGCGATTGGCTTCTAGGACGCTGTAGCTCGACTTTTTCGCGACCCCTTTTGAAAGACGAATAAGCCCTACTGTATCAGACTCTCGCGGTTTTGAATATGATTCCACAAGTGCAATGTGAAATAGATAATCACCAAAGAGTCCCAACCCGGCAAATCTTTTAGAAAATCGGTTTTGAATCAAATTGCAAAAAAATAGACTGCTTTGCTAGATACAGAGTCACAACCTAAATATTTTTGGGAAATTTAGGAAACCCATGACTCGTGCCAAAGGCCACGTGTCCATCATCACCAAGATTGTCTTGGCTCAGGAACTTAGGTACGAGAGGGGAAGGTCATGAATTGAGCACCTCCACTCGCCCGATCAAAGATCGGTCTCTACTAATCATGATATGAATCTTATTTACATTGTATGCTCTTGTTCCAATTTATTAGGCTAGCATTACTATGTAATGCGCACACACACAAGTATTGACTAATTTGGAAGAATTGGAACACTTTGATTTATGTTTGTTTGCAAAATTGTTTCGAATATGTACCACTTGAAAAAGTGATCGTATATAAACATTACTTAAATTATTCCAACTCAAGCAACTAGCCTTCATCCACAGACATTCAAAATAGTTTATAGCATTTAAGCACTTAGCCACATGTCAAGCATGCTAAACATGGCAAACAATCACACGCATGTGATATGCTAAAGCGAGTAAAGGCTCATCTAGTACTCCAAGCCAAAAAGAAATGAGTTAGAAAAATGCATGATTCCTAACTATGCAATATGACTAATACAACACATGCGATATGCAATTAATAGGGTCGGCTACTAATATGGCATATGAATCAAGTAAATAGCATGCGGTCTAAGCACGTATTCAAAAAAGTATTTAAACGACAATGTAAGTTAGAATGATGAACCGAGCCTCAGTGCATGCAATACAAGTGGATGCAAACATGAAGTATGTTAAACAAAACATGATGCCTTAAACTAACCATCATAAGCTAGTAAATTAAAGGGAGAAAGACGTGGGGTTGGAAGACATACACATTATTACAACATTGTGCTCTCACGAAGGAGAGTCCGAATGAACTAACTAGCTAACTAATTAAAGCTAAGCTAATTAAGCTAACTATTACAAACCGAAATGGATAATTAGCTAAACTACTCAACTTATTATTACAACAAATTAATTAACTATTCTAGCTAATTAAAATAATTACAAGATGAAATCAAACAACTAGTTAACTAACCAATTAATTACAACACTTTACAAAATTAATCAGAATTGAAATCTTTTGGCCTTTTGGCCTGCTCTTTCTCATCAGTAATCAACCCTTGTTTCATGGCGTTTTCAATCTGAACCCCTATCTCATGGAGCTCAGTAAATGTGAACAGAGGTAGGACGATCATTTTCTAAAGCAACTTCCCGTAAAGATTATGGACTACTATTTTTATCTGGTCTTTCTTGGAAGGTCGTGTGGTCATCATTGAAGCCTTAGCCCTCTATCTCGTTACGAATTCTGAGAAGCCCTCATTCGGCTCCTGGTGCGTTGTCTTGAGACGAGATCACAAGTTGTGACCTCGATTTGTGTGTTGTATGAGTACTGAGCAACAAAGGCTTTAGCCATTTCCTCCCAACTCTGCTTTATAGAATCCTCCAGCTTTACATACCATATAGCTGCTATTCCTGACATGGTACGACCAAAGAGAGAGAGCTTCTGTAATCTGGTCAGGCCCATCAACAACAGGATATCTGAAAACAGCCAAAGATGAACCATAGGGTCTCCAGAGCCGTCGAATCGATGAATGTGTGACATTTTGAACCGATCTGGCAATGTCATTGCAGAGTCGGTATACCCATCTTCTATGTTGGGAATAGAATTAACACCTTGTGCTCGTTTGAATAGCTTCTCTAGCTTGTTGACCTTAAGCACAGGTCAACCTCAAATTCAAATGGAGCCTCAGTTTGATACACAAGTGTTTTAGAGGCTTGTGATGGGATTGGCTCTGTTGGATTGCCCTGATTTTTAGCATGGGCGGTGGCTTCGGCTGCTGGGATACCTGTAGAAAGTGCATGAGATACAGAAGCTGCTAGTAGCTGTTGTTGTTGTTGCAACCTGTTTATTACCTCAACCTGATGTGTTGTGACCTCGGCCTGACGAGCAGCGTCTTGTTGTAGAGTTTCAATTGTTTGCTGAAGGTGATGGATCAATTCCTCCATACTGACTGGGGGATACTGTGCCATCAGAATTGGCGAGTGATCTCAGACTAGATGTAGAAGACTATCCCTGAGCCTAAATAGATGCAGGTGAAGTGAGGGGTGACTATTGTAGAAACTAGACCGATGAACTCTACCTGACTCTCCTTCGTTTAGTAACTGGTGGGAGCGAAATAAACACGGGTTGTCTCCTAACAAGATCTCCGGCTTTGCAAAGCCTTATGACTCGAGTCCAGAGTACTTAGGGGATATTCGAACTTTCCGAAGCTATGGTGTTATACTACCTAGCAAAAGAAATAATGCAAAAAAGAAAGTAGTAATCAGAAACCGCATAACATCTCAGCTACTGATGTTAACAACACATAGATGTAATCAAAGTTGTAGGACTCCACTCAACACTGAGTTTTGCCCCCAAAAATGGATACCCAACTTGTAATTGATACATACATTCTTGTACAGTTTCACTATAAAGCATATACCAATTAAGCGAGAGCCAAAACACCCCTAGGAGGGGGTAGGGTTACCCTGTCCTAGTTTCGTCAGGAACTAGGGTTCACTATTCAAATAAAGCAGTTTCATGCAATCCTATATTCGGGTAAGCATCCTGTTTTAGTTTGGAACAGTCTCTATATCTTTTTGATATGTAACTAGGCCAAATGGTCAGAAGGGTACCTCAGCAAGACTACCTAATATACCTCTCACACCTAACACCGAGAAGTGAAAGGAGGATCAAACGGTACATCGATAGTCCAGATCCAAGGGTTGTGTTCCTATTGTGGCAAAGCCTGTGACCGGTTAGCCTTTTAGCAAGCTTTTAAGGCAAGCCTCTGGCAAACCGTCCAGGAATAGCAGATGGCAAATATAGTGACTTAAACGCACCAATGCTAATGCAATACAAAGAAACATATAAGTGTAGATAAAATTTCATGTCACGAATTTCAAGTCAAGTTCTCTAATTTCCCCAGCAGAGTCGCCAGAAACTGTAGCTCGAATTTTTTGCGCCCCCTTTCGAAAGATGAATAAGCCCTACAGTATCGGACTCCCGCGATTTTAAATCTGATTCTACAAGTGAAATGTGAAATAGATATTCACCAAAGAGTCCAAATCCGACAAATCTTTTGAAAAATCGATTTTGAATCAAATTGCCAAAAATGGATTGCTTTGCCATATACAGAGTCGCCACCTAAATATTTTTGAGAAATTTAGGAAACCCATGACTCGTGCTAAAGGCCACGTGTCCATCATCACCAAGATTGTCTTGGCTCGGGAACTTAGGTACGAGAGGGGAAGGTCATGAATTGAGCGCCCCCACTCACCCGATCAAAGATCAGCCTCTACTAATCATGATATGAATCTTATTTACATTGTATGCTCTTGTTCCAATTTATTAGGCTAGCATTACTATGTAATGCGCACACACACAAGTATTGACTAATTTGGAAGAATTGGAACACTTTGATTCATGTTTGTTTGCAAAATTGTTTCGAATATGTACCACTTGAAAAAGTGATCGCATATAAACATTACTCAAATTACTCCGACTCATGCAACTTGCCTTTATCCACAGGCATTCAAAACAGTTTATAGCATTTAAGCACTTAGCCTCATGTCAAGCATGCTAAACATGGCAAACAATCACACGCATGCGATATGCTAAAGCGAGTAAAGGCTCACCTAGTACTCCAAGCCAAAAAGAAATGAGTTAGAAAAATGCATGATTCCTAACTATGCAATATGACTAATACAACACATGCGATATGCAACTAATAGGCTCAGCTACTAATATGGCATATGAATCAAGTAAATAGCACGCGGTCTAAGCACGTATTCAAAGAAGTATTTAAACGACAATGTAAGTTAGAATAATGAACCGAGCCTCAGTGCATGCAATACAAGTGGATGCAAACATGAAGTATGTTAAACAAAACATGATGCCCTAAACTAACCATCATAAGCTAGTAAATAAAAGGGAGAAAGACATGGGATTGGAAGACATACACATTATTACAACATTGTGCTCTCATGAAGGAGAGCCCGAATGAACTAACTAGCTAACTAATTAAAGCTAAGCTAATTATTACAAACCGAAATGGATAATTAGCTAAACTACTCAACTAATTATTACAACAAATTAATTAACTATTCTAGCTAATTAAAATAATTACAAGACGAAATCAAACAACTAGTTAAACAACTAGTTAACTAACTAATTAATTACAACACTTTACAAAATTAACTAGCTACAACTAATTAATTACAAAAAATATCTAAGCTAAATATTTAAACTTAAACATGCTCGGTACGCGAGGAATGCTCATGCACGTGCTCGGTTTCCACCCGAAAAGGCCATTGTTTTGCTTCTAGAAGGTCTCTGTTGCACAGTAGAACACTTACACGTTTGTACACCTCCAGAATAGCTCTGCTCTGCTAAAACAACACACTGCTAGATTTTGCATTGGTGGTCGGCTGGCTGGCCATGAGTGATGGCCGGCCAGCCACCAAAGGTAGCCTGCCGGCCACTGCTACACAGTTCATCTTGCTGCAACAGAGAACAAACAGAGCATGCACAAGGTATTCTCAAGGGTTTGTTTGCACAATTCACCCTTCCTTATCATGAACAGATCAAAGGAGAGACAAAATTTAGTTCACAAACCATCAACTCAAGCAATTCCATTGTATGATGGCTTATGAACCAAAGTGTGCAAGTTTAATAAATGCAACAAAATAAGACTCTAATCTCCTCCCTTTCATTAGTTGATCAAGGGAAGTGGTGACTTTGAAAACTTGAATCATTTCATTACTAATGAGTATGAAATGCCTCAAGCTTCCATGTGTTCAATTAACGTCCGATTGAACACAAAACCAAATTCTTATCTTGCACCATTTTAGTCTCATTTTAATTACTTCATTTTAATCACCAACCATCCTTTAAATCATTAAGTCTAATGGTGAGTTTAAGTCCTCTAATGGAAAGAGGGCTCAAACCAAGTGTTGGTTTAGGCATGAAAGAGACATCATACCGTTGGTAATGAATCTCAAAGGGATTAAACCATTAAGCATGACACTTTAATCTCATGCTTAAACAATCAAGTAGTTTGAAACCACTTTCAAAGAAAAACAAAAGCCAAGAAAGGAGGGAGGTTGCAGAGGTGATTAAAAGTGATCACAAGTATGGAAAGCCATAAATAAATGTAATCAACACAAATAAGGTGGTGTCTAAGGCGTAGAACATCAAACTCATGAGGACAATTACACTATAAGCATGCAAAACAAAGCTCAAATGCAACTATCAACCAAAAATAGTGCTAAAACAATCTAAAAATAGTCCTAAAATAGTCCTAAAACATGCTGGACTTAAGATAAAAATAGTTAGATTAATATGCTAAAACATGGAGCATGCTAGACTAGTAAGTAAAATGGAAGGAGGGGAGGCTAACCTGTCCAATTTTGGACTTCAAAACATGATTTTAGCTACTGAAATAGCTCTAAAAAATAGTGTTTAAAAGCTCCAAAAAAAAAAAATGGTGTAAACATAGGAAACACAAGGGAAAAGGCCTTCAAAACAAGGTGCAAAGAAGGGTGGAGCACCCCCCAACCTTTATTGGCCTTAAAACCCAAGTTTCAGCCCAAAAATACAGAGTTTTTACAGCCCAAAAATAGTTGGAAAATAGTAAGAAAAATGGTAGTTGGAAAATAGTTGCAAGTAAAGAGGCAAAGCCTTATACCTCTTGAAGAGGAAATCAATTCCAAGCAATAAAACCAAGCAAACACACCCTCAAGAGCCCTAACAAAGCTCAAAGACACCTCAACTCAAAGATGGAGAGGTTTGGTTAAGAGTGTATAGGCAAAGGTGAGGGATATGTAAGCAAGAGTGTAGAAATTTGAAAGAGAGAGAGAGAATTATAGAGAGAGGAAAAAAAATTTGCTCCAAAATTTTTCTAACCTTGAAACATGAGAGGGAGGCCCTCTATATATAGAAAACATGAATTTCCCTCATAAACAACCAGCCATACACGTGGGAGCAGATGTATGTATCTGTGCAAATAGTTGGCACAACTGTCACAAAATATCTGCAAAAGACTTTGCGCCGGCCATCACTGTTGGCCGGGAGGCCACATCAGTGGCCGACAACCAAAAGTGATGGCCAGCAGCCCACCAAGGGTTGCAGGCTTGAAAGTCTCAAGGTTCGGTCTAAAAACAAAGGCAACAGGGGTATAGGGTTTGAAAGGCTCAAAGCTGTGGCATTCCATTGAGGACTTCGAGCACTTGATAAGAATATAAACTCATCATTGGGTGTGCAAGTGATGACATCCAAGTCGTAAGGGCCGTAAAAAATGGGGTGTCTACAGATGCATGGAAGCGTCGATGTCGTAATACCAATGTTGCACCTTGTCTATGAGCCATCAAACAGAGGGTTGGCAAGATTGTAGAGCTTGCTATTCGTTCCAAGGATAGATAATGCACCTTTGCCTTTAGACTTTAACCAGCCTAAGTTCATGATCTACGATAGGAAATCAGATCCTTACATGCATCTTAGCCACTTTCGACAAGTGATGGCTATTCAAATGCGAAACGATACTTTGATGTGTATTTTGTTTTCGTCAAACCTTAGGGATCTAGGCTTGACTTGGTTTGAGAGTTTGTTATTGCTTCCTGGGCGTAGCTTGTAGAGGCTTTTGTTACTAGGTTCAAAACAAACACCAAGACACTTGTGGAAGTCGACTAATTGCTCGCCATTTACATAGGCGAGAAGGAGAAGCTAAAGTCCTACAACAGCAGGTATTGGGAGACATTCAACCAAATTGGTGAATACCCCACCAACCTAGCTATTGTCTAGTACAAGTGCGGACTTCTAGTGGGGCACAGATTGAGGGACTCCATGACAATGACTCCACCTCTTACCATAGAAGCCTTGATGGAAAAAGTGCACCAACATGTCAAGGTTGTGGATGATAGCGCCCACGCAAAGGTAAAGTGTGGCACAACAGCGATGACAGACAAAACGACTTTGGCCAAAGTTAACATAGTTGGAAAGAAAGAAAGGCCGAACTACAACAACTGCGATGACCCTCCCCAAATTAATGAGGAAACTAAAGTGAGGAAGTTGAAGGTTCGCACTACCATCACAACGGTTTTTAAGAAGCCCATCTACTGAATCCTCACCAAGATACGCGATGAACACTTTGTTTAAAAGCCTGCCAAATTAGGAGAAGCACAAAAGGCTCTGATGAAAGGTATCAGTGCACTTTCCATGACGAAGTCAAGCACCAAATTAAAGATTGCACAACATTAAAGTAGCATCTGGAAGAATCGGTGGAAGCAAGCCACTTGGACTATTATATTGAGAGGGGAGCTCGGTCAGCCCCCTAAGACCGCAACATGCCAGACGGAATACCAGTAGATGGTCCACCTCAAGGTGTGATTAATGTGATCCATGGCATCATGGAGCTTGAGCGAATCTGCAAGCTCAGAGGGATAATAAAAAAGGCAGAGCACATGAGGGAGTTGTTAAGTGTTTAACCGACAATGAAGAAGGGCAAGACAAAAGCAAAGAATGTAATCTTTTCCTCCAATAAAGACCTAGCAAGGTTATAGAACCCCTATAACGACGCACTAGTGGTTACTTTGCACCTTAAGAATTTTGACATCAAGAGAATTTTGATTGATCAAGGGAGTTCATGCAAAATAATGTACTATGAAACCTTCAAGCAACTAAAATTGGATGACAGAGACTTCGCGCCAGCTACATCTCCCTTGATGGGTTTTAATTCTATACCAGAATGGCCAATTGGCAAGATTATTTTGCTAGTCAAAGCTGGCTCGATGGTCAAACAAGTGGAGTTTTGGGTTTTAAAAGTCTCATCCACTTATAACATCATTCTTGGGAGAGCATGGTTGCACACCATGTGGGCTGTAGCGTCAACCTACCACCAGGTAATTTGGTTCCCAAACATAGCT
The DNA here is from genome assembly GCA_030407325.1 of Camellia japonica. Classification (NCBI taxonomy): domain Eukaryota; kingdom Viridiplantae; phylum Streptophyta; class Magnoliopsida; order Ericales; family Theaceae; genus Camellia; species Camellia japonica. Next base: position 112,745,037 of record JAPPVO010000003.1, read on the forward strand.
GGTACAATTGAAGAGCTCTTGGGAGACCAAATCATGTCAAAGCAATGCTTCGTGACAATAAATGGCAGCGATACTGCCAAAGGGTTCATGTAGTTGGTAGAAGAATCGGAAAGCAATGAGATGTTTGGAGACGTTGGCAAGGCGGCCGAACAGAAGGCCGTGGAAGATCTGGTGGAAGTGAGGATTGATGAAAGCGACCCAAAAAAGTTTTTCTTCCTCGGCTCATCTTTGTCCAGCACTGAAAGAAAGAAGGTCATGGATTTTTTGATCTCCAATCTCGAAGTGTTTGCCTGGACGCCATACGACTTGCCTGGCATTGATCCAAACTTTATCTGTCATCAACTCAATGTTAACCTTACTGCCATACCAGTCATACAAAGGACTAGCAGATCGGCTCTACACCATGCCGAAGTAATGGTTGAGGAAGTGGACAACCTACGAGAGACAAAAGTGATCAAGGAAGTTCATTATTCAAAGTGGATTTCAAACACGGTGATGGTGCCTAAGAAAAAGGGCAAATGGCATGTTTGTGTGGACTACAAAACGGTCAACAAAGCGTGCCCAAAGGATATCTTTCATTTGCCAAGGATTGATCAGCTTGTGGACCTAACTGCAGGTCACAACAGACTTAGCTTTCTTGATGCATATCGTGGATACCATTAGATTGCTATGTATAAACCAGACTAGAAGATCACATCCTTCATAACTCCAAGAGGGTTGTACTGTTATAAGGTCATACCCTTTAGCCTAAAAAATGTAGGGGCCACATTTCAATGAATGGTCACTAAGATGTTAGCCCCATTGTTAGGCAAAACAATGGAAGTTTTCATCAATGACATGATGATTAAGAGCAAGGATGAGTTAGACCATCTCAACAACCTAGTAGAGATGTTCCAAATTTTGAAGACTCACAAGCTGCGGCTAAATGTGTCCAAGTGTGCATTTGGTGTGATATCAGGCAAATTTCTAGGCTTCTTGGTGACCAACCGTGGCATAGAAGCAAATCCTTCCCAAATCAAGGTCATTCAAGAGCTTGAAAGGCCAAACATAGTTAAGGAGTTGCCGTACTTGACAGGGTTAACCGTCACACTGAATCAGTTCATAAGTCGATCGTCAGACTGGTGCAGACCATTCTTCTAGGCGCTTAAGGAAAAGTTCGAGTGAGACAAAGAATATGACCAAGCTTTGAAAATCTTGAAGGAATACTTATCTTCTCCACCACTTTTAGTGATCCCAGTACTTGGAGAAGAGCTATACTTGTACCTTGTAGTCTCCCAGCACGCTGTTAGTGCGGTGTTGGTGCGTGCAAGAGAAATACAACACTTGTCCATCTTTTATGTAAGCAAGACAAAGCTGGGCTCCGAAACAAGATACTTTCCACTAGAAAAGCTGGCCTTAGCTTTAATCATGGCATCAAGGAAGTTACCACACTTGTGATACCCCTGTTCCGAAATATGCTAATTGGTCCTTAATTTGAATATGATTATGTGTTTGATATGATTTCATGTGCCATTTTGTGAATACATGTGATTTTGAAGTTCTATCTGTCCACCGTAGGAATATCTGTTTGAGTAATTTGCTTTGGAAATTAAATTGGGGGCCTTATCGGCCACAGAACCCAAAATTGATTGCGCCATTGTGATTAGCGTAATTTTTAGAGCCTACGGTGAAATTTAATTGAAAAATTGATTTGGACTAGATTAAGTTGATTAAATTAATGGATTAATGCCCAATTATTCTATATTATTATATTATGACTTAGTGGGGCACTATACACTCAAAAATACACCCTCCTTGTCATTCCTCTTGGCTGAATTAAACTCAAGAGATAGAGAGGGGAGTCAGCTAGAGAGAGGGAAAGGAGGAGAGTTGGATGTTTGGCTCAAATTTGTGAAGAATTGGAGGATTAACCTCAAGAAATTGCCATAGTTTGGAAGATTGAGCCTCTAGGTAAGCATTTGGTCTTGAATTCATGAGTTTAAGTTATGATTTTGTATGTCCAAAGCTAATTAATGGTCAAGAGCATGTTTTGAGTTTATTTTGTTGAATTGGAGGACCATATATGCATGCATGTATGAAATTGTTTGGAACTTACATAATTGAGCTTGAAATCTGTGTAAATTTGTAGTTAAAGCTCATGTGTGATCACCATTGGTGTTATCTAAGTTGAGAATGAGAGCTAGACATCACATACATGTACAATCCATGAGGATAAGAGCTTTGAATGCATGAAGGTGTATGATGGAAGGGAGTTTAGTGTTAATTTGAAACATGCATGTGTTTAATTCTTGAAATTGAGCTCCATGATGATATGTTTTGGCATTTGCACCATGTTAGTACATAAATATATGAAGTTTGAGCCAAAAATCTTGATTTGAGACCTTTGAACATCGAATTTGAACTCCAAGAACAGTTCTGGAATTTCCAGAAAGTTTGAACGCCGCTCGAGCGGGGAAACCGCCGCTCGAGCGTGAATTTCGTGCTCCCAGCACTTTTTTGCAGACTTGGTGTCCGCTCGAGCGGAGAATTACACGCTCGAGTGGGGGAGCTTTATTGATAGGCCTTCCGCTCGAGCGCCAGAATACACGATCGAGCGTATTTTTCATGCAACCAGTACTTTTGCAAACCTTAAGGGTCCGCTCGAGCGAGGACTCTGTCTTCTGAAAATCTGAAAATGCATTCTATGTTCTGTTTTCTGTTCCCTTTCACTTCTAAGCACTCTTAGGCATACATTAAGCATTGTAAATGAGTTAAAGAGATAAGAATGAAGCCTAAAGAGGAATATGTGAATTAACGAACGGATTGAATTGTTGGTGACCCTTTTGTGTTCATGAAATGTGTAGGGTCAAGCTCCGGGGCAAATCCACAAGCCGATCACTGTGAGTAATATCTTAATAAGATATTTGAAATACACTGTTGTCCAATTGTTTACACTTATGTAAGTCTTATAAGTTCATTAGTTGAATGGTGGACAACGATTGATATGAATAATTGGGCCAAAGGCCGATTGATGTGAATGATTGGGCCAAAGGCCGATTGATATAAATAATTGGGCCAAAGGCCGATTGATGCGAATGATTGGGCCAAAGGCCGATTGATATAAATAATTAGGCCAAAGGCCGATTGATGCGAATGATTGGGCCAAAGGCCCATTGATATAAATAATTGGGCCAAAGGCCGATTGATGCGAGTGATTGGGTCGAAGGCTGATTGGCTGATTTGACATGAATGATTGGGCCGGCCGATGGATACGAATGATAGACATGGATGATCGGGCCGAAGGCCGATGGATATAGATGATTGGGCCGAAGGCCATTTGCTGTATTGTTTCAATGATTACTTATATATATTCTCCTCATCTGATATTATTCACTGGGCATTCGCTCACGCTCATTCATGTACATGTAGGTGAGCCAAGGGACGTCCAGAACCAGCCCCGGTGAACTTGTGAGAAACAGCTTAAGTTTTGAGGAGTCAGCCCAAACGTCTCACGCACGAGACTGTCTTCGCCTTTGATCTTGTTTATAGTTTTGCTATATTGGCGAATACGTTGGTCTACTTTTGTATATAAGACTTGGGTTTGACTAACTCAAATCTGTATGATCCTGTATGTACAGCGTTTCGTGTTAGCACATATTTGATGTGAGTTATTAACATACAAATGTTTGGAATGTTGTGGTGTGCATTTAAGCACGGCTCTATGGACAAAGTTTTTGAATTGCTTCCGTTTGGCCCCTTTATCTCTGATGAGTTTTCCTTTATTTGAATTGAGGCCGTAGGTAATCGCACGATTACTGGCCGGTTATGGCCTTAACCCATAGGGGCGGGTTCGGGTCATGACAGAGTGGTATCAGAGCACGAGTTAATAACTCACACACTTGTCCAAAAGAGCAATAAGCGTCTAGAAAAGATCTAGGATGCATTCATAGTATGAATTTGAAAGCACCAAGTGTATGCATAAATGTTTTGATATGAACGACTATGTGCCATAAGTTCTGATTTGTCTACGTCGTAAATTATCTGGATGTGTATGCTCTTTAATATACGCATACTTGTAAATCTTTTGCATAAAATATATTTGCATGAAATATAATGCAAGTTTAATCAGATGGTGAGAACAAGAGGCGATGAGTTGGAGGAGTCATCTACTGCCAGAATAGACAGAATGGAAAGATTGCTACAGGAACTGGCAGAAGCCTTGAGACAGCAACAGGAGTGGCAACAACAGTGGCAACGACCACATCCGCCACCTCCGCCTCCAGCACCCCCTGTGCCAGATAATCAGAATGATGACCGAATCATAGCCCTCACCAAAGAGTTCGAGAAAATGAAACCCCCACAGTTCCATGGTGGACTAGATCCTCTGAAAACTGAAGCTTGGGTCCTAGGCATCGAAAAACTGTTTGAAGTATTCCCATGTTCAGAGGCACAGAAAGTACTTCTAGCCACCTTTATGCTAGAGGACGAAGCGAGAAGATGGTGGATGTTGATGCGTGAGAGTTACAAAGATGCTGATTGGGCAAAGTTTTTAGAAATCTTTTATGACAAGTACTTTCCGCAATGTGTCCGGGATAGGAAACTGGCGGAATTTATGGAACTGAAACAAGGCAGCATGACCGTAGCTGAGTATAAGGCCAAATTCACCGAATTGGCCAGGTTTGCACCACACGTGATTGACACAGATTATAAGAAGGCGCGACATTTTGAAGGTGGGCTCCGAGATGACATTTTAGAGAGAGTGAATGTCTTGAAGCTGGAGACTTACATTGGAGTATTAGATCGAGCCATAATATCTGAGGCTAATATAGCCAGCCAAACTAAACCCACAACTGATTGGAAGGGTAGCAAAAGACAGGGCTTCTTCTCAAAGAAGAAGTTTTCAAAGAAGCAGAATACGGGCTCCTCGAATACTTCTAATTCTTCCCGAGACACGACCCCGTTGTGTACCACTTGTGGTAATAGGCATCGTGGGGTTTGCTACCATGTGACAGGAGCTTGTTTTAATTATGGTAAGCAAGGGCATATGGCCAGAGATTGCAAGCAGAACCGTGGAAAATTTGCTGCTAGTTCAACAGCATCAGTCCCAAAACCAGGAAATGTTATGGGACCTACTCCCCCCGGAGATACCGTGAGACAGGAGAGAGTTTTTGCGCTTGTCCCGGGTGATACATGGAATGCCAATGTCGTTGTCTCAGGTACCATTTCAATATGTAATCAGGATGCCTTTGTATTAATTGATTCTGGATCAACACACTCATTTGTGACATATACATTTGCATCTAGACTGAAAAGACCCCTAGAGTTATTGCCATATTTGTTGTGTGTGTCTGCTCCATTGGGGGAATCTGTGTTATGTGACTATATATATCGGTTTTGTGACATGCATATTGAGGATGCTACCTTATATGTAGATTTATTGCCCCTGAACTTTAGACATTTTGATGTAATTTTGGGCATGGATTGGTTGACCAAGTATTGTGCCACCATAGATTGTGTGACAAAAAGGGTTGTATTTAAACCACCAGAACAAAAAGAAATTGTGTTTGTGGGTAATGGGGTAGTACCTCCACCTTATTTGATATCTGCAATGAAAGCATGTAAATTGATCAGGAAAGGGTGCCAGGTTATCTGTGCTATGTGTTGACTGAACAACCTGTGAATGATGAATTGAATGATATACCTATTGTTAGAGAATTCCCAGATGTGTTCCCAAATGAATTACCGGGGGAATTGGTAGATAGGGAGATAGAATTTACTATTGAGATTGTGCCAGGCACCCAGCCTATTTCTAAAACTCCCTACAGAATGGCTACTTCTGAAATGAGGGAATTGAAAGATCAGTTGCAGGATCTGCTTGATAAGGGGTTTATCCGACCCAGCACTTCGCCTTAGGGTGCACCAGTGTTATTTGCGAAGAAGAAGGATGGTACTTTGTGCCTGTGCATCGATTATCGGGAATTGAACAAGGTAACGATAAAGAACAAATACCCTTTACCCCGTATTGATGATTTATTTGACCAACTACAGGGATCACAGGTGTTCTCTAAGATCGATTTGAGATCCGAGTATCATCAGCTGAAGGTTAAGGCAGAGGATGTTGAGAAAACCGCATTCAGAACGAGGTATGGTCATTTTGAGTTCCTTGTTATGCCATTTGGAGTGACTAATGCTCCGGCAGCATTTATGGACTTAATGAACAAAATTTTTAAAACCTACCTTGATGAGTTTGTTGTAGTTTTCATCGATGATATTTTGATATATTCCAAAGATAGACTTGAACATGAACATCACTTGAGAACTGTTTTACAAATACTTCGGGAAAGAAAATTATTTGCTAAACTAAAGAAATGTGAGTTTTGGTTGGATGAGGTTGTTTTCTTAGGGCATGTGACCAACAAGGAAGGAATTTCAGTGGACCCGCAGAAAATAGAGGCAATTGTGAATTGGCCTACACCAACTAATGTGACAGAAGTCTGTAGCTTCATGGGCTTAGCTAGGTACTACAGGAGGTTTGTGAAGGATTTTTTGAAATTAGCCGTGCCTCTTACCCAATTGACACGTAAAGGGCAACCATTTGAGTGGAACAGTGAAAGAGAATCAGCCTTTCATGAATTGAAGACGAGATTGACTACTGCACCAATTCTGACATTACCTTCAGGTACGGAAAATTTCGTGATTTTTCAGTGATGCATCTTATAAGTGTTTGGGTTGTGTGTTAATGCAGAACGGAAAGGTTATTGCTTACGCCTCTCGACAGTTGAAGCCACATGAGAGGAATTATCCAACACATGACCTAGAATTGGCCGCAGTTGTTTTTGCTTTGAAAATCTGGCGGCATTATTTGTATGGGGCAAAGTGTGAAGTCTACACGGATCATAAGAGCCTGAAATACTTCTTCACGTAGAAAGAGTTGAATATGCGTCAGAGAAGATGGCTAGAGCTGATAAAAGACTACGATCTAGAGATTCAGTATCACCCCGGGAAAGCTAATACAGTGGCGGATGCTTTGAGTAGAAAATCAACAGGGAGTATGGCTTGTTTGCTTACTGAGCAGAGGGAGATTTTGCAAGACTTTGAAAAGTCTGAAATTGAAATAGTAGTAGGTGAACGGGGCGGACTGATAGCCGCTATTACAGTTGAGCCGGTAATTGTTGATGAAATCAAGCAGAAACAGAAAGAGGATGAGTTCCTCAGAAAGGTCTTTGATGAGTTTGAGACAAGCCCAAAAGCAGAATTTAGCATTGGAAATGAAATGTTGAAATTCCGGAACCGAATATGTGTCCCTGACATCCCGGAACTAAAGAAGAGGGTCCTAGATGAAGCCCACAAATCCGTATTTGCTATGCACCCGGGCAACAATAAAATGTACTAGGACTTGAAACAAACCTATTGGTGGCCTAAAATGAAGAAAGAGATTGCAGAATATGTGTCCAAGTGTCTTCAGTGTCAGCAAGTTAAGGCTGAACATCAGAAACCAGGCGGTCTACTTCAACCTCTCCCTATTCCTGAATGGAAGTGGGAACATGTGACTATGGATTTCGTTGTTGGCCTACCTCGGACTTCTCGAGGTATGGATTCTGTTTGGGTTGTAGTTGACAGACTGACTAAATCTGCACATTTTCTGCCTGTCAAAACTACATTTACTGCTTATAGATTGGCTACTATTTATGTTGATGAGATTGTCCGTTTACACGGAGTTCCAGTGTCTATTGTATCGGATAGAGATCCGAAATTTGTATCTAGATTGTGGAAGAGTTTGCAGGAAGCTATGGGAACAGAACTAAGGTTCAGTACTGCATTCCACCCACAAACAGACGGGCAATCAGAACGAACGATACAAACCTTGGAAGATATGCTTCGCATGTGTGCTTTGGATTTTCAGGGGAGTTGGGAAGAATATTTGCCACTCGTAGAATTTGCTTATAATAATAGCTTGCACTCCAGCATTGGTATGGCACCATACGAGGCTTTGTATGGTAGGAGATGTAGATCACCTATTTGTTGGACAGAGGTCGGGGATAGAGCTTTACTTGGGCCAGAAATTGTGCAAGACACTTCTGAAAAGATCAAAACTATTCGGCAAAGGCTCTAAACAGCTCAAGACCGACAAAAGAATTATGCAGACGTTCGGAGAAGACCTCTTGAGTATGAGGTTGGTGACCATGTGTTCATCCGTGTTTCTCCGATGAAAGGCCAAGTCAGATTTGGGAAAAATGGGAAGTTGTCGCCCCGCTACATTGGGCCGTTTCAGATTTTGGAGAGGCTTGGTCCAGTTGCTTATAGAGTTGCTTTGCCGCCGGGATTCGAGCAGATCCATAATGTGTTTCATGTGCCGATGTTGAGGGGCTACCTCCGAGACCCGTTTCATGTGATTGATTATCACCGGGTTGCTATTGATGAAAATATGGAATATGCTGAATGGCCGGAACGGATTGTTGATCGGCAAGTGAAAGAATTGAGAAACAAATCCATCCCAATGGTGAAAGTGGAATAGAAGGAACACTATGGGACAGATGCCACGTGGGAAAAAGAGGAGGAAATGCGACTACGCTACCCACATTTGTTTCCCGACGAAGGTAAACTAAGTTTGGAGGACCAAACTTCCTATCTGTCCACCGTAGGAATATCTGTTATGAAATATGCTAATTGGTTCTTAATTTGAATATGATTATGTGTTTGATATGATTTCATGTGCCATTTTGTGAATACATGTGATTTTGAAGTTCTATCTGTCCACCGTAGGAATATCTGTTTGAGTAATTTGCTTTGGAAATTAAATTGGGGGCCTTATCGGCCACAGAACCCAAAATTGATTGCGCCATTGTGATTAGCGTAATTTTTAGAGCCTACGGTGAAATTTAATTGAAAATTGATTTGGACTAGATTAAGTTGATTAAATTAATGGATTAATGCCCAATTATTCTATATTATTATATTATGACTTAGTGGGGCACTATACACTAAAAAATACACCCTCCTTGTCATTCCTCTTGGCTGAATTAAACTCAAGAGATAGAGAGGAGAGTCGGCTAGAGAGAGGGAAAGGAGGAGAGTTGGATGTTTGGCTCAAATTTGTGAATAATTGGAGGATTAACCTAAAGAAATTGCCATAGTTTGGAAGATTGAGCCTCTAGGTAAGCATTTGGTCTTGAATTCATGAGTTTAAGTTATGATTTTGTATGTCCAAAGCTAATTGATGGTCAAGAGCATGTTTTGAGTTTATTTTGTTGAATTGGAGGACCATATATGCATATATGTATGAAATTGTTTGGAACTTACATAATTGAGCTTGAAATCTGTGTAAATTTGTAGTTAAAGCTCATGTGTGATCACCATTGGTGTCATCTAAGTTGAGAATGGGAGCTAGACATCACATGCATGTACAATCCATGAGGATAAGAGCTTTGAATGCATGAAGGTGTATGATGGAAGGGAGTTTAGTGTTAATTTGAAACATGCATGTGTTTAATTCTTGAAATTGAGCTCCATGATGATATGTTTTGGCATTTGCACCATGTTAGTACATAAATATATGAAGTTTGAGCCAAAAATCTTGATTTGAGACCTTTGAACATCGAATTTGAACTCCAAGAACAGTTCTGGAATTTCCAGAAAGTTTGAACGCCGCTCGAGCGGGGAAACCGCCGCTCGAGCGTGAATTTCGTGCTCCCAGCACTTTTTTGCAGACTTGGTGTCCGCTCGAGCGGAGAATTTCACGCTCGAGCGGGGGAGCTTTATTGATAGGCCTTCCGCTCGAGCGCCAGAATGCATGATCGAGCGTATTTTTCATGCAACCAGTACTTTTGCAGACCTTAAGGGTCCGCTCGAGCAGGGAAGTCCACGCTCGAGCGGGGACTCTGTCTTCTGAAAATCTGAAAATGCATTCTATGTTCTGTTTTCCGTTCCCTTTCACTTCTAAGCACTCTTAGGCATACATTGAGTATTGTAAATGAGTTAAAGAGATAAGAATGAAGCCTAAAGAGGAATATGTGAATTAACGAACGGATTGAATTGTTGGTGACCCTTTTGTGTTCATGAAATGTGTAGGGTCAAGCTCCGGGGCAAATCCACAAGCCGATCACTGTGAGTAATATCTTAATAAGATATTTGAAATACACTGTTGTCCAATTGTTTACACTTATGTAAGTTTTATAAGTTCATTAGTTGAATGGTGGACAACGATTGATATGAATAATTGGGCCAAAGGCCGATTGATGCGAATGATTGGGCCAAAGGCCGATTGATATAAATAATTAGGCCAAAGGCTGATTAATGCGAATGATTGGGCCAAAGGCCGATTGATATAAATAATTGGGCCAAAGGCCGATTGATGCGAATGATTGGGCCAAAGGCCGATTGATATAAATAATTGGGCCAAAGGCCGATTGATGCGAGTGATTGGGCCGAAGGCCGATTGACATGAATGATTGGGCCAAAGGCCGATGGATACGAATGATAGACATGGATGATCGGGCCGAAGGCCGATGGATATAGATGATTGGGCCGAAGGCCGTTTGCTGTATTGTTTCAATGATTACTTATATATATTCTCCTCATCTGATATTATTCACTGGGCATTCGCTCACGCTCATTCATGTACATGTAGGTGAGCCAAGGGACGTCCAGAACCAGCCCCGGTGAACTTGTGAGAAACAACTTAAGTTTTGAGGAGTCAGCCCAAACATCTCACGCACGAGACTGTCTTCGCCTTTGATCTTGTTTATAGTTTTGCTATATTGGCGAATACGTTGGTCTACTTTTGTATATAAGACTTGGGTTTGACTAACTTAAATCTGTATGATCCTGTATGTACAGCGTTTCGTGTTAGTACATATTTGATGTGAGTTATTAACATATAAATGTTTGGAATGTTGTGGGGTGCATTTAAGCACGGCTCTATGGACAAAGTTTTTGAATTGCTTCCGTTTGGCCTCTTTATCTCTGATGAATTTTCCTTTATTTGAATTGAGGTCGTATGTAATCGCACGATTACTGGCCGGTTATGGCCTTAACCCATAGGGGCGGGTTCGGGTCATGACAACACTACTTCCACGAGTACACTGCGGTGGTGTTGATCGTATTTCCTTTAAAGGCCTTATTCGAAAGGGCAGGCTTTTCTAGAAGGATTCTAAAATGGGCAGTGAAGTTGGGATAGTTTCATATCAAGTTCCAACCTAGAACAGCTATAAAGGCCTAAGCATTAGCAGACTTTATGGTGGAGTTCACCCCAAGAAGCCATTCCATTTGCTCAGTTGACTTGATCGAGGAAACCAAACAAAGGGTGAAAGTGCCGTGGGAACAGCGCAACCCCCTACTACCCAACAACAAGTTGAATTACCACCTCAAACAAAGGAATGTGCCATTAAGCCTAGCAGTGGTTACACCACCCAATGAGGTCAATGATACATTGCCAAGGGGTGATGAGGTAAGCCATGCAAAGATAAGCGCAATTTACGATGACGTGCTTGAAAAGGAAATGGTAGGGCAATCGAGTAAAGATTTGGAAGAAAGAATTGAAGTACTAGACCCCAAGACATCTTCAGACCTATCTACTTGCTAGAAGTTGTTGGTAGGAGAGATGTGGAAGCTTTTCGTGGGTGGAGCTTTTAATAGGCATGGAGCTGGACTGGGAATAGTCCTCATCTCGCTAGATGGCTTGACTATTAAACATGCGATCATGCTTAGGTTTCTAGCGTCCAATAATGAAGTGGAGTATGAAGCATTCTTGGCTGATCTAAAATCTTCCTTTCAGATGAAGGCTACTGAGTTAATGGTATACATTGACTCCCAATTGATGGTTAACCAAATATCTGGTGAGTACAAAGCAAAAGACGACAGGATGGCCAAGTACCAAGAACTGGTCAAAATAGAAATCAAGAAGTTTGAAGTGGTCAAGATAGAAATAATCGGTCGGGATGAAAACAGCAAGGTGGATAAGTTAGCTGGTTTCATATCAATGTCAAACATTTCTATTCCAAACCCTTTGTTAATCAACTTCCTGCTAAGGTCAAGTATTGAAGAACCTAAAGCGGCAGAGGTATTATGCGCCGAGCTAGGTCCTTCTTGGATGGACCCCATCATCACTTTCTTGAAAGACTAGATTCTACCAGACGACAAAAAGGGGGCGAACAACATTCAGGTGAAGTCACAGCAGTTTTGGCTTTTTCCATCCCTGGCATTGTATAAAAAGTCTTTTACTTGGCAATACTTAAAGTGTGTCCACCTTAGCAAGGTTAAGGCCTTTTTGTTTGAAATTCATGAAGGAATTTGTGCAAGTCATCAAGGAGGGAAGGTCATTGGCTTACCGAGCCATCTCGCAAGGATATTGGTGGTCATACATGCAGGCAGACGTAGAGAAGTATGTCAGGAAATGTGAAAAGTGTCAAAAGTTTACGCATCAAATCCATTAACCGGCCAGAGAACTCTTACCTCTGACCAACCCTTGGCCTTTTGCAATGTGGGGTTTAGACATAGTGGGACCACTCCCAACTACGCCGGGCAATAGGAAGTTCTTTATTGCAACGACTGGCTACTTCACAAAGTGGGTTGAAGTAGAGACACTTACTTCTATCAAAGAGAAAGACTCCAAGAAGTTTGTCTGGCAGAACATCATAACTCGGTTTGGAATTCCTAAAGCTCTAATATCAGACAACAACACTCAATTTGATGGAATAATCTTCAGAGGCTCTTGTGAAGAGCACAAGATAGAGTTTTACAACTCCACACCAACATACCCTCAAGCCAATGGCCAAGCTATGACAATTCATTTCAGGTGACTGCTTGAGCGATGGAAAGACTACTCTAGTAGATATAAGGTGCTCCCAATAGTTTGTTTTGCAAACCGAGGGACTGCTCGAGCAAAGAAGTGGTCGCTTGAGTGAAGATAAGGGGTTCCGAGTATCTTGTTTTGCAGGCGGAGATATTAGGAGTCCTCATTCAACGCTCGAGCAGTGAAAAGACCGCTCATGTAGTCTGCGCGATTTCAGCAACTTAGAAAGTCACTTTTTAGGTCATTTCTCTCACTTTTTCTTTTCTCTCTTCTTCCTCCCTCTCTAGCTTCGAAAACCCTAGCTTCTTCTCTTTAGAAATCTTTCATTTCTATTTAGATTCACAAACACATTGCTTGCAAAAGTTGAAGTTTGAGTTAGGACCAAGCTTCCTACTGATTGGATTGGGATTTTGCAAAGAGCCCGTTGATCATCTAGCCTTTTTAGTCTTGAAACTAGAGGTAGGGCTACTTTTACCCTTGTGTCTCTTTGTTTTGAAGATTATTAAGTGGTTTTGCCATGACATTGCTGAGTTGATGAATGTTTAAAGTTATAGATTGAAGTTTCCCTTACAAAATTGTATTTTTTTCTATAAATTCCCTTAATTTCTTTGCTCAAATCCAAGGATTATGGAAGTTTTTGATAACAACTCATGTTGTAAATGTTAGAGGGGCAAAAGCCCCAATTTTTATAAAAACCCTAATTTTTATGTAATGTAAAGAAAATGAAATTGACCCTCAACTCTTTAAATTTATTATTAGTCTATGATAATAATTTGATATTTGAATGGAGGATGTGAATTTTGGAATGTTCTTAGGACTTGATTAGCAATGCTAGACATTATTCTTTTATGTTTATTCTAATGGCTTGGATGGTGAACGAATATATATATATATATATATATTATGAATGTATGTATACGTAAAAACTTTGGAAAGATGGTTAGGGGGAGGTAAATAGCATGTGAGTCTGGGTGGAGAGTCGATTTTTGGGAGAATGTGGGTATGTTGTGTTGGTACCCACGCGGGGAAGTTTAGGTGGCCAATTGCCCTGTCTTGAGCTTATCACCGAACGAATGTGGGAAAGATATTTTTGGGTGTCCACTGGTCCTGTCATATTATAGTTGGTAAAAGTGAAAAATTTGATGATTTTGGGTGCCCAGTTCCCGCCTTATTAATAGCCGGCAAATTTCGGGATATATTTCATGAGGAACCTAGCTATATGTATGCATTGGGACTCTCCTTTGGGACTTCATAGCATATTTACCCCCAATGTTGAAAATTATAAATTTTATGGGAACTATGGAATTCTGGTCTTCTCTTTTAAAGTAGTATTATGAGTTGAATTAAAATTGTTTTGGGTTGTGATGATGTCATATGGATTTTTGAATAATTAGATACTTTGTTAAAAGTATTTCTACTGGGCATCTTGCTCCTATCTAACAAATTTCAGGGATTGGTGATGTGCCACCACCTCAGTGACAAGGAAGGGGATACGTTTTTTTGTTGATGGAGCAAGATAGCTCTTGGATGAAATGTGTGGAAGCTCCGAGCGTATATATTTTGGGACCGAGAATCCATTTGTTGTACAAGGCTATGCCTTGTTTAATTGTAAGCTTTTAAGGCATCTATTTTTTATTTTATTTCATCCTCTAGCTATTTGCACTATGGAACTATTTATGTATTTAATAGATGAGCATGAAACTTATATTATGAGACCTTAGTTCAATGAGAAAGAGGACTTTTGGGAATAATGTCACCATGTTTATGATAAGATTTTGGGTTTAATCATGTTTTAAGTTATGATTTGTATTAAATAATTTGGGGGTGTTACATAAGCTAAAGCATCAAACAAAGTGATCTTGGACGGCTTAAAGAAACGATTGGAGAAAGCAAAAGGAAAGTGGGTTAATGAGCTCCCTCATGTCTTGTAGGCATACCGAACTACCCCAAGGCAGTCAACCGAGGAAACACCCTTTGCCCTGGCCTATGGCATAGAAACAGTCATCCCTTTGGAAGTTGGCCTTCCCACTATCAGAAGTGAGAACTTTGACCCAGATTTAAATGTAGAAGCAATAACCTTAGAACTCAACCTTGCAGAAGAACGAAGATGGAAAGCTCTAATACACATTGCATCATATCAGCAAGAACTATCTAGAAAGTATAACAAGGTAGTGCATCCAAGGCAATTCAAGGTGGGTGATTGGGTTGTACGCAAAGTTATGGAGAACACTTTGGTGCCTGATGATGGCAAATTGGGACCCAATTGGGAGGGACCATACAAACCTGGAAGATATGGATGGCCGAGCTGTTCTGAGACCATAGAACACAGCTAACTTGAAGTTATTTGATTTTTAGCTTCAGCAATTGTAATTTTTTTTTTCTTTTTTCCCAGCATTAATAAAATAAGTACAGTTTCTTTTTCAGATTTTGTCTTGTAGTTTTACTATGTGCTTGTATTACTTCGGTCTGAAATTAGAAACCTTTGATCGAGCTGGTTAGCTCGGCAAAGTGGGTTGGCTGGATTGACCAACTTTTTAGAAAATCTTTGCCCAACTGGTCAGCTCAGCAAAGTAGGTTGGCAGGATTGACAAACGGTTTTGGAAATTTTTGATTAAGTTGGTTAGCTAGGCAAAGTGGGTTGGCAGGACTGACCAACTTTTTGGAAATCTTTGACCGAGCTGGTTAGCTTGGCAAAGTGGGTTGGCAAGATTGACCAATTCCTTAGAAAATCTTTGCCTGGTTGGTTAGCTTGACAAAGTAGGTTAGCAAGACTGACCAACTTTTTGTAAATCTTTGACCGAGCTTGTTAGCTCAGCAAAGTGGGTTAGCAGGATTGACCAACTTTTTAGAATTCTTTAACCGAGCTGGTTAGATTGGCAAAGTGGGTTGTTGACCAACTTCTTGAAAAATCTTCGCTCGACTGGTTAACTCGGAAAAGTAAGCATTCAAGCATAAGTGATAAAGAAAAGCAAACTGGGCGAGCAAAAAGTTGTAGAATTTTCATTCACATCGAAATTCATTACAAGAGGGGTAGGTAACCAGATTACATGGTAAAAGTTGAGGAAAAGAAGAAAAAACAAAACAAAAATCAAAGCAAGACATATCACGGTCAAATAACATGATCACCTAACTCAGTTGTGGCATTGGTTTCACCCTCAGCCAGCACGGCACTCGTGCCATCTTCAATGGTCAAGTCGGTGATACCTTCTGCAGCAGTGACACTTGGCTAGCCTAGCTAACAATCTCTTGCCGAGCCAAAACACCTGCCGACCGCGCCAAATCTAGGCTTGGTAGGATCGGATTAACGTTAGCTGCTGGGCTTTCATCTCCATCCCCTTTGAGTAACTTCTATTGCATAGTGTTGGCATACACTGCCATATAACTTGTAATGAAATGAAGAGGGGGGCTCATAAAGACCTCGAGCCTAGCCGAGCCTTTTCGCCGCCACTTTCTAATCGCACTTAAAGAAAATGTCTTTGGTGGCTTCGTCCTACTAAACATAAGCCTCTCACTGTCAGCATAACCTCAATCATTGGCGTTCTCAACTTGTTTCTCCAGCGCCTTTATCTCAGCATCCTTGGCGTCTTTGAGCTTTTTCAGCTCACGCAAATCTCGGGTCTTTTTGTCCACCAGGGCCTTCTGTAAGATTTCATTGGCCGTGCGAACTTGCTTGGTTAGCTGGTCCTGCTCAAAACTTATCTCGGCAAGCTCTGCCCTCAAGCCTTTTAGCTTGGCATCATTTGCATTGTTATAAGCAATGGTCGCTTTGGCAGTCTTCCTCAAGTCAAGCACGTATTGATGCGCTATTTGATTCTTCTGCACGACTTACAAAACATATTGGACATTAGAAAGACCAAGCAAACAGATGAGAGAAAAAAGACAATGATGGAAGGTTTATCACTCACCAAGACCAAAGACTTCTTGGCTGACCTAATGGATTTCAAGTCGGCGAGTTGCTCATGCCTCTTCATGTCGGTATGAAGACAGAGACTCTTGGCCAGGTTGAAGGCCAACTAGTGGTCCTTGTCAATACAAACCAAATCAAATGTGGTCACATCTCGGCCCTTGTAAGTCAAGGCTGGTGCCCACACCCGGAGGATAAAAAGTTAGCCTGCTCGGTTCGGTTTCTCTCCAGAGTTGTTTCCAAGTTGAACTACTTGGCAGTTCGCTACTCAGTCTTTTCTTTATCCACCAAACATCGCTTAGCGGGCTCAGTTCAGGCCCTTTTGTTAGGCCGAGATGAAGAAGACCTAGTTGTTGGTAGGACAACGACTGCCACCCTCCTTTGTTCGGTGGGCTACTGTTCAGTCTCAGCACCCCTTGGTGCTAAAGAAGTTTGTTCGGTGATGAGGGCCCTGAGTGCTATTTTCTTGCCATATCTTGATAGTTAAAGGAATGAGGTTAATTTCAGTAAAATTTGGATCAGGTTTTGGCAAAGGCTCTAAGAGGAAGTCTGTAACCTTGCTCTTCCGTTTGCAGCTATATCGATAGGTCGGCTTAAAGTTGAGTAGGTTGGTTCAATCTCTTTGTTTATATCTTAGCATGACTCAGAGAGCATCCTAGTTTGCATAGGCATACATCTCCTTAAGCGCGTTCAAATTTGTCAAGAAAAAAACAAGTGTTAGCTTAGTGCAATCAATATAAATTTTGTGTGTAAGGAAAGAAAACCGTGCTATCAAGGAAATAAAAGACTGTGCTAGTTATACCGGTTAATCTTTTTTAACGATTTATGTACCAGCCCGATACTAGAGTCTCAACATCTTCATAGTTTCCAGAGACCCATAAGAAGTCGTCATTATGCAAGTCTTTGTCCGGCGTTCTTTTGACCATCTTCTCACGGCCTCTTTTCACTTTTAGGTCATAGCACCAGTCATCATCTATCTGGCTGAGTGAATACTGGTGAAATAGCTTGGCTAGGCTTAAATTGAGGCCTAGGCGATGGTTTAGCTCGGCGATGCCGTTTATTATTCTGTATGTATTCGAGGAGAATTGTGTCAGGTAAAGCCTTGCTTGCACAAGGAATTCGCATAATAAGGGTTGGACTGGAAAACACAGTCCACCTTCAACAATAGATATCAAAGTGAAGAGGCAAAACCCTGTTCGGTTCCAACGCAGCGTGTCTTGTTTGGCCAGTTCGAATTGAACATTGTTTGGAATATTGTAGTCTTTGTGAAACTTGGCTATAGTGCCTAGGGAGCTCACCATGAAGCCATACTTGCCCATGGGAATTGTTCCTAAGTTAATAACTTAGTGGGTTTTCTTGGCTTCTCAGTGCGGTCGCAAGCTGGTTTGTGTTTGCTCGGCCAAAAGGCATCGCTAAGGAGCAATTGTAAAGGTGTGCCTGGCCCATCCTAGTGAAGTCTGCAAGGTCAAAAATGAATAGTGCTCAAGTATTGGTCGAGCTAAAACAATAGTGTAAATTAAGGATAGAGTAGTGGAGCTCTATGCAGGTTGCTCGGTTGGAAGAACGTGCAAATATTGTTCTTAGCTTGGTCATTGAGCTAGGTGCGTCAAGCTTTGAGAGCTCAGTTCCATGAACGTGCAAGGTTTTAGCTCGGCCTTGAATTCGAGCAAGGTTTTAGCTCGGCCTCGAATTCGAGCAAGATTTTAGCTTGGTTCAAAGTCCGAGCAAGGTTTTAGCTCGACCTCAAATTTGATCAAGGTTTTAGCTTGGTTCAAAGTCTGATCAAGGTCTTAGCTTGGCCTCAAAAGTGAGCAAGGTTTTAGCTTGGTAGAAGCAAGCAAGCAAGCACGAGGTTAGCTCGACTGGACTAAGGGGCAAGGCCTTAGCCCGGTTCCAATCATGGGCAAGGTTTTTAGCTTGGTTACATATTGTGTCTAGGTTACAGCTCGGTCACAAGTCAGTAACTCGATTGATTTCATAAAGAATATGTAATCATTTTGTTTGCTCGATTCTAGCTTGATTTTGGATCAAATATATAGTTTTTGGCTAGTTTGTCCCAAGTTGTTTGGTGTTCATCCCAGAATACGGAGTCTTATGGGGCATTTGAAGTGCTAATTCACTTATGGGGCAAGGCCTTAACCCGGTTCCAATCATGGGCAAGGTTTTTAGCTTGGTTACATATTATGTCTAGGTTACAGCTCGGTCACAAGTCAGTAACTCGATTGATTTCATAAAGAATATGCAATCATTTTGTTTGCTCGATTCTAGCTTGATTTTGGATCAAATATATAGTTTTTGGCTGGTTTGTCCCAAGTTGTTTGGTGTTCATCCCAGAATACGGAGTCTTATGGGGCATTTGAAGTGCTAATTCACTTCTAGGCATAATCTTATGCAGATTTTAGTGAATATAAGTACTTGAATGCTTTTCGTGGATGTGGGTAGTAGAATAACAGCAAGAAAATGCCAAAAACATGAAGAACGGTATGAATCTCAATGGGGAAATGTTGAAGAGTTTGAAGAACTTACAGATTTGAATGTCGAATCAGATTCCAATCGATAAAAAAGTGTCTTCGTGCGTCTACGAGCTTATTGTTGCAGTGGATGTGCAATGATCTGAGGTAAGAATGCAAGAATATGAAGGGATTGAGCTTTGGTTTTAGGGTTAGTGCAACAGAAGAAGATGAACAGTAGAGAGATAGGTCGTGTATGTATGGGCTATATATACCCAAAATGCAAAAAAACTGGTCGATTCAAATTTTAGAAGAAGATGAGTAACGACTGGAACAGGTGCATGGGCACGATGGGGGCTAGCCACATGTCCCAGAAATGACGACATGTCAGAGTGGTTGGTGAACATGCTGTACGACTGATGAGACTGACTTTAGTTAAGCGGACAATGCGACTAAGCAACTTTGTTTAGCTCGGCAGGAACGAATATTTCAGCTTGGCTGTAAAGTGTAATCCTAATCATGCGCTGCAAATGGAATTAAAGGGCAATTAAGAGGGTAATTTGAGTAGTCAAATTGGGCCAAGCTAGATGGAAGCAACTTTGAGGCTTGGGCTGTGTGATGGGCCAAGCTATGCCTTGAAAAGAGCTTGGCTTGGGTCAAATAGAGGATTGAACCAGACAAAGGAGTTTGACCGGACTACCAAATGCCCATATTCTTAGACCTAGCTACTTCCTAATAGCGGTCAACGCTTTAACCGAGCTACAGTTGAAGGTAGTCAAACAGAACTAGGAGTGAAGGCTTGATAAAGCTAGGAAGAAAGGCGAGCAATGTCAGCATTGTGACTCATCATGCAACTATTGCACAGTGCTGCGTGTTGCACAGCTAAACCAGTGGCAGACAGAGCAAAAGTAGTCTGGTTACAAGACGGAAAGTTGAGCAAAGAGTTATGCCATCTCACTTGGCTAGGAGTGAGGAAGGTGTTAAAGGATAATCATTATTTTTTAGGAATGTGATTCCTAGGAGGACTCTACAAAGGAGTGTTAGAATCCTACTAAGCTCATACAAAGGAGAGTTAGACTTTACAAAGGAGAGTTGGACTTTACTCCTGGATTGTGCCATGTGGAATCTACAAAAGCTCATACCAAACGCTATTCTCAGGTATTACAATTCTTACTCCTGGATTCACAGAGCTTTTACTTCCGTAATCTACTTGCTGACTTAAGCATCGAAGGGGTTTTCGACACACACCTGCCGATTAGCTCACGTTTGTGCTTTCAGGTGGTACGACGACATTTAGAGGAGTGCAAGTTTGATCAACAGAATTACATGAGTGAAGATTATTTCGTGCTCGTATAATTTTGTGGCAAGGTTATGTATTTGCGGTTGATGTTACGAAATTTTGTGGTAAAGTTGTCCCAATTTGTGTAGGGTGCATG
This sequence comes from Camellia japonica, assembly GCA_030407325.1. Taxonomy (NCBI): domain Eukaryota; kingdom Viridiplantae; phylum Streptophyta; class Magnoliopsida; order Ericales; family Theaceae; genus Camellia; species Camellia japonica. The sequence continues at coordinate 112,765,596 of JAPPVO010000003.1, forward strand.
TGGTACACACCCTTGGAAGGATGTGTACAATAGGATTTCTTGTGTATCATATGTACCTTTAGTTATGATTTTTGAATCAATGGTTATGATATATTGTGTTATTAGTTATGACATATTGTAATATTAGTTATGACAAAATTTTAATTATGATCCAAGAATTGTTTGGTTATACATGTTTAATTATAACCCAATTTTCTTTTAGTTATAACTCCCGTAGTATTGATTTATGTCATTTGTGATAATTAAACTCATAAATAATATAACTTGCATATAGTACACATCCTAAAAGGGATGTGTACATAGTATTTCCCTATACTTTATTTTTATTTATTTATTTATTTATTTTTGTCTCTCACGATTTCAATTGATTGAAGAAAAACTTGTATTTTTTTTTTTTTTTTAAAAGTCAACTACGAAACTTAGGCCTATTTTGGGAAGTGGGTTAAAAGTCACTTCTCAGCTTTTAACCCACTTCTCTCTCTCACAAAAAAGTCAAAAATAGTAAAAAAAAAAACAGTTTTTAATCATCTTTCCAAAACACCCTTTATTACCACAAGTGTGATTTTGATATTTAGAGATGGACAAGTATTCATTCGATCTGTTAAAATGAAGTAGTCCGAATCAAATTCATTACATAATGGATAGTTTTGATGGTTCGAACGAATAGATGAAGATGTATTTTTTAAAAATCTGTCTAAGTTCGGACAAATGGTGAATAGAAAGTCACCCGACCCTACTTAATCCGTGAATACCCATTATTTGGTAGATATGTGATAATAAACTTTTACTCAAGAAAATGAATGACAATGCCATAACAATTGTCTTTTTGTTTATTTTAAAACATGACAATTTGTTTGTTATTTTTGTTTGTTTGTTATCATTCTAAAAAATGATGTTATGCTGTTATGTTTCGTTTGTTTAAAAAAAAAAAAAAATACTTTTATTAACTAGTAATTATATTTATGAAATATGAAAGTTAAACCTTCATTTTTATTATAAAAAATAAAGAATAACAAATTTTGGAACCAAATAAGGTCCAAAATAGTAAAGAACTAGTAGAAAATGGTATGAAAAAGGCTTAAAATAGTAAAGTCCAACCCCCAAACCGATTCTCATCCACCTGCAAACTTATATGACCCACTCAATTCGCATCCGTTAATCAAGTGAGCATATATGGATTGATTTTTTTCAATCCACTTAAATTCGAATGAATGGTTGATTGGAAACCACACAACCCAACCTGACCCGCGAGCACCCCCTACCCATATTAATGTCATTCAAGCATTTGGAGTAATGTGGAACTAGATGCAAATGTAAAATGATATAATTTAGGGCAATGCTATGGTACACATCCTCAAACGGTGTGTCATATGCAAGTTATGACATTTGTGTGTTCGATTATTACAAATATCTAATTCAATCCTATAGAAGTCATAACTAAAAGAAAAAATGATTTATAACCAAGCACCACTTAAAGTATAATAAAAATTTTTTTTGAATCATAACTAAAATCATATCATAACTAACATCAAAATAAGTTATAACTAACACAACAATAAGTCATAAACAAAGACCATAAAAGTAATAACCCGAAACGAGTGTGTACCATAAAATTTTCCTTTAACTTATTATAAAAAGAAATATTGATTAACAAAAATAAAATAGTTATACATACTTGGTTACACATTTAAAAAAAATAAATAATGTATAATAATCATTTTAAACTTGTTAATAAATGGTTTTAGGGCGTTGTTAACAAAATCTTGCTTGCCATTAAACGCCCCCCTCTTTTTTTAATTTTTAAATAGTTTAGAAACATGAAATTCCAATTTCATGAAAGGTGATAGGATAAGATTTCCTTGATATTCTGACAAAATATCCATATCTTGAAAAAAATAACCCTAAATGAGTTCCAATTTTTGGAGGGAATTAATCAATACATGGAAAAAGTTTTTTATAATTCACGGTTTTGGATTATTAAATAATTAAAAGGCAACAAAATCATGTGTTTAAACATTTTAAGATAGAGATTGTATTTGAATCATGTATTTGAGAAGATTTTGTAGAGGGGGAAAAAAAAAAAAAAAAAGAGAAAGAAAATATAAATAAAATATAAGATATATATATATATATATGTGCGTGTGTTTTTCTTAATTCTCTTTCTTTTTATTTTACCTCTACAAATTTATATTCAAATTCAATATTCAAACATAGTCTTCAATATTCAAACACAGTCTTCAATATTCAAACACAGTCTTAAGATGCTCGCCTACTGATGTTTCCAACGCGAATTTGCTTGAATATTGTGGCTGGAGGTTTAGATCTGTGACAATCTCTCACCGGTTGAAAATTTATTTAAATTCAAAGATTTTATTTTATTTATTTGTTTTCGTTATAATCAGTTTGAATATTGAGATTAAGATTTCAAACAAAGAAATTGTTTGAGTATGTCCAATAGAGAAAACAGTAAAAAAAAAATTCTATCAACATTATTAATTCAATGTTACTGTTTAAATGCTAAACTAAAACACCTAAAATGTTATTGTCCAAATTAATAAAGTAAAATTTTATTGTTTACAAAATAATGAGTTTAGGATTTATTATTTATTATTTATTTATTTATTTTGTTGTTTGCTGGTTGGTGGTGGTGATGGTGGTGTGGTGTCAATTCTATTCTCTAAGCTTACACTTGGCACACAGGGATTACACAATGGGAAAACAAAATGGAAGCTGGATTTTTAGGCCAAGTTTGGCATTTACTAAATAATATAAAAAGTTAAAAAGTCACTATCCTATTTAAGTCACATCATCTTATTATCATATTACCTCTCTAACACATCACATCAAACCCAATCCAAACCCAACCCATATAAGTCAATAAATCAAAAAATATACTTTTTTAGAACATCCCAAACCAATATTTTCCAATCAATCTAACCCATCATGCACATAACAAGTACATATACCACCAAAGAAGTCAACATCAGTATCTGATAAAAAGTAAAAGGCCTTCCTCACAACCAAATAAACAAAGAGATGAACATCAATTGCTTCAATTTATGCATCTACATCAGGACAATATCAAAATCTGTTGTGTTTTGTTACCATTTGATAATGTTTATAGTTTATTATTATTTTTATTTATAGGAAACATAAAAAATGTTTATATTTATGATGAAGAACCCCTCTCCTATGTAGTACCACTTTGGAATCACCCCAATAAACCCAGATAAGTCAAGGTGTCGCTAGCGGGAGTTAAACACGAGGTCATTTCCAGGTAAGCATTGTTGCAAAAGCTGCATCTATTAGACCATCTCCAACGGTGTATCAGAATGGATATCAAATTTAAATTTTGATGAAAAAGGCACTGTTCATCACTCCAACGGTTCATCAGAACTGATATCAAATTCATAATTCATCAAACAATTCATCAAATCGGCGAGAGAATACTGAATTCATCAAAACACTGTTCCTGACCGTTGGAAAGAGGAGCCGGTTGACCAACCGGTTGCCCGGCCGGTTGACCAACCGGTCAACCAGTGAAAGGTTCAAACAGTTCAAGTTCAAACCGTAAAAAAAAAAAAAAAAAAAAAAAAAAAAAAAAAATTTGCCTAACCGGTTGACCGGCCGGTCGACCACCCGGTTGTCCCGAAAAAAGGTTCAAAAAGTTCAAAAAAAATTCAGAAAATTCAAAAAAAAAAAAAAATTTTTTGGCCTACCCGGTCAACCGGCCGGTCGACCACCTGGTTGTCCCGGATGAAAATTTGATGAAAATGAAGGGTTGGAGCGCTCAGTATCAGATTTGGTGAAAAGTCATTTTTTCGACTCAGATTTGATGAAAAAAAAAGTGAAACGTTGGAGATGCTCTTCGGAAACATTTTGGCTCTTCTCACTAGGGTTGTCCACTGTCAAAGTCATCCCAAATGTAGCTACACCTAAAAGAGAGAAGAATGGGGGAAGAACCATTTTTATACCCTTCAAATGCTAAAATTGTCAAGTTATGGGTTACTCAAGATCAACTTGGCATCATCATCCAAGCTAAACATCTATGGTTTTGCAAGGAGATAATTGATTTTTATAGATGAATTTTTCAAATGAAAACCATACAAAAACATATAACAATTTAAAGTTCCCACACACTAATGCCAACTAACCCACACACCATACAACTTCCATAAAAGCACAAGTTATCCTCAGTAAATAATCCTTTATCCGCATCAATACCAAACAGGTCCTAGAACACAGCCTCATTTAAGGCAATATCTCATACCAAAACCTTGCCCTCTGCCCAATCTCCACCCCAAGACTCGTGAGCTACAAGAAATCTGCTCACCCCTTCCTAATGGTTTTCCTTTTCCATAACACCACCCCCCCTATGTGAACACTTAATATCAGAAGACAACCGGCCACCTTGACAGACCACATTTCCCCCTCCTCCACCACCCTAATTTGAGGGCCGAGTAATACTCCTTTGGAAGAGTAGATGGGGGGTTCACTGAAACTGAGGTTCGAAGTAAGTTAACACAAATATTAAGGAAACGTAACAGAGGGTTTACTTTGGGCTAGAAGGTTTCTGCAAGCAACGTGCAATGAATAGATGAAAACAAGAAGGGCCTCACCTTCTTGTTATCCCGCCTTTGATTAACTTGTGGTTTTATTCATAAAGTGGGTCTTACTATCCCTTTTTTTTTTACACCTCAAGGGGCAGGGATAAGACAATTTGTACACTTTCTACAGCGGAGACCAAGATCGAGACTAAAAAGGACTATAAGCTGAATATATGGTATAGATGAAGCATGCAATGATGTGTTTTAAGAAAAACTAAAGTAACATGCTTTATGATCATGACATAAAACATCATGATCACAGCAAACAAGCTACAAGGGATTAGACCAATGCAAAATACTATATCGAAAGTAACTTCAGCCAATATCCCGTTAACACTTCAGATTCTCAAACTCAAAAGATCTTTCATGTATTAGAGGTCCTTCATATATTAGAGATATTTATTACAAGGAAACAATGAAAGCATGAGTTTGAACAAGGTCCTACGAGAGAATATTCTATAACCAAATAATGACCTTAGAACTGATGAAATTGCAGCAGTCATTCTAATCAATTAAAAAAAGAAATTGAATGGTTTTATCACATGTTATCCACGAAGAACAAACAGCTTGAGTTAAGAAATAAAATGAAAAGAAATCACTACTGTGAGGTGTAGTGTAGGTAAACACAAGAGACGGTCATAAAACCAACCAAACAGTACGCACTACCAAATGAACAAAATTCTTCATACACAGAAAACAAAAAGAAAAGAAAAAATGAAAACATTACATTGTAAATCAGCAACGATCTACCTCCTACACCGCCAAGCCGATACTGAGAAAAGAGATCGATCTTGCCAGCAAACCACCACACAGCCATTCTCCTCTTTGATTCTATACCCATCACAACTATAACTCTGCAGCAACCTCCTTGCTTGCAACATAGCATAATAGCTCAAAGGTACACTCCCAAAACCAGCTAACTCAAGCCTTTGAATCCACTTTTCAAGCTTTTCATGTCTCTTCTTCCTTTCGGCTCCCTCGCTTGTTATGATGTCTTTAATTTCCTCCCCAAATAGCATCTTCTCCACCTTCAGTCTCTCCAATGATGTTTTTGGCAAAGTAGATTCCAAACAATCAAATAATGCTGCGTAGAAGTACAATGCTTCCAGTAGCCTCTCCATGAGAGTCGATCCATTATGGTTTGAATCTTGCTCTGTTACCACCATGACCTTCGGTGACAAACCCCATAAGGCATTAAGGAAGCTATCCATCCTTGCTGAAGTGTTTAAAGATAGTGGCGATGAAGAAGCCGAGTCATGACTTGTTGGACTATACCCATTAACCAAATCTTTCTCAAGCAACTCACCTAAAGTGCGTTGGTTCATTTGCAAGGTTCTTTGCAAGTTAACTCCATTTGCATTATTTGGTGTCATTGGGGATTTTTTTCTGAGTTCATCATTATTAGCCAAAAGCGTATGCAGTTGAAGAACTGAGCTAATCGCTAGGGCCTCCCCGGTTTTAACACGCAGCTTTTCAATATCGAGATCCTCTACTTTGCTAACTACTTGATTGAACTGAAATGGAATATCCAACCTATCAGCTTCTTCAGTCAATAGATGAGCCATTTGCTCCAAGACTTCTTTTTGTTGATGAACCCCCGTAATTCTCAAATGGGGTGGGCCTTCAGGACGAGCACTCAAGTCTTTAATAAGTGCACACCACTGTGCAGGTTCTGCTGCATTTAGATCAATTATATGAACCATCTTCTCCCCTTCCATGGCTTCAATAATAGCTTGGTTTGTAATCACAAAAGCCACTTTTAAAAAGGGAAACAACTCAAAAAACAGTTTTCTAACGAGAATTTCTTCTGATACCAAAGAGATTCTAGTAGAATGGAGGGCCTTGTAAAGACCGGGCCAACCTTTGAGAATCCGTTCAGCGAGTGCCTCAGTGAAGTAGGCAGCTATGCGTTGCATTGTATCGCCTTCGGGCGAGGCAAGTTGGGAGATTTGGTCAAGGGTGACATTAGCATTTTCAAGGCTGCCTGTAGCAACATGATTTGCAGAAGCCAGCAACAGATGGATCAAATACAGGCCTCGGTCCTCAGATTTGAGCTCTTTGAGCCACGGGTATGCTGATCCAAAGCCAGGGGAAAGAGACATAATGGGAAAGGCTTGAAGAGGCGTTGAAGTTATAGAAGACGACCCATCATCTTGAAACATTGGTATAACAATCTAGGAGAATTGGGAAAAAAAAAAACAAAAACAGGAAATTTCAAACAAGACACAGATTGAGACTGAATTAACAAGAACTAAACAAATGTGAACACAGTTAAGGTATTCTATGGAGTATCAAACTCTTTATGCAACAACCAAATTTGCAAGAAATCACAATATGAGAATATGGTTATAATTCTTTTTAGAGTTTTCAAAAGAGGTGAAGAAAATAAGGACAATTCATAGACTGGGTTTTGCCAAAAAAATGTCACTTATAATCAGAAAATCATCAGATTATAGAGGCAGAGATGTGAAGTAAGGTCTAACAAAGAGAGGGTTTGATTATTCAGCAACTAGTGATAACATCCAAATTAAATACAGTTACTAGAAATGCTAAGTTCAATTGGGTATTATCAAACACCTCAATATTTCAGATCAGATTCACAAACAAATCATCAAAAGCATGAAAACAGATAGAACAGACAAACAGTAACAGAACTAGCTAAAGAATCCTCACCGAGAAGAACTCACCAACCAAAGCAAGAACCAGAAATCCCTTACTGGGTTTTTCAATTGATCAAAAACCCAATTGAAGCCCCAAGAGAATTCACCGAGTTGCTTCTCTGATCTCTCTGTGTCAGAAGGCTTGCTGTTCAGAGCTTTATGGGTTTTTCTTTCGATTTTGAGAGAGAGAGAGAGAGAGAGAGAGAGAGAGAAATATGTTGTTCAATTAAAGGTATAATAATAAGGTACGAATGAGGAGGAGGCTGTTCTTCATGGAAACGTTGTCGACAATGCGTGGGGGGTCGGTTTTTGTCGTTACTGCTTTGGTGTCCTTCTCCTTTCAGAGAGAATATGGAATTTGTGAGAAAGAGAGCCCTCTCTCTCTCTCTCTCTCTCTCTCTGCTGAAGCGGATCGGACCGACAGCTTCAACATGTTCAACCGCTAATCGGATACTGTGCCGGTTCGGTTTAACTTCTGGAATGGGTTTTATCATGAAAAGGGAATAAGGTAAATTTTTAAGTGAAATATTAATTTATGCCATGGTAAGTGATTACTTTAATTTAAAAGTTATTTAAAAGATTAAAAAAATTAATTTATATAAAAATTTTAAAAATTAGTTTTATTCACTTTATTCTTTTACATATTTTTATATAAAAAGTCATAATTATTTTTACCATATATTTTAATCAAAAGGTTACCGAAGTTGGTTTTTAGTACTCATACTTTCAATTTGAACAATTAACCTCATACTTTTAATTTTGTTTCACTATAGTCCCTCTGTCACTTACGATTAGAATTTAAAATAGAAAAGATCACGTGCAAAACTAGAGGGACTAAAATAAAATTCAAAACAAATTATAAGAACCACTTGTGTAACGAATAAATTGACCAGTAGTTTTTATAGTTTATTTTGAATACCACTTTAATTCATTTAGGTTTGAAGGTGAATTTTTTTTTTTCTTTCGTACAAAATGCTAGTAACACATGACGAAAAGATTACGTTTTAATAAAATTGAAAGTGTATGGTTTAAATCGTTCAAATTAAAATTTTGATAATCAAAATAAAATTTTGCTCAAACTAAAATGACCAATGATATAATGTACCCTTACTAAAATATTATATTTTATATTTGTTTTCACTTCTTATTTATTATTTTACATGCGCCTTCCTTTCCAAAATAGCAGTTCTTTTTGGAGAATCTAACTTTTTTTTTGTAATACAATTATTATATTTTAAAAATATTAATTTTTCAAAATTACTATTTGATGGTACTTTTTTTTAGAAATATCAATTGTCATAGGTGTACTTTTGTGTTATTAATGAATTTAAAAGAAGAATAAAATGATAAATTTATGTTATTTTATTCCTTGATTTGTGAAAATGAATTAATATTTTGAAACAATAAAAAATGAAATAAAGAATTAATATTTTGGGACGGATGAAATATTTAATTTTATCGCTTATAAATTATTATTTGTAATATATCATATTATTAGTATTATTTTTATTGGTATAGTCATTTTTTAAATTATAAAATTAACTCCTGCTCCCAGCATCCTATTTATTTGATTAAAAATCAATTATCTGAAAGTTAAGAAATGAGTATTATTCTTTCTTTCTTTCTTTCTTTCTTTCTTTCTTTCTTTTTTTTTTATGAAAAAGTATAAGAGTTATGATATTGTAGATCCAACAATAAATCGTCCAATAAAATATATCATAGTACAAAATAAATTTCAAAAAGGATAAAGAGAATCTCAACACAAGGAGGATACGAGTCTCCACATAGGGAGAAAAATAAACCTCCTATGTAAGAAGTAGAAAACCTCCATTAAATGAGGAAATCTTTACATAGAGAGATATTATTGCAACCAAAAAAAAAAATTAAAAAATAAAAATTGATCACTACCAAGCAAACAATACCAATTACCTTCACAATCTGTTCATCATCACAACTAGTAACTTTGGTACCTTGATTCCCGCCTCTATGTTACATAATAAAGTATTTTGAATCTGAGGTGATCGCCTAGCATATAACAACGCGTTTAACAGTATCAGATCTTAGTTATAAATCAAATCTGAAAGCTTCCTTAGTGACAAGCCGATGATGGAAAAAAGATAAGCGGTAATGACTGGTATGATGATAGAAACCGCACAAGAAAAAATGAAGGAGAGGGCAATTAGATTTCTTATAGAGGAATTAATTGAAACTAGTACTATCAACTTTTACTTTAAAAAGTAGAGACCTCTTCAATCTACAAATGTGGATTAAATTGTCTAGTCGGACCCACGAGGCTAACCATGAATCTAATTTTAATAATTTAAATTATTTATTTTGTAAGTTTTTATGTGAAGATCAGTTATGAAAAAATTAAATCAATCAAATAATTATATTTATGTTGTTCTTCAAAATAAAAATAAAAATGTAGGAATGATTTGAAAATAAAGCGTTTACTTTTTTGTAAGATAAATATAACAAAACAATATAAGAATTATTTTATTTTTTGGGACCAATGTTTTAAAACTTAAACTGTTGAGTAAACTAAAGAATTGAATCAAGTATCATTGATTTAATTGTTAGGTCAATCAGCATCAAATTGATTTTATAATTACCTTATAAATATATTTAAAAATATACATAAATAAAATGTAGGTATTAAAATTACAAGAAAGCTTATCTAAAAACCTAGATTTCTTAATTGTGCTTTTTCTTGTGATATTTTGAGAAGATGATTAAAAACTGACTTTTTTGTTTTTTTTGTCTTTTTCTAAAAAAACGTATAAAAAATATGAAAGATGATATGATCCAAAATAGGTTAAAAATTAGAAGATGACTTTTAACCATCTTCCCAAAATAAACTAAAAAGAATCGTACCGTATCATATATAGTTAAATGGGTCACTAATTTTGATTTCTAAATTTTCAATACCTTCTCTAAACAATTTGATTGTTTGATTGAATGCAGTATTTTTTATTTCGGGAAAAAAATTAAAATTTCAAATCTTCTTTCAATCAATTTGATTCATATAATTACAAATGGAATTTCTGTGTTCTTTTTTCATAAAGAGACATTATAATCTATATTGAAGCTCCGAATAAAATTCTTCCCAAAATAAAAGAGGAAGTTTTTAATCAAAAAAAAAAATATATATATATATATATATTATGTGTTATGTGTGTGTGCGAAAGAAAATAATAGGTTCGAGCCTTTGTGGATGCAGCAAACCCCCTTGGGAGAGGACCCCGCATATGCGCCCGGTAGCTTCCTCGGCGGATTAGTCCTGGGTCCAAAAAATATGGGGATGCCGTAGGAGACCTAAAAGAAAGAAAATAATAGGAAATAATTTTCAACCAGTTCGAACTATTGAATCGTGACTAGTACTCATGAGTCAATCTGTCCAACCACAATTTTAAATATTTTTAACAAAATACATGAATTGTTTTAAAAAACAATTCTAAGAGTTAGTTTGAACGAGAATTAAAATTAATTGACCATTCAACTAATTCCACCGTCCTACCCTAATTTGATTTTCAAAATAGTGGTTGGAAATATGACTTTTAGTTTTAGAAAAACAATTTTATTCATTCCATATGAAAAAAAAATGAACAAACTAACTCAACTTATTTGTGATTTTGTCATTGTTCCAAAAAAATTAATATACACGAAAATTTTTATATATAAATGAAATAAAAATATAAACAAATATATAAAATAATATCTTTATAATAAGTGATTCGGATTAATTGAATTACTCCTTCCGCCCCAAAATATTAGTCCCTTATTTCATTTTTCATTCTTTTTAAAAATTAATGATGAATTTACTATTTTTCTCTTCTTTTAATTTCATTAATAACATAAAAAGTACAATCATGACAATTGATATTTTTTTTTAAAATGTACCATCAAAGGGTAATTTTAGAAAATGAATATTTTAAAATGTAATAATTGTACTATTAAAAAAATTAAATTTCTCAAAAAAAGACTATTATTTTAAAATAGGAGTAATAAATCCTCAACAGTAACCTTCACCGATTTGATATACAGTTCGATTACAGTAATTGTACCTTGCACTCTCTCTCTCTCTCTCTCTCTCTCTCTCTCTCTCTCTCTAAAAATAACTTTTTTATTTCTCTTTTTCTCTCTCTAAAAACTTTTTCTTGTGTTTTTTTTTTGTCTTGACCTAAGGTGGATGGGGAATCAGGGTTGGCTAAAGACTTAAATATTCCCCAAACTTAGCTAGAGTCCAAACATGCCCCAACAAAGCCAAACCATGCCCTCATTTTTGTTTCCTAGTGGGGGCAAGTGTGGGAATTGCAAGAAATTTGTAACAAGTACTTCCAAACCCTAGTTTTGTTTTCTTTGCAAAGCCAAATACCTCACAAAACTGATATTAGTGTCAAGACAAAGGGACAAGGAGGTTAAGGAAACATCCAAAAGTAGATAGCACATTTATCTCCACTTTGTGGAATCCTAAAGTGGCCAATGTTTTGAAAATCTCTAAGTTCATTTTCTTTCTAGAAGTGTAATTAAAATATTCATTAATCTCATGAGACATTAAAACAAATCTTAATATAAAAAATTAATATTCAATAATTTCCTTTTACTTACTAATGTGATATTTATTATATTATTGAAGTAAATTAATTTTAAATAACACATCAGTTAGTAAGAATTGTTAGTTTATATAACATTTTTCTTAATTTCCCCTATAAGCTTTAAGGTGGTGTTTGTTTTAAAGGATTGCACTATGGGATTGGACTAAATCCATCCGGACTAATAGTCCGTTGCTTGATTCAATTTTTTGCTCCAGATTAAAAAGTCCCTCCGGATTACTAGTCCCTCATATGATGGATTATTATATCTTAGGGGGGATTATTTCCATAGGATTGGTATCCTATGGGATTAATGTGTGAAATATCTATTTTACCCTCATGCTATTACTTAATAAACAATTGGAAAAGAATAAAATAGTCTTTTGAACATTTATAAACTATTTTTTTAGTGTTGTTAATTTAAAATTATATATTAAATAAAAAATATAAATTATAAATTAAATTTAATTAAAAATAATAAATTAAAAATTATGGCCTTATAAATTAAATTTTTTTAGTGCTGTTAAAATATTAAATTTATATATTAAATAAAATTATTTTTTAAGTGTTGTTAATTTAAAATTATATATTAAATAAAAAATATAAATTATAAATTTACTTTAATTGAAAATAATAAATTAAAAATTATGGCTTTATAAATTAAAATTTTTTTACTGTTGTTAAATTATAAATTATAAATTATAGATTACAAATTTAAAATATATTAAATAAAAATTATAAATTACAGGGGTAAAATAGTCTTTTGAACATTTATCCTTATCTTGTCCATCCAACCAAGCATTGGATTCACTAAAAATAGTCCAATCCAGATATCTAATCCTATGACTAAACAAACATAGGATACAAATTCAGTCTAACCAAATAATTTGGGGACAATGTATCCCAGGACTAACAGTCCGATAGATTATAATCTCCCCTTATTCAGTTCATCCAAACAAATATGCTCTAAGTTAATAAACTAACTGAGTTAATTTAGTTGACCACTTTTGTATACTTCTATTTAGAGGGTTAATTCTTGCCAAAAGAAGAGATTGATTATTTTTCATTCATTATGAGAGTTGTATTGAGTTGTTTATTTAACCGTTTGTGGTGATTGTTAGATTTGTATAAGATATGTATTTTTAAATTATAATTGTCCAGTCTGATGTAATTAAAAAGAGTAATGGCATACAAATAAAATAATCATATAAGATTTTTATACATAATGATGTAACCTAATAGATACCTTTCATTTTAAAATAAAACAGTTATAAAGATGAATTGCATTTACAAAAAAATATAAAATATAAAAAAATACTGCAACATCATTCTTGTGATGTTTTTTTGTATAACTTTTGTGTGTAAATAGTATTTTTCTACTTAAAATATATCAAGTTAGTGAGATATTAATATGTTTGGGATCATTGTTGTGCTAAATGCGCAGCCAAGACTATTGTGCTGTAAAATGACACAGGTTTATTTTATATGATATGCCTTTCATAATTTTTTTAATAAAATTTCATAACATAAATTACAATTTGTAACTTTTATTACAATTATTTTATTTTATTTTTTATAATGCGCATCGTTTTTGGATACACGCTAGATTTTTCAAAGTGAGTGACAATTTTTTAAACATGATGTTAATATGACATGAATCGTACACAAAATTAACGAATTAAGATTAATCATTTTTTCAATATGAAATAACCCAACACAACACACAACCAACATATTACGTAGCATGAATATGACCATGATTCTCACCCTTAATTTCTATGCAATCAGTTGACTTAAGGATTTTGTGTATTTACCTGCAGAGGAAAAAATTAATTAGTTATATTCCTATTATTATTATTAATGCAAAAAAATACAAGTAGTCTTATTTGATTCCTCAAAAATATCAAAGAATACAATAATTAATAGATACATTTTTTAATTTCAATTCATATTAATTTTTAAAAACAAAACAAAAATGTGCTATCAAATAGTTTTTTTCTTTCAATATATTTTAATTTTGTTGAGATAGTTGCAAATTACTCAAATAGTCTTTTTAATTTTGATGATACAGTTAATATACAACGGGTACCTAGCAGAACGGGTCGAACTGATCCACGCTTCTCGTGCCAATATCCGAGTGATCAAACCCACCAATGAACCTGCAGACAAGTTCAACGGGGAACGGGGAGTCCCCCAGTGAACTCTCCGACGAGTAAGTTAGAAAGAGAAGTAGAGTGTAGAGAGAGATTGGAGATAGACAGCTTAACCTTCTTCTTGTCTTCAACGTCTGCTTATATCCTTTGGTAATCATTTCGCCGTCCCTTCCGACCTGCCACCTTGGCCGAAAGTCTATGCTGTAGCTTACCTTGTTCAGAGTGAGGGGGTATTGTTCCGACGGAGCGGTGTTGTCGTAATAAATGCTATGATGGGCTGCATTAATGACGATGTGCAGTGGCAATAACTTTGCAGATCTTTGTCTGCTGATATGACTTGTCCTGTACCTGCCACATGTCTGAATATCATTGGTTTTTCGTGCCATGTTGGCTTTCAACTGTTCAGGATCTCATCAGTTGGGTTATGTGTTGGGCTCTAAGTGATGGGCTTGCGTTGCTCATAGTGGGCTATGACCTTTGTAGGCCTAACCACGTCAGTAGTCCCCCATTCCCAAGTGCAGCTTTAGCCCAATGAAGGGAATACTAATAGAGAAGATGAGGAGGACCGACCGCGAAGGGTGGCCGAGTGGGAGGGCTGACCATGAAGAGGACCGACCGCGAAGGGTGGCCGAGTGGATGGGTCGACCATGAAGAGGACCGACCGCGAAGGGTGGCCGAGTGGGAGGGTGTAGACGTCCCCGAACGCCCCGGGAGGGTTAGGTCCCGTTCTGTTCATATTGGGGTCACTACAATTCAAGGACTCAAATGTCACGGTTCTTAATCTTGAACCAAAGAGTCCAAATCCGGCAAATCGTTTTGAAAACAGATTTTTTGAAAGAAGTGCCAAACATGGACTGCTTCGCCAGATACAGAGTCGCCACCTAAATATTTTTAAAATGGGAAATTTAGGAAACCCTGACTCGGTGCCAAAGGCCACGTGTCCGTCATCACCAAAATTGGCTCGGGAACTTGGGTACGATTGGGGAAGGTCACATCGTGAGCACCCCCGCTCGCCCGGTCAAAGACCGGCCTCTACTAACCATGATATCTGTTTTTGAAAACATTGTGAGTTCTTATTCCGGTTATTAGCCTAGGTTACTATGTGATGCTCGCAGCAAACAAGTATAGACTGGGCCGCCTGAATTGGAACGAAACATTTCGTGTTTGTTTGTTTGAAAATGGTTTGATGGTGCTACCCGCAGGTAGGCTAAGACGCGGATTTGCCACCCTTAGGTGGGCTTAGAAAACATGATTTTGCCACTATCTAGTGGGCTTAAAACAAACATTCGATGAATTGTCCCAATTCAAATAACTCAACCTCCACCCACAGGCATTCAAGGCAGTTATATCACATAAGCATATAGCCTCATGGCAAGCATGCTATCATGGCAATCACTCACACTTATGCAAGGATGCTAAAGCATAAAAACTTACCGAGTACTCCAAGCCAAAATAGAAATTCATTAGAAATCATGCATGATCCTAATTATACAGAAAACGCCTAATGCAACACATGCAAAAATGCAACTATAGCAGGCTCGGCTATCCTAAACATGGCATATGAAATGC
Organism: Camellia japonica; assembly: GCA_030407325.1. NCBI lineage: Eukaryota > Viridiplantae > Streptophyta > Magnoliopsida > Ericales > Theaceae > Camellia > Camellia japonica. Next base: position 112,781,177 of record JAPPVO010000003.1, read on the forward strand.
TACAATTATCACGTATTCAATTTGGAATTGAAATACAAATGCAGTTTGTATGATGCGCCGAGCCCGGTGCGTGCAAAACAGATGATTGATGCAAACATGCTGTCATACTGTATGCTAATTGAAATATGCCCTATATCTAACCATCGTAAGCGGGTAAATAAAAGGGAGAAAGACGTGGGGTTGGAAGACATACATCACACTCACGCACACTTATTACAATTATGCCCTCGCGCAGAGGGTCCGAATGAATAATAATACAGTCCGAATAAATATTACAGATTCTAATTAATTAAACTAAGAAAGCTTTAAAATTGGCTTGCAAGCCAGGGGGCTGCCCCGCTCCTGATAAATGATGTATGCTGGACTGCCTTTGCGCAGAAATCCATTGGGATGCCCAATTTAGCCTCTGTTTGCAATTGTTCTCGAAATGCGCGCCAGACTCCGAAAAAGTTGCTGATTCCTTATTTTGCTGCAACAGAGAGCAGGAAAGGGGCATAGCAATGTATTTCACAAATATATGCATGCCTCGATTCTCGTGCCACCAATCACGCATATCGATGCATGATGGCCGAGGAATCGGATTGCACAACTCAATATAGGGTGCAATGCAGATGAATGTTACAGCAAAACCTAACTCCCTCATGGATAATCCGGAGTGTCGGTGACTTGGGAATCGAGACCCGTTCCGTGAAACGTGCCTCGTTTTCCGTGCCCGGGCTAACTCCTATCCCGAACACGATGTAAAATGCACGATATGTATGAATGCGACTAACATGCAACCTAGCTGTAACAATGCTATGAAAATGAGATGCCTCGGAATGCATGCCAGACGGGCGCGCAAACCGAGGCAATGATCCTAAGGCATGAAATGGCACATGCGATGCAAATTGGGCTTACACTAACATGAGTGGACCTCAGCCACACTCACATAAGAGGCCGTCGGATAAAAAAGAGATGCCTCGAAATGCGTGCACACGGGCGCGCAAACCGAGGCGATGCATACGGAATGCAATGATGCGAAAATGGCATACAAAATGCAGAATAGACTTATACCAACATGAGAGGACCTCAGCCACTCTCACACGGGAGGCCGTCGGATAAAATTGAAGTGCCTCGAAATGCGTGCACACGGGCACGCAAACCGAGGCGGTGGCATACGCAATGCAAATGACATGAAAAATGCAAATTGGGCTTACACTAACATGAGAGGGCCTCGGCCGCACTCACATAAGAGGCCGTAAGATGAAAATGAGCTGCCTCGAAATGCGTGCCCGCGGGCGCGCAAACCGAGGCAATGTCATAAAAGCATGAAATGGCATGGAAAATGCAAAAACATGAGAGGGCCTCAACCGCACTCACATAAGATGCCGTGAGATGAAAAAGGAGTGCCTCAAAATGCGTGCACACGGGCACGCAAACCGAGGCGGTGACATACGCAATGCAAATGACATACGGAATGCAAATTGGGCTTACACTAACATGAGAAGGCCTCAGCCGCACTCACATAAGCTGCCGAGAGACAAAAATGAAGTGCCTCGAAATGCGTGCACACGGGCACGCAAACCGAGGCATGGCCCTAAGGCACAGAAATGACATGCGAATGAGATGTGACATATGGCATATGGAAAATGCCAATTTCAGCAGCTAAAATGATGCACAAATAGCCCCCGAATTATGACAAAATTACACCCGATGCCCGAAATGCGATGTAATGCACCCGAAATGGCCTACAGCCCTACTAAACATGCATAATTGACACATGACATGTAAAACAGTAGCAAGGCAGCCCCTAAAATAACATTTTTTCAATACAAAGCAAGGCTAAACAACAACCACAAGTATGGCAAAATTAGCATGCAAAAATGGGGAAAAAGAGGGAAATTACAAAACAAGTAGTATATACAATACTCAAACCGAAAAAAACAGTTCTACAACATTAAAGAGGGACAAAAAATATGCACATTTATAAGAGATAACATCCCCCAATTCAGTAGGTAGATAGGCTAAACATAGCATGCAAAATAATGAGCCAACAAAGGCTATAACATGAGGTACCAAAAGAATACACCAAACAACTTTGGACCCTTGACAAAACATGAATAATGGGTCATTTTAAGACACTTTCCAAGCCTGATGAAGGCTGAAAACAGAAGCTAAGCAAGCCTAACAAAGCATGCAATTTCACGGAATCAAAGATGGTATTACAAGAAGTACCAAAAGCATGCACCAAATGGCCTAAGACCCTTAACAAAACATGATGAGAAGGCCAAAACAAGGCTCCTTTCAGGCCTGATGGAGACTTAAATCAGAAGCCAAATAAGCCTAACAAAGCATGCAAAATGGGGCCAAAGAGAGGTATAAAGAGAGGCCATTCATGGAGGCACCCAACAAGATTGGTCCCTTCTACAACTTTGTAGAGGGACACAAAATAAGCTCAATCTCAGTTTATATCATGCTCCAAAAATAAATGCATATAAGCTAAAAATAGCATGCAAGTTTACGGTAAATTGGAGGATTTGTGAAGCAAGTGGTATGTAGAAGCACCAAACATGGTTGAGCCCTTCTTAAATGTTGAAGAGGGGCTCAAAATAGGCCCACTCACAGTTTATTTCATGCTCGAAAACAGATCACTCATAATCCAAACAAAGCATGCAAAATATTGGCATAAAGAGTGATAATGAAGGAAGAACAAGATAGAGGGCTCAAATAGGGTTGAGCCCTTAAACAAACATCAAGAATAGCTCAAAAGAGGACCACTTTCAGTAGTGGTCAGAGCTCAAAACAGTGAGCAAATAGAGTAGAAAATTGAAGCAAAAATAAGCTAGAAAAAGAGAATTTGAGACTTACCCTTGAAGACTATGCTTTTGCTACCTCTTGCCTTGATGAAAGTTGCTTCTTAGCCTCTGAAAAACACTCCTTAGCTGCTGAAATGGAGGTGGTGGTGGTGAGGCTTAGGGTTGATGAAGAAAAGAGCTAGGGACTTGAAGCTTTTTTGGAGTTTTGGAGATGGAGATGGAAGCTATGGGAGATGAAGCCTTGAGAAGAAATTGTCTAACCCTAACAAAGAAGATGACCAGCCCCTTTAATAGGCAAAAAAAAGGTGTAAAAGGGGAGGGAAATGCATCCAAGCTTTCCCTCCCAAAATATCCCCCGGATGGGGGAGATATTTCAAAAAGCAGCTGGACAGCTGTAAAGAGATGAAAAGCAGAAAGCTGGCCGGCCAGGTGAATTTCTGGAAGGTGGCCGGCCGGCCACCCCAACTGGTCGGCCAGCCACTCACCCTGGCCGGCCGGCCATGGCCCAAAAATGAAGTCCAAATTTTCTGGCCGACCACCACTCCTTGGTGTCCTCCCAGGTGTGTAGAATAAAGCCCCAAGGTTGGAATCTGGCAACACTGAAACAAGAGTCACAACATAGAACTTGAAGGAGAGGCTCAAAAATGAAATTAACAATTACTGGCCGACCACCACTTTTTGGTGTCCTCCCATGTGTGTAGAACAAGGTTCCATGGTCGGAATGTGGCAACACTGAAGCAGGAGTCACAACATTGCATTTGAAGGAGAGGCCAAAAATGAAACTCTGAATTGCTAGCCGACCATGCACTTTTAGGGTCCTCCCATGTGCCCTCATCACAGATATATGGTTGTGGTTGGAAGAAAATGGGCCTAGGGTGTTCAACATTAGCCCGGAAGTGAGCAAAACGGGCGCCGGAGGAGCGAAACTGGTTATCTGGGATAATTGCTGGCCTCCCACCCTCCAGTGATCTCCCTGGTGCTAAAACAGAGGTACCTGCCAAGAATGAACAGAAATCGATGCGAAATGAATGCTCGGGGGCCAAACCGCGAGGTTCGGGGCCCGAAAACCTGCCGTTAAGCACCGAAAGTGGTGTTTGGCCACGAAGTGGGTATCTGAGACCCCAGTGTCCCTCGGTATGATAAAACAGAGGCACTTGCCAAGAACCGGAGGAATCGGAGATGGTTGGGCGGTCCCGAACCGAGGCACACGGCCTGACGGCTCCGAAAACCGGGAACCGGGCTCCGAAATGGGCAAAATGGCCTACGGCCACGAAGTGTAGCCCACGGCCACCGAGAAATAGTCTACAGGACTACTCCCTTCCCTCAGGAAAGAAAACAGAGAAAACCGAGTCTGGTTCGTAAACCGAGACAAGGCACAGAAGAGGATTCGGAAGTTCGGAGGCAGGGCGCACGGCCGCGACTCTGAGACTTCTGAATGAGCACAGTATGCAACACCACCGAGCGCTCAATCGGTGACGTCTGAGTCTTAAGGTCGGTCAAGAATGGGGTGTCTACAGTTGCCCCTCTTTGACAGAACTCGGAAGTCAAGAAGTGACGGGAGTGAATGTCAAAGCCTAGAGACGACCCATTTTTGACAAGGCCGAAGACTTAGACAATCATACAAGATAAACAGAGACATGTGTGCCCGCAGGCATGCCCGCAGGTAGGGGCAAAATGCAAAATGATGTGCAGGGAGATTTTGATAATTGGACTTATACGCTACGCGAAGCCGGCTTGACAATTGGACTTATACGCTACGCGAAGCCGGTTTGAAGATTGGACTTACACGCTAAGCAAAGCCGGTTTGAAGATTGGACTTACACGCTAAGCGAAGCCGGTTATCACTCATGATCATGCAAAGAGAGCTGTAATGAAGCAATTATGCAAAATAAATGCAACATTTTAAGCGAATGCTAGGCAAGCAAGTAAACTCGGACCAATCTATGCCTCATGCAGAAAGGATGTAAGAAAATTATGGAATCTTCACGAACATGTGCGATAGATACACAAAGGTGAACGAAGTGTGATGGATACACTATATGAATGAGAGTATGATGGATACACTAGGTGGGTGTGTGATAGATACACAAAGCGAGTGTGTGTGATTGATACACAAAGTAGGCATAGTGTGAGCGTTTGTGATTGATACATACACTAAAAGCGACCACAAAGTGTGATAGATGCACTATGTGAACAGAGTGTGATGGATACACTAAAGGTAAACACGAAGTGTGATAGATGCACTTAGTGAACAAGTATGATTGATATACTGAAGGTGAACACGAAGTGTGATAGATGCACTTAGTGAACAAGTATGATTGATATACTGAAGGTGAACACGAAGTGTGATAGATGCACTTAGTGAACAAATATGATTGATATACTGAAGGTGAACACGGAGTGTGATAGATGCACTTAGTGAACAAGTGTGATGGATATACTAAAAGCGAACACAAAGTGTGATAGATGCACTAAGTGAACAAGTATGATAGATATACTAAAAGTGAACACAAAGTGTGATAGATGCACTTAGTGAACCAGTATGATGGATATACTAAAAACGAACACAAAGTGTGATAGATGCACTAAGTGAACAAGTATGATAGATATACTAAAAGTGAACAAGTATGATAGATATACTAAAAGTGAACACAAAGTGTGATAGATGCACTTAGTGAACCAGTATGATGGATATACTAAAAGCGAACACAAAGTGTGATAGATGCACTAAGTGAACAAGTATGATAGATATACTAAAAGTGAACACAAAGTGTGATAGATGCACTTAGTGAACCAGTATGATGGATATACTAAAAGCGAACACAAAGTGTGATAGATGCACTATGTGAACAGAGGGTGATGGATATACTAAAAGCGAACACAAAGTGTGATAGATGCACTATGTGAACCAGTATGATGGATATACTAAAAGCGAACACAAAGTGTGATAGATGCACTAAGTGAACAAGTATGATTGATATACTAAAGGTGATGATGTGAATATGTGCATGATAGATACACAAAATGAGGATGTGTGTGATAGATACACAAAATGAATGAAGTGCGATTGATACACTAATAAATGATCTCGAACGGAACTCCTTTGAATGAACCGTACATACAATATCGTGCATGACTGAGAAAGAGACTTGATGGGTACAATGCATTATAACACATGATGCTTAAGGAAAGCAATAAATGGACAAAGCGGCACTTTAGAAAGCACCTCATGAGGTGAGTGGCGATGACCCGCTCTTCTCCAACGGGGATCTCCCCTCGTGCTCTTCGAACACTTTATCTTTAACTCGCAGTACAAAGGCTCTGAAATGCTGACAAGTAACAACATCTATATGTAGGAGCCACGGCTGCTGCTTGTCTTCTTGATCATATTCACAACTTTCCCTATTCTCCAACGGGGTGACAGACTAGGTTGGTTCAGTATCCAGAATTGAGGTGCATACACGCTATCTCAACCTATAGGGCTTCCATACAGATTTCAAGCCGAGGGCACGCCTCTGGGTATTTAAACCAGACTTTAGTCCGGAAATCCCGAACCTTTATGTTCTAGGCATCAGCCATTCGAACTCTAGTTTCCACCGTCGCAGTTGGTCTCCTAGGAACTCATTGCAAACATAGCCAAGATGTCCCTGGCGTGAAACGGTACTCGAGAAGAGCCCTTCTGATTGCCATTTTGGCTTGAAGCAGACTTGATCTTGAGCTTGAGGTAGAGGCACACTCATACTTCGGAGCACTGACAAGGCCTGACAAGGTGCATACGGAATGCGATCTCGGAGCTTACTGAAGTTGGGACAAACTCAGATGTCCGACATTTTCCTCTTTTGCTTTTGCTTTGCAGTTCGGAACCATTATAGCTTCAGATAGATCCTGATTTTACTGTTCTCATATGACTTGGGTTGAACCCTGCGATTTTATGAAAGAATAAATTCTATTTTGCACAAATGTGGAGAACGGCACGGCACTCGGAGCACAAAACGATTTTATTTTGAAATTGAGAGATGAGTTTTCGACCAGGTATTGAGCCTACGACTGAACGCAGCAAAACGACTCAACAAGGAAATAAAAGGCACACAACCTAGACACATCGAGTAACACTCGAAACGACCCAAAACAAAATCGAGATAAAACAAAAAGACACGACACCCAGACGTGCACAGGGAGCCTGTTTCCTTGGGTAGTGTTTCCCACCCTTTCTCATTTGTGGTTCTCACATCACTCGGCCTTCAAGCTCTGTTTTTCTGAAAAAAAGCCCTTTTCTCACTTTTCCTCTCGTCGCACATCTCTCTATTCTTCAATCTCTCATTTTTCATCCCTCCCCTGGTGGTTGATGGATAAACAAGAAGTTGTGGGCTCTTGCCCCTAGCATTCTGCTAGATTCTCTTCTTCCGCTTACAACAGTGAACTTTCCCACAGAGGGGTTGTGCTACAACTGGGTGTGTAGCAAATCTGCAGCTAACATCGGTTGATGATGCCTGCTGGGGAGTTTGGACGTGATTAGATCTGTCCAGATGAGGAAGTGGAATATCTCGCCCCATTCCAGTTTATGCTTCGCGCTTGGCTTGATACCTCGTTGCTTGGAGGATGAGAGAGCTTTCAGCCCTTTTTGTTAACTTCAGTTGTGCCCTTTCTGGCAGGTAGAGTGCCCTTTCTGGCAAGTATGTTGAAAAGGGGAAAGACAGAAACCTGACTCAACTGTGCCCCTAGTTCATCATTTTGACCATTTTTTTTTTTGCTTTCTACTAAAACAATTTTGACCAACAAGAGTTAGATTAACATGCTTGTTCGATTTTTGATTTGAAATCATGCAAGTCAGGCTATGAGCACTGAAAATTTTCCTTTTTTGGGTCCAAGAAAATGGTCCAGTTTTGGAAAAGATGGAACAATTTTCGAGAAAATAGTCAACCTCAGTAAAAATTCTCAAAAACTATTTTTGCAAACGGCCACTTGCTCAACGAGCATGAAACCTACTCCTGAGATGCACAACCTCGGATCCAAGGGAAAACTGCCCCGTGCTTGAAGAGAGCTGCATGGCAACGGAAAGTTGCCCCTTGTTTGAACGGCACCGCAGCGCATTGAATGGCAACGGAAAGTTGCCCCTTGTTTGAATGGCACCGCAGCGCATTGTAGTCAGTCCTCGGAGCGACGAACATAACCGGACTCTCGGATATAGAGAAGGCAAAGATAATCAAAACCATTACATGGACACAATCGAATTTGAATTGTTTTACGGCTGGACTTCAGAATGAAGTTGCCTACGTATCCCAAACATGGGAATCAAGCCTTACGTAGTTCGGGGTTAAGGTACACTCGGGTATTTAACCTCTCCTTTTTATGCTCTAACTTTTGCCAAGGCGCCTGTTGCAGGTTTTCAACCTTGCGAGCTTTGCTTTTCTTTTCTTTTTCATTTCTTTCTTTTCTTCTTTTTTCATCTTTTCTTTTCTTTTTTCTTTCTTTATTTTTCTTTCATTCTTCTCTTTTCTTCTCTTTTTTCTTTTTTTGCTTTTCGTATATATTTTTCTTGCTCTAACTTTTGCCTGGGTCGCCCTTCCGGGTTTTCGGCCCAGCGAGCCTCTCAAAGGGTAAAAGTGTAGCTTGATCCATGCCAAATGGTTGTAAGGTTTTGAAGCCATCCGTATCCAAGAGAGTGGCTGTTGATTTGCAAGAGGACTCATCTTCGACTCTTCGAGCACATCGGACATTTTTTGCCCCTAGTTCGAGGGGTGCTTCTGATCTAGCTTTGCAAGCTTCTTCTGATGAGGTCTGACCTTCTTGATCTGACTTTGGTGCCTCTTGTTCGAGGGCTGCTTCAAATCTGGCCACACAGGCCTCACATTGTAGTTGACCGTTGAACATTCTGAATTCAAGTTCAAGGTTTGGAAGCAAAGGGGTTGAGTCTCGAGGCCGAGAGCGATCCTAAGCTGCACAATCTCAAGAACGATTCCACACATGTCTTCGCAGGACCGCGCAAAACATTTTTTGAAAGTTTTTAAGAAAACGACAAATCGCTTGCGCTGAAGACAGTGTAGGACCAACTTGGATCAAAGCTAGGGTCCTTCTCAGTACTCACACTAACAATCATGATTTCATTCATTAAGGGCTTAGCACGCCTCTCTTTCTCTCAATTGATCAAAATTTTGCAAAACCCGAGGAATTCCTTCCTCTTTGTTTTCACCGCAGTGTTCAAAAAAAGTTTTGAAAAACTCAGGTCATTACAATGACTTCAAGGCACAAGAGAGCAGGTGGAATGTACTGCCATTTTATTCAAATCCCAGCACAACTAGCACACGGCAGAAGCAAATGCGAGAGTGTGGAAATCACTGCTGTTTCATTCAAAATCTATTGGCACAACTAGCTCCCTGGCAGAAACAAATTCAAAACAAAACAAAAAGACGAACGCAAAACAAAATGGTGACGCCCGAGGTAACACCTCCGGAATCACCCGACTCTATACAACAGGACTGACTCGATACAACAAGACAACCCAAAACAAAAGAGACTGACTCAAAACAAAAAGACGGACTCAAAACAAAACAACAAAACTGACCCAATACCCAAGTCAGAAAGCACAAAATTAACAACACTTGTATATTGCTCAAAACAGTGCATGCCATCCACCAAAGCTGGAGTATTCTGAGCGCCACCCGCAGGTGGTCCATCCCTCGATCACATAGTCACCTTATCCCCCACAAGTTCACTGATCAAGTGCCGATAGACTTTGCAGGACCTGGTGCAGCAATGACCCCTTTGTCAAACAGATCTTGTACATCATGGCGCAGACGAAAGCAACTGTCGGTGTCATGACCGGTTTGCTGATGGTAGGCACAGTATTTAGTCTGGTCATGCTTTGCAGGGATAGGATCGGGTAGGGGCCGTTGTTCCAACGGTTTCAAATGTCCTTCCCGGAGTAAGACCTCTAGAGCCTTTGACAGAGGCATATGAAGTGGAGTGAAAACCCTCTTGACTCGGGGTGGATATTTGGCCGTCTGTGAGTTACTCCCGGACGCACCGGTGGATGGGGTAGCCTTTCTTGATGTGGTGGTAGTGACCATGCCCACTTCAGAAGATCTTGCAGTTGCATCACCACTGGTGGTCACATTCGAACTGCGGGAAAACGCCCGCCTAGGCTGCTCTTTCTCCTGGTCAATAAGGCCCTGCTTCATGGCATCCTCGATCTGTACTCCCATCTCATGCAAATCTGAAAAGGTAGGGAAGGGGAGCACGATCATTTTCTGCATTAGTTTGGGCTGGAGGTTGCGCACAACCATCCGTATTTGATCCTTATCCGTTGGCCTAATGGTCATCATTGAGGCCTTGGCCCTCCAGCGGGCTACAAAGTCAGAGAAACCCTCTTTCGGCTCTTGCCTGGTCGTCTCGAGATCACGGGTTGTGATCTCAATCTGGGTATTGTATGAATATTGTGCGACGAAGGCCTCGGCCATCTCCTCCCAGCTTCGTTTCACTGAATCCTCCAATTTGGCGTACCAGATGGCCGCAATACCCGACAGGGTCCTGCCAAAAAGGGAGAGCTTCTGTAATCTTGTCAAGCCCATCGGGCGCAGAACATCTGAAAACAAACTCAGGTGGACCATGGGATCTCCTGACCCGTCAAAACGGTCGATGTGAGGCATTTTGAACCTGTCCGGCAATGTCACCACCGAATCAGTATATCCATCTCCAATGTCCGGGATGGAGTTGACTCCCTGAGATTTCTTAAACATTTCTCAAGTTTGCTCAATTTCAACGCTGTAGGGTCGACCTCGAACTCGAAGGGAGAGTCCGGCAGATTGGTAGGCGCTTTGGATAGCTGGGGTAAAATTGGGGGCGGAGCAGGCCCTACTGGAATGTCCGTACCTTCCTGGACATTTGGCATCTCCCCAGGTACTGGAGCTCCTGCTGGGGAAGGAACTTGTTGTGAAGCAGACGCGCCGCTTTGCTGTTGCAGCCTGGTGATGAGCTCAGCCTGCTGAGCCATGATTGCAGCCTGTTGCTTGGAAAATTCCGCTTGGCGGACAGCGTCCTCCTGCATGAGCTTCATACTTTCTTGCATCTGACGCATCATTGCCTCCATCCCTGACGTATTCTGCTGATCCATCTGACTGACTGGTATATCTATCCCTGCAGTAGAAACTGAGACCTCAGCCTGACTGTTCACTGGTGGAGTGGATAAGGGCCACTGATCTGGTAACTACTGAACTGGTGATCTGTGCCTGACTGACCCTCTTCACCCTGCCTTTGGTAAAGGAACACTGATTGCCCTTGAACTGAATCTCTGACCCGACAAAGTCTATCAGCACAAGTTCGGTGTACCCGGGAGATATCGGAGCCTTCTGAAGCTATAGTTCCCAGACTACCTAGCAAAAGAGAAAATGGACAGCATCTCAGCCTAATTTCACCTGAACAGATACGAGCATAGTTTGAATGAGTGTGCCCTCTACTGAATTTTGCCCAAATCTCTGTCCTGCAAACTGATACCCTCAGGTAAACTGAATCCCAAAATACTGTACTGGCGCCCGCAGGCCTGATGCCCAAACTTGCAAACTGATACATGCATTCCTGTAGAGACGCACTCTAAAGCACATAACAGATAAGTGAGAGCCAAAACACCCCTATTTGGGGGTAGGGTTTCCTTGTCCTATTTTGTCAGGAGCTAGGGTTTTACTACGCACGCAGCGGCTCCAAACAACCTATAAACGGGTAAGCAACCTGTCCTAGTTTGGAATGGTCACTATGGATCCGAATATGCACTAGGTCGAATGGTCAAAAAGGGTGCCCCGGTAAAACCGGGGTTTGTGTTCCCATGCTGTCAGAGCCCAGAGCCGATCAGCCTTATGGACATGCCTTGACAAGACAAGCCTCCGGCAAATCGTTCGGGAATGGTATATGGCAAACACGGTGTCCTAGGCGCACCAATGCAAATGCAATGCAAAGAAACACACAAGTGTAGTCAAAAACAGATATCATGAGTTCGAGTCAAGTTCTCTAAATCCCCAGCAGAGTCGCCAGAAACTGTAGACGTCCCCGAACGCCCCGGGAGGGTTAGGTCCCGTTCTGTTCATATTGGGGTCACTACAATTCAAGGACTCAAATGTCACGGTTCTTAATCTTGAACCAAAGAGTCCAAATCCGGCAAATCGTTTTGAAAACAGATTTTTTGAAAGAAGTGCCAAACATGGACTGCTTCGCCAGATACAGAGTCGCCACCTAAATATTTTTAAAATGGGAAATTTAGGAAACCCTGACTCGGTGCCAAAGGCCACGTGTCCGTCATCACCAAAGTTGGCTCGGGAACTTGGGTACGATTGGGGAAGGTCACATCGTGAGCACCCCCGCTCGCCCGGTCAAAGACCGGCCTCTACTAACCATGATATCTGTTTTTGAAAACATTGTGAGTTCTTATTCCGGTTATTAGCCTAGGTTACTATGTGATGCTCGCAGCAAACAAGTATAGACTGGGCCGCCTGAATTGGAACAAAACATTTCATGTTTGTTTGTTTGAAAATGGTTTGATGGTGCTACCCGCAGGTAGGCTAAGACGCGGATTTGCCACCCTCAGGTGGGCTTAGAAAACATGATTTTGCCACTATCTAGTGGGCTTAAAACAAACATTTGATGAATTGTCCCAATTCAAATAACTCAACCTCCACCCACAGGCATTCAAGGCAGTTATATCACATAAGCATATAGCCTCATGGCAAGCATGCTATCATGGCAATCACTCACACTTATGCAAGGATGCTAAAGCATAAAAACTTACCGAGTACTCCAAGCCAAAACAGAAATTCATTAGAAATCATGCATGATCCTAATTATACAGAAATGCCTAATGCAACACATGCAAAATGCAACTATAGCAGGCTCGGCTATTCTAAACATGGCATATGAAATGCTACAACTATCACGTATTCAATTTGGAATTGAAATACAAATGCAGTTTGTATGATGCGCCGAGCCCGGTGCGTGCAAAACAGATGAATGATGCAAACATGCTGTCATACTGTATGCTAATTGAAATATGCCCTATATCTAACCATCGTAAGCGGGTAAATAAAAGGGAGAAAGACGTGGGGTTGGAAGACATACATCACACTCACGCACACTTATTACAATTATGCCCTCGCGCAGAGGGTCCGAATGAATAATAATACAGTCCGAATAAATATACAGATTCTAATTAATTAAACTAAGAAAGCTTTAAAATTGGCTTGCAAGCCAGGGGGCTGCCCCTCCTGATAAATGATGTATGCTGGACTGCCTTTGCGCAGAAATCCACTGGGATGCCCAATTTAGCCTCTGTTTGCAATTGTTCTCGAAATGCGCGCCAGACTCCGAAAAAGTTGCTGATTCCTTATTTTGCTGCAACAGAGAGCAGGAAAGGGGCATAGCAATGTATTTCACAAATATATGCATGCCTCGATTCTCGTGCCACCAATCACGCATATCGATGCATGATGGCCGAGGAATCGGATTGCACAACTCAATATAGGGTGCAATGCAGATGAATGCTACAGCAAAACCTAACTCCCTCATGGATAATCCGGAGTGTCGGTGACTTGGGAATCGAGACCCGTTCCGTGAAACGTGCCTCGTTTGCCGTGCCCGGGCTAACTCCTATCCCGAACACGATGAAATGCACGATATGCATGAATGCGACTAACATGCAACCTAGCTGTAACAATGCTATGAAAATGAGATGCCTCGGAATGCATGCCAGACGGGCGCGCAAACCGAGGCGATGATCCTAAGGCATGAAATGGCACATGCGATGCAAATTGGGCTTACACTAACATGAGTGGACCTCAGCCACACTCACATAAGAGGCCGTCGGATAAAAAAGAGATGCCTCGAAATGCGTGCACACGGGCGCGCAAACCGAGGCGATGCATACGGAATGCAATGATGCGAAAATGGCATACAAAATGCAGAATGGACTTATACCAACATGAGAGGACCTCAGCCACTCTCACACGGGAGGCCGTCGGATAAAATTGAAGTGCCTCGAAATACGTGCACACGGGCACGCAAACCGAGGCGGTGGCATACGCAATGCAAATGACATGGAAAATGCAAATTGGGCTTACACTAACATGAGAGGGCCTCGGCCGCACTCACATAAGAGGCCGTAAGATGAAAATGAGCTGCCTCGAAATGCGTGCCCGCGGGCACGCAAACCGAGGCAATGTCATAAAAGCATGAAATGGCATGGAAAATGCAAAAACATGAGAGGGCCTCAACCGCACTCACATAAGATGCCGTGAGATGAAAAAGGAGTGCCTCAAAATGCGTGCACACGGGCACGCAAACCGAGGCGGTGACATACGCAATGCAAATGACATACGGAATGCAAATTGGGCTTACACTAACATGAGAGGGCCTCAGCCGCACTCACATAAGCTGCCGAGAGACAAAAATGAAGTGCCTCGAAATGCGTGCACACGGGCACGCAAACCGAGGCATGGCCTAAGGCACAGAAATGACATGCGAATGAGATGTGACATATGGCATATGGAAAATGCCAATTTCAGCAGCTAAAATGATGCACAAATAGCCCCCGAATTATGACAAAATTACACCCGATGCCCGAAATGCGATGTAATGCACCCGAAATGGCCTACAGCCCTACTAAACATGCATAATTGACACATGAAATGTAAAACAGTGGCAAGGCAGCCCCTAAAATAACATTTTTTCAATACAAAGCAAGGCTAAACAACAACCACAAGTATGGCAAAATTAGCATGCAAAAATGGGAAAAAAGAGGGGAATTACAAAGCAAGTAGTATATACAATGCTCAAACCGAAAAAAACAGTTCTACAACATTAAAGAGGGACCAAAAATATGCACATTTATAAGAGATAACATCCCCCAATTCAGTAGGTAGATAGGCTAAACATAGCATGCAAAATAATGAGCCAACAAAGGCTATAACATGAGGTACCAAAAGAATACACCAAACAACTTTGGACCCTTGACAAAACATGAAGAATGGGTCATTTTAAGACACTTTACAAGCCTGATGAAGGCTGAAAACAGAAGCTAAGCAAGCCTAACAAAGCATGCAATTTCACGGAATCAAAGATGGTATTACAAGAAATACCAAAAGAATGCACCAAATGGCCTAAGACCCTTAACAAAACATGATGATAAGGCCAAAACAAGGCTCCTTTCAGGCCTGATGGAGACTTAAATCAGAAGCCAAATAAGCCTAACAAAGCATGCAAAATGGGGCCAAAGAGAGGTATAAAGAGAGGCCATTCATGGAGGCACCCAAAAAGATTGGTCCCTTCTACAATGTTGTAGAGGGACACAAAATAAGCTCAATCTCAGTTTATATCATGCTCCAAAAATAAATGCATATAAGCTAAAAATAGCATGCAAGTTTACGGTAAATTGGAGGATTTGTGAAGCAAGTGGTATGTAGAAGTACCAAACATGGTTGATCCCTTCTTCAATGTTGAAGAGGGGCTCAAAATAGGCCCACTCACAGTTTATTGCATGCTCGAAAACAGATCACTCATAATCCAAACAAAGCATGCAAAATATTGGCATAAAGAGTGATAATGAAGGAAGAACAAGATAGAGGGCTCAAACAGGGTTGAGCCCTTAAACAAACATCAAGAATAGCTCAAAAGAGGACCACTTTCAGTAGTGGTCAGAGCTCAAAACAGTGAGCAAATAGAGTAGAAAATTGAAGCAAAAATAAGCTAGAAAAAGGGAATTTGAGACTTACCCTTGAAGACTATGCTTTTGCTACCTCTTGCCTTGATGAAAGTTGCTTCTTAGCCTCTGAAAAACACTCCTTAGCTGCTGAAATGGAGGTGGTGGTGGTGAGGCTTAGGGTTGATGAAGAAAAGAGCTAGGGACTTGAAGCTTTTTTGGAGTTTTGGAGATGGAGATGGAAGCTATGGGAGATGAAGCCTTGAGAAGAAATTGTCTAACCCCAACAAAGAAGATGACCAGCCCCTTTAATAGGCAAAAAAAAGGTGTAAAAGGGGAGGGAAATGCATCCAAGCTTTCCCTCCCAAAATATCCCCCGGATGGGGGAGATATTTCAAAAAGCAGCTGGACAGCTGTAAAGAGATGAAAAGCAGAAAGCTGGCCGGCCAGGTGAATTTCTGGAAGGTGGCCGGCCGGCCACCCCAACTGGTCGGCCAGCCACTCACCCTGGCCGGCCGGCCTTGGCCCAAAAATGAAGTCCAAATTTTTTGGCCGACCACCACTCCTTGGTGTCCTCCCAGGTGTGTAGAATAAAGCCCCAAGGTTGGAATCTGGCAACACTGAAACAAGAGTCACAACATAGAACTTGAAGGAGAGGCTCAAAAATGAAATTAACAATTACTGGCCGACCACCACTTTTTGGTGTCCTCCCATGTGTGTAGAACAAGGTTCCATGGTCGGAATGTGGCAACACTGAAGCAGGAGTCACAACATTGCATTTGAAGGAGAGGCCCAAAAATGAAACTCTGAATTGCTGGCCGACCATGCACTTTTAGGGTCCTCCCATGTGCCCTCATCACAGATATATGGTTGTGGTTGGAAGAAAATGGGCCTAGGGTGTTCAACATTAGCCCGGAAGTGAGCAAAACGGGCGCCGGAGGAGCGAAACTGGTTATCTGGGATAATTGCTGGCCTCCCACCCTCCAGTGATCTTCCTGGTGCTAAAACAGAGGTACCTGCCAAAATTGAACAAAAACTAATGCAAAATGAATGCTCGGGGGCCAAACCGCGAGGTTCGGGGCCCCGAAAATAGGCGGTAAGCACCGAAAGTGGCGTTCAGCCACGAAGTGGGCATCTGAGGCCCCAGTGTCCCTCGGTATGACAAAACAGAGGTACCTGCCAAGAATGAACAGAAATCGATGCGAAATGAATGCTCGGGGGCCAAATCGCGAGGTTCGGGGCCCGAAAACCTGCCGTTAAGCACCGAAAGTGGTGTTTGGCCACGAAGTGGGTATCTGAGACCCCAGTGTCCCTCGGTATGATAAAACAGAGGCACTTGCCAAGAACCGGAGGAATCAGAGATGGTTGGGCGGTCCCGAACCGAGGCACACGGCCTGACGGCTCCGAAAACCGGGAACCGGGCTCCGAAATGGGCAAAATGGCCTACGGCCACGAAGTGTAGCCCACGGCCACCGAGAAATAGTCTACAGGACTACTCCCTTCCCTCAGGAAAGAAAACAGAGAAAACCGAGTCTGGTTCGCAAACCGAGACAAGGCACAGAAGAGGATTCGGAAGTTCGGAGGCAGGGCGCACGGCCGCGACTCTGAGACTTCTGAATGAGCACAGTATGCAACACCACCGAGCGCTCAATCGGTGACGTCTGAGTCTTAAGGTCGGTCAAGAGTAGGGTGTCTACAGAGGGCCGACCATGAGGAGGACTGACCGTGAAGGTTGAGGTGGGAGGGGCACGGGGCTCAAGAGGCGGCGTGTCACGTGATGACTTGAAGTGGAAAAGACAGGGTAAGGGAAGGTGGCAGTGAATCGTGATCATACACGTGGCGGCATCTCCTGGGGTGGAAGATTAGGCGTTGGGCCAAAAATGAAACGATAGGTCATGATGGGTGTTGAAAAGACAGTTTTGGCGAATGATTTGAAAAGTTTTCAAACTAGCGAAAAGTAATTGTGACCCTTGGAATACGGGCAAGCCTTGGGCTTTTGGTATTATTTGATTTACCTACTTCTTTGCAAAAAATCAAAACATTCCAAGTGTTAACTCCTTTGTTGCTGACGATACACCTCTGCAACATTTCTTGAATTTTCTTACACCCGCTTCCGAAGCTATTCGTAGGCACACCACAGAGATGGCTCAAGAAGAAGCTGGAACCGCCAGGGTTGATCCGTTTGGGGATGACGACGCAGTGGAGCTAGCGGAGCAGTACCGGACGGAGAGACAAGTGGAGAGGGTAGGGGAGCCGGTGGTACAATCCCATTCTTTCACCATGATAGCGGCTCCGAAGCCAATCAGCTAGGCGGAACTAGATCACTGGCATACGAAGGCTGACAAATCAACGGTTACTGTGGCGGACTTGGAGGTTATGCGCGAAAAGCACCAGGTTCCCGCTGAAATAGAGTTACTGTTGCCGTCGTCAACGGAGAAGCCATCCGACGCCCGGCCGAGGGAGTTTGCCCTGTACGAGGAAGCATTGAAAGGAGGACTGAGGCTGCCGCTTCCGCAAGTGGTGGTTGATGTCCTAAACCGGTTGGAGGTAGCGCCGGGGCAACTAATGCCCAACGCGTGGAAGATTGTGTTAGCCTGTGCAAGCGCGTGGCCAAAGGCGACTGAAGGGGCGGCTATGACGGTGGACAAATTTTTCGCGTGTTATAAGGCCTCAGGACAGCAAGAGACTTGGGTGACGTTGCAGGCGGCGACAGGGAGGGGTCTGGTGACGGGGCTGCCGTCATCCATTAAGGGTTGGAGGCCGCGGTGGTTTTACGTGTCTGCGAATGGAGGGGTTGGGGTGCGTACGGTGTGGAGAGTGCCCACCAAATCTGTGGAGCCAAAACTGGGGGCGGCAGCAGATGAGAGGATAAAAAAGGTGAAGGCATGGAGGGAGAAGGAGGGAGTCAGGTGGGACGACCTCGTTCAACCTTCAGTCTTGTTTGCAGCGGGATTGGGCTCTCAGCCGAGCGTTGGAGATCTGGGACGGGCTGAACTAGAGGCGAGGAGGAAAGCGCAAGAGGCTGAGGATATGGCCATCCTCGCCAAAGCCAGTAAGTTCAAAGAGTCCCAGACAGACAGACTGCCAAAACCGATCGCGAGGAAGAGGATCTGACCTCGCCCCAAACCCCTGGGGGAAAAAGACTTAGGTGGATTTGAGCCACGACCGCCCCCAGTTGATCCTTTGAAGGAGAGGGCCTACAAGGAGATGGAGGGGGAGGGTGTGGTAAAGAAGAAGAGGAGAGTGGGGAGGAGTGAAGAAGAGCCTGCCTTAAAGAGGAGGAAGGAGATGACGGCAGAGGGGACCCCCATGGCCAAGGAGGCAGGAGAGGAGGGGGTGGGGGAGATCCCAGTAGTGGAGGTCGCCTCAGAGGTCGTGGAGGTCGTCCCAGTAGTGGTGGAGATCGCCCAAGAAGTTCAAGTAGAGGGGGGGCAACTGGCCCTGAGCCAAGGGGAGAGGAACAGCCCTAGGGGGGTCCTGCGCCCCAAGGAGGGGGGGTCAGGCTGACGACTGCTATCTACCACGCCCGCGCGGTGTCTGGGCGACTGGAGGAAGAAGAAGGCTCAGCCAGGGCAGCTGCAGATCGCCTTGTGGGGATAGTAGATGATGCAGCCGTCCACTCGGTGGCCAGGTTCAATGAGGCTGAGTTGCTAAGGGGGTTATGCTCTGCCCAAATGGAGGTAACCACCTTAGGAGGGGCTCTGCTGAAAAAGGAGGCGGCGACGAAGGCCAAGTTGGAGGAGGTGAAGGCCCAACTTGCAAGTTTCAGGAGGGAGAGTGCAAGCTGGAAGAAGGCTGCACGAGGCGCGTGTGCCAGGAGTTGAGCGGAGGCTGAGAAAGCAAAAAAGTTAGGAGTGTTGGTGGTGGTGCAGAAGACTGTTGCCAATCGTGCCTACGCTGAGCTACTCGCTGCCAAGTTAGAGCTTGAGGACGAACGCCGCAGGGTAGTGTCGCTCGAGTTCCAGCTTGCTGGCGAGCAGCAGAAGCTGGGGGATGCTCAAAAGGCCTGCGCGGTCGCCATCGAATGATTTGAAGAGGCTATGACTAGCAATGAAGATCTGCGTGCTCAGCAGATCAAGGAAAAAGAAGACGCAGACCTGCAGATTGCTGGGCTGCAGAAGGAGCTGGAAGATGAGCGTGCCAAGTTGATGGAGGAGAGGGCGAGGTTGAAGAAAGAGTTGGAAGAAGAGAAGACCAAGGCATTTGGGGGGGCGGGCGCGTCGGGAACGACCGCTGGGGGCAGGACTGAAACAGAAGTTATTGAGAGCTTCTAGCGGTCAGACTTCTATAAGCACGAAATGGCTGAGTTCTGGGACAGTGGCTGGAAGATGTTCAAGCATAAAGCTAAAGAGCTGTTCCCAGACTTAGACCTCAGTAGTGTAAAAATTGACGAAGACGATGTGGCCCAGACCCCCCTGGATGAAGGTATTGAAGAAGAAGACCTCGTTTCCAGTGAGGAGGAGTAATTGAAGTGAACAAAATTTGTATTTAAAGTTGTTTTTGTGTGTTTATTATTTTTTTTTTTTGAAATGCTGTAATGAACTTATGTACAAATTTGTGAATAAATAAAATTTCAGTTGTGTTTTCATTCGATTGTTCTTGCTTGTGCATCTGAAATGAATGAAAATGGTGGCTTGTGTGTGAAGCTTGTGTACAAATCGTTGTGAGAATCTCAATGTAAATTGGAGTCGAACTTGTATTAAAAACTCAATGCAGAGTGAAGGTTAAGATGTAATAAAATTACAAGTGTGTGTCTGCCACACTGTTGAAGTGAATGAGTGTGGTTTATTAAAGTTAGGCTTGATGTGTAAAGAAAAAGGCTGAATTGCAACTGTTGATAAATAAGGAAATAGTCTGACTTGTAAAGGAAACATGTAAGAATGTCAAAGATGTGAAGTTTCAAATTATGCCCAAAAATGGAGTTGTAAGTTGTGTTGCAAGAGTGTTGGTAAATAAAAGATTAGTTTGGAATTTGACTAAGCAAAGAGTGGTGTGAAAACATGGACCTGGAATTTTGACTAAGTGTGTCTACGAATGCCACAAGCATGAGGTTGGCTTGAATGGCCTTGACAGAGCTCTGTATGCGTGCCTAGTTGGGGGTAAGCTATGATTCACTGACTTTGCAAATAAGTCAGTGGCTTGAAGTAACTCAGTCTTGCGCTGACCAAGGCGTTTACGCTCAGTCTGGCTAAGGCTTGTCATGTTCAGGCTGGCAGAGGCTTTTGGTGCTCACTTTGGCTAAGGGATTTGGTGCTCACTTTGGCTGAGGCTTTTAACGACTCGGTCTGGCCGAGTTCTTCACGCTCAGTCTGGCTGAGTCTTTTTGTCGCTCGGTCTGGAGGAGGCATTTGGTGCTCAGTCTGGCTGAGGCTTTTTGTGTTCAGTCTAGCTGAGGCTTTTAACGACTCGGTCTGGTCGAGTTCTTCATGCTCAGTCTGGCTGAGTCTTTTTGTCGCTCGGTCTGGAGGAGGCGTTTGGTGCTCAGTCTGGCTGAGGCTTTTTGTGCCCAGTCTGGCTGAGGCTTTTAACGACTCGGTCTGGCCAAGGCTTTTGGTGCTCAGTCTGGCTGAGGCTTTTTATGAGTGCTGCAATCAAAATGTTATGGAGACGCCATATAGATAACTAAGATATAAAATTGTTGTCATGGAAAGTGTAGCCCAGTTGATCAAAAAGTTACATTATGTGAGGGGAGAACAAGAATGTTCAAGTGTGTAAATTTGCCGAAAAGAAAATACAATAACTAAGCAATACAAAAGTAGGAATTTATTGAAAGTAACGCTTCAAGTGTTCGGCGTTCCACGGGTGGAGGAGATCTCGACCTTCCATGTCCTAAAGTCGGTAAGTGCCTGGTCGTGGTCGGGCTTTCACAACGTAAGGTCCCTCCCATTTGGCTGCCAGTTTGCCCTCAGTCGGATTTTTGGTGGCAAGGGTTACTTCGCGCAAGACAAGGTCCCCCACAGCGAACTCCCTTAGACGGACTTTGCGGTTGTAGTGCGTTCTCATTTTCTGTTGGTAAGAGGCCAGTCTGACAGCAGTGGCTTCTCTGAGCTCTTCGATTAGGTCAAGGTCTGTTCGACGGAGCTCTTCGGTTACTTCTGGATTCGGATGTAAAACCCTTGGGGTAGGCAGACCGACTTCCACTGGGATGACCGCCTTAGCGCCGTAGGTTAAGCGAAAGGGGGTCTCCCCAGTGGGAGTCCGAGCGGTAGTACGGTAAGCCCAGAGTACATTCGGTAATTCCTCAGCCCAAAGTCCCTTAGCAGCTTCTAGCTTAGTTTTGATGATCTTCAGAAGAGAACGGTTGGTAACCTCGACTTGGCCATTAGCTTGGGGATGACCTGGGGAGGAGAAACATGGTTGGATCTGGAGGTCTGCACAGAACTTCCTGTACTTGGCGTTGTCGAATTGTTTGCCGTTGTCGGAGACGATGGCTTGAGGGATGCCAAACCTGCATACGATCGACTGCCAGATGAATTTGGTTGTGTTCCGCTCGGTGATGGTGGCAAGGGGTTCTATCTACCCACTTGGTGAAGTAATCAATGGCGACTATCTCGAACTTGGTCTGGCCTCGGCCGGTGGGAAGTGGACCAACTAAATCGATTTCCCATTTGGCGAACGGATAAGGACTGCAAAGTGTGATCAACTCTATAGGAGGAGCATGGGGGATGTTGGCAAAACGCTGACACTTATCACATTTGAGCACGAAGTCAGTCGCATCTTGATTGAGAGTGGGCCAGAAATAACCAGTGCGAAGTATTTTGTGAGCTAGAGACCTGCCGCCCGAATGATTACCACAAATACCCTCATAGATTTCCCGCATCACATAGGTTGCTTGAGCTAGATTGAGGCATCTAAGGTATGGGCGTGAAAAGCCCCTCTTGTACAAAAGACCGTTGACAAGGATGTAATTGGACGACCGGGCCCTGACTTTGGCGGTCTGCTGTTTGTCCTCTAGTAGTTCTCCCGTTGTTAAAAACAGAAAGATGTCGGACGCCCAGGGATAGGTTCATTTTGCAGGAAGTGGACTGCTTGTTAGTCGGGGGAGGTGGCAGGTTGGGTCAGGTATTAGAGGCGAATCCCGTGGTTGAGATCTGACTGATTTGCAGAGGCTAATTAAGCCATCTCATCGGCCTGGGAGTTTTCCGCCCGAGGGATGTGTTGGATGTCGAAGGTATTGAAGAGGCGAACAAGGGGAAGAGCTATATCCCTGTAAGCCCGCATTGTGTCCTCCTTGGCATCGAATTCCCCCGTAATTTGTCCGACAATGAGCTGGGAGTCGCTGAACACCCGGATGTGGCTGACACCGATGTCCCTGGCTAAGCGGAGACCTGCTATCAATGCCTCGTATTCGGCCTCATTGTTACTGGCCTCGAACAAGAAACGGAGAGCACATTTGAAATAGCCACCCTCAGGGGCGGTGAGGATGAGACCGGCCCCGCTGCCTTCCCTGCGGGATGATCCGTCGACGTTGAGAGTCCAAGAATGGGGGTCTTCTGGCTCGGTAAGGGTTGGTGGGGGTGGAGGAGCCGTGGTTGGGGTAGGATTAGTGAATTCCAAGATGAAATCAGCGACAGCCTGCCCCTTTATTGCTGTTCGAGGTCGGTAGGAGATGTCAAACTGGCTGAGTTCCATTGACCATTGCATGAGTCTGCCGGAAAGTTCTGGTTGCTGCATGACCTTCTTCAAAGGTTGGTCGGTGAGGACCACTATGGAATGGGCTTGGAAGTAAGGACGGAGTCGTCTGGAGGCAGTGACCAAGGCCAAAGACAATTTTTCTAACCGCGGGTAATTCTGCTCCGCTCCCCTAAGAGCCCGACTGATGTAGTAGACCGGTCGTTGGACAGAGCCGTCTTCCCTGATAAGAGCTGCACTGACTGCGGTGTTTGACACGGCTAAATATAGGAAGAGGGGCTCGCCCGTAATTGCCTGTGTAAGGAGAGGGGGTTGGCCATGCACTGCTTCAGCTGCTGAAAAGCCTCTTCGGATTCGGTTGTCCATTCAAAATTTGCTGAAGAAATTTGAAGAAGGGGAGGCACTTGTCCGTTACGCGGGAAATGAAGCGGTTGAGGGCGGCAACTCGGCCAGTGAGTCTCTGAACCTCCTTGACCGTTCTGGGTGACTGCATCTCAATCAAGGCCTTGATCTTTTCAGGGTTAGCTTCAATGCCCCGCTGACTGACCATGAAGCCCAAAAACTTTCCAGATCCTACGCCAAAGGCGCACTTCTCCGGGTTGAGCTTCATTTGGTACTTACGTAGGGTGGCGAAGGTCTCTCGTAGGTCGGTCAGATGGTCAGCAAAGAGTTTGCTCTTGACTAGCATGTCGTCGACATATATTTCCATATTTCGACCGATCTGGTGATGGAAAACGGCGTTGACCAACCGTTGGTAGGTGGCCCCAGCATTTTTCAGTCCAAATGGCATCACACGGTAATGGTAGGTGCCGCGGTCGATAATGAAGAAGGTGTGTTCCCGATCAGATGGGTGCATCAGAATTTGTTTGTACCCAGAGAAGGCATCCATGAAGCTAAGCATTTGGTGACCGGCCGTGGTGTCGACTAGTAGGTCTATGCGGGGCAGAGGATAACTGTCTTTGGGGCAAGCTCGGTTGAGGTCTGAGTAGTCGACACAGAGTCGCCATTTACCATTGTTCTTGTGGACCAGGACCACGTTTGACAACCATCTAGGGTAGTCCACGTTCTTGATGAATTGTGCCTCAAGGAGCTTGTCGACCTCTGGGGCAATGAGAGTGTTGCGCTCCGGATGGAAAATGCGTTGTTTCTGGCGGTAAGGTCGAAAATGGGGTTCAATGCTGAGGCGGTGGGTTATGAATGAGGGGTCAATACCCGGCATGTCTGAGTGGGTCCAGGCAAATACATCGTTGTTCTCGATCAGGAGAGCAGTAAGATCGGCCTTTGCTTGGGGGGATAGTTGGCTGCCGATCTTGGCAGTTTTTGCTGGGTTGGTGGGATCGATGGGGACTTCAATAAGTTCTTCCACTGGTTCCCCCCTAACCAGCTCGTCTTCGTCTCTAACATCGAGTCCTTCGATGATCATAGCCTCCTTCAGCTTGACTTCTTTGAGTGAGGCGACATAACATTCCCTGGCCACGGTCTGCTCCCCCCTCACTGTCCCGACCCCCAGATCGGTGGGGAACTTGATGGCTAGGTGATAAGTTGATGTAATAGCTTGAAAAACGTTTAGGGCAGTGCGACCAAGGATGATGTTGTAGGCCGAGGGGCAGTCGACAACAAGGAAGGTGAGCAGCTTGGTGGTCTGCCGCGGGTGCTCGCCGATTGTGATGGGGAGATCGATGGAGCCAATGGAGGTCACCCGGTCACCAGTGAAACCGACCAAGAGGGTTTGGAGAGGGGATAGACTTTCTTCCCCGATCTTGAGCTGGCGGAAGCAGTTGAGGAAAATGATGTCTGAAGAGCTGCCGTTGTCTATGAGAACCCGTCTGACCTTGTAGTTGGAGAGGAGAGTCGAAATGACTAGAGGGTCGTCATGGGGATAACGAATGCCTGTGCAGTCGGCGTCCGTGAAGGTGATAGGCTCGGTCCACTGTTTGGGCTGTTTGGAAGGTCGGTCCAATGTGGCAACCGCTTTGTCTGAGCCTTGCCTTATTTTCCTGAGTTCTGCCCGCTGAGCCAAGCGGGACGGTCCTCCACAAGCAAGCCCGCCGGAAATAACTCTGATTTCTCCAACAGGTGGGGCGGGATTACCTTGTGCCCGAGGTTGCTGTGGAGGACGATCATGGCCTTGATTTGGTTGGGCTGGCTGCCGGGGAGGAGTGCGCCAGCGGGTGTTTCTGGTGGGCTCTGTCCTTTGTCTCTGCTGGGGGCGGGTGTCCGTGAACCGGCTAAGACGTCCCTGACGTATTAAGGTCTCGACCTGATCCTTGAGGTTAACACACTCATCGGTATTATGGTCGTGGTCCTGGTGAAAACTGTAGTATTTGGATTGGTCCTTCCGATTGGAAGGGGTTCTTGATGGTTGGGGCCATTTGAGGAGGTAGTCCCGCTGGATCTGGTTGAGGACTTGTTCCATAGGGGAGTTAAGGGGTGTGTACCGCTCGAACCGACCAGGCGGTCGGACAGCTATCGGCCGGTCGGCTCAGGGGGTCGGTCGGTATAATGTGGTGTTTGGGTATTATAGTGGGTGTTTTTGGCTTCTGAGTCTTTTCGTTTTTCTCGGGGGGTCGGGTGTTTTGCTGTAGGGTCTTGGCGAGCGGCTAGGGAATCTTCAACGTTCATGTATTTTTGGGCTTTGGAGAGTAAGGTTGCCATGGAGGTGGGGGGTTTTTGGAGAGGGAGAAGAGGAAGTCAGACGACCGTAGTCCGGCCATGAAAGCTGTAAGGATGACCTTATCATCGTTTTCCGCCACCTGCAGGGCTTCGGTGTTGAAGCGGGTAACGAAATTGCGCAGGGACTCCCCTTCGGTCTGGCGGATGTTGAGGAGTTAGGTTGCCGGACGGCGTTGGCGCTGGGCTCCAATAAAATGATTGAGGAAAGAGTCACTGAGATGTTGGAAGGTGGAGACGGAGTCTGCTGGTAACTGGCTAAACCACAGCCGAGCTGACCCCTTCAGTGTCACGGGGAAAGCTTGACACATGATCTCGTCAGGGAATGCGTGGAGGATCATGAGGGTTCTGTAGGTCTCCAGATGGTCAACTGGGTCCGTTGTACCGTCAAAAGAGTCAATGGTGGGCATTTTGAACTTGGGGGGTAGGGGTTTGTCCCGGATGGAGGCAACAAGTGGTGAGTTGGCCGTGGTAGAGGGTTTATGCTGGATGTTCTGCATGACCCCTTGGAGTTGGAGCTTCATGGCTCAGAGTTCTGCGTCCCAGAGAGGGATGTTGTCACCACCGGAGGGCAGCGGAGGCTGGACACTACTAGCTTCCCCTTCAGGGGCTGGTGCCAGGATCGACGGATGCGGGGGTGAAGGTGGTGGATTGATATGTGGGGGTGGAGGTTGCAAGCCTTCCAAGTTGGGTGGATAGGGCTGCGGGATAGTATGGCTCGGGGCTCGTTCTTCGTTAGGGGGAATATCTGGAGGTGGTGGAGGAGGCATAGGAAGGTTTCTCTGGAGTAAAGCGTTTATCAGGGCTTGGTTTTGCTCGGCCATGCGGTTAATGCTATTGGTAAGCTCGATGAAATACTGTGGTGGATTGTTTGGATTGGGAGGGTTAGTTTGATGGTCGGCAGCATTATGGTGAGAAGTCATGGATCTAGTCGTGACCATATACTTTGATTGGTAGTAGGAAAGGTTGTTGGGATAGGGTCTCTGGCGACAATGAGTACAACTGGCGCACGGAGCAAAGCTTTCCCACAGACGGCGCCAACTGATGATACAGTTAATATACAACGGGTACCTGGCAGAACGGGTCGGACTGATCCACGCTTCTCGTGCCAATATCCGAGTGATCAAACCCACCAATGAACCTGCAGACAAGTTCAACGGGAAACGGGGAGTTCCCAGTGAACTCTCCGACGAGTAAGTTAGAAAGAGAAGTAGAGTGTAGAGAGAGATTGGAGATAGAAAGCTTAACCTTCTTCTTGTCTTCAACGTCGGCCGGACTTGAATGAGGAATGCGAACTCACTCTCACAAACACTCTCTCCTCATTGTCTTCTTCCGAAATCTGACTTGATTGTCGGAGGGTCTTTCCGGCACACACTGCCGGGCAGCTCACCATTTTTGTGTTGCAGAGATAGACGCCGTTACCAGAAGCTTGACGTTCAAGGCGTACGGAGAGCAAAGAATATTTCGCCCCCGTACAATTGGCGCCGTCTGTGGGAAACTTTAACATTCAACCCTTGTTCTTCGAGCTTCTTCGACCATTTCCATGGCCAACAACGAGGAAGTCCCGCTGTCCGTCGTCGATGGTGTCACTCCAGAGTATGTCCGAAGGAGAGAAGGCCCCCCGAATGTTCCGACCATGGCGGGCTTGGAAACTTCATCGCGAGGAGCGCGCGATAAGCGTGGGAGGAGTTCCGACCGCTCGCAGAGTCCAGAAGGCCGCCGACACCGGGGGAGTCCCGTGAGCAGCGCCTGGAGCACAAACTCAAGGACCAAGACACCCTCATTCGTAAGATGGCGGCGGAGATGGAGCTGCTGAAGCGCCAAGTTAGGGGGAAGGGTGTTGCTGGAGAGGGCAACCTCAGTGAGCGCACCCCTCCCCTCGTTCTAGCAGTCGCCGCCAGAGGAGGACCCACTCTATCTCCATCACCAGGAATTATGGGGTTGGAGATTCCGGCTAACGAGAGGGCAGATCCCTCACTCGCGACAGCACGTACCGCCCCTCACACCAGTCGTCGACGTCGCGATACTCCGCCTCCTCCCGTTCCAGGGACCACAGGGACGTGTTGGAGGAGAGAGCGCGCCGTCGGGAGGCTCAGAGGGTGCCGGCGCTCCTGAGGCTGAGTGCCGCAGTTCGTTGTAGTGAAGAGGTGGTGATGCCGGCGCCCAGAGTCATGGCCCCTGCACTGGAGGACAAAGAGCTGGCGAGACTTACAGCTACGCCGCTGTCCCCAGGGATTGAGAGCACCTCACTCCCTGCCGGATTCCACCAGCCAAAGTTTACTTTGTATGACGGCAAGACGGATCCGTACATGCATGTGAGTCATTACCGGCAAGTGATGGCTGGCCACCGGCGAAACGACGCCTTGATGTGCCTCATATTCCCAGCAAGCTTAGGAGAGCTGGGCTTGAAGTGGTTCGAAAGGCTCCCGGAGGGGAGTCTTGAGGGGTGGCAGCAGCTAGCGGAAGCCTTCGTCACCAGATTCAAGACCAACACTCGAACGCCGAAGGAGGTCGACCACCTCTTGGGCGTCAAGATGGAGTCTGGAAGTTCGCTGAAGACATACAACGCGAAGTACTGGGAAACTTACAACGAGATCCTCGACTGCCCTACAAATCTGGCGATCACTCAATACAAGAGGGGTCTCCCAGTCGGGCATAGACTGCGAGATTCACTCACGATGCATCAGCCCACCACCATGGAATCTTTGATGCAGCGGATCAACGAACACATTCGTGTGGAGGATGACGCTGCCTCAGTGACCGAGAAGAATAATCCGGTCGCACTGGACAGAAGGACAGCGGGGAAAGTTAACTCGGTTGGGCAGGAGGACAACCGCCCAAGCGACCGGTCAAAAGATCAGCATCATGGGACCGGCCGCAACGACAGGAACAAGGGTCGTAGAAACGACCAAGCTGATGCCCCCCGCAACGCAGCAGAAGACGCCAAAAGAAAGTTGAAGGCACGGACAGGAATCACCACGGTCTTCAAAATCCCTATCTACCGCATTTTGAGCGAGATCCGAGGTGAGCCCTTTGTCCGGTGGCCCCCAAAGTTGGGGAACGCACAGAGGGGCTTCAATCCAAAATATCGCTGCACCTTCCATGAAGAACGGGGGCACCGGACAGAAGACTGCTTGCCGGTCAAACAGCATTTGGAAGAACTGGTGGCGGCGGGGCATCTTGACCAATACATAGATGGGGGAGTCAAGGCCGCGCCAACCGGGCAGAATGAGCCTAACGGCATGGCCGCCCTAGAGGCGCCCCCGCAGGGTGTGATCAACGTCATCCACGGCATCATCGAACCAGCAAGGGTCTGCGAGCTGAGAGGAATGATTAAGAAGGCTGAGCACATGAGGGAAGTGCTCTCTGTCCAGCCCGCTGTAAAGAGGGGAAAGGCCGAAGAAAGAGACATCCTTTCGTTCTCAACCAAAGACCTGGAAAGGGTTCAGATGCCGCACAATGATGCCTTGGTGGTGACTCTCCGCGTCAAAGACTTCGAGATCAAGAGAATATTGATCGACCAGGGGAGTTCGGTCGAAATAATGTATTATGACGCGTTCAAACAAATGAAGTTAGAAGACAAGGATTTGGCTCCTGCAACATCCCCTTTGGTCGGCTTCAACTCACAACCAGAATGGCCGATCGGAAAGATTATTTTGCCGGTCAAAGCAGGTACAGTAGTAAAGCAAGTGGAGTTCTGGGTGCTCAAAGTTCCATCCACCTACAATTTAATCTTGGGAAGGGGCTGGCTGCACGCCATGCAAGCAGTTGCTTCGACCTTCCACCAAGTCATGTGCTTTCCGGCGTCGAACGGGCAAATAGAGGAAGTTTGGGGAGACCAGGTGATGGCAAAACAATGCTTCGTTGCGGTAAATGGCAGCCGAGCAGCCAAAGGGTTTGTCCAGATGATCGAGGGGCCCGAGGGAAAGGAGATCCTTGAGGACGTGGGAAGGAAGGCCGAGGAAAAATCGGTCGAAGATTTGGTGGAGGTGCGCATTGACGAAAACGATCCAACAAAGTTTTTCCTCTTGGGATCATCTTTGTCTAGTGCCGAGCGGACAGATTATGTCAAATTCTTGGTTTCCAACTTGGAGGCTTTTGCGTGGACGCCTTACGACATGCCTGGCGTCGACCCAAGCTTCATCTGCCATCAATTGAATGTCTTCCCCAATGCACGGCCGGTTATTCAAAGAACGCGCCGCTCAGCTTTGCACCATGCTGAGGTGGTGGCAGAAGAAGTAAAAAATTTGTTAGAAGCCGGAGCAATTGAAGAGGTGCAATACCCTCGGTGGATATCCAACACGGTGGTTGTTCCCAAGAAAAATGGCAAATGGCGAGTCTGCGTTGACTACAAGACTGTCAACCGCGCTTGCCCGAAGGATAGCTTTCCCCTCCCTCGAATCGACCAGCTGGTGGACTTAACCGCTGGCCATCAGAGGTTTAGTTTCTTGGATGCATATCGCGGCTATCATCAGATAGCCATGTACAAACCGGACAGAGAGATCACGTCGTTCACCACCCCCAGAGGCTTATACTGCTACAAGGTCATGCCATTCGGGTTGAAGAATGCTGGGGCAACCTTTCAGCGTATGGTGACAAAGATGTTCGCTCCCCTCCTGGGCCGAATTATGGAAGCCTATATCGACGATATGGTGGTGAAGAGTAAGGAGAAGTCTCAGCACCTCACCGACCTAGCAGAAATGTTTGCCATACTGAAGCATCATAAGCTTCGTCTGAACGCCTCCAAGTGCGCCTTCGGAGTTGGCACTGGAAAGTTCCTGGGTTTTTTGGTCACGAACCGAGGAATTGAAGCCGACCCTTCGCAAATCAAGGCAATACAAGAGTTGGAGCGCCCGAACTCCACAAAGGACGTGCAGCATCTTGCCGGGATGGCAGCCGCGCTGAACAGATTTATCAGCCGGTCTTCGGATCGTTGCAGGCCCTTTTTCAAAACTTTGAAGTCCAAGTTCTTCTGGGATGAAGAGTGCGACCGTGCACTGGCAGACTTAAAAGCGTATCTCTCTTCAGCCCCGATTCTGGTCACACCCCAGCCGGGTGAAGAGCTCTACCTCTACTTAGCCGTTTCTCAACACGCGGTGAGCGCGGTATTGGTTCGTGCTGAGGGCGTCCAGCACCTACCAATCTTCTATGTAAGCAAGACACTGCTCCCGGCCGAAACAAGGTACCTTCCTTTGGAAAAGTTGGCGCTGGCGCTGATGATGGCATCAAGAAAGCTTGCACACTATTTTCATGCCCACACAATAGTTGTGTTAACCGAGTTCCCGCTCAAGGTGCTCTTTGAAAAGGCAGACTTCACTGGGAGAATTCTGAAATGGGCCGTGGAATTAGGCCAGTACGACATTAAGTTCCGACCGCGCACCGCGATCAAGGCTCAAGCCCTTGCAGATTTTGTGGCGGAATTTGCCCCTGGCACACATCCAGTTTGCCCGATTGACTTGGTTAGTGCGGATTTAGCACAACCCATGGTTCTGGCAACAGAAGCGGGTGTTGGCTCGCTAGAGGGAAACGAGCAAAGCGCAATCGAGCCAGCCAAGACCGGAGAATTGTTTGAAGGTAAACCCGACCAAGACAAGGAAAGAGACCAGAATGAACCGACCAGAAACTTGGAATTGAGAAGCTCCCAAAACCCGTCTGATTGCTGGAAGCTGTTCATTGGCGAGATGTGGAAGCTCTTCGTCGATGGGGCGTCCAACAGGCATGGGGCCGGGCTGGGAATTGTGCTGACTTCACCAGATGGGCTGATTATTGAGCAAGCAATTACGCTCGGCTTCCCAGCGTCCAACAACGAGGCAGAGTATGAAGCCCTCCTCGCCGGTCTGAGAAGCGCATTGCGAATGAAAGCCACAGCCCTTATGGTTTTCAGCGACTCCAAGCTGGTGGTCAATCAGGTCTCAGGGGAGTATGAGGCAAGGGATGAAAGAATGGCCAAGTATCAAGCGCTGGTACGAGAAGAGATCAAGAAGTTCTCCGCGATAAGAGTGGAACAGATAAACCGCGAAGAAAACAACACGGCTGACGAATTAGCTGGGCTCGCTTCCACTCAGACTGCTTTTCCTAACCCCCTGATGATAGAGTTTTTGCCTCGGCCAAGCATTGAGGAATCAGAAGCAACCGAGATACTCTGCGCCGACTTGGGCCCCTCCTGGATGGACCCCATCATTGCCTTCCTGAAAGATAGAGTTTTACCAGAAGAAAAGAAGGCGGCCCACAAGATCCGGGCAAAGTCAGAGCGGTTTTGGCTCTCCCCGTCCGGAGCACTGTATAAGAGGTCCTTCACCGGGCCGTATTTGAAGTGTGTCCACCCCGCTAGGGTGGAGGATTTTCTCTTTGAGATCCATGAAGGCGTCTGCGGCAGCCATACTGGGGGCCGATCTCTGGCGTACCGAGCAATTTCACAAGGTTATTGGTGGCCGTGCATGCAGGCGGACGCACAAAAATACGTTCGCCGATGTGAAAAATGTCAGAAATTTGCTCACCAGATCCACCAGCCAGCAAGAGAATTGCTTTCCCTCACAAGTCCTTGGCCGTTTGCACTTTGGGGATTGGATATTGTTGGGCCGCTCCCAGTTGCACCGGGCAATCGCAAGTTTTTTATCGCCGCTACTGACTATTTCACCAAGTGGGTGGAGGCCGAGCCACTGGCAACCATTAAGGAAAAGGACGTTAAGAAATTTGTTTGGCAAAATGTGATCACTCGCTTCGGTATACCCAGGGCGCTCATCTCAGATAATGGCACTCAATTCGATGGGAAACTCTTTCGCGGATTTTGCGAAGAGTTGAAGATTGAGTTCTACAATTCAACCCCGGCTTATCCTCAGTCGAATGGTCAAGCAGAGGCCTCAAACAAGACCATCCTGGACGGGTTGAAGAAGCGGCTTGAGAAGGCAAAGGGAAAGTGGGTTGAAGAGCTTCCTAATGTGCTATGGGCATACCGCACTACACCAAGACGGTCGACCGGGGAAACACCGTTCGCTTTGGCCTATGGTATGGAGGCCGTCATCCCACTTGAAATTGGCATACCAACCATCCGCTCAGAAAGTTTCCAGCCAGACCTGAACAATGAAGCCGTGGCATTAGAGTTGGACCTTGCTGAAGAAAGACGGGCGCGCACTGATCCACATAGCGGCCTATCAGCAGGAACTCTCTAAGAAATACAACAAGGCAGTGCACCCTAGGCTATTCAAGATTGGGGATTGGGTCCTAAGGAAGGTGCTTGGCAACACAGTGATCCCTGGCGAAGGCAAGCTCGGTGCAAATTAGGAAGGACCATACAAGGTGGTTGGTCTTGCTGGCAAGGGGGCATACCATCTGGAAGACTTAGATGGCAAGGCTGTCCCCAGACCGTGGAATGCAGCAAACCTTAAGGTCTTTTACTTTTGAAATGTAATTTGTTTATGTTGCTCAGCTTTTTTTTAGACCCCTAGCCCTTTGGCATTTGATGTAAGAGATGGCAATATTTTTGTAATGAAAAATAGTTTCTTCTTGTTTCGTATTCCGTTTGTCCGATGGTATAACAAAACACAAGAGGCAATTATGGGGGCCAGAGGCAAGAACCGGCCTACATGTGACCGGACTGTTTTCCTCGGAATGGGAGCAGACCGCACAAACAGTTGCGTATGGAACAATGCGCATTAGGGCTGAGCTGGTTTTGCTCGCCCAGTGGGAATGTTGGCGGCGTAACCAACCTAACTGAAACATTGGTGATTTGCCCGATGTAGGAGCCGAGCTGATTTTGCTCGGCCCATTCAGCATATTGGTGTCTTTTCCAATGTGGAAAACGAGCTGGTTTTGCTCGGTGGAATTGGCAACATTGGTGCCTTGTCCAATGGTTATGAGGCCAAGCTGACTTCTGCTCGGCCAAAAGGAAATATTGGCGCATTAAACAACTCGAAAGGCGAGCTGGTTTTTGCTCGGCCGAATTAAAATGCTGGTGCTTGCAAACCGATCAAAGCCGAGCGGACTTTGCCCGACCAAGTACAAAATATCATTTTGGAAATGCAAGGAACTGCAAGGTTACTTGAAGGCGACCGTTTGTGCGGTTCCGCCGACCTGCCAGTTTTATAAAGTTTGAAGCAAGAAATTCACACACATGCAAGCCGAAGAGAAATAACAGATATACGAGCAAAAAGTCCACATTTCATTGATAGAGAGAAATTCAGTACAAGTAGGGGGGCATAGCCCGGTTACATTGCAAAACAAAGAAGAGAAAAGAAGGAAATAAAAAACAAAGGAAAGCAAGGAAATGAAGAGTGAAATCTTCAGTCAAGGTTCTGCTCGGCTCCTTCCACCGTCAACTCGGCGCTCGGGGCTGTTTGCTCGGGCAAGATGTCCTCGGCCTCATTGTCAGTGCCCTCCACCGTGAGAACCCCCCGATCAATCACTTCATCTTCAGCATTTGGAGATGCTTCGGGTGGAGATTGTTCGGTCTGTTCCGCGGCGGCAGCTTCTTCCTCAGCCTCCTTCCTCGCCTCGGCAATGAGACGGTTTTGCTCGGTCCTGGAGTATGCGAGCATGTAAACCGGGATATAAGCAGCCGGCGGGTTGACGAACATGGCAGAGTCCTGACCTAGACCAACTTTCTCCACGGCAGCTTTCCAGCCGCACTGGAAAAAGATGTCTTTGGTGGCTTGGACCTGACGCTCGTAGGTCTTCTCGCCCTGCTTATATCCTCGGTCTTCTGCGTCCTCGACCGCCTTCTCCAAAGCTTCTTTGTTGGCATCGCGAAGCTTCCTCAGCTCGGTGAGATACCGAGCTTTGGTCTTCTTCATAGCCTCCTGCTTGTCAGCATCAGCTCGGTCGACCTTCTGCTGCAGATTATCTCGCTCTGCCGCGATAGCCTCATTTGCCGCCTTCAGCTTGGCCAGCTCGGCCCTCTACTCTTTGTTCTCGGCGATCGCATCACGCAAGCTCTGGCGCACCTTTATCATCCGGTCGTGCGCCAGATAATTCTTTTGTGCGGCCTGCATGCAAGAGAAAGGTTGTAAGTGTCTGTGAAACCGAGCAAAAACCGAGCAAATAGTTGAAGAAAAAATTGAAAGCTTACCAGCACGATGGATTTGGCTGCCGACCCTAAGACCTTTAGGTCGGACAGCTCATCGTGTTTCTTCATATCTGCTGGAAGGATTAACCCCTTGGTCATATTGAAACCAAGGGAGTAATCCTTGTCAGCGTAAACAGAATCCTCGGCCGAGACTGGCCGGCCGTTGTACACAAACTCGGGCGCCCAAGCCGGGGGGGTGGCTAGGCCCTTGCCCTTGGATTTGCTGGCACGAGGTTGCTCGGCCTGGTCACCCGGCTCGGTGGAGGCGACCTCGGCTGAGTCTTCATCCACAAGATTTTGCCCGGCCAGATCCTTCCTAGGCCTTTTCTTGGACCGGCCAGCCTGTTGCTCGCTGGCAAGTGCAAGAACGGCTTCGGTTTGACCGGCTGGGGCTGAGGAAGTTCCCCCGGTTGCTTCGGGAGGCTGGGACTCGCCTTCCTCCCCGGTTATCATGGACTTGATGGCTCTGATTTTTGCCATCTCCTGCTCGGCGGTTAAGGGAACGAGCCTGATCGGTGGAAGAGTTGGGTCTGGCTCTGGAGATGGAGCGCGCAGAAAGTCGGTCACGCGACCTCTGCGCGGTGCCTGATAGTGATATGTTTGCTCGAAGCCGAGCAGTTTTGAGGCTTCTCTCTCTTCCTCGGGGAGACGAAGCAGAGCACGGATTGCTTCTGGGTTGGATTGATGATAATCCGCGACCAAGTGCTTATCTGCAAGAAGAAGACAAGTGTTAAACCGGCAAAAGACGACAAAAATGAAATGCAGAAAGAGAATAGTACGGTCAGCCGGGCTACTTACCAGCGCGGCCAAAATCTTTCCTAATGTACCAGCCCGGTATGGGCGCCTCGGTGTCCTCGTAATTACCGGACACCCAGAGGAAGTCGTCATCATTTGTTTCCTTGTCGGGGTTGCCTTCTATGAGTTTTGCGTGGCCCTTCTTCACTTTAAGGTACCAGCAGAGCCCGCTCTTATTCCTACTTAGGCTATACTGGTGAAAAATCTCAGCAAGACCGAGATTCAGACCGAGCCTGCGGTTTAGCTCGGCGACCCCGTTTATTATCTTGTAGGTGTTATTTGAAACTTGGCTCGGGCAAAGCCTTGTCTGCCTTAAAAATTCGCAGAGCAAAGGCTGGACCGGGAAGCGGACGCCTCCCTCTACTATGGAAACGACCGTGAAGGGGCACCGGTCTAGATCTCCCCAAGAGGTGTCTCCCTTTTTGGCGAGCTCTAGGACGACGTCGTCAGGAATCTTGTACTCCTTCCGAAACTCCGTCATCGCGCCGGGTGAACTGACCATGAATCGGTACTTCCCCATTACCTTGGTTTTATTTGGTTTGGTGTGTAACTCGGTCAAAAATGTTGGTGTGTCTGCTCGGACTTTGAGCTGCACCAATTATAATGCTGGACGGGATTGGTTGGTCCTATTTTTTCTGCATATCGAAAAATAATTCCAAGGGTTAGCACGGCATATATTGCACGGCTCTTATTGGAAATAGCTCAGGGAAGGATTTGGTGTTTTGTTCGGCAAATCTCAGCTCGGTTTAACTACAAGTGTGCCTAATCCCTTTGTTCGGTTCCAGTTCGGTTAAGACCTTTCGAAGGATCTAGCCGCCCTT
This sequence comes from Camellia japonica, assembly GCA_030407325.1. Lineage (NCBI taxonomy): Eukaryota > Viridiplantae > Streptophyta > Magnoliopsida > Ericales > Theaceae > Camellia > Camellia japonica. The sequence continues at coordinate 112,817,624 of JAPPVO010000003.1, forward strand.
CCAGCTCGGTCATGTTTATAGGAGGGGTTTTCAGGTTTTTGTTCGGGTTATTCTATCCGCCGGTCAAAGAGAGCATTCAGCTCAGTCATGGTCTGAGACTGAGACCACAAGTGCTAGTTCGGTTCGTTCCTATCTACCGATCTAATGGGGTATTCAGCTCGGTGGCAGCCTCGGCGAGAAACCGCAAACAGTTTTTTGCTCGGTTATAGCTCTACCTACGGATTAAAGAAGGCGTCTAGCCCGGTTTTACCCAGGTTCAAGCTGTTCATCCCAGTGGGATGAGTTTGCTTGAACCCAAGAGAAACCAGGGGCACGGAGGCCCCCTCCAGTCCCAATATTCTCATTTGCCCTAGGGTGTGCCAGTTCTAAGCCACAAAAGAACAACCAAAAACAAGAAATGCCAAGCACAATGGCGTAAAAATGAAGAACAGTAACAAAAAAAAAAAAAAAAAAACTCAAAAAGCACGAAAACAGTGGCTGAAAGGCATGCAAAGGGGTTTGGAGGGCACGAGAGCTTACCAGGAACGAATGAGGAACGAGATGGAGCTCGAAAGCCTGAATGTAATGCCAGAAATGGCGAGAACGAGCGAGTGCAGCAGCAGGGGAGGCGGTTCCTCAGAGGATATGGAGGCAAAGGTTTAGGGTTTGTCTGAGAGGGAAGATGAATAGTGAAGGGTCTAAACCCTTCGTTTGGGGTTTAATGATGGAGGGAACAACCCAAACGGCGCAGCCGTTTGAAATTCGAGGCGTGGAAGACAGCTGGCTGCACGTCCCAATGGCGTGATGACGCGTGGCACTGAAAACGCGGCTGTCAGTACGGCTGTACGACCTTTGATGGGACTGCGGAGGCGATGGCCGGGCGACTGTGACAGCTCGGCGACTGATGTGTCCCTAATTAAAATAGCTCGGCGACTGAAGTGTCCCTAATTGGGATAGCTCGGCGACTGGAGTGTCCCTAATTGAGATTGTTCGGCGAAAGAAGTGACCTCGATTGTGCTGTAGAGCGAAGGCAGGCATTCCTCATTCAAGTCCGGCCGGGGGATGGAGCGACTCAACCTTAGCTCGGACACGGTAGTAAACCCAATCACGATAGCTCGGATGGGTTTAAGGGGCAATTGAGAGGGAAGATTTGCGTGACAGTACGGTCGAGCTAAGGCGACGTCAGATTTAACAAAATGCGCGGCGCCGAGCTAACCCAGTTGACGCGACTGACTTGCACGGTCATTGACATTGACCGGGCAAGTGCGAACATGCCCTAGCCAAGCCGTGTTTCAGGTAGAATTCGGAACAGCGAGTGGTGACCGAGCTATAAGGCGACCCGGGTTGGGCCAAGATCACAGCGAGGCCGGCCAGCCTCTGACCGGCCAGCCGAGATGGACAGCTCGTGTGACCGAGAATTCAGATGGACTGGTTGGGGGCCGGCATGCCTCGCAACCGGTTGGTCCTGATGAGCCGATCTAAAGTAGCTCGGGCGGAGTGGTCTAGCTTTCAGTTGTTCCAAGGGGCAGGTCGGTGATATGTAGCTCGGTTATGTGCATGAGGTGGCAGTCTTCCACAGGTTATAGGCCGGTTATGGTACCCCGGTTGATGATGCCACCTGGGCCAATAGCACGAGGGAGAGGACATCTGCTCCACGAACGCCTCAATACCATTAGACAATTCTGAGTGTACTGGTGGAAGGACAAAACCTTTACACGCACAAGGTGGTAAGAGGCGCACGCTGCCACCTGTCCAGGGAAGGACAGCAGAGGTAGTGCGCACACGATCTTGAGGCTGCATGGCCAGCCTAGAAATATGAGGGAAAGACGAACATTGGAGGTATGCGAACTCACTCTCACAAACACTCTCTCCTCATTGTCTTCTTCCCGAAATCTGACTTGATCGTCGGAAGGTCTTTCCGGCACACCACCGCCGGGCAGCTCACCATTTTTGTGTTGCAGAGATAGACGCCGTTACCAGAAGCTTGACGTTCAAGGCGTACGGAGAGCAAAGAATATTTCGCCCCCGTACAACTATTATTATTGTTATCAAGGACAGGCCTATTAAAAGTGAACTCAGATCTTTTAAAGTGTTTTTTTTTAAAAAATTATTTTACAGTGATTTTTGAATTATTGAGATTTAATTTTACAAAAAATGAAAGTACAATAGTTTTAAGGGCATGTTTGGCATACAGTTAAAAAAACCATTTTTTATTTTTATATTTTTTTGTCTCTAATTATTGTTTTAAAATTTCTATTTCATCTTGTGTAAACGAATCCAAAGCGTAAAAAAATAAAAAAAAATAAAACAAAAAATCTAAAACAAAAAAGAAGCTAGAAAAAACTAATTTTTTTGACTTTTTTTTTTTTTGGTCCATTCTAGATTGTAATTTAATTATTTATTTATATATTTATTTTTTACTCTTTCAGTCTGTCTAGCTGAGTATAAGTTAAAAGTGTAAAAAAATAATAATTAATTTTTTTTTATAAAAAAATTCACTAAAAACTGAAAAAGAAATTAATAAAAAAAACTCCAAACACTGGATAAAATAAGGTTACATAGTTCATGAAAGGAGATTTTTCATTAAATTTTCCTAAAAAAGGATCACTATCATACAAAAGGGAAAAGACTCTCTCCAGTTAAAAAACCCAATTGGAGGGTATTGGGCTTCCGTAGGCCCATTATGGGCCCGTGTCGATAATTCGAATTGTTTAAAAAATCACGTTGATCGGATATTGATGTAATTTTTTTATAAAAATAAAATACTTGACGAACTCTATATATTGAACGATTTGAATTATCAATACAAGCTCTATAATGGGTCCACAGAAACCTAATATCATCTTCTAATCCGATAGGAACACGAGAAAAACTTTTCCCACACAAAAAATACTTTAACGTTACTTGTAACTTAGAGGATCTGGACTCATTAAATGGATGGTTGCGATCAATCTAATAAAATTAGTTCCCCAAAAAAATAAAAATCTAATAAAATTAAAAAATGTTTGAGGGTCATAATTTTTGTGGCTCAAAGCAATTTTGATGTTGTTTTGTACTCAAAATGACATCGTTTTGACAAATTTGAGCCATTTGAGCCACAAAAATTGTGACCTTCTACTTTTCATTTCTAAAACTTGGTTAGTAAGTACCTCTGTGGTGGGAACAGTTTCTTAGTGGATTTGAATATTATAATTTTGTATACGTATTAGTTTTGTATACAGTGAATGGTAGCCACATGATGATCACGGAATGTACTTGAGTGGAGTTCAAACTAAGGATGCAATTTGGATGGGTTGTCCAATTTTAATTTAGGGAAATTTATTAAAAAATTATTTTCAAGTGTTTGTATCCCAATTAATTCATAAGATATTTTTATATTCTAATAAGTCCTATTATTTTGACATTTGATCTACCAAATCATAATTCTCATATTTAAAGTATTTTATAGATATTTCTATGCTTACAAATGTTTTTTGAATGGTTAACAATTTGGTGATGTGAATATTCATATTTTACAATGTGAATATTCACATTGATAGTGTGAACATTCACATCACGAAATATTTACATTGTAAATGTGAATATTATTAGAGGCATTTTGATAACTATGTCACCTATAGGACTTATTGGAATATAAGAAAATAATGTGGACTAAATGTAACATAAGTATGTGAAAAGAGATTTATGAAAAAAGTGCCCCTTATTTAAGTTATTTTGAGATTTGTTTAAGTCAGTCTAAATTTAAATTGTAATTTGAGATTATCTGTTTAAATCTGATTCGAGTTAAACTCAAATTGCTTGAGTTATCCGAATTATATATAATTTTTTTTTTTTTCGTGCAACCAAGCTAATTAATTTGTTAAAATTAGGCTACTTATAATTTTTTTTTATAAAATCATTAATAACATCAAAACAAATAAGAGAAGTCTTTATAATTTATGAGTGAGAAAAAAAAAAAAAAAACTAAAATTTTGTATTATGTTACTTGTATATATAATATATGTTTAATATGATCTAACTATCTAAATTACTTTAATATCATCTAATGGCTATTAATTTATATGTATATTTAATATATATATATATATAATTCAGGTTTCGGATTACTCAAGTTGTTTGATATTTTTGCCTAAACCTGTCCAAATTATACGGATTTTTAAATTTTTATCTAAACCCGTACCGAATTTAAAAATATTTTGTCCAAGCCTTAAAAAATTTAGGTAATGTTAGGGATACTAAATTTTTTACTAAATAAATAATTAAATGTCTTACATGGGTGGGGTCCGCAATTTTGCGATTGTCCAAATTTAATTCGGATTTTTAAATTTTTATCTAAACCCATACCGAATTTAAAAATATTTTATCCAGGCCTTAAAAAATTGAAGTAATGCTAGGGATACTAAATTTTCTACTAAATAAATAATCAAATGTCTCATATGAGTGTAGGGTCTGCAATGTGAGACATTTGGTCATTTATTTTGTAAAAAATTTGAGACCTATAACATTTTTAAAAAAAATTTAGTTGAGCTCGGATTGAGCCGGCTCAAGTTACATTTCTAATTCAGACTCATTTTCTAAACTGAAATTATTCACAAAAAAATATAAAGAAAATAAATACGTAATTCAAATTCATTTCAGGTGTGGAACATGGGGCTCACAAACCATACACTAGACAATTACCAACCAGGTGAGGGATATAAATATTAAATTTGGACTACACATTCGTTTTTTATTTTTATTTTTATTTTGCCTTTTTTTGTTATTATTTTTTGTGTTCCTGGTATTTCTGTTTTCCGAAACAGTCCATCAAGGAAAAAGTCAAAATGACCTCATTGCAATTTGTGGGAAAAGAGTTCCAAACAAATTTATGGGTAATTACATATAAGTGCATATGGGACATTTCATTAAGAATCAGATTTTTTTTAAAAAAAAAATTAGGGTTAATTACATTTTTAGTTTTCAAATTATGGGATTGATATCATTTTGGTTCCAATGTTTAAATTGTGCCAATTTAGATCACAATCTATATTATATGTTGTAATTTGGTCCTTCAATCTAACTCCGTCAACAAATGCAGTTAAAGTTATAGGTAAATGAGTAACTTTGAAGACCAAAACAACATAACTCATATTTTGACAATTAAGGAGTCGTTTGTTAACATTTTTGTTTTTTATTATTATTTTTTGAAAATTGAAAATAAAAATTTGTTTGGTATATTATTTTTGTTTTCAAAAAGTTAAAATTAAATTCAAAATTTTTGAAAATACAAAAAATGTACTTACACTTGTTTTCGAAACAAAATTTCACTTTCTCTTTTCACCCACCACCTCTGGCCACTACGCATTGGCCACCGACCAACACCAATCACCACCGGTGGTTGAAGAGCTCCGACCAACCTTTGGCGACTCTTTGGCAGATTACGCGGTCACCGTCATAATCTTCGGCCACCTTTGGGCGTCATTTCGACCGTCTTGTGACCTTCGATGACATCCAAACACTAACTCCAATAGACACCTCCGGCCAACCACCACTATCAGTCACCACGTCTGTCCACCCTTTATCTCCGACCACCAACTCGGACAACTCATCCAATATATTTATCTGTGACAATTTGATTCCAGGAGGACTGCTCAAGCGGTGAAGAAGGGAGTCCAGTATCTTGAGTTGCAGGCCTAAATTGCTGAGGACTTGCTCGAGTGGTCCTACGCAAGTCAGCCAAGTTAAAAAGTTTATTTTTGGTTTTTTCTTTCACTTTTTCTTTTCCTCTTTCTTTTTCCTCTCCTAAGGTCCGAAAACCCTAACTTTCTCTCTCTAAAAATCTCTATTCTCACTAAGAATCAAGCCTAGATCTCTTGAGAAAGGTGAAGCCCATGTAGAGATCATCACCTCCACCGTTCAGATTCCATTTTCGGGTGGATTTTTCCTTGGGCCTTGCTCTTTTTGCTCTCATCATTGAGGTAGGGTTACTTTTAACTTAGCATCTCTTTGATTTGAGATGAATATGTGGTATTTTCTTAGCTTTAGTGTTACATGAGGTAATTTTTGTATATAAAATGAGTTTTGATGCTTAAAAAGAGGCTTCTACCTTTTTTTTTTAAAAAAAAAAAAAAGAAAATAAAAAGGATATGAGTATTTCCTTGTTGATTATGGATATTGATGTTGAGTATTTATTTCCTGAAGCATAAAGAGGTAAAAGCCCCAAACCTCTCCAAAACCCTAGTTTTAAATTTGATCTATGAAAGATGTTTGGTTCAATTGGTCCTTGAATCTTGAAATTTGGTGAATGATTGATACAAATGTGTTGAGATATGAAATTTTGGATTATTTCAGAAATAGGTATCGCATTGGAGAAATGTTGGAGCTTGTTGAAATGAGAAATTCAAAACAAAAATCCCTTTTTGTTTATTGTTTTGTTCTATTTTATTTATGAATTGGATGAACTTTAATTAATGTGGGAATTTCAAATTCACGCATCGTGTGCATTATCGTTTTATTTCATAAGCCTATGATCTCATGGAAGTTTAGCAAATATCAAAAAAGGAGAACATATCGTATGAATTTGGGTAGTCGAGTCGGATTTTGGAAACGTATTGTGTATGGTATTGGTACCTACGCGGGGAGTTTAGGTGCCCAATCGCCCTGTCTTGAGCATATCTTCAGACGAATGTAGGAAAATATTTTTGGATACCCAGTGGTCCTGCCATACGATGAGCTTGCAAAAGTGGGAAAATGATTATATTTTGGGTGTTGTAGTGTCTCGGATCTTAAACCCGACTTGTTTATATTAAGTGGTAACCGTTACCTTATACTTATGAATTTTTTTTTTGAACTTTTGAAAAGTTATGGGTTGCATTTTACCTTTTAGTTATTAAATTGAGACCTTCTCTTCATTGTTTGGGGCCTTGATTGATGAGTTGACTTGTTGATTGGGCAAGATTCGACCAAGAATGCCAGATTCAAATATTTATTTTGAGTAGTGTTCACTATTTTTCCTTTTTCTTTCTTCATATTTTGAATCTTGATCTGAGGCTAGAACTGTTGTGAAGCTTATTTCTGGGGCTTCTGTTTAGACACAAAATTGACTATATTCCGTTTTCGAACGAGGAAGATACGCTTGTTTGAAGTCACCCTACAAAAGCTGTCCAAATCCGCACGAGTGAATTTCACGAGAAAGCCATTTTTCCCTAAGTTGATCCGCACGAGTAGTTTTAAAATCCACACGAGCGGTTTTTGCGCGTCCAGACATCGATTTTTGTGCTCTTTTCACTCTAATCAGATCCCACTCTCTCTTTTTGACCATTTCTCATCACACATTCTCTCTCTCTCTCTCTCTCTCTCTCTCTCTCTCTCTCACTCTCTCACTCACACACACACACACACACCAAATTTCACATTTTCTTTGATTTACAAAGATCAAGCGAGATTTTGATACTAGTTCCTTATACAAAAATGACGAGCGTCTCGAGATGTAACAACCCTCATTTCACCCTAGACATACTTGCATACATTACATGATCTTGTCTTGATATGTTGCTTTTGCAAACCTTGATTTGTCTAGCACATGTGTTACTTGCATGGTCTGTTCCTTGTTTTGTGTGTGTTTTAGCCGAGGTCATCTTAAGCCTAGGTCGCTCCTTTGATACTCTTACGCCTAGAACCATCTTGAGGTTTCTTTGGTTGACCTCCACTCGCATCCTGACATATTGGCCGAGATGTCATTATCTAGGCTGAGGTGTTCGTCACCAAGGCCGAGATGTGTATTATCTGGGCCGAGATGTTATCCTTGAACCCAAATGATCTTGTTTCTGGACTGGTACGACCTAGACCAAGGTGTGGCACATCTAGGCCGAGATGTGGCACAGCTAGGCCAAGTGTTGTCCTTCCTAGCCGAGATCATTGAAACCCTACTTGCCGAAGCTTTGTTGTTAGCCGATGTCATTGCCTGCCGGAGTGCCTATGCCATCTTGCTTGTTAAACACACTTTGTCATAGTCTTATCTTTTCACACAGTCACCTTTTTGAGGAGAACCAACCCGGTAGTGCCACGTGTCCCAGTTGAGTGTTAAGTTAGCCAGCAAACCTAGAAATGTATCATGTTGCTATATGTCTTTGTTCTTGAGGAGAGAGAGGCTCTAGAAGAAGAAGAAGAAGTCTTTAGAGAGAGAAGTAGATCCCAAGCTTGATCCTTAGAGTTCAAACCGTTTGATTTGTGTCTTGAGGTTGGAACCTTGATCTACTCTTGTTGTTCTTATTGTCCATCTAGCTGCATTGCATGATTGAGCATGTTTTGAAAGCCATGCATTGCTTTGAAGTTCGGTTTTAGAAAGAGAATATGATATTCATGTGTTCTTGAGGAAAAGTCATGATTTGATCCGAAAGCTTGCATTAAGATCCATGTTTTTGTGTTTGTTTTCCCAAGATCTTCAAGTATGGGTACCCAGGTCCATGTTTTCGAACTCATAGCATGAAAATCCCAGATTTTCGTAATAACAAGTTGTGATTGAGCATTCATATTTTTCATGTTCTTCATGCTCATGTTCTTCATGTTCTTCAGCAGAGGGAAACCCAGATTTTCCTGACTTCATTTCCTTTAATGTGGCCGTCGGGACCACACCTCAGCAAGAAGGTGTGGGACCTCGGCCAAGACCCGGTTGGTGCCCAGCATGTTTCCCAAGATAAGAAACAGTGTTTTGTTTTGATTTGACCTAGTCTTTGAGGAATGCCGAAATCATTTGTATGCATGTGAAGCCTGTTTGAGAGTGCATTCAATAGACCTTGTCATGTGTTTGTAGGACTTGGACTTGCCTTGAACCCGACGTTTGAAGAACTAGGTGAGTGGTATTTTTAATAAAGTTATGTTATAAAGTTTTGATAAAGCTTTGTCTTGCTTGTTTTGGAAAAGTATTTGTTAAGCATGAATGACTATCCCTATTGTGTATCAAGTATTAGCTTGGTTTTGACAACTCTTGAAAGTCCGTACGTGCTAGGGGACTATAAGCATTTGTAGCACAACCTTTGAAAGTCCGTACGTGCTAAGGGACTATAAGCATTTGTAGCACAACCTTTGAAAGTCCGTACGTGCTAAGGGACTATAAGCATTTGTAGCACAACCTTTGAAAGTCCGTACGTGCTAGGGGACTATAAGCATTTGTAGCACAACCTTGTTTAATGTCATCCCTTGACTTGGAAGTCTTGATAGATTTGTTAGATGAACTTGATTTATCCCACGTTTTATTACAAGCTAAGATTATGTATTGTTTTGTTAAAGATATCGGATATCATGCATGCAAACCCTTTATTACTCGTACCATTCACTGAGTATCCAAGCTTACCCTCTCTATATATATGTACGTGATGAGCAGGACGGCGGCGACGCCTAGATGTGCTTTGCAACTTGTTTTGGATTCGCATTTTGTAGCATCTTGAAGATCATGCTTCTTAGCTTGCATTTCATTGTGTTTTGTATATGATGGCTTGAGAAGCCTTTTGGTCAAGATGTATTTTTGTACTTCATTTTGTTGTATCCAAGTTGTAAAGCTATGTAAAGATGTATGCCATTCCATTTTATTATGCACAGCTCTTATGGACTAATTGGAATTAAATTTATTGCTTCCGCACATGTTAGCCCCATATGTAATACTCTAATTGTGTGTGCAATTTTGAAAGTTGGCCTTCGGTAATCTCGGATTACTGGCCATCACGGTACCATTCTACTAGGGGCGGAATGGGGTCGTGACACGAGAGCTATTGTAGCTCGGCTTTTTCGCACCCCCTTTCGGAAGTTCGAAATATAAGCCCTACAGTTCGGACTCTCGCAGTTCTGAATCTAATCTTATAAGTGCAATGTAAAATTGATAAACACCAAAGAGTCCAAATCTGGCAAATCTTTTGAAAAATTGATTTTGAATTAAAATGCCAAAAATAGATTACTTTGCCAGATACAGAGTCGCCACCTAAATATTTTGTTTTGGGAAAATTTAGGAAACCCATGACTCGTGCCAAAGGCCACGTGTCCGTCATCACCAAGATTATCTCGGCTCGAGAACTTAGGTACGAGAGGAAAATGTCATGAATTGAGCACCCCATTCACCCGATCAAAGATCGACTTCTACTAATCATGATATGAATCTTATCAACATTATATGCTCTTGTTCCAGTTTATTAGGCTAGCATTACTATGTGATGCGCACACACAAGTATAGACTAACTTGCAAGAATTGGAACATTTTGAGTAATGTTTGTTTTGAAAATTGTTTCGAAATATGTACCACTTGAAAAAGTGATCGCACATGAACATTGCTCAAATTATTCCAATTCAAGCAATAAGCCTTCATTCACAGGCATTCAAGCAGTTTATCATTTAAGCATTTAGCCTCATGGTAAGCATGCGAAACATGACAACAATCATACACATGCAATATGCTAAAGCGAGTAAAGACTCACGTAGTACTCCAAGCCAAAATAAACAAAAGACTTAGAAAAAATGCATGATTCCTAACTATGCAGGATAACTAATTCAACGCATGCGATATGCAATTAAATAGGCTCGGTTACTAATATGGCATATGAGACAATTTACATAGCATGCGGTCTAAACACGTATTCAAAGAAGTATTGAACTAACAATGAAGTTAGAATGATGAACCAAGTCTCGGTGTATGCAATACAAATGAATGCAAACATGGAGAATGTTAATTGAAACGTGATGTCCCTAAACTAACCATCATAAGTTAGTAAATAAAAGGGAGAAAGACGTGGGGTTGGAAGATATACACATTATTACATTGAGCTCTCACGAAGGAGAGTCCGAATGAATAAACTAAGCTAACTAGCTAACTAATTAAGCTAACTATTACAAACCAAAATAAATAACTAGCTAAACTACTTAACCAATTATTACAACAAATTAACTAACTAGTTAACTAATGAAATAATTACAATGCAAGTGCAAATAATAATTAAACTAAACAATTAACTACTCCACCTCGGGAAATGAGAGATGTTCATGCGCATGCACGATTTTCACCCGAAAATGCCACCATTTTGCTTCTGAATGCCTCTATTTGCACATTGAACACTAACACTGCTACTCACTCTGCTCTGCCTTACAAACTCACTGTTGAACTTTGGATTAGTGGCCGGCCAGCCACTGGTAAAGACTGCTGGTCATCTGTCGGTCATGAAAGTGGCCTGCTAGCCATCAAAGGTGGTCTGCTGGCCACCTGCCGGCCATGCAAAATGGCCTGCCGACCACTGCTGCACAGGTTTATCTTGCTGTAACAGAGGACAAACAGAGCATATACGGGGCATTTTCAAGGGTTGTTTGCACAACTCACCTCTCATTTTCATGAACAAATCAAAGGAGTAGCAAGTTTGGTTCACAAACCATCAATGAATGCAATTTCATTGCATGATGGCTTGTGAAACCAAGTGTGCAAGTTCAATAAATGCAAAACAAGGCCCAAACCTCCTCCCTTTCATGAATGATCAAGGGAAGAAGTTGACCTTGGAGACTTGAATCATTTCATCACTAACAAGTATGAAATGGTTCAAGCTTCCACGTGTTCAATTAACGTCCGATTGAACACAACCAAATTTTTATCTTTCTCACTTTTAGTTCTAAGTTTTAGTTACTCATTTTAATTTACTAACCATTCCTTAATCCAATTAAGTCCAATGGTGAATTAAAGTCCTCTAATGGAAAGAGGGTTCAAAACACATGTTGCTTTGGGTATAAAAGAAGCATCATACCATTGGTAATGAACCCCCTAAGGGATTAAACCATTAAGTATGAAACCTCAATTTCATACTTGGGCAAACAAGTGACTTGAAACCACTTTCAATGAAAAATAAAAAGTCAAGAATGGAGGGAGATTGCAGAGATTATAAGTGCTGAAATGAAGTATGAAAAGCCCAAAATAAATGCTATCAACTCAAATAAGTGATATCTAAGACCTAAAACATCAAGCTTATGAGAACTATTACGCTAGAAGCATGCAAAGCAAAGTTCAAATGCAAACAACAGCCCAAAATAGTGCTAAAATAGTCTAAAATAAAGCCTAAAACATGCTGGAATCAAGACCAAAAAAAGGCTAGAAAAATAAGCTAACATATAGAGCAAGCTAGGCTAGTAAACAAGACACAAGGAGGGGAGGCTAACCCCTCCAAATTTGAACTTCAATACATGATTTTGGTCACTGAAAAAGCTCTGAAAATCAGTGTTTAAAAGCTTGGAAAAAGATAGTAAAAGGGTGGGAAACAGAAGGGCAAAGGCCTTCAAAACAAGGTATAAAGAAGGGCTATCAACCCCTCAACCTTTAATGGCCTTAAACCCAAGCTTCAGCTCAAAAAATATAGAGTTTTGACAGCCCAAAACAATGGAAAAACAGTAAGAAAGAAAGTAGAGAAAGCAAGCAAATAGGTAGAGCCTTATACCTTTTAAAGAGAAGAAGCAATTCCAAGCAACAAAACAAGCAAACAACACCCTCTAGAGCTCAAACCAAGCTCAAAAGTACATCAGCTCAAAGGTGAATAGATTTGGTTAAGGGTGTATAGGCAAAGGTTGAAGAATTGTAGGCTAAAGTGTAGAGATTTGGTAGAGAGAGAGGAAAATTTTAAGCTCAAAATTTTCTAACCTTTAAACATGAGAGAGGGGCCTCCTATATATAGAAAACATAAAATTTCCTCAAGGAGATCCAACCCTACACGTGAGGATAGATACATGCATTTGTGTAAAAAACTGGCACAGCTGGCATAAAATATCTACAAAACACACTGGTGGCCGGCCGACCATCAGTGGTGGTCGGTCGGCCATCACTGGTGGCCGACAGCCCAAAAGTGGTGGCTGGCAGGCCACCAAAGGCTGCAGGCTTGAAAAACTAGGTTTGGTCCAAAGCTAGGACAATAAAGGTACAGGGTTTGAATGGCTCAAAGTTGTGGCATTCTATTGAGGACTTCGACCACTTGGCGAACATATAAACTCATCATCGGGTGTGCATGCGAGAACGTCCAAGTCGTAAGGGCCGTCAAAAATGGGATGTCTACAGCTACGTTTTGACCGATGGAGATCAAATTCCGACAAAGTTGATTTTTAGAGTTTTCTTCTTTTCTCTCTTTGAGGTAGGAATTTCTTTTCTCCTTTTCAATATCTCGTTATAGATAGACAAGTAGTAGTTTTTATTGCATTAAAAACTTGATTTGTTGGGTACTTTTGAAAAGCATGTGCTGAGGGTTAGGATGTGTTGAGGGTTAGGATTTTATGATCTAGAGTTAAATCTTGTGTTTTGTTGTGAATATATGAGATTGTAATGTTTGAGGAATATGTTTAAAAGGATTAGAGTAAAAAGCCCTAATTAATTATTTATGGATTATGAGAAAAATGAGAAAATTGGTGATTTGATTTTATTTGAACCACATGGGGTATTGTGTATTAAAAATGTGAAAATGAGTATGTAAAACAATAAAGAAAGTTATCATGAATTTAATTTTTGTTAATTGTTATTTATGGTTTTATAATTGTTAAGTTGTAATAATTGTCAAAAAAATAGAATTTCGGATAAATAAAAAGGGTATTGGTGAATGTTATGTGTATCGAAATATTTGTGGATTGGTTAATCTTGTTTATGAGGGTTGTAATGAAAAGTCCCGAATCCATTGGTTATTTATTTGTTTGAGAGATGGGATTAATTTGTGTTATATATGTGTTGGATTATGAAAATAAATTACTAGTTGAGTTTTGATAATTAATGAGAAACATGTGACGATTTGTTGTGGGTATTAGGAGTTTGGAGAGAAGGGAAAATAAAATTTGAAAATCAATACTTCTGTGAAATGAAAAGTAAGAGGAGCTGACAATTTTTCTTTAAAACAAGTGAATAATTGTATTCTTGACAAATTATTACTTGTTGAACCAAATTTAAATGTTTTGAATTGAATGATAAAGATGGGATGGTAGTGATGGAAGAGACTTTAATTATGAATTTTGAAAATAGCGTGAATTGGAAGTTGAATTAATTGGAGTCGAAAGATGAAAATTATGTAACGTATAAATGTTGATAAAATCTAAATCAAGAGGATGAAAATGAATTCATGGACTTGGTACCTGTAGCTTATAAGGCTGTGTCCCTGGCCATTGGTAGAGGATGGTATTAACGTTGTTGAATAATTTGTGAAATTTGGAAAAATGTGCCAATTGTTGAGTTGAATGAAAGTGCGCATTGATATGGGTTCCTCTCCCCTTTGAATTCGTGCCCGATAAAGTTTGGCGCTTTGACATGGGTTCTTCTCCCCACCAGTTCGCACTTAGTAAAGTGTGAACGGGTTTACCTTCCCTTCGGCTCAAGGACCAATAAAGTTTAGCACTTTGAAATGGGTTTCTCTCTCCTTCGACTCGCGCTTGGTAAAGTGGGTTGTGGTGGTTATGGCTTGACGAAGCCGTGGTCTGTTATGTATTAATTACGCGTAGTGTATCTTCATACTTGTGTTGTGATGAAAATGGATGAATTATTGACTTTCCATGCTTGTGACTGATAAAATATGGTAATGCATGTTGACGCAGAACATTCATTTTACATTTGTGCTTAAAGCCATAATATATAGTAATTGTCCTTGTAGCTGTAATGAGTTGGAATGTAGGATGAGTATATTGTTTAGATCGATCTTAGGAGATCGTGGTAATGTGATGAATGGTTGAGATTTCTTTAAATGAAAATGAAAATTTTAAAAGGTAAGAACTGATCTTTGTTTCTTGTTATGTTAAAGATCTTTTGGAAAATTCTATTTATGTAAGTATATTTTGAAGTAGAAATGTCACATTTCCTCTATATATATACATGGAGCATTCATGATCATAGCTATCTATATGTTGCTATTGTATAGGATTATTGGGATTCTTATTGGACCTTTGTGTTCATCCCACATTGCTAATCATTTTTGAGGTATGGAGTGAAGAGTTGCTTGAGACTTGAAGTCTGTTAATTATTGGCCATGAGGCCTTTTAAATGCAGGCGGAATGCCAATGTATTGTAAAAAGAGTTAATCCCTTCTATATATTTTGTTATTTTATAATTGATGACGTAACGCCTATTGGTGTGTATTGTATTTCATTACATGTACACGAGAGAGGACATTGTAACTTATTCCTTCCTAAATACCTTTGATGTTTGTTATTATTTAAATGGATTGATTTGAAGGGAAAAAGGTAACATTATCCGAGTAATAAAAGTCGAGGCATTACAGGTGCCCATCGCCCTATGGTATTAATAGCCAACAAATGTGACAATATTTTCTAATATGAATCTATATATATACTAGGGATTTTACGGTGTATTTACCACCCCAATGTTAATGAAATGTTTAAATTTGAACAATGGTGCATTTATTCCTTTTTCATTCAAACGTAATAAAGGTAATCATCTTATCATGGCTTGATCGTATGAATTTCAATCAGTTAGATACTTTGTTAAATGTATCTCTATAGGGTATATAGTTCATCCCTATCTAACATTTTCAAGAGTTGGTGATGTGCCTCTACCCCAATGATCAAGAGCTGGATTTTGTGAATGAAGCACGAAGGCTCATGGATGCGAATTATGTGGAAGCTCTGAGCTTAATTGTTTTGGGACCAAGTGTCCATTTTTTTTGTTATACCAACGCCCTTGCCTTGATGTTTGTAAGCCCTTAGGGCATTTTGTTTGAAAATTTCTAACTTCTTGAACTATGATGACATTACTTTAACTATAGTTGAACTAGAAATTGTAATCTTTTGACTATAGTTCAATGACAAAGAGAGCATTTTGTACTAAATTTATCTTTTGGGTTTTAAAGGAATTCTAAGGAAAAACATTTTGTTATTTAAAATTAGTGAAATTAATCATGAATCGGTATCTATTTTTGTTTTAAATTTTCAGCGTGTTACAACTTGATATCAGAGCTAATCAGGTTTGAATACCTTGAGCTCGTAGGCTGTGGCTTTTGCCACAATGGGTTTATCATACTAAGAATGGACATTAGTTTACCTTGTATGCCTTATGTGTTTATGTGACTATGTAGGTATGGGGTTAAGTTTCTAGGATACAGCTCGAGCCTATTACATTCATTGAAATCTTTTGGAAAGGCACTTGATCAATGTTTTTTTCTATTTGGAAGTCCTTGAGTGCAGTGGGACGAGTTGATATCTTAGGAGGGTGATCTGTATGTACTCTATGTGACTATGTACTTATGTTGTTTGCCATATGTGAAATAGATATGTGTATAGGCTCATGCTTAGGCGTATGTGACACATGAGGTGATGTGTGAATGTGTGAATTGTGAGCTTAATCGTATTTTAAATTTTTATATAGGATGTCTAGGCATGGAAGAGGCTATGGTAAGCCTCGTTGAGGTGGTCAAGGTATTCCGGCCTAAGAAGAAATTTGTCTCCAAGAAGAGGGAGTTGGACAAAATAATGTAGCCGTTTTACTGGCCCAAGATGCAATTGGGGGTATTAGCCAGATAGATGGTTGTGGCTCTTAGAGAATCCATGGACATACTTAGAGCCGAGCAAATAGCTAGAACTGTTGATGGCGAGACTAGAGTTATTTTTCTGAAAAATGAATTCTTTCGCTCTAATCCTGCAAAGTTTAATGGTGGACCCCAATAAAAGCTGATGAATGGCTAAAGCAAATCATCAAATCTTTCAAAATCTTGGACATCCATAAGGGAGAGCTTTGGTTGGCTTGCCGGCCTGTCAATTGAAAGGAGAGGCCGGAGAGTGGTGGAAGTATGCTAAGAATCGTATTGAGCACACTTGGGAGGCATTCACTCATGCCTTCCAAGCGAAGTTCCTCCCTTCCACTGTTAGGGAATAGTTGAGGAGATAGTTCGAAGACCTTAAGTAGCTTGACACATCTATGGCTGAGTTTGAGGCCACTTTCACTAGTATATCCCGCTTTGCACCTGAGCTTGTGGTGACTGAAGAGCACTGATGCTTAGAGTTTGAGAAGAGGTTGAGGCCCAATATTCTGATGAAGGTAGTGGGCAACATGATTAGGAAGTATGACTGGCTTGTTGAAGTCGCGACACATGTAGATCATGATAGAGGTAAAGGAAGCGAGGCATAAGCTTAAGATACACATAGTCCTCAAGTGATTCTGGATCCTCCAAGAAATTGAAGAGCTCATCATCCTTTCAGTCATTACCGTAGTAGGCTAGATCTTCGGGTTCCATGATGGTGAGGAGTTCAGAGAGCACGGGTCAAAGCCGTAGTGCTTGTTTTTGTTATGGCCAGCAAAACCACAAGGCTTTAGAGTGTGGCCAGAGGTTGGGCCACAACCGTAGCCGACTCATTCTCAGAGCCAGTGACAGAGTAGGGGTTAGATGCCCTCATGTTATTAGTGTGGTCAACTGGGGCATGTGAAGAAATTTTTCCCACAAAGGTCAGGGTCAGCCAATATTTCGCGATCTCGACAGTCAGGAGGTTTTCAGATAAGCCACGGCCAAAAGCAGTCTCACCAGTTGGTCTAACCGGGCCAGATACCTAAAGCAGTGCATGGGGCCACTTCTGTACAGTCTGTGCAATAGGCCTATGTTCTGAGGGGTAACCAGGGAGAGCAAAGACCACAGGGGCAAGTATACACCGTCACCACATCCATGTAGTCATTGGGACCATCCGTTATGAGAGGTACATATCTTGTCTTCAATAGTTGGGCCAATGTGTTGATAAATATCGAAGCATCTCATTTATTATATTATCTGTATTTGCATTTGTTTTGGAATTAAAGGTGGACCAACTAGAATCTCCACTTATGGTAATGTTACCGATTGGGGGTAGTGTTGTTTTGAGCCGAATATGTCATGACTATGAGATTGAGGTTGTTAAACGTTGACTTTAGTTTGATTTCATCATCTTAGACATGTTGGGTTTTGAAATTATCTTAGGCATGGATTGGCTATCTTGTAAGAGAGTCACCATTTGTACATCGGAGGGGGATTGCTTCTATTTTCTAGGAGATTAGTGTGATACGGTCTTACCTTCATTATATGACTTATGGGGTCAAGGAAAGCTTAGTTTCCTTTTTGCAATAACATTTGTTGAGGAAGGTAGCATGGTTCGGGGTACACTTTCAAGAGTGGTTTACGAGTAACCGGATCTCTTTCCGAAAGATCTTATCGAATTACTGCCTCACCGTGAGGTTGATTTTTCCATAGACTTACTACCGAGCATGACACCCATCTCCATGTCACCATATAGATTTACACCGGACGAATTGGTTGTTTTGAATGAACAGTTGCAAGAGTTATTAAATAAGAGCTTTATACGCCCTAGTACTTTGTCGTAGGGCGCACTGACTCTCTTTGCTAAGAAAAAGGATGGTTTGTTATGGTTGTGCATTGACTACCACAAATTGAATAGGGTTGCGATTAAGAACTGTGACGACCTCGTCACACATTATACTCTACTTCTTTAATTATGTATATGATTAGGTGCTTAATGTGATTAGGTGCTTAATATGATTAGGTGCTTAACGTGTTTTATGTGATTTCTGGCTTTACATCTGTTGTTTGTAGGAGTATGTGTTTATAATTACTCCTATAATCTGCATTTGCGGGTTATATAGGCGACAGAAACCGAAATGGATTACATTATGGTGATCAGCGTAATTTTTAGAGTCTATTGGGAATTTTAATTAAAAATTAATTCAGATCAAATTAATTAGATTCAGTTTAATTAACGTAAGCTTTGTGTAGCTAATCAACTAGTTGAGCCTATATAAGGCTAGAGAGGCTTCTAGACTATGCTAAACACTTCATTCTCATCTTTTGAGAGCAAGAAAAACATGAGGAGAGAGAGAGTTCTAGAGATACAACTTCAAGAAGAGATTGAGTGAGAAACTTGGGAAGCCATGGAAGATAGGCTTGATCATCAACTGAAGGTAAGAATTTCATCCTAAATTCTTGAATTTGAGACACCAACATGCATGTCTTCTTGAAATCAAGTTTAATTTGGAAAGAAATCATGCATAATTGGGAGTTTAATGGTGTAAACTAATGGTTAGAACTCACATGGGCTTAAAAGTGAAGAATTGAAAGAATTAGCTCACATTATTGGCATTCATGGTTTTATTCTTGTTCCTACAAGTGAGATCTTGCATGGTTCCTCAAATTTGAGGAGGAATTTCATGGATTTTTACCTAAAGAACTCAAGATATGCATGATTCATGACTTTACACTTTAAAGCCAAAGATTTGATCTTTTACATGGAAATTTGAGTTTAGATTTGAAGTTATGGCCTTGAGTTTTGAAGTTAGACGTGTTTAATTCAACATGTTTTTAAAGGTTTTAGGCCTTGATTTGTATGGATTTGAAGATGGATTTTGAAAAAGAAGAAGTTCTGCACTTGAAACAGATTTTCGAAATGGGTTAAAACCCAAACCGCTTAAGGAGCCTGGGCTATCGCACTAGCGGCCAACCTTGCTCTGTTTCACTTTGCATACTGCTTTGGCTTCGCACGTGCGGCCAAGGCCACCGCAAATGCAGTTTGCAGGGCAGTCTTGATTTTGTTTTCTTTCCATTTCTCCGACTACCGGGCCTTCATTTGCATGGTTTTCACGTGTACTTCACATGCATAGGCATTTCATGAACGAAAAAGGAGTTAAAGAATGAATGAAACTAACAGAATGAACAAGTCGTGAATGAACTTAATGGGGTTAAAGACTAACTGATTGATTGAATTGCATATATGTTAAGGAGTTCTGCTTGAATGTGTTTCTGTAGGTCAGAAGCCGCACTGTGATCACGTGTTTTAAGGAGTTAACTGTGAGTAACAACCTTGTAAAGATATGTTCAAATTATAAGTATTTTCTGACTTATAAAATGTTCTATTTATGAAATGATATCTTATGACTGATTGAATGATTGTCCTATTTTCTGAACTATATTCATGGCATCCTTAGCATATGTTACTGCTACTGTTTATAGTTATCGTTACAGAGATCTCTGCCAGTTCCAATTCTTGGAACTTCTATTTGCTGTATTGATGGCATGTCCATCAATTCTGATTGTTTGGTCTTTATGACCTAATGCACTGTTTTGCTATTAGATGCACCACGTATGACTGCTATGATTTCGAAATGATTGACATGTTATGAGATACTGATTGAGCAAATGATCAAATTAACTGTTTCAATTACTGTAAGGATATCATTCTTAATCCCTTTACATAGTTATTATTCACTAGGCTTTAGTTCATTATTTTATATATGTATATAGGTGATCAAGTGCAAGACCAGACTTGGTGGCGTCAACCTGAACTCTGTCTTTGTCAAGCCAACTACCGTACCTCACTTCGAGGTTCCAACCGGCTCAAGCTTCAAGGCTTATTGGGTGGTTTAGACTTCACCCTTTTGTGTTGTGACTAAGTGTTCTGGGTGGTCAACTTTAATTCGACTAGTTTTGTTATTGGGATTGAGTCCCTAAGTTTTGGTTATGTTTTGCTTACTATATATAAGCTTGATATGTAATTATATGCTTATATATATGTACGGTTAGTTTCATTCATTTAAGTCTTCACAACTCATTGGACGTTATATATTATTATTTATCAGCTTCCGCTAGCTCTGATTATTTTGATTTGTACAGGAAGGCCTTTGGTAATCTTGGATTACTGGCCGGTTACGAAACTAAACCTATAAGGGAGGGTTTAGATCATGATAAGAACAAATATCCGTTGCCTAGGGTAAATGATTGATTTAAGGTCAAGTCATCACCAATTGTGAGTAAGGGAGAAGAACATCCCGAAGACGGCCTTTCATACTCAATCTGGCCATTATGAGTTTCTTGTTATGTCGTTTGGTCTAACCAATGCTCCCACCACTTCCATGGACTTGATGAATTGAGTTTTTCGGGAATATCTTGACAAATTTGTGGTCGTCTTTGTGGACGACATTCTAATCTATTCACTTTCTGAGGAGGAGCAAGAGGAGCACATCCGCATTGTTCTATAGTTACTTAGGTATCACCGTTTATATACTAAGTTTGAAAAGTGTGGATTTTGGCTCTCGAACGTGAAGCTTTTAGGTCACATGGTTTCCAGAGATGGGATTGCCGTAGATTTCTCCAAGATTGAGATAGTACAAAAAATGGGAGAGACCTAAGAATACTTTTGAGATCCGTAGCTTTTTAGGACTTGCCAGTTATTATAGGCGTTTTGTGAGAAATTTCTTTACTAGGCGTATTTTGTGAATAGAGTACAAAGGCTCATGGATGAGAAATTTCTCTACTATGCGTACTTTTGAGATCCGTAACTTATCCCTATCTAACATTTTCAGGACTTGGTTATGTGCTTCCACCCTAATGATCATGAGGTGGATTTTGTGAATGGAGTACAAGGCTCATGGATGCGAATTATGTAGAAGCTTTGAACTTAATTGTTTTGTGACTGAGTGTCCAATTTTTTTGTTGTACCAAGGCCCTTGCCTTGATGTTTGTAAACCCTTAAGCTGTGTTTGGTTGGGGGATTTAGGGAGGGATTTGGAAAAGAAAATAGAAAATGTGTGGGAAATTAGGTGAAATGTAGGTATATTTTATTCACATTTCACCTACCTTTTCCATTTCTCTTCCCAAATCCCTCCTCAAATCCCCCAACCAAACACAGCATTAGGGCATTTTGTTTGAAAATCTCTAACTTCTTAAACTATGATGACATTACTTTAAGTATCGTTGAACTTGAAATTGTAATCTTTTGATTATAGTTCAATGACAAAGAGAGTAATTTGTACTAAAGTTATCTTTTGGGTTCTAGAGGAATTCCAAGGAAAAAGATTTTGTTATTTATAGTTAGTGAAATTAATCATGAATTGGTATCTATTTTTGTTTTAAATTTTTGGGGCGTTACATGTACGGGGAAGAAATATTTGCCTCGCTCTGTACCTCCTTGCTACCAAGCTCGTCTCACTCCATTAAGACTCTGTCGCACTGTAAACAAAACAAAGGTAAGCTACTCGTTGGGTGGGTTTGCTGGAAAACCCCTCCGATGGTCAAGTTAGCTTTCTGGGAGAAGAGAGAAGGTAGAGCACTCTAGAGAGAAAGAGAGAGAGAAATTACTTCAGGTTGGTTACCTCCAACATGTGCCTCTTCCTCCTTTTCAAGGCTGGCCATGCAGCTTCAGAGATTATGGGTGCATTACCTCTGTTGTCCTTCCTGGACAGGCAACTGTGCTCCCCTCTACCTTTCTTACATGTGTAGAGACTGAAATCGCCAAATAGTATTTGTCACACCGCCGAACGATATTGATGCATACCAGGAGTGGATTCTCCTCTTTTCGTCATTGGTCTACGTAGAATATTGAATCGAACTATTACTTGGTAAAACATAAACATCACGTTGGACTGCTTAATGTTGAGCCGAACCAAACCGACCTATCAGCGCTGACCGAAGTTGGGCACGCTGTTCGGCATCTCAACTATGCACCGCGGTCTCATGGACCGTCTGTCTTCACAACCGCAGTCTGAATTGTCTACAACTTGGCCCCCGTCGTGAGCCTGCTCAGCCAAGTCTGGCCCAACACCACAATCTGCGTGGGTCAAACTCTGTTTGACATCGTGTTCCGTGAAGTCTTAGCTCGGTCCAATACATCAGACAATCCTAATCCAGCATTGCACCATATTTAGTGCGGATCCAATTCGGTCTCACAACGCGCCCCAAGTTCTCCTTTCATGGCCCAACACCATATTCCGTGTTGGTGTAGCTCGGCCCACTGTTCAGCACAAATCTCCTTCTCAATTGCTCCTTAATCCCATCTGAGCTGAGCGTGATTGAGATTACTATTTCTAACCAAGCTATCTGCTTTAGTCTGTCATTGAGGTTTGCGTCGATCATTTTGTCATCAATCAATCAGCCGCACTGACAACCCATCATCCATACTGACAATCCGTCACCCCCATGCCATGTGGCGTTCTTTCATTCGCTACGTGCAACCCCATAGCTATCATCGTTATGCTAAAAATTCAAAAGGTTGTCGCCCCTTTGTTTTCCCTCCATATATACGCGCAAGAGAACTAAAGACCCCTATCACTGTTCATCTTCTTCCTTGCCCAAAACCCTAAACCCCTGAAATTTTGCCATCATCGTCGTCGCTGCCGTTGCTCTTGTCGACGTTATTCCCAGCGTCTTTTATCGTCTAGGCTGTTGCTGCAGAGGACGAGGTTGATTGAACCTCGATTTGGCTCCCAAATCCATAAGTTCTTCTTGCTTTTGATTCTCTTCCATTGTTGTTCTTCGTGTTCTTCAGGTTTTTTCATTTTTCTTTATTCGGGACTGTTGAAGCACTACCGATGCCCCTCTTGTAGGGTAAAATTGATAGGCAACTGTAGAAATTAGGCAAAACTAGAATAAAAAACACATATGGGGCCATCGTGTCCCTCATTCTCCTTAGTTTCAATGTGTGAACTTCACATTTAGGATGAACAACATGAATTCTAGATAAAACCGAGCAAAATTATGCTTTTAGATCCAAAAATATGATTGAGTCGGGCTAAAACTCGTTTGTGGTTTTGCCAAGGGGCGAAGACCGCGCAATGAGGTTATAGGGACATTGCACCGAGCTAGGAAACCAGACATCTGAGGCGAAGGCCCAAACTGGCCTGAGACCTCCTGTCCTAAACTAAGCTATCGTGCTTCACTCTGATAGCCGATCTAAAACATTCTTTAACCTTGAAGCTGTGCAAAGTATGTCGCAGTAATACTTGGTTTTAATAACACAGAAAGTAGGACCGACAAGGCACACCTCATACTTGAGAATTGGTGACGCTGGCAGATCGAGCAACCATCCACCGGCAATAACTTAGATTAAATAACGAAATAGAGCCAGAAAAAATGGGCAAGTACCATTTTATGGTCAGCTCGCCTGCGGCCATGGCCGAGTTCCGTAGGGAATTTAACATTCCAGACGACGTCCACTTAGAGTTGGCCAAAAAAGGAGACACTCCATGGGGTAAATTGGACGCTTGCCCCTTTACCGTGGTATCTATAGTGGAGGGCGGCCTCCGCTTCCCGATCCAGCCCCTAGTCTACGAGTTTTTGAAACAGACTAGGTTGTGCCCAACCCAGGTCTCCAACAACACTTACAAAATAATAAACGGGATACTCGGTCTGAACCTCGGCCTTGCTGAGATATTCCACCAATACACACTTAGTAAGAATAAAGGGGGCTTCTGTTGGTACCTAAAGGTTAGAAAGGGCCGAGAGAAGCTTGTAGAGGGTAACCCAGATAAAGAGATGAACGACGATGATTTCTTATGGGTGTCTGGCCATTACGAAGATACCGAAGCGCCTATACTGAGCTGGTACATGCGGAAAAACTTTGAGAGCGCTGGTGAGTAGCTCAGCACGATTTTAATTTTGTAGCTGCTCTGTCTTTGCTAGTCTAATACTGCTTTATTTTTGTTGATTACAAACTCTTGGCGGACAATTATTCTCACTCCAATTAAGAGGCTATCAGAGTTGCTTTACGACATTCAATCGAAGAATGTGAGTCTCATAAATTGCTAGGATACGAGCGGAGCTACCGGCACACAGCACCATGGAAAAGCAAGGTCACCAATTTTCTTCACGCCCCCTCTCCAGAGTCGGATCCAAATCTTCTACTGATCAGACTTGCTCCCTTAACTGCTGAGCAAGAAATGGCTAAAATCCGTGCCATCAAGTCCACGATCACCGGCAAATAGAGCGATTCTCCACCGATTGAGATGGCAGTGGGCCAATCATCGTGGCCATCTGTGCAGGAATCTGGCCCAGTTCTGGCTCTGGCCAGCGAATATGGTGCTAGCCGATCGAAGAAGAGGCCGAAGCGGACACAGACTGAAAAGCACTTGGTTGATGAAGATTCAACCGAGATGCCTTTTGCTGACCAGGGGGAATAGACTGACCAACCTTTGGTCGAGTAATCAACACGCTCCACTGCCTTGCCAGTCTGGTCACCCGAGCTGAAATATAAAGGTGGAGCAGTGACCACAGCTGACTTGGTCTATGCTGACAAAGATTATTCGCTCGGCTTCAACATGACCAAGGGTTTACTCCTCCCAGCGGACATGTAGAAGCACGAGGAATTGTCTGATCTAAAAGTTCTCTGCTCGGTAGCAAAGTCAATTGTGCTAGTAAGTAAGCGAGCCTCTAGCCCTCTATTGTCGACTTATTGCTTGGTTTCAATGTGCTGACGTCTACTTTGTTGCGGGCCACGCAGAAGAACTATTTGGCCCACGAGCGCATGATCTCTGTGAGACAAAGTTTGTGGGACACCATCGCTGATAATAAGGCCAAGACGACCAAGCTAGAAAAGGTGAAAATCGCGCACAAGGCGCTGACAGCCGAGCAAGATCAGATGGCCGAAAAACTTGCGAAGGCTGAAGAGGACAAACAGAGGGCGGTGCAAGCCAAGAAGGACAGATATTTGGCCGAGCTACGCAAGCTCCGCGCTACATATAAGGCCGAGTTAGAGAAGCAAGTCGACGATGCCAAAAATCGTGGTTATGTTGAAGGGGAGAAGGTGTACAAACGAAAAATGGAGGGAACAAAAGATATCTTCTTTTAATGCGGCTGGAAAGCTGCCGCAGAGAAGCTTGGCCATGGCCCCGACTTTGACGTTTTCAAGAACCCTCCACTTGCCTTAATTCCTCTGCACATGCAAACATACGCTAAAGTTGTACAGCAGAAATTGATCGAGGCAGCAAAGACGGCTAGCGTAGTTGGGGCTGCACTCCCCCTACCGACCAATGAGGGTCTACAGTCGGTCCATAAGGAAGAAAGCTTGTTGGGCGGTGAAGGGGCCGAGCTGGAATCCGATCTGAGCCCCATCTTTGAAGAGGAGACCATGGTGAACGTGACCGATGAAGACTTGGTTGAGCAAGAAGAGACTATGAACTTAGATTAGGCGTGTTTCTATTTTTTTGCCTTTTTTTTTTTTTTTTGATGTAACCGGGCTGCGAACCCCACTTTTGTAACCACATTTCAACATGAATGGAAAACAGTCTAACTTTTTGCTCGCTATGTGCATTTGTCTCTTTGCTTTCTTTAATTTTTTTGCTTTGGCTTAACGATGGTAACTGTAGCTTTCACTGTTGCTGAGATACAACTACTCGATTCAGCTTTTTGAACGTGTTGTCTCCCTAGCGAGCAAATTCAGCTCGGTCGGAAGGAAAAACAAACCATGATTTGGACAAATCGCAAACTTATTTCCTGGCAAGCAAAGTCAGCTCAAGTTATTAAGTAAAGTCAGCTCGGTTTTAGCAAAAGTTTGGTAGGATGCCAACTTTTTGCTCGGCAAGCAAAATCAGCTCGGAGGACGCTATTCCTTTTTGGCAAGCAAAATCAGCTCGGTTCAAACACAAGTTGGGAAGAACACCAACTTTCTATTAATGTGAGCAAACTCCGCTCGATGGAGGCGAGCAAAATCAGCTCGGGAAAATATGAGCCAAATTACCTCATAATAAGCGAACACGGTTAGGGATGGCACCAACTGTTTGCATGGCAGGCAAAGTCAGCTGGTTTAGGCGATGTCAACCCGGTCTTATGCCCTAATTTTCTGCATGATCGACCATTACAGCTAGGGCTGAATTTCCCCTAGGACTAAGTAGCTTGACACTTTAATACAGAACATATAATACAAGAGAAAGAAGTGGCTTTTTTCCTTTGCATATCAAACATTACATGTAGTGACAAAAGGCCAAGTTTCAAATAAAAATGAAGAAAGATTACATTTCAAAAGTAAAATAGCTTGAGGTTGGCCACATTCCATGGCCTTGGTATGGTTTAGCCATCCAAGTCCTCCAAATGGTATGCCCGTTTGCTAGCTAGGCCTATTACCTGGTACGGTCCTTCCCAGTTTGCACCCAATTTGCCCTCACCAGGGACAAGCGTGTTGCCCATCACTTTTCTCAAGACCCAGTCCCCAACTTTGAACAGACGCATATGCATGGTCTTGTTGTATTTCTTGGAGAGCTCTTGTTGGTAGGCCGTAATATGAATTAGCGCCCTTTCTCTTCTTTCTTCGGCTAGATCTAACTCTAGGGCAATAGCTTCACTGTTCAAGTCAGGCTCAAAGTTTTTAGATTGGATGGTTGGCATGCTGATTTCCAAGGGTATGACCGCCTCCATGCCATATGCTAAGGCGAATGGAGTTTCCCCGGTTGAACGTTTTGGAGTGATTCGGTATGCCCAGAGTACGTTGGGGAGTTCCTCGGCCCACCTCCCTTTGGCCTTCTCCAGTCGCTTCTTTAGCCCGTCCAAGATAGTCTTGTTTGAAGCTTCAGCCTGACTGTTTGATTGAGGGTAGGCCGATGTTGAATTGTAGAACTCAATCTTCAACTCTTCGCAAAATCCGTAGAAGAGTCTCCCATCAAACTGTGTATTGTTATTCGAGATGAGGGCCTTTGGGACGCCAAACCAAGTGATTACATTTTGCCAGACGAACTTCTTAACATCCTTCTCCTTGATGGTGGCCAATGGCTCAGCCTCAACCCACTTGGTAAAGTAGTCAGTAGCAGCAATTAAAAATTTACGATTACCCGACGAGGTTGGAAGCGGTCCCACAATGTCCAGCCCCCATAGTGCGAATGCCAATGACTGGTTAAGGGGAGCAACTCTCTGGCCGGCTGATGGATCGGGTGAGCAAATTTCTGACACTTCTCGCATTTGCAGACATATTCTACGCGTCGGCCTGCATGTACGGTCACCAAGATCTTTAGGAAATTGCTCGGTATGCCAATGATCTGCCCCCAATGTGGCTGCCACATATGCCTTCGTAAATTTCAAAGAGGAAAGCATCAACCTTGCGAGGGTGGACGCATTTTAGGTATGGTCCAATTAAGGATTTCTTGTACAAGACGCCAGATGGAGAGAGCCATAACCGCTCAGACTTGGCCCTTATCATGTTGGCTTCCTTCTTCTCAGTGGGTAGGACTCGGACTTTTAGGAAGGTAATGATTGGATCCATCCATGATGGTCCTAAGTCGGCGCTGTAGCTCGGCTTTTTCACACCCCCTTTCGGAAGCTCGAAAAGAAAGCCCTACAGTTCGGACTCCCGCGATTCTGAATCTAATTTCACAAGTGCAATGTGAAACTGATAAACACCAAAGAGTCCAAATCTGGCAAATCGTTTTGGAAAATTGATTTTGAATCAAAAAGTGCCAAAATTGGACTGCTTTACTAGATACAGAGTCGCCACCTAAATATTTTGTTTTGGGGAAATTTAGGAAACCCATGACTTGCACCAAAGGCCATGTGTTCATCATCACCAAAGTTACCTCAGCTCGGGAACTTAGGTACGAGAGGGGAAGCTCATGAATTGAGCACCCCCGTTGGCCCGATCAAAGATCGGCCTCTACTAATCATGATATGATTTTTTTAAAACATTATGTGCTCTTATCCCGGTTATTAAGCTAGCATTACTACATGATGCGCGCAAGCAAGTATAGACTAGTTTGCTCAAGTTGGAACAATTCAACTCATGTTTGTTTTGAAAAAGGTTTGAATTTGCCACCTCAAGTGGGCTTAATATTTGCGGATTTGCCACCAAACATAGTGGGTTTAAAACATGATTTGCCACTCAACAAAGTGGGCTTAAAACTTACATTCGTTGAATCGTTCCAATTCAAGCAACAAGCCTTCATCCACAGGCATTCATTCAGTTTAGCATTTAAGCACATAGCCTCATGGCAAGCATGCTAATCATGGCAACATTCACATTCATATGAGTATGCTAAAGCATAAAAACTCACCTAGTACTCCGAGCTAAGAAGATATGAGTTAGAAAAATATGCATGATTCCTAACTATACAAGATGCCTAATGCAACACATGCGAAGAATGCAATTAATAGGCTCGGCTACTAATATGGCATATGATTCAATTAAATAGCATGCAGTTAAACACGTATTCAAAGAATTATTTGAAATTGCAATGCAGTTTGAATGATGCGCCGAGCCTCGGTGCATGCAATACGAATGAATGGATGCAAGCATAAGGTATGCTAATTGAAACATGTCCCTAATCTAACCATCAAAAACAGGTAAATAAAAAGGAGAAAGACGTGGGGTTGGAAGACATACACATACGCACGCACACTTATTACAACATTATGCCCTCGCAAAGGAGATCCGAATGAATAAAAGTTAACTAGCTAGCTAAACTAAGCTAATTAAATATTACAAAGCAAACTAATTAGCTAAATACTTAACTAATTAATTACAAAGCAACTAAGCTAATTAATTACAATATGAATTAATTAACTACTCTACTTAAATAATCTCAACATTAATTATTTAGCTACAACTAATTAACTAAGCAAATTAACTAAATGGCCTCGGGAAACGAGAGATGCATACATGCTCGGCTTTTTTTTACCCGAAGAACATCCACTATCTGCCCTTGAAAGCCTCTATTTGCACAACCCTTGCGCTGTTTCCTTCTCTAGATAAACTCTGCCATGCTTCACAAGCACACTGCTCAAAATTCATTGGTGGCCGGTAGGCCAGAAATGGTGGCTAGCCGGCCACCAACAAGGGGTGCCGTCCAACAGTTGTGGCCTGCCGGCCAGTGGCAGTGGCCGACCGGCCACTGGTGATTCTCCTTTTCTTGCTGCAACAGAAAGCAAACAGGGTAAAGAAGAGGCATTCTCATAGGTTGTTTGTACTATGTATCACCCCTTATCATCAACACAAGCTCAAAGGAGTGATACATTTGGCCCTCAAACCATCAATCAAGCAATTTCCATGCATGATGCCTAAGGGACCAATTTGTACAAGTTCAATGAATGCTAAACAAGACTCAAATGCCATCACCCTATCATGCATGATCAAGGGTAACGGAGAGCTAAGAAAGTGGCACATTTCATCACTTTTGAGTATGAAATGTCCCATTTTCCTTGTGTTCAAATTAACTTCCGATTTGAACACATGCAATGCAACACAAAGAAATGCAAATCTTGCCTCTTTTACTTGTCAATTTTGTTTACACATTTTAGTTACCAAATCATTCTTTAATCAATTTGTCTATTGGTGAGTGTCCTCTAAGATGAAAGAAGTGTCAACGAAGGAATAATATAAGGCAAGAGAGAGATCATGCCGTTGATAATGAACCCTCAAAGAGGATTAAACCATTAAGCATGACCTTAATCTCAAGCTTAAAGGATCCCAAGCTTGAAACAACCCTCAAAACAAAATGAAAGAGTGAAGCAAAGAGGGAGGTTGCAGAGTTTATAGTGCTGAAATGGAGTGAAAAACAACACTAAGGCCTTGTTTAGGAAGTGGCTATTTTAGAGGCTTTTTGGCTTTTTGGCTATTTTAGTAGGCTATTTTAGTTTTTGTGTTTGGGAAGATGAGATGAATTTTTAGTTGAGTTGTTGTATTGAAGAGTGTGTTGAAATGATGTTTGAATTTAAAATGACAAAGTTGTCCCTAACTTATAATTTTTTAAATTGATGTAAAGGGGTAAAATGGTAATTTAGCCGTTGATGATGACTTTTGAGGCTGTGACAGTGTAGGTACAGCCTACACTGTCCGACGCTGAGCCTATTTTTTTTTTTTTGAAAAAATCTGATTTGGAGGCTTTTTGGCTAATAACTCAAATCAGGCTATAATAGCCTCAACCACGGTTTCCCAAACAGCGCCTAAAAGTGCTATCAACTCAAACAAAAGGTGTCTAAGACTCTAAAACACCAACTTGTGAGGACTATTACACTACAACAATGCAAAGCAAGACTCAAATGAACTAACCAACCCAAAACAGAGCTAAAACAGGCTATTTCAAAGGCTAAAACATGCTGGACTTGAGCTAAGTTAAGCTAGAAAAATATGCTAACATATGAAGCTAACTAGGCATACAAACAAGACACAAGGAGGGGAGGCTAACCCCTCCAACTTTGGACTTCAAGATGAGTTTTTTGCCACTGAAAAACCTTTGAAATTCAGTTCTTAAAAAGCCCAAAAAAAAGTTAGTTTGAAAGTAGTGAACAAAGGTACAAAAGCTTTGCAAGCAAAGAAGCAAGAAGGGTAAACCACCCCCTAACTGAAAATAGCCTCAAACCACCACCTTTAGGCCACAAAAACAAAGTTTTTTACAGTTCAAAATCAGCCCAAAAAACAGTTAAAATAGATGGAAAAACAAGTATACAAAACAAGTGTAAAAGGGAAGTGTTATACCTCTTGAAGGTAAGACACAAATTAGGCAATAAATCAAGCCAAGACCACCTTCTAGAACTCAAAGAGGGTCCCAAGTAACCTTAGCCCAAAGATAAGCAACTTTGGTTAAGGGTTGATAGGCAAACTTGAAGTGTATCTACACTTGTATGCACAAAAGTTCAAGAGAGAGAGAGAGAATTTTGCTCCAAAATTTCTAACCTCTACAATGGGGGAGAAAGTCGCATATTTATAGAAAAACAAGCTTTCAACTGAGTTATATCAATCCATACACGTGTATGGTGATCAAGCTAATTGTGCCAACAGCTGGAACAACTATCAAGAAAATATTTGCAAAAAGGCATCAATGGCCGGCAGGCCACTTGGGTGGCCGGCAACCTCAATTGGTGGCCAGCAGCCACCAAGGGTTGCAAGCATGAAGATGTTAGTCCAAAACAAGGCATAAAATGCATGGGGTTTGAAGACTCAAAAACAGGGCATTCCGCCGAGGACTTCGGGCACCAAGACGAACACAAATAGTCACAATCATCGAGTGCACGAACGATGACGTCCAAGTCTTGAGGACGATCAAAAATAGGGTGTTTACAGGTGTAGAGTACCTCGGGCGCCTCTGGTTCCTCGATGCTTGGTCAGGGCAAGAATTCTATCATCAAAGGATTGGGAAAGGTGGTTAGCATAGATGCCAGGCCGGCCAATTCGTCGGCTTGACTATTTTCTTCACGGTTGATTTGTTCCATTCTTATCGCGGCAAACTTTTTGACCTTCAGCGTGTACCAACTCTTGATACTTGGCCATCCTTTCATCCTTGGTCTCATATTCCCCAGAGACTTGGTTGACCACTAGTTTGGAGTCATTGAATACCATAAGCTCTGATGCCTTCATTCGTAGAGCACTCTTCAGGTTGGCGAGGAGGGCTTCGTATTCTGACTCATTGTTGGACGCTGGGAATCCAAGCGTGATAGTATGCTCAATGGTCAGTCCTTCTGGCAAGGTTAATACGGCCCCCAGCCCGGCGCCATGTTTGTTGGAGGGTCCATCAATGAAGAGCTTCCACATCTCACCAATGAACAATTTCTAGCAGTCGGAAGGGTTTTGAGAGTTTCTTAAATTTAGGGCACTAGTCGGCTCCGTGCGCTGCTTTCCTACATGCACACTCATTTGGTCGGTTGGTAAGTCGGCCGGCTCTTGTTCTACCCACTCAGAATTGTCTTGCTTGGCTATTACTTGCCCCTCATCTTCTTGTTGCAACGTCGACATTATGGGCTGTGCAAAATCTACACTAACCCTTTCTTTTTGCTGAAGGTCATGCGCCAAGTCTATTGGACAGATGGGGTAGGTGCTTGGTGCAAATTTCACGACAAAATTGGCCAGGGCTTGTGCTTTGATAGTTGTGCGCGGCTGAAACTTGATGTCGTACTGCACCAGCTCTACCGTCCACTTCAAAATTCTGCCGGTGAAATCTGCCTTCTTAAAGAGCACCTTAAATGGGAATTTGGTTAACACCACTATTGTGTGGGCATGGAAATAGTGTGCCAACTTTTTGGAGGCCATCATGAGGGTTAGGGCCAATTTTTCAAGCGGCAGATATCTTAATTCGGCCAGGAACAGTGTCTTTCTAACATAGAAGATGGGGGAGATGTTGAATTCCTTTAACTTGGACAAGCACTGTGCTTATTGCATGTTGAGAAACGGCCAAGTATAGATAGAGTTCTTCGCCAAGCTGTGGGGTGACCAGGATTGGGGCAGAAGAGAGATAGGCCTTCAAGTCCGTTAAAGCGTAGTCGTATTTTGCATCCCAAAAAAACTTGGCCTTCAAACTTTTAAAGAAGGGCCTGCAGCGATCTGATGACCAGTTGATAAATCTGTTTAGTGTAGCTATCATTCTAGCGAGATACTGCACATCTTTTATGGAATTTGGTTGCTCCAACTCTTGAATTGCATTGATCTGTGAAGGTCAGCTTCTATACCCCGGTTTGTCACTAAGAAGCCTAAAAACTTTCCTGTACCCACACCGAAAGCGCACTTAGAAGCGTTCAAGTGCAATTTATGGCACTTGAGGATAGTAAACATTTTAGCTAGGTCAGAGAGGTGTTGAGACTCATCTTTGCTGTTCACCACCATGTCATCAATATAGGCTTCCATAGTGCGGCCAAGAAGAGGAACAAACATTTTGGTCACCATCCTTTGGAAAGTCGTCCCAGCATTCTTGATAGGGGTGGGCGCGGGTCGGTTGCGGCCACGGAACTTCCAATCCGCCATCCGTCCGCCAGATTGGCGGATTGAAGAAAATCAATCCGCATCCGTCCACCAATCCGGCGGATGTGGATTGAGCGAATTGGCGGATGGATGCGAATCGGTTTGGCGGTTTAAAATTTTATAAATTTTCAACATAATTCAACTTGTGCACTTCCTCAAAAAAAAAAAAAGGAAAAAAAAAAGAAAGTATTACAGTCAATGACTTAAAAAAGTATTACAATCATTGTATGCCTTATCTAAAGAAAGAAAGTTTGAAATTTTAGAATATCACGATCACTGCATGCATCATCAACATATTACAATCACAGCATGATTCATCCACATAAAGTATTACAATCTGTGATTCTTAAAATATAATAATAATTCAAACCACCAAAACCATGAACAGAGCAGTAGTAGAGATTGTATGTCTCTATATTGTTACATCTACATATGTTTTTGAAAACAAAAACCAACCAGCATATATCATATTTTCTATTTATTATTTTTAGAACTAGATTTAAAAACCAAAAATATAGATAAATAATATGTTTATTTTTTTCAATTCAAAAAATATATTCAAGTTGAAAACTTTTTTTCAACAGAATATTTAAACTCTTTTTCAATTGAAAACACAAACATAATATTTAAACAAATTGAAAATACAAAGTCTTATAAATTACTAGGGGTGCTCGCGATTTGGCGGTTCGGCGGTTCGGTTGCGGCCAAAGAAATCTCAAATCTGCCATCCATCCGCCAAATTGGTGGATTGGAGAAAATCAATCCGCAACCGTCCGCTCGTCATCACGCATCCGTCCAAAATGCAGCGGATCGGTTCGGTTCGGTCGGTTTTGGCGGATCGGTATATCCGCTGCTCACCCCTAATTCTTGAGACCAAATGGCATAACCTTGTAACAATAAAAGCCTCTCGGCGTGGTAAAGGATGTGATTTCTTTGTCTGGCTCGTACATGGCGATTTGGTGGTAGCCGCAGTATGCATTAAGGAAGCTAAATCTCTGGTGACCAGCGGTAAGGTCCACCAGTTGGTCAATCCTTGGGAGCGAAAAGCTGTCCTTTGAGCAAGCATGGTTGACCGTCTTGTAGTCGACGCATACCCGCCATTTCTCATTCTTCTTCGGCACTAACACCGTGTTAGAGATCCATTTGGGGTATTGCACTTTCTTCAATTGCCCCAACCTCCAGCAAGTTTTTGACCTCCTTTGCCACCACCTCGGCATGGTGCAAGACCGAGTGTCGTGTTCTCTGTATGATTGGCCGTACGATGGGAAAAACATTCAACTAGTGACAAATGAAGCTAGGGTCGATGCCAGGCATATCGTAAGGTGTCTACGCAAATACTTCAATGTTGGAGACCAGGAAGTTGACATAGTCCATCCACTTGGTGCTAGACAATGATGAGCCCAAGAGGAAGAATTTGTTTGGATCGTTCTCATCAATCTGAACCTCTACTAAGTCTTCAACTGATTTTTCTTCGACTTTTCGACCCACATTTTCCAGGACCTCCTTGGCTTCTGGTCCTTCTATCACTTGAACGAAACCTGTCGTCGTCTGGCTTCTGTTAACCGCGATAAAGCATTGTTTCGATATGACTTGGTCTCCCCAGACCTCTTCAACTTTTCCAGTTGGAGCAGGAAAGCGCATGACCTGTCGAAGCCACTGCCTGTATGGCATGAAACCAACCTCTCTGCAAGATCAGATTGTACGTCGATGGGACCTTCAGTACCTAGAACTCTACTTGTTTTGTTACTGTCTCTGCTTTGACCGGCAAAATGATTTTCCCGACCGACCATTTCGGCTATGAGTTAAAGCCAACAAAAGGAGACATTGCGAGAGCCAAGTCCTTGTCCTCCAATTTCATCTGCTTGAATGCATCGTAGTACATGATCTCGATAGAACTGCCCTGGTCGATCAAAATTTGCTTGATGTCAAAATCCTTGACACGAAGCGTTACTACCAAAGCATCATTGTGTAGGGTTTGAATTCTCTCCAAGTCTTTGCTAGAAAAGGTCATGATGTCTTGTATCTTGGTCTTCCCTTTCTTTACGGCATGCTGAACAGAGAGCACTTCCCTCATGTGCTTGGCCTTCTTGATCATCCCCTTGAGCTTGCAAACTTGCGCAGGCTTGATGATACCATGAATAACATTGATGACTCCTTGGAGTGCTGCATCCAAGACGGTAAGGCCATTTGGTTTAGCTTGCCCTTGCGGAACAGCCCTCATGCCTTCATCTATGTACTGGTCTAAATGTCCAGCCGCAACTAGCTCCTCCAAGTGTTGTTTCAGCGGCATGCAATCCTTCGTTCGATGCCCCTTTTTTCATGGAAAGTGCAATGGTACCTTGAGTTGAAGCCTCTCTGCGCGTCCCTAATTTTGCTGGCCATCGAATATATGGCTCACCCCTAATCTTGCTGAGGATACGATAAATTGGGATTTTGAAGACCGTTGTGATACCAGTCCGCGCCTTCAACTTTCTCTTGGCATCTCCCTCTTCATTGCATGGAGTATTAGCCCGGTCACCCCCGTGTCCTTTGTTTTTTTCATTACAGTTAGCACCGCGATGTTGTTCTCTAGTTCGGTTTTTAGGGCGATTATCCTCCTGCCCCACCGAGTGAACCTTCCCAGCTACACGTCTGTCCGCTACAACCAGAATTTCTTTCTCAGTTGTGGTGGTGGTAACGGTATCATCCTTAACTTAGATGTGTTCGTTTATCAGCTGCATCAATGATTCCATGGTTGTGGGCTGGTACATCGTGAGCGAATCTCGCAGTCTATATTTGACTGGCAGACCTCGCTTGTATAAGGCGATCGCCAAATTGGTGGGGCAATCCAGGATTTCATTGTAAGTCTCCCAATACTTGGCATTATATGCCTTCAAAGAATCACTTGTCTCCATCTTGATACCCAGGAGGTGGTCGACCTCTTTGGGCATTCAAGTGTTGGTCTTGAATCTGGTGACAAACGCTTCCGCTAGCTATTGCCACCCCTCGATACTTCCCTCCGGAAGCCTTTCGAACCATTTCAGCCCCAGTTCTCCCAAACTTGCTAGGAAGCACATTAAGGCATCGTTGCACCGATGGCCTGCCATTACTTGTCAGTAATGACTAACATGTATGTACGGATCCGTCTTTCCGTCATACAACGTGAACTTTAGTTGATGGAATCTGACGGGAAGGGGCGTGCTCTCTATCTCTGGAGACAGTGGGAAAGCGGTGAGTCGTGCCAAGTCTTTGTCCACTGGTGCTGAAACCACCACTGTAGACGGCGGCATGGTCATCTCCTCACTGCAACGGATTTGGGGACCCAGCCTTTGCAACGCCGGCACTTTTTGGGCCTCTCTGTGGCGTGCTCGCTCCACTAGTATGTCCTTCAGGTCCTCCAAACGGGTGAAGTAAGAGTATCTCGACGTCGTCGATGGACACAAGGGACGGTAACCACTGTCGCACGTATGGGACCTCTCCACCGGTGGGTCTGAATCGCCGACTCCATAACTTCTGGTGATGGAGAGCGAGGGTGTCCCCTATTAGTGATGACTATCGGAGCGATTATGGTCACCCACTCTAGCAACACCCTTCTCTTTGATTTGTCGTTTGAACGTCTCCATCTCAGCCGCCATCTTCCGAATGAGGGTGTCCTGGTCTCTGAGTTTGTGCTCTAGGTGTTGAGCATGAGATTCTCTTCATCATTGGCGACCCTCAAGACTCTTTGAATGGTCAGTGCTCCCCACGCGCTTGTCTTACGTGTCCCTAGGCTGCCCTCTAGAGGAGATTTCTAGGCCAGCCATAGTCAGAATAGCAGGAGGGCCATCTCTTCTCCGAACTGACTCTGGAGTGATTCTGTCAACGATGGATAGCGGTGTTTCGTCGATGTTCGCCATGGAAAACAGTCAACAGGGCTAGTAGAACAAGGTTTGTCTGTCAAAGGATTTCCTACAGACGGTGCCAATTGTATAGGGGAGAAACATTCACCTCGCTCTGTACCTCCTTGCTACCAAGCTCATCTCACTCCGTTAGGACTCCGCCGCATTGTAAACAAAACAAAGGTAAGCTACCAGGCAGGTGGGTTTGCTAAAAAACCCCTTCGACGGTCAAGTTAGCTTTCTGGGAGAAGAGAGAAGGTAGAGCACTCTAGAGAGAGAGAGAGAGAGAGAAATTACTTCAGGTTGCTTACCTCCAACGTGTGCCTCTTCCTCCTTTTTAAGGCTGGCCATGCAACCTCAGAGATTGTGGGCGCACTACCTCTGTTGTCCTTCCTGGACAGGCGGCTATGCTTCCCTCTACCTTTCTTACACGTGTAGAGACCGAAACTGCCAAACAGTGTTTGTCGCACCACCAAACGGTATTGACGCATACCAGGAGTGATTCCCCTCTCTTCGTTATTGGTCCATGTGGAATATTGAACCGAGCTATTACTTGGTAAAACATAAACATCACGTTGGACTGCTTAGTGTTGAGCCGAACCAAATCGACCTATCAGCATCGACCGAAGTCGGGCACGCTGTTCGGCATCTCGGCTATGTACTGCGATCTCATGGACCATCTGTCTTCACAACCGCAGTCCGAACCGTCTACAGCTCGTCCCCCACCGTGAGCTTACTTGGCCAAGTCTGGCCCAACACCACAATCTGCGTGGGTCAAACTCAGTCTAACATCGTGTTCCGTGAAGTCTTAGCTCGTTCCAATACATCTCAGACAATCTTAATCTGGTGCAGATCTAATTCGGCCTCACAATGCACCCCAAGTTCTCCTTTCACGGCCCAACACCATATTCCGTGTTGGTGTAGCTCAGCCCACTGTTCGGTACAAATCTTGTGACGCCCCAAAAATCGCGAACTTCAGAGAATATATTATCAATTAAATACAGGGTTTATCTAAGGTTAGGAGTCTAGGAAACGGCACTAATTAGTCCTACGGCCAATAACCAAGTAAGATCCCAGATCGCCGGAGGAGTCAAGTTAGTATCCCTTTTAAGTCCAGCTTTCTTAGGTAGCGCACCACCCTTTTGACAGATCTTAAAAAGCATTGACACAAGGTCTCATAAGCAACGCAGAGATAGGCATAGGATTACAAAGTAAATAATAATTACAGCGTCTCAAATTTTTAATTTACAAAACAAGTTCTATTACTAATACAATCCAAAAAGAATAAATAAAAGCACAATTAGACTAATGAGTGAAATGGTTCCAAACTTTCTCTAAGGAAAACTTAAGTCTTCAAATGTCTTTGACTCTTCGTTGGCTTCGTTTGTTTCTTCAATACCTGGCATGAAATGCCATGAGCTTTGAATGCCCAGTAAACGCACACACACCTTAACCTTTTTTCCCAATCCAATACACCATCACAATTATAACAAGTAAGTAACGAAGCATGATAATCATTCAATAATAAAGGATTACAAGGTTAGATGTTAGAAATCTAGAAATCCCCCAAAGATACTTCGTCCTCCCAACCACAAGAATCGGACACGGATTATTCGGTATGCCCCTTCTTTTGCTGCTTTGTTGCAGACCTAACCTCGAATGCCTACCAACAATTATATACCGCGTAGCGCCAACCGCAGGGCCTCAAAAGAGACGGAAATAATAGGCCTTGCCCAAATCCCTCCTTATACCAAATACCTAGGGTCCGAATACAACCGCTCCATTCAAGGGTTTCGAAAAACCACTTGTGCAAGATTTTAACTTCCAAATGGAGAACGCATCCCGTCAATCAATCAATATCTTAGTAATCTTGTCCAAAAATTCGCAACCCATTACCACCCATTAAGTTTCCCGTTTGAGTTAGATAATTTAAGTCAGAGTTAGGACATGCTCTTGAAACAACATCTATTGCACAAGTTTGAACAACTAAATAGTACAAATAGAAGGAAATAAGGTTACAACACATGAGATTCACATAGGAAGATAGGCACAAGTAGCTCTAGGCATATTCAAGTGGTTAAGGGAATAAATTCGCACAAGAATATAATTTTCAGATTTGCATAAGTGTGAGCACCATCGAAGGATTAAAATAAAATACATAAACCTATGACATGTGGAATATCATATCGAGACATGAATACAAGAGTATAAAACACTAATGAAAACAGAATTTCCAGATTCAGTACTACCTAAAGATTATACTCAAAAGGGTTATTTCAAATTTTTTCCAGAGCCCGACCTTCCTATGGTTCGTAGGGAATTTTATCTAGTTTTTAGAACATTTTTCGGAAATGGAATAGCTTTTCCAGATTTGTAGTTATTTCAAAAATACTCCAGCTCTGTCCAGATTCGTCAACCGTTACGAAAATCAGATTTTCTCACAAACCGCTCATTCGTTTTCAATGAAACCAATTTTCCTTGAAAGATAACTCTTTAAGAAATATTTTGACATAAAATGGAGATCCATAATATTTTTATACATTTTTATAAAATTTTTGTAAGGTGGCTGTAAAACAGATTTTTCTGGCATAGTTCTTGAAAATAGAAAGTTGGTGAGAAAAGAGGTCAGCTAGGGGAAATTTTCCACTTATCTTGTGATGAAAACATGCTAAATAATATGTATTAAACTCATAAATTTAAGGCGAATGTGTGCCTTTGAAAATTTTGAGAGATTGATAGGAAAAAATGTAGT
Organism: Camellia japonica; assembly: GCA_030407325.1. Taxonomy (NCBI): domain Eukaryota; kingdom Viridiplantae; phylum Streptophyta; class Magnoliopsida; order Ericales; family Theaceae; genus Camellia; species Camellia japonica. The sequence goes on from JAPPVO010000003.1 coordinate 112,857,632, forward strand.
CTTATACCGGTTAAGAGAAATAAAAGAAGGGTAGAATTAAGACTCAACTCCTTTCATTTTTAATACAAGAATACCATTATAACACATTTGAAAATACCATTTTAAACTTCTAATAACATGTATTTGAAAAAGGAAAATGGAAGAGAGAGTTGTGTTGTGGTTTACTTGAGGGTTGGAATTGCTAGCAAACTTTTTCTTCCTCTCCTCTCTTCTACCAAGCTCACCCTCCTTCCTTTCTTCTTTCTCAGCTGAATATAGTGTGTATAAGTGTTGTTCTTGTAAGTAAAATGCTAAGGGAGGGGTTGTTTATATAATGAATTTGGTGCAAAAGGTCCTAAATGCCTCTTGGTTGGAATTTGATTGGATAGTTTGGATTTAGTTTGAATTCAATGGAATAGTGGAGGATTAAAGATCTTAATTAGATTCCTAAATATGATCTAGTTAGGGTTTTCCTCCTAATCAAACCAACCTAGTTGCTTATATATATGTATATAAAAGTTTGTACCAAGTCAAAGATTTTTCTTCCTTAAATCATGAAAAATTGTCTCATAGTACATTCATTACACCTACAATGGTGATGGTTAGCCATAAATGGTGATTTGAGGGACTTATTTTATATATTTTTTTGTGTACAAATCTTGAAAATTGTAAAATATAATGTTAAAAAAAAATTTTAGGGTACAAGTGTATATATAAATATATAATGGTACTTGTTTGGGTCAATTTGTGATTTAATAAAAATGTGAGAGCTTGGGCTCAATTAACGTATCTATTTCAAGTGTAGAGTTAATAAATTAGTGTTAGGAAAAATAATTCGATTTGTATTATCTTGCTTTAAATTTAAAGGCAAATCGAACGAAAACTGTGAAAATCGAAAGTTAAGGTTTAGAGTGATTAATCTAAAATTTGAGAGTTAAATAATTAACATTAGAGTGTTAGAAGTGATTTCTAAGCTTCTAGGGTCGATTAGGGTTTGTATGAGTTCGTCCGTGATGCGTTTTCGGTTTTAAGGTTTAATTTGCGAATAATCAACGAATTAAGGGCTTTATTATAATAACTCAAAATTTAGAGACCTAATAAAGTTTACAAAAGTTAGGGGTCTCACAAATCTCCCTCTCAATGACAAAGAGAGCATTTTGTACTAAAGTTATCTTTTGGGTTCTAGAGGGATTCCAAGGAAAAACATTTGGTATTTATAGTTGGTGAAATTAATCATGAATTGGTATCTATTTTTGTTTTAAATTTTTGGGGCGTTACATTATCTATTTTTATTTTTATTTGTTTTCAAAATATTTTTGTATATCAAACAAGATTTTTTTTTATTTATATTTTTTTATATAAAAATAAATGAAAACCTGTTTCCTGTTTTTTGTGAACAAAAAATTGAAAACTAAAAATGTTAACAAATGAGTTTAATTTTTTTAATTGACAGATTTTGGGACTAAAAGCATAATTTTTACACCAATTGATTTTTCACATTTATTCTTAATTTTAATTGCGTCTATTAACAGAGTTAGGTTAAGAAACTAAATTTAAACACTTTTATACATTTATAATTAAATTAATTGAATTTAAATATTAATAACACTAAAATAACACAAACATAGCATACTTTGAGGCTTAAAAATTCAATTAACTCTTAAAATATAGTAACAATGGACAGGCCGGCTCAACGTGCATAATATCCAAGGCAAAATCTTGAAGTTTTTTATTTTTTTATTATATTATATATTGTTTTTAAATAACATTTATTAATCTTTTATATTATCAATTGTTTGATGCAAAATATGAGTTTTCTCCTTAATTCTTGCAACTAACGTTTATTTACATGCTTTGTTATAGGGGTGGGTATCGTCCGGTTTAGATTTACTAAGGATGAAATTATAACCAATCTATTATCTACCTATTTCATAAAATTAGAACTAAATCAAATCAAATCAAATCATTCAAAAACTCATGAAATCAATCCGAACCAAACAATTTCAGTTCAGTATGGAACCATAATTTCAAATAATCTGTTCACAAGAAAAAATCATATAATATTTTCAAAAAAATTCAAACTATCATAAATTTTAAAAATAATAATAATGTATCATTCAAGCAAACTATTCTCATAATATTCACCAGTTAAGCAAAAATATAACATTAAGCAAATATTATTCAATATTATTATGTTATGATTTTACAAAACATAAATTTTCAAAATATAAACATACATATTGTTTTACCATTAACTTAAACAAATATAATATTTAACAAATAACTATATATGGTTTAAATTATATGGTCCAATTCGATTTCAATCCGAAACCGTAGACCTAAATTCGAAACCAATCACAAAGACCAGTTTCCTAATTTTCTAAATCAGGATTGAACCATGAATTAAAAAAATCAACCCAAACCTATAAAATTGATTTGGACCGGGTCATCGTGCAAATTTTTTGAACTCCTTGCTTAGCTCTACTTTGTTATTAGAGGTCTTCAAGTAATGAGTTTATTTGTTTGTTTGTTTTTAATTTTAATTATTCTTTGGATAATGTGATTTCCCATCCTTTTAATTGAGGTTATCTGCACAAAAATATTCTTTGTTTTGTTGGCCCCTAGAACACAGGTTTTTCCAAATATTTTTCACATATTTAAAAACAAAAAATTACTATTCTATTAGGTAGGGTTTAAATAATTCGGTTTGATTGGAGTTGACGAAAAGTTTAGTACTAAACGGAACATTTCAACATTTGGTTTTATCAGTTTTGTTGATTTGATTTAGAGAAAGGATTCATATGAAATTTTAAAGGATTTTATAAAATTTTCTAGAATCCTACGTTAGAAAAAAAAAAAAAAAAGTTGAAAGATGTTCTACAAATGTATCTCTTTCTAATTTTTATTTCAAACGACCCCGCTACGTAGCTCGAAAATCTCTGGCTCGAATTTGGCTCGACACCAAAACGACATCGTTTTGGTGTCGATTTTTTTTTTTTTTTTTTTTTTTTTCTTTTTTCCTGTGTTTCAGAAGCAGAGAAGGAAGGAAGGAAGAAAGAGGAGGGGGAGGAAGAGGAAGGAAGGAAGGAAGGAAGAGGAGGGGGAGGAAGAGGAGGAGGGAGGTGGAAGGAGGACTGGAGGGGGCAAATCACAGGGGGAGGAAGAGCGGTGGCGAGGCCGGAGGCGACGGCGGTGAGCTGCGGCGGGACTGCGACGGAGGAGGAAGCAGAGGCAGAGGTCGGGGCAGGGAGCTGCGACAACGCCGGGGCGGGGAGCTGCGACGTCGGGAGCTGTGACGACGCCGGGGCGGGGAGCTGCGACGCCGACCTCTCTCTCTCTTCTCCCTCTCTCTCCTCTTCTCCTCTCTTCTCTTCGAGCCAGTTTTCGAGCCAAATGTGTCGAGCTCTCAAACATTTCCTATTTCAAAATATGTATCATTCAGTATCATTTACCTTCTAATGGTAAAGAACTAATATTTAAAAGTATTCAAATATAACATTTCAGTCGATTTAGTTTATATCTATGTAAAACTATTTGAAACTAAAGCAAACTGTATTTTACGAAAAATAGACTGAAAAAATTCTGGGCAGTCTTTAACGAACGGTTTAATTTTATCAATTTTTCTTATATTCCTACTATTAGCTATTCTCTAACCTATCAGCATTCATAGTTGAACTCTGCTTTTTTCTCAATGAAACATGAGGAGTAATTATTGATGAAGAGCGTGGACATGTGACACTTCAAGGGTATCAAATAATTTTTTTTGAGTAATTATTGGGTGTTTTTGGAGTACGGTCACGTAGTGTTTCAAGAGTGTTATGATTGGTGAAGAAGGTAAATTTTATGATATTGTATTGGATGATTAGAAACATGAGGGATATAGTAATGTATGATTATTAGTGAAAAGTATGAACACGTGGAGTTCTAAGGGCATCAAATAATTTATTTTCCATTCATAATTCTAACGGTCCGTTACAAAAAAATCACATTGCAACAATTGAAAGTGTGAAATTCAAATTGTTGAAATTAAAATTACAAAGACTAAAGTGTATTGTTTGGGGTGTCGTAAATAAGTGCACTTTTTGTCTTTTTAGACTAAAAAGTTGAGGAAAAAAATATGAATGTTTGGGTTAACTTTTTGACTTTTTATGGAAAAATGTGTATTAAAAAATTATATAAAGAAGTGTGTATGAGAAGATTAGAAATGTGGGTTGGCAGCCGGCCGTACAATCTCTGCAATTGAATTGATGGTAAGAAATTATTGGCCAATGTTTGGGCATTGCACTGAACGGTTTTGTTCGGCTCGTGGGGGTCATCACGGGTCCCATTTTGATATTCTGAACCGTTCAATGTGTATAACTCGTCGAGTACTATATACTTATAAAAAATCACGTTGATCGGACATCGATAGCTATCTGATCAGATTTGTTTTTTTTTCAATCGTTAATTATAACACCATCCATTTTTTTTATACAAAACTGATTTGATTATATAGTTATCGATATCCGATCAACGTGATTTTTTACAGGTATATAGTACTCGACGAGGTCTACATATTGAACTGTTCAGATTATCAAAACGGGACCCGTGATGGGCCCCCATGGGCCGAATAACAGTGTGTTCAATTGCACCCAATCTGATCAGAGTTCGTTCACCACAATAGCAGATTGCGTGAGCAGTGATTGTGATTGCTTACATCACTGAGTTGTACTTAGCTTGGAAAATTAATTTTTTAATATTTTTTTTGTGAATAGTGATAACTTTTTAATTTTTTGAATAATTTTTTGACTTTTTGACTTTTATTAAACTTGCCAAACTTGACCTAAAGTGATCTTTCACTCAAATTAGAGAGATCAATATTATAATTTACCTAAAAAAACAACAACAACAACGACCCTAATAATAATAATAATAACACGGTCACTTTTTCATCACAATCTAGATGCAAATCAGAGTCTGAAAACCTTTAAGGGCATGTTTGATTGGGTGGATTAGAGTATGGGATTGAGATTATTAATTCGTAGGCTCAATTATCCTATGTTTGTTTTAACATTTTGGTTTAGGATTATTAATCCAACGGATAATTAATCCAACCAATTAGTAGGATTATTAGTAATGGGGTAGGGGTGGGATTATTAATCTAATGGATATTAATCTAATTAGATAGTGAATACCACACTAATTTAATAGGATTGTTTGATACTTCACTATTAATCTTTTGAATCAAACATGACCTAAATGGATTCTTTGTGAGTTATATAACCTATAAGTGGCATACATACATATACTCACAAGAAAAAGTTAATTAATGGAATAAAAATGAGACACTTTCTTCTTATATCAATTTTAAAATATCTTAACTATTTTTATAATATCTTTTAAATATTTTCTTTATTATCTACTTTCAATTTAATAAAAACAATCAATAAAAGCTAAATGCTAACTTACTAATTCCAGTTCTTGAGAGCATGTTGGTGTTTGGCACACTTCCGGCTTTGTTCGGTGTAGTTTACAGGATTGCTTAGGGTTTGTTTGGTAACTATTTTGTTTTTAGTTTTTAATTTTTAATTTTTAGTTTATATTTATAAAAATTTTAAAAATTATCATAAAAACTTGTTTGATAATTTTTTTAGTTTATAAATGATTGTCTCAGTATGTAAATTTGAGGAAAAAAATATAAACTCAAAAAATGAGTTTACGTTAGTTTTAAAACAAAAATTTAAAAATTTGACTAACAATTTTTTTTTCAAATATTTTTTTTTTCAAATATTTTTTTTTAAATAAATGTTTTTCAATTATTTTTTTTCCAATTAATTTTTTTAATTAATTAATTTTTTCAATTAAAATGTATATGATCTCATTGTCATAAATAATAAAAAATAAATATAAATATTTTAAACTTAAACAAACATATTTTTTAGTTTATGTTTTTAAAATTTTTCAAACATTTTGTTCAAACTAAACGCGATTGTAGTTTATGTTTTTCTAAAAATAAACAAAAACTAGTTTATAAAATTTTTGTAAACATAAACCAAAAATGTAAATGTAACCAAACGCTACCTTATCTTTTTATTTTTTTTAATTTTTTTTGAAAATTTATGCAAAGTGTTTGATGTAATTTTTGCCTATAAATTATGGGTTAGATTTAACTTAAATAAATTTTGAAAAACTAATTATTAAGAAGAAACTATTATGTTTATCAAATTTTTAACTTATAAGATAAACCACCTCCACTATATAGAAAGTAAGGGTATTTGCGGTTCGGTGGCGGCCGGAAAACATTTAATCCGTCATCCGTTTGCCATCTGAGCAGATAGGAAAAAATCAATTCACATTCGTCTGCCGAATTGACAGATGCGGATTGACGAATGGATGCGAATCGGTTTGACGGTTTAAACTTTTACAAATTTTGAACATAATCTAACAACTTGTCAATATTTTTTTTGAGATAATAATCCAACTCAACATAACTAAAAGATTATCAAGTAAATTATCAAATACCAATAATAAATACATATAAGAAAACCATGCATTATCAAAACTATTTTTTTATTTTTTTATTTAAAAACTATTTAATTTGATTTTTTTTAAAATGACAAAATTAAACCTTATATTTTTCACATAAATATCAAATATCAACCCTTGCCATTTGATCAAAGGATTTCTAAATTGAAAACAAATTAAAAGCACAAACAGAATATCTAGACTCTTTTTCAATTGAAAACACAAATAGAATATCCAAACAAATTGCAAACAAAAAGTTTACAAAGGGTGCTCGTGGTTTGGCAATTCGGTTGCAGTCAAAGAAATCTCAAATCCGTCATCCGTCCAAAACTAGATCGATTGAAAAAAATCAATCTGCAATCGCCCACTTATCATCACACATCTGTCCAAAATGCGACGTATCAGTTCGATATGATCGGTTTAACCGGATCAAAATATCCTCTGTCCACTCCTAATAGAAAGTTGAGAAGGTAATAATGTACTTTATTGATGAATTGATATTTTCTGAAGGGGACTAAAATACATTTTTTACCAAAATACTTCTTTCTTTTTTTTTTCTTTTTTTTCTTTTTTTGCTATTTCCTCAATTTTACGTTTTGTCTGCAATAGTTTTCAATAGTATTTTACACACACACAAAAAAAAAAAAAAAAACTCATACATATTTAAAAGTGAGATTTTTAATATTTAAATATGATAAATAATATACAAACATAAAATATATGTAAAATGATGTGTTGAATTATGAGCCTATTATTTTCAAATTTAAAATTCATCGAGATGCATTTTATTTACAAAAATACAACGACTGTATAAAAAATCTAATATAATAAAGTTTTTTTTAAAATATTATTAACAGTTCAAAGGATTGGCAAAAGTATTTTTTTTATCGGTTTTGCAACAAGTGCCCCTAAAATACAAGAAGAAGACGAAAAAATGTATTAATCCCGAGGTATTAATTATTAAATTTAATATACTTTTTATGAATTTCAAAACACGTTATAATGGTTTTACTCATTTTCAATGCATTTTTTCTTATTTTTCCAATATTAACAAGTGTCACGGGAGCACTTGCCAGAATTTACCTTTTTTTATTAATAATTTTATGAACTTAGAATTCAGTCACAAAAGAGCACTCGCTAGAATTTATCCTTTTTTATTAATAATTTTATGAACTTAGAATTCAGTCACAAAAGTAGATACAAAATATATGAACGGATGAAACTTCTTAAAAATAGACCCACTAATAAATCATGTAAAATTTTATTCATTCAAATATATTTTATGCTTGATTCTATAATAATTCCCATAAAAAATTAAAACACGGTATCTATCATAAATGGGAGTGTGTCTTTTTCTTTTCTTTTTTTGTTACAGGAAAATCCTCTCACTTTTCTGCAGACAACGCTCCTTGCAGAGATCACCAAAGTGTCCTGTTGTCCATTTTCGAGTTAGGAGACTATAACCTAGGAACTTACCCTGACCTCCCAAGACAAGTTCCGCTTCCTGTTGTCTATTCCGAGTTAAGAGATTATAACTTGAGAATTTACCCCAACCTCCCAAGACAAGTTCGGTTTAAATTAGAACTCGTGCAGCGGGGGAGTATTAAACCCACACCAAGTGTTGTAATAACAACAACTTGAAACTAACATTTTAACCAACTGTGCTCCGCCTAGAAAGTTGGCCCAAAAAGTATCAAACTTGAGATCTAGGATATTAACCCTCAAACCTTTACCAAGTTGCCACACCCTTGGGTTAATTGTGTCTTTGTCACCCATAACTTCAACATAACTTCAAGGGAAACTCAAAACGAGGCCTCGTTTGGCAAATGATTTTTTTAGTTATAAAGTCATAAAAAAATTAAAAAAGTCAACCACTTATATAAAAAAGTTAAAGATTCCTTTTTATTTTTACTTTTTGCACACCTTTTTATAAAAAATCAAAAAGTCATCATGAACATACTAATTTATTTACATCATATTTTAACCAAAAAATTAAAAAATTATTAAAAAAATCTGTTCCCAAACGAGTTGTTAGAATTTGATCTACCTACATCTCATTTATTCCCCTCGCACTCTCCTCCTCTTTATACATAGGGAATTGTAAAGTGTTAAAAGGGAAGGGCGAGGCTTCTTTTCATATGGAAAAATCAACAAAAGGGTGTTATTGGATCGCCATGAGCTCATTATAAAATTTATATTGATGATTTAAATCGTTTAATGTGTAATTTCTCTTTAAAAGAAAATAAAAAAGTGTGTATGTAGAATGAACTAGCTTGTCTCCATTTTACTGTGTAGACTAGATTGGTTTAGTCCAAATTCATGTGCCTATTAAGAGTGCATTCTAATAATTTAATTTGTTCATCTTATAAGTCCTTATCTATAAACTATTCTAGAAAAATTAAATTAATTTGATTTTAAAAAAATAATAATTTTATTATTTTTATTTAGATAATTTTATTATATATATTTTTTTCAAAAAATAGATAAATATGATTTTAAAAATAGACCTTTCATTTTTATTTATTTATTTTATGAAATCATGTAATTACAGGCATGCCCCATTTGATTTCTTTTGAAAATAATCTACTCACATGGATTTCAAAAATAAACAAATTAAACATTAAAAAGGAGCTTCTTGCAAGTCCATAAACTTGGACTATATGATCGAATCTTCTTACATCAGCCTATCACATCTATTCTCATCTCTACCGTCCAAACCCCAACTCTAATCTTCCTCCCTGGCCATTACCATTGTCACTAACACCTTTAGCCACCGCTCTCTACGCTAGCCTCCAGTCCTCCCCAACATCGATAGCCAGTGTTAGAGGGAAGTGAGAACCAGGGAGTCACGTGTCCCTTGAATTTTGAGTTATTTTTTTTATTTTTTTTTATAAATATAAAAAAAATATTTAAAATAAAAAAATTAAAAATATATTATTGAAGTGAAATGTCAATGACATTTTAAAAATTATGAGAACAATAATAGTTATTTTAATTGAAAATGAAGAGACTATTATAAACCATATTATCTATGAAAATTTTATGAAAAATTTTGAATGTAACGGTGATATCATTATTATTGACATGCAAGTATAAGTAATCTTACTATAAAGATATAAAATTTATTAGATTGTTAGTTACATTTGACATGTAAGTTCACTCTCTATGTGTTTATTTACTATTAGCTGGTGATGTCACATATTAATGATAATATGGTATTACCATTATATTGAATTTTTAATCAAATTTTGTATAAAAAAAATTTATCATTATATAATTTATTTTAAGACTTATATCTGTATTTTTTTATATTATCCATGATACACTAGTTATAAATAACATTATTTTTTTGATGTTTCTCGAAATCAATTAAAAACTTACGTGAAATATTTTTGTAAAAATTTTCGATATTGTAATTAATAAATGTCTCCTTTAATTTGATTTTTTAGCTCCGCCACTATTGATAGCCACCCCTAACCCCTCCCTAGGCTCTCACACAGCCCTCATCCGTTCTTCAACCCCTCTCTCCACTACGACCCCCACCCATTGTGATCTCTCTCTTTCTCTCTTCCCTAACTCCAATCGCCACCATCCAATCCCCTCCTCATTTTCACATCTAGGGTTTAACGGTAGAAATGGAGGTTCACAATGGAGGTTAGCAAAGAGGCAGGGGTTTTGGCGTGAAGAAGAAGAAGAAGAAGAAGAAGAAGGAATGGTGGTGGTAGCGGAGGTGGTCACAACTAAAGAAGATGAGGGAAAGAAAAGGACACAACAATAGGTAAAAGGAGGAAAAGAAGATAGCAGTGGAGCTGAAGAAGGGTCACTAGAGTTGGAGGAGGGTTGGGGGGTCAAAGAAGGGTCACTGGAGGAGAATAAGTGTAATGGAAGGGTCACCGGATGTGGGGGTGGGGTTAGGGGCATTTGGAAGAAGTTGCAGATGTGGTTGGTCCAAAGGGTATGGTTGGTATTAGTCCGGATCCTCTGCCATTCTTTCCTACGACGTGTCCTGCAGTGCTCCAAAACGACATCGTTTTGGGGCAAAATTTCAAAAAAAAAAAAAAAAAGAGCAGATCAGAACCAGAGAGGAGGAAGAAGAAATAAGGCAGCCACAAGAAGGCCCTGTTTCAATCATCATCATCATCTCTCTCTCTCTCTCTCTCTCTCTCTCTCTCTCTAAGCAAAACCCACTATCAATTAGAACACATTCATGGACTCTACAGTCACAAGAAGGCCCTGTTTCATTGAAGAAGACGATGCTCTTGCCTCTCTTGCAGACATGGAAGCTGACCACAAACTCCGGCCTCTCTTCACCCCACAAAAACAAAGCCTCATACAAGCATTTACATTTATTTACATGAAAATAAAAAATTAAAAAAAACAAAAATCCTCAAAATGGGCCTTCTCTTCTTTCTCATGTGCTTCCCTCAAATTGGCCCCTTTTCTTCCCTTAAACACAGTGAACAGAAAATAAAACAGCAAAATCTCATTGTTTTCCGATTCTATCCTAAACCCATCTCCAATTAGTAAGACCATATTTTGCAGAGCAAAAAGAATTGGTCTTTCCCCAAACATATATAGAATTTTCCGTGATTAAACAAAATTTTTCCAGAAAATTCAACTTTCCCATTAAGGGTCTTTCTTGCAAAGAAAACAAGCTTCCAAGAAATGGGGCTGGTGTTCTTCGTAGAATCTATGAGCATCATAGAACCGTCCAGATCTGGAGAAGAAATCTGATGCTACCTCTTCTTTGCAAGGAGGATGTGTAATAGAGTGGCCAAGACACAAAAGGGTGTGGATGGCAGTGACACCTCGGCGGCGATGGCACTGGGAGGGGTTGGGAAAGAGCGGGCGAGGGTGGGGATGGCCGTTGTCGTTGTCGTTGTGCCATCATCGCCATCGCCATCGTCATCCATCTTCGTCTCTTTGATTTGAGAGCTAAGATAGAAGAAAAAGAGGCTCAAAAGGCCAAAAAAAAAAAAAAAAGTTGGTCCAAAACGACGTCGTTTTGGACCACCGTAGGGGCAGCCGCAGGAAAGTATGGCAGACGATCTGGACTCATTATGGAGAGTGCTCAAAGAATAAAGGGAGGGGAGCAAATTTGCTATGGAAGTTCAAGGAAATGGAAAGTTTAAAGAAGAATTTTGGGGAGCAATTAGGAGCACTCTTTTAAAAATGTTGGCGCAAGTCACATTACTCCTCCCTCCAACCTCTCTTGTTTTGGGGAAATTATATTTTACTTTAGGGTAAATTGATGTAGTGTCTCAATTTGAATTTTATTGGTTAAAAATTGTGGGCTTCACCACTTTTGTGTCTCTTTTGAAGGGACAACAAGACAAGTGTCTTACTATGAGAATGTAGAGAGCAATATTCCAAAACTAACAAATAACTTCTTTTTTATGACATACTTTATTATTTTTAAAAAATTCTCTCATTTTCTTCTGTTTTCTCTTGGTAAAGTATCATCCTTTCCATGCCTTCATTTGTCTTTTTTTTTTTTTTTTTTCTTTCCAAAAGCCCTTTCTCCTTCTCTCTTTTCTCATTTTTTTCTATCTAAGTTAGAGTTCTATTCAATTTTTATAAAATAGTCACATCAACCAAAATTTGTGTAAAAATGGAAAAATTACAAAACTAGTTTTGGGATAAAATATTACAAAAAGATGGAATATTTTTAAATTACACTAGGAATAGAAAGGTGCAAAAACAATTATATAATTTTGTTTGGGATTCCAAATTTTGTTTTCCTCGTTCTCTCTCAAATACTGCCACCACCAACCAACTCTCCTCCACCCTCCCCCACACATTAATATGGCCAATAGACTACATAATCATAATAGACAAAGATGAGGATCCACAGCAAGGATAAACAAGGTTTTATTATTAGATAAATTTGATAATCAATAAATCTTAACATAATAAATATGTAGATGACGACAAATGCTTAGACATAGAGATGACAACAAATGCTGACTTGTGGCTTTAAATTGATTACCTTTGATAATAGGGTTAGTCCTATTAGGTTTGATTTCAACATATTATTAAAATTTCTACCCACTTCGAATAAAACTTTTAATAATACGCTAAAGGCCAACCCAATAAACCTTTAATATAAAGATGACGTCAAAATTAGATACTACATTTCAGTGTAACACGTTAGCAATTCAAACTGCTTTCATCTTTTTCAATCATCTAGAGCTTTGTCCGCAACACTTCTATGAAAGATACATAAATACATAAAGATAATGTGATTAGTGTTATCTAAAACATCACATGAGATGAAATGACATGTTTTTGAATCATGAATTTAGATGGGTGAAATATTTTATTTTCCCTTCTTAAATTCTTATTCAAATTTATAATCCAAACACAATTTAATAGTACCCAAATGTGATTACCAACTCCACCAAGGGACAATTGAAACGTTAAAAACAATTAACTTTTTGACCAACCAGCTTGCATGGAAATCAATCAGTCTAATGTACACACAAAATTCTCATATGAGCCCTTCCTTCTGAAACAATCTCTTTATTTTTCTATATTATTATTTCAACACATCCCCACAAGAAGAAAAGGAAAGGAAAGAAAATAAGATTCTCATGCAAGGAATTCAACATCTGACAGTTGTTAACATTGTATGACCTATGCACCTGCAAACAAACAAACAAAAAATGAAACCAATTATTTAAAATAAAATATATAAGCAGGATGAGTTGAATAATTTAATCCATAAAGAAAAAAGACAAAATAATGGATATTCACACTTAATTCTCACAATTTTGAGTACAATATTTTTTTTTTTTGATGAGCTTAGAAAAGGATTCTTTGAGGTGTCATCACGACATCTGTGGGCCCAGGCTTCGAGATAATCGGTTGTCAGCCTGATTTAACTCAATCCATAGGAAAGGACCCACTACCGAGGTACTAGCAGAGCTCCTGGGTCATACCTATAGAAAAGGATGCCTTTCTCCACTAAGCCACCCACCCTGGTGGTAATTTTGAGTGCAATTGATTTATAGAATTTAGGATAAATAACATTTTTCACACTAACTTCGACCTAAATTTAACTTTGCTTCTTTGCCTTGCAACAATTAATTCCTCAAACTAGTATTTTAAGGATTTAGAGTCACTATTGTGCGAGTGACTGTTGAACGGCTCGTGAAAATTATTTCGAGCTTTATTTTGATAATCTGAACCGTTCAATTTTTAAAGAACATCTAGCAGAACATATCTATAAAAAAACAAGTAGATCAAATACTGATAGACCCTTCATCAACTCGTATTTGTATTCAATTTAATACTTACATATTTATTTTTTGCGTAAACTACCAATGGATTTTAATAATTTGACTTAACTCTCATCAAGTCCTATTAAAAATAAATCTTAATAAAACTGTCGATAAAAATAATTTTTTGTGACGATTTTTTGTATGTCGCCAAAAATTAACAATTAATTTTTTCAAACTGTCGTTGAAAGTTAAAAATTAATAATATTTTTTGTGACTATTTTTTTAAACTGAAGCTAAAACTTATAATTAGTGACATTTTTCGTCACAATTTTTAAACTATCGCTAAAAATTAACAATTAGTGACGTTTTTTAATAGTGTTTGATGAAAGATATCATTAATTATCATAGGACCTATTAGACAATAAGTTCACTTATTGTCTCCTTATTTTTTTATATATAAAAATGTGTTTTGATGAAGAAGCTATCAATATCTGATCAATTTGATTTTTTACAAATATCTTCTACTTTATTTCCTAAAAAAAGAATAGTTTGGATCGTCAAAATATAACTTGAAACCAGCCCTACGAGCCGCACAACAGTCACTTATGTGTAAACCACACAGTAATTATCCCAATTTCGTATTTTTTTGTTAATGAGTTCCTCCCATCACTTATCATATAAAATTCAAGTGAGTTAAAATATGATAAACTGGAGTAAAATTTGAGCATATTTGGTTGTTTCCTTTTTCTGCAAATCATGGGAAACTTGACTAGTGAACAGTTTCCAAAAACTATTTTCAAAAGAAATTTTGAAAATTAACCGACCTTTTAGGAAAACACCAAAAAGCTATTTTCAAAAACTGATTTTACACAAAAATGAAAATGACAGGTGTTTTCAAATTTTTTACTTTATCATTTCTGAAAAAAAGAAAATGAAATGAAAACTAAAAAATAAAAACCAAAAAACAAACACAACCAAACATTTCCTTATAATTGCTAGGAGAGACTCTAAAAGTAAAATCACTAACGCTGTTTGGTTCATGAATTTGGAAAGAGATTTAGAAAAAGAAAGAAAAAATGTAACATTTCACCTATATTTCACGTACCTTTTTTCTTTTCTCTTTCCAAATTCATACCCAAATCCATGAACCAAACACAATCCAAGAATAATCCGACTATGTTGATTAAAGTGGACCTAAAGGTGATTCCTTCTAGTTATATGCTCCTCCAAACTGAGCATGTCATGTAATTAGTAGAATACATGTTCTCATAAAAATTTTACCACAAATTAGGAAGACAAAAACTCACCTCTGTCATCATGTTCTCGCATCTGAGCGAGAGAAACAGAAATCTTAGCGCCAAGAAGAGCATTGTTTTTCACGAGAGCGATATCTATGGATTCATTAAGGAGATTTATCCAATAAAACAAAGAGCATCAATTACCGATGACAACTAAAGATTCAAAAATAGAAATCAAGTCTCCACCAGCTTAGTTAATTCACAAGAATATGCAAAATTCAAAGTTGTAACCATGTTTTTGGAGCATCAGGACAAAGGATACTTGAAGACAAAGAGGCTCCTCCAGTTAGTTCATTCACTCTACCAAGCAAGAATGGAGTTTCAGCATTGCCTGTTATACCCTTATCCCTGAGGTTCCAACCTCAGATAAGAAAATATTAATAACAATTAAAGAGCGATATGGCACTTCACAATTTCAATGATTGAAAATTTATTTTACCTAGCTTCTCTGAGGGCTCTTTGTATTGCAGAATCTATTAAACTTCCTGAAGCAGCATGTTCTTTTGGAATTGGATTTGCAATCAAAATACCTGTTCCAAGCTTGAGTTTCATGTTTGCATCTGCAATTAAAAACAAGTTAAAAAATTAAAAGCAAGTACACTATATCTTTATACAAGTAGGAAAGACAAATTGTGTTGACACTTGCCTATTAACCGAGCACAGTCTTCTGGTGTGTCTACCCGGCAAGGTGCCTGCAATGTTTACAGCATAAATCAACTACAGTTACAGCAGCCAAGAATTGAAAATTCATGAGACATTTTCACATGTAATACAGTATCATTTCAAAAAAGAATTAAACCATCAATCCACTTCCATTACATAAATCATTCATTCTTCTTTCTTTCTTTTCTTCTTTTCCCCCTTTTCTTTTTTTCCTTTTTTCTTTTTTTGAATCATTATCATTTGATATATCTTACAACTAATTTTTAAATACAATAACATCAAGTCAACTTCTTTCGTAATGTTAAAATGATATAGCCAAAAAAGAAGACTATTTACCACTTTTTGTGAGGAATTTAGAATCCTCGTAAACCATGTGTTGGAATATTTAACAACTACCACACAAATCCCATGTCATAGTTTCAAGAACAAGCGCATACATCAACAGTTATGCTATCTGACTAATGAGCCCTCACGCCAAATTGACACACTAACCTCTTCATTGTTTGAATAGATTTACGATGGTAGCCAAATGTGAAAGGTAGTGTCATAGTTGAGACACCATGTTACTATGTTAATTAGATTCATCATCTTTCAATATTAGAAGGAAGATCATTGCAACTCTTAAGCATAAGAAGATAAGGTGTCATATATTGCTTGTACCTTACATCCACTTGTTTCCGTGAAAAATGCCGGAAATTCATTAGTTTTATAAGCAGCAACACAAACTCCTTGAGTTTCCTATACCATTGACAGAATAACAATTCATCATATATTGAGTAAATCAATGTTTCCCATGATATTTGAAGATAAATTGTAAATACCAAATACTCGAGGGTTCTGGGAATATCTAATATTGATTTTACGCCAGCAGAAATTACTGCAACAGGAGTCCTTCCAAGTTCTGTAAGATCAGATGATATATCCATTGCTGCAAAAAAAGGAAGCACAATGAACTTAGGTCATAACAAAGATTTATTGGACCTTAAATCCTTATAATTAACCTTTTACTTGAAGAAATGTGTAAACTATATACATAGTCTATCAGTATCTCAATAGGTTGAGAAACACAAGGAGGCTGGTGAAGTTCTTTTTAAAACCCCACCCGAGGTAACATGACAAGCATCCACTTTCTTCATGAGCAACATGTCACAAAGGCAGAGCTGTCACCCACGTGACATCTAGAAGTATCCCACTATATGTCCCAGGTCAGCCATGCCCATGCACACTCAAGTAAGCATGCATAATATGAGGGAGGAGAACGCTAAGACAATTTTAGTTGCCCAACTTATTCACAAGGCTTAGTATCTTATTCTTATTCACAAGCCAGAAGAAAAAATGTTGTGAAGGTTCTAATAAGTAGAAAGCCAACATGTAGTCACACTTTAAAAACTACAAAAGCAAAAAGAAAAACTTATAGTCACACCTCGTGAGCATCATCGATCCTAAGAATTTTCTAGTTCGGCATTCCTTACTTGCACATTAGAGCCTGGGTGCAATTATGAATGGGCAAGGATTATCTAAGGCATTCCCCTAAAGCAACACAAATTAGCATCAAGATTTGGTGAGAAATAGGCTAGTGTTTTTGCACTTTGATAGGCGCTAGCAGGTAAAGAAGGTAATCACGAGAGTAAAATAAATTTAATAACTTGGAACATGGAACATACACTTGCAATGTAATGGAATTATTAAGTAATATGATTAGAAGGAAAATTAAAATAGGATTGCGAAGAAATGTATGAAAATTGAGAAACAGGACATGAACTTTGGTATAGAGGAAAAGACAAATATAGGAATGAGTGGGATCTAAGTGGCCATGTAGGGGAAGGAACTAAGGGGATATAAGAGGGCATGTGGGGGCTTTTACTTGTAAAGAGAAATTATAAAGGCAGAACAATCTTAGCAAACACTTACTTCAAAAAGAGGTTCATTGAAAGTAAAACAAATGTTCATAAATTTCTTTCTTAGTAAAAAAAGCTTATAGATGAAAATGTAAGGATTGCTAAAGTAAAGAGTAGGACAGAACCTAACTACACAATACAGATTAGTGGTATTAGATGTGGAGTATTAAAGGAGGAAACGGAAAGGAAAAACAGACACAAACTAGAAGGCTGAACATCACAAGTGAAAATTAGTCCCCTTTAAGAATAAATGATCAATTAAGGAACATAGAATTCAAGTAAGAAAGCCAATATTATGTGGTTTGAGACAGCCAGTTAGGTTACAACAATTAGAAAAGATATTTTGGAGAATCAAGGGGAGTGGACCTTCAACTAATGAAATTTTGTGGTGAAATTGAAAGTTTCAAAATGTAAATAAAGCAAAAAGAGGATGATCCATGCATGTAAAAATAAATTAAAGTTCCAGACAGTATTAATTAGCTAAAACAAAGCTAATAAAGAGATTAGAAAGGCTATTCACACTAAATAAAAGGCTTGCACTGACCTATATCTTAAGTTAAATAAGAGATCAAAAAAAAAAAAAAAAGGAAGATTTTAAGTTAAATAAGAGATCCAAAAAAATAAATAAATAAATAAAAGAGGAAGAAGAAGAAGGAGAAGGAGAAGAAGAAGAAGGGGCAAGGATAAGAGAAAGAAAGGGGTGGACTTAACAATGTAAAGTGCATGAAAGCAGAGGATGAGAGAGTGCTAGTGAAGGGAAATGAGTTTAATTTAACAAACAACAGAGGGTAATTTACAGAAGTTATTTAACGAAAATCGCTTTGGGAGCATAAGTTTAGGAGAATAACTTGGGCAATAATGTCACAGATTTTCTCCCAAAAAAAAAAAAAAAAAGAAAGGGTTAGAAGAGCTAAATTAGGCTTTGAAAAATAAGAAGATAGGAAAAGTTGTAGAACTCGATGAAATTCCTATTAAAGCTTGGAAATGTTCAAGTGATGAAGGAGAAATTCAGTTGACTAATTTGTTGACAAGATTTTATAGACTATGAGTACATGATGAAAGGAGAGAAAGCACATTAGTGCCATCTTGAGAATAAAAATGATATTGAAAGGTGTAATGAATACTGTGGTATTACACTTATGAGTCATAAAATAAAAAATTTAAAAAGAATAATTAAGCCAAAATTCAGGCAAGAGATAATTTTCATGAATTAGTTTCCTTTTATGCTTGAGAGATCTACTATGGAACCTACTTTCTTCTTAATGTAAACATATGTTGATGTGATTACGGCCATCTACAATGGAATTGTGGCTAGTGTCAGAAAGGAAGGAAAAACAAATAAATCTTCAATAACAATAGCCAATATGTTTACATTACAACAAGAAACAAAATTTTCAAAAAACGAATGTCACTAAAATACAAACATTGAGATGGATGAGTGACCTCATAAGAAAAGCTAAGGAAAACATACACCCTTGAAAATTACGTCACTGAGATAAAATGAGAGAAAATCTATTGCAGTGGTTAGGCCATGTATTATTGACCGAATAATGTGCAGGTAAAAAGGAGTGACATACCCCAGGTACAATGAACCAAAATAACAAGAAAAATGTCAAGATAGACATGGGTTGAGGTGATGAGAAAGGACATAATTGGATTGAACTTGACTGAAGATTTGCATTTGGATAGAGCCAACAGAAGAAAACAGATCCATGTAGCTCAACCCAAGTGATCACGAATGAAAGCTTATTGAGTTGAGTTGAGTTGAGTTGAGTTGAGTTGATTGATCCTACTTTCCAAGTAGGCTCCTTACTTCTGAGACCATGTGATCACATCAAGTTTTTTGTGACTATATGTCTAAATTCTTCATTTTCACATTTATTTTAATCTCAACATGTCTACATGTATTTATTTATTTTTAATTTCTTTTTTAAATTATCTCCAATTCCTACGATTCATGATTCGATTTGATTCATAGTTCATAAAAGTAGGATTTCAATTCAGGATTCGAATATCGATTTAACAACTATGTTCATTGCAACAACCCATACTTCTGTAGTGGATATCAAGTCAAGTTGATGCTCTATTAAATTAACTGTGATTTAAACAAAAACTTCAATTTCAGCAATTAAGGGATATTATAAGTGGCACTGTAATTACAATCTTTACACTATATGCATGCCATTCTATCTAACATAAGTGAAATCCATAATCCACCATGACAACGAACATATTTCTATGATTATAATTGTAGAGAGGCAGAAATTAAGTATGGACTTAAGTGCTGAGGTCACCTCTATTAGACGAGTACGATTAAAGTAGCATAGCCTAAAACCTAAAGGAAGCAGGTCAACTAGAGGGGCAAACCAGGCCCGACCTGCCAAGGGTCCGACTAGGCTCCATGCAGCAAAATGGCCAAGGGAAGTTGCGGAGACAACACTTGTAGCGGTTAAGTTGTTGAGGCACTTTACCTTAGTGTCGCCATTTCCAGTATTGTCAGCGCCGCCATTTGAATTTACTAAGGGAAAGAGCAACTGCAGCAACTATGAACCCTCCGCAAACGACTTGTCGAGGCAACACTTGCAGCAGTCAAGTTGCAGAAGCACTTACCTCAGCGCCACCATTTCCAGTATTATCGGCGTTGACATTTGCAATTGCCGACGAAAAGAGTTGTTGCAGTAACTACAACCGTCGCAACTACCTACGACGGGAGACTCCACAAGGGTGATAGTAGCCTTTGAGGGAGGCCTTCCCTCTGCAAACAGAGACTAATGCTTGGTGTTGATAGCAAACCTCAAAACATTACTAGCTCAGCGCTGATAGCAAGCCCCAAAGCATTACTAGCTCGGCGCTAATAGCAAGCACCAAAGCTTACTAGTTGGAGCTGATAGCAGGCCTCCAAAATATTAGTATATCGTGGCGACCCCACGAAGATGGGAGAAGAGCAACCTCAAAGCAAGGGACTCCCTTTCCATTACCCAGGCCATGAACCTACCTCGATTGCACTAGCAGGACCAAGGAAGTCTCCCTGGGCTTGGTACTAAGGCACAACATGACTGATAGCAGGCTTAGCTATGGCCTTTGCCCTGGGAAGGTGGAGAGTTTGGGGTTAAGTGGCTACGGGTAGAGGAGTCGCTGAGGTAGACACAAGTATGGCTGATAGCATGTCATGAGTCCTAGGAAAGCATGCTTTGGAAAACCGAACTGAGAAGGCGGATGCTGCAGCAAATACCATTGCAAGGAATGCCACCACAGTAGGTGCACCTCCTATAGTCCGTACCAAAACGACACTCGCTAAGGTTTGCACCAAAAAGGTACTTGCTGAGGTTTTGTGCCAAACAGATAGTACAGTGGCAGTTGCTAAGTTCATACAAAAAAGGCACATGCAAAGGGACATGTGTCTACCAAAGCCTGGTGGTTCAGGAAATGGAATATTCCATGTGTCCTCTTGGACACATGTCATCACCCTATTTGGCCACATGGTACTTTTAGTACCAAAGAAAAGGCTATAAATAGACCTACTTTCCCAAGATTTGAGAACTCAATAAGAGGATCAAGAGGGCAACACTCTAAGGAGAACTTTAAGGGATTTGGGGAGGTGCTGCCCATTTCTCCACTACCACATTCTTCTCTTGAACCACTTGCTCTACCTTCACTCGGCTACTTGTTCTCCAACCTTCCCAAATTATTGACCCATTACCATAGTTTTGCCTCCCTACGTAATATTATTATTACTGTTCATTTTGGACCCTCTACATTTTGGCGACTCTGCTGGGGAGGCAGATTTGTTGATGGTCAATACTCGTAGTGGTTTACATACTACACCGGAAAGAATGGCAGAAAAAGAGATTCACTAGCAACCTCAGCGACAAGGGTCTGACAGAGTAACACATGCTGAGGGCCACAAAAACAGTGTGGTGGTGGAAGCTTTGCAATCTCTTCAGGATACCCAAAGGGAGATCTAAGTTTCCTTGCAGACCCTTACCGACGTTGTTCTGATGTTGGCACCCATACCAATTCCGATGCAAGTCCCTCCACCCTCACCAGTTCCGAACGCTGAGGTCAACCAATTCCCTGAGAACCAGGCTCCGATCCAAGTGCCTAACCTTTCGACAATCCCTCGGGTGAACGGTATGACTATAGGTTCCGCTACTCAGAGACAGACTAGTCCCTTCCAGCCGAACCACTTTGTCACCATAGCCAAAGTCTAGGCTATGCTCAAGCAAAAGCGTAGCAAGAAGCAACTACCATCACTCCCAGATCTAGATGTTAAACCCCCATACCCTCATGAGATACTGGCCATGCCTTATCCAATTGAGTATACAATGCCTAAGTTTGTGAAGTTCAACGGGAGGCAAGGCAACATGAGAGAGCATGTTGTTCGCTTTACTGAGACTCTTGGCAATTACAGTACTAACTACCCTCTGCATCTTCATGAGTTCTCCAAATCACTCACCGAGAGGGCTTACAGCTGGTACGTGAACTTGGCACCTAACTCAATCAAGAGTTTGGAGGAGATGGTGAACAAGTTTCACACAAAGTTTTTTCAAGTCCAAGAGGTCACAACCTTCACACTTGGTTGAGAAACCCAGAAAGAAGGCAAAGACATCCTAGACTATGTCAAACAATTCAAGACAAAGCCATTGATTGCCACGAACCAGTGGACAAGGCTCACCTAGTTAGTATATGTGTGGAGGGCGCCTTACGAGATTACAAACTCTTTCTGGTAAGTCATGGTTTGCCTACCGTTTTAGCTCTGATTGATGCAACTTGTAACCTTAGTACAACGGTCCACTGCCCAAGCCTTGCGAAACTGAAGAAGCCCCAAAGGTTGACAAAGTTGCTGAGGTAAAGTTGTTGCGGTGGGACGACATTCAAGATAAAGTGCCAGCAAGCAGTGGACGCAAGAGAAGCAGTAAGTCATTAGGCCCTTCACCAAAGATTGTCAAAGTTGGCGAGGGATGCAAGACATTCTATCACCTTTGACGGTCTAGGGGACCAAACTTTATACCTTAGGAGGATGGCCCCGAGGCAAGTAAGTGCAAGGAAGATTCTCTGAAAAAGAGCTGGTTAAGGAAAACAAAGTAGCTGCAGAATACATATAAGATGGACCAAAACCTCAAGAAGAGGTACTAGGCGAGGTCAACCTCAGCGTGTTCATCAGCAATACAAGGGTGCCAGCTATTAAGGAAGACTTGATAGCACTCTTGAAGCAGTATAGTGATGTCTTTGCTTGGATATACGATGAGATGTTTGGCCCTTACTCATCCCTCATCACCTATCACCTCAACACCTTTCCTAACTCCAAGCTAGTGAAGCAACATGCTAAGAAGTGTCATCCTGACCTAGAGGCTCTGAAGACATTGCTAAGCAAAGCGTCTAACCTCAAGAGGTTTATTCCAGCTCTTGCTGAAATGACCTTCTCCTTTGGTACACTGTCGAAAAGGAACCATAGGCCCTGAAGTTATTCCTAGGCAAAGTCTTACCTCAAAAAGTTCCATTCAGCCCTTGCTGAAATAACCTCCTCATTCAGTACACTACTGAAAAGGAATAACAAGTTCAGGAGACCCTAGAAAAATTCCTAGGTAAAGTGTCTTACCTCAGGAAGTTCATTTCAGCCCCTGCTAGAATGACATTCTCCTTTGGTACAGTGCCGAAAGGGAATCACGAGTTTAAATGGTTGCAAGACCTCCAACAGGCCTTTGATACAGTGAAGAGAGAGCACTTACCTCGCCACTTACTATGATTGCCTCGCAACTTGAGAAACCTCTATTACTGTACTTCTGCACCTCAGTCCATTGGAACCTAATTTGTCCAAGATTAGGAGGCACTATTAAAAAGTTGCGGTACTATTTTGGCACATCCAATCCAAGTTGTGATCAGGAATGATCCAGTTCACAACATAGTACTTATGACCTCGAAGACCATCACGAATCAAGTTATTGGCGAATTGCTTTGAAGAAATTTCGTTTTTTCTTTCCCGACATGTTGGCTACATTGGGGGCAAAAGTGGAAATCATTGAAGATAGTATAGCCATCGCCATTGAGAAAAGAACAATACTGGTAGCCATAACCAAGGAGTGAACGCAGTGATTAGGGGGCAACTCCCAAGTTTTCACCCAAGTGGAAAGACCCTTATGAAGTTGCAGAGGTAAGTAGCAGCGGATGTTACAATATTAGCGAGGGTTGCGGAAGAGTTCAGAATTGGCCCTATAAGGAGTGGATGCAGTGATGAGGTGGCAACCAACTCCCAAGTTTGCCCTTATAAAGTTGTCGAGGCAAATTGCCGAGGCAAGTAGCAGCGGGTGTTATAAATTGCATATGAATTTAGAGTTGGTTCAATAAATGCTAAAGTTGTCTATCTTTTCTTAAATTATGTAAAGCATTGTAAAGAAGACAGTGAAATGAGACTCAGAAGTAATACCAAAACATTCATATTTTTCATATAAGTTGAACTTCTAGAACATGATTGCAGTGTTTGAAAAGAAGTTACAAAGAAGAAAAGAATAGCAGAAACTATATCATATCAAACCCTTCAACAAAGAGTCTATCAGACCAACATCTTGAGACAATCGAGCAACGAGGGCAGAGTCCTTCTCCTTGAACTGAGCCAAGTTCATGTGGTGCTGCTCAAGTATGCACTTGTAGTCCTTAATGGACTCTTCCAAAGAGGTAATGATAGCAATGTTATCAACATGATCAAGCAACCCATCAAGCTCCTCAAGCCTAGTCTTCATCTACGCCAAGTTCAAGTCATTCGCCTAGAACTTGCTGAGGTTTAGCTCAGAAGTCTCCACAAACTTCCCTGAAGTTGTCAATATTCTCTTAGCAGCGAGGTCACAAATGAAGCCAGCAAGAGACTCCAACAACGCTGTTTGCAACATTGGATTTGGGATGTTGAAGGCACTAAATGCTTTGGGATGCAAAGCCTGAATGCAAATGAGTATGGAGCCAGCCTCAGCAAATACCCAATAGCTCAAGAAGGGGACCCTCCCAGAAGGCACAAAAGACTTTACCATGATACCACCAGTCTAAGTCACAGGGGGCAGACTTGCAGAACGCCCAACTATCTAAGGCCAACTGCTATATCTTCAGTCCCCTCAACAACTCATGTCTCAGCAACTCCAGTCTATGGGACCAACGGAGATTCAGCAGAATGAGATGAACCCCCAGAGACAACCTCCATTTTGATACATTTACCCCATGGTCATCTTTAAGGGTCTCAAGAACAAATTCATCACCACCAACAAAGGAGCGGTCAAAGTGTACAAATGGATCTGGAATAAGGGCAGGGCTAATAGGTCCGGAACCTTTGGGTTTGGAACACCCTCAGCAGCTATCTCATCACCCACAACTTATAACTTGGCGCTGCTCATCACCATCACCATCACCATCACTATCAACATCACCATCACCCTCAATGGGGAAATTGCCACGGTCTCCCTCAATGACTTGGACCTTGCCAACTAGTTCGTCCTCAGTGTCTAAAAGCACCAACCTGCAAGTCTTAGGCAAAGGGATCAATGAGGCAATAGGGTCCTCATCATCCTTAGAATCGGAAGAGAGCCCAACAATTGTGAATGGTCCATTTAGGCTTGAAGAAGGAATCGTAGAGACATTGCCCCCCTCTGAAACAAAAAAAGCCCATCACCAGGCTCCTCCTAGTGTAGGGCAAGATCATCCACATTCAAACCAACAAAAGTTTTGAGACAAGTTCAGAGGATACCTCAAGAAAGTGAGTAGGGTACAAGTTAGCAAATTGTTTAGAAGTTGCAGAGGCAACGGGGTCAGAAGTTTCAACAACAGCAGTGGCAACCTCTAAATTCATAGCCAACTCTGCCAGGCAAGCCAAGCCTAGAGGCAATACTAAGGTTAGCCGCAATGTTTTCAACTTCCGCAGCAATTTGGGTTCCAACAACCTGAGCATGTAGAACTAGTGAAGACTGGATAGAAGAAAAATCCCAAAAGCAACCTCCGCATTGAGCGATTCCAGCCAAAGAGATATGTTCACCCCATGATCAGCTCTAGGGGTCTTAAGGACATAGTCTTCACCACCACCTTCTACTACCTATACATCTTCATTAGGGAGCTCCTTATGACCACCACTATCACCCCTTTTAGTGCTAGGAGTCATTATTCTTCAAGTTTTAGGCTGATGAAACAGTGAGCCAATGGGTACATCATCACCATCATCGAAGTTTGAAGAAGGCCTCACAATATTAGACGGGCCACCTGAACCTGATGAAGGAATAGCACAACCATTGTCCCTCTTTGAGATGAACGGACCCTAAACAAAGAAAGACACTTATGCAACTAAAATCGAAGGAGTACTAAGTAAAGAAAAATTACTCTAAGTGTTATAATACCTTGCAAAGTCTCTTCCTAGACAGTGAGGAGTGAAACCTTAGAAGGTGCACCACTCTTATACAGAAACTAGTTACACGGGAAAATTAAACTTGCACTGATTAAACTACCAAGGCTCTTTACTGATGAGGTTCACTTGAAGCTTGACATTATGCAAGCGCGGGAAACACATTGTAGGACCTCAACGCTTACCATCTCATCAAAACTAATAGGTAGTGGTAAAGGCGCAACTTTATTCCCTTAAAGGATGCAGCGCCAAGTGCCACAATTCCACTATGACTCGACCTTACCTTGGGCCTCTACCATGGCAAGATGCTGGCCCAAACCCAGGCCAACAATCCCCCCTCCCCCCCCCCAAACACCTGCCCGCAAGCAGCATGGCCTCTAGGAGAATCGAACTTGAGACCTTGCTCTGATACCAATTGTAGGACCTTAGCACTTACTATCTCACCAAAACTCATAGGTAGTGGTGAAGGCACAACTTTTATTCCCTTAAAGGGTACAGCTCCAAACGCCACAAGTCGGTTGTGACTTGGCCTTACCCCGGGCCTCCGCCACAGCAAGATGCTGGCCCAAACCCAAGCCAACACATGTTCTTCACATGCGCAGAGGGCAAATGTAGAGGGGGCAGAAATTAAGTATGAACTTAAGTGCTAAGGTCACCTATATTAGACGAGCAAGTATGATTAAAGGAGCAGGGGCTAAAACCCAAGGGAAGCGGGTTAACTAGAGGGCCGAACCAGGTCCGACCGGCCAAGGGTTTGACTAGGCTTCGTGTAGCAAAATGGCTAAGGGAAATTGCGACGGCAACATTTGCAACGGTCAAGTTGTTAAGGCACTTTACCTCAGTGCTGCCATCTCAAGTATTGTCGGCGCCGCCATTTGAATTTACCGAAGGAAAGAGTAGTCGCAGCAACTATGAACCCTCCACAAACTACTTATCGAGGCAACACTTGCAGCGGTCAAGTTGTTAAAGCACTTTACCTCAACGCCGCCATTTCTAGTATTGTCAACGCCACCATTTGCACTTACCGAGGGAAAGAGTTGTTGTAGCAACTACAACCGCCGCAACTACCTACCAAGGGAGACTCCACAAGCATGATAGCAACCTTTGAGGCAGGCCTCCCCTTTGCAAATTGAAACTAATGCTTGGCGTTGATAGCAGGCCTCAAAGCATTACTAGCTCGGCACTGATAGCAGGCCGAGATACCAATATACAACGGCGACCCCATAAAGATAGGAGTAGGGCAACTTCAAAGCAAGGGACTCCATTTCCATTACCTAGGTCATGGACTTGCCTTAGTGGCATTAGCAAGACCAAGGAAGTCTCCTTAGGCTTGGTACTAAGGCATAACATGACTGATAGCAGACTTAGCTGTGGCCTTCGCCCTGGGAAGCTGGAAAGTTTGTGATTAGGTGGCTAAGGGTAAAGGAGTCGCTAAGGTAGACACAAGTATGGCTAATAGCAGGACATGAATACTAAGAATGCATGCTTTGGAATATCGAACTGAGAAGGCGGGTGCCGCAACAAGTACCATCGCAGAGAGTGCCACCGAAGTAGGTGCACCTCCTGCAGTCCGTACCAAAATAGCACTTGCTGAGGTTCGCACCAAAAAGGTACTTGCTGAGGTTTTGTGCCAAACAGATAGTACAGTGGCAGTTGCTGAGGTTTGTACCAAAAAGGCACATGCAAAGGGACATGTGTATACCAAAGCCTGGTAGTTCAACAAATGGAATATTCCATATGTCCTCTTGGACACGTCATCACCCTATTTGGCCACTTGGTAATCTTAGTACCAAGGAAAAGCCTATAAATAGATCCAATTTCCCAAGAGTTGAGAACTCTAGAAGAGGATCAAGAGGACAACATTCTTAGGAGAACTCTTGAGAACTTTGAGGGATTTGGCGAGGTGCTGCCCATTTCTCCACTACATTCTTCTCTTGAACCACTTGCTCTACTCTAACCTGGCTACTCTTTCTCCAACCTTCCCAGATGATTGACCCATTAACATAGTTTTGCCTCTTTAAGTAATATTATTACTGTTCATTTTAGACCACCTACAATAATATGCATATTGGTTCTTACTGTTCTCTCCATGTCTATGCACTCCGCCAATACCCCCAGTGACAAATACAGGGATGCCAACCTGCAGAAATTTTGTAAAGCTCAAGATAAACAACCTATCTGAAGGATAAAATTATGCCCATGATATATTTGTACAAGAAAATTGAAGAACGCAAAAGATTAGAGTAATCACCATAGAAGCAAAAATCATAGTGGCAGAAACAGTGGTTGCACCATCCCCTTTGGTAGCCACCTGAAAAGAAAGTAAACCCACACATCAAGCTATCAAGGACTGACAACCACAAAAGATAATACAGTTAGGGTATGTTTGATTAGTAGGATTATAACATAGGATCGGGATTGTTAGTCCATAAACTCACAATCCTATGTTTTATTGCAAATTTTATTAACTGGATTACATGTACAGTGACATTCAATCTAACAAAATTGGCGAATTTTTAATATTGAGAGGGGCTGGGGATCATAATTTCAAGTATGAAAGAAAAAATAATAATAATAAAATGAATACAAAATAAATAGTTATCTCACTAATTTAATTGGATAACTAATCCTACACTAATTTATGGGATTATTAATCCTTCCATTATTAATCCTATTAATCAAACAAGGCCTTGTAGTTTTGCATAGCAAAAGTTTAATGGCAATATGTTGACCAATTTAGTTATTCATATATGCACACACATATTATGTACTTCAACAAGACCTGTCTGATGCTACAGATAACAGATTAACTTCAAAAGGCTCATCAAAGCTGAAAAGTAGCAGGACAGTACACACATGAGAACAATAAGTGCATACATACTATTGAGAACCACTCACATGATGAGCACTCAACGCATGCACACCATATCTGGATATAAGAAGTTCCTCAAGTTCAGAGAAAATTTCACTTTTTACAAGTTCAATACAAGCTTTAGACCTAGTTCTATA
The DNA here is from genome assembly GCA_030407325.1 of Camellia japonica. Taxonomy (NCBI): domain Eukaryota; kingdom Viridiplantae; phylum Streptophyta; class Magnoliopsida; order Ericales; family Theaceae; genus Camellia; species Camellia japonica. The sequence continues at coordinate 112,886,577 of JAPPVO010000003.1, forward strand.
AGTCCTCATTTTGTCAATCTGCAACTAAAAAGTGGAAATACCTTCAAAAACTAACATGAGAGCATTTCAATATGCAATCACCAACATAACACAGGTTAAAAAGCCAAGGTAGAAATTCTTCGAACGGTGTTTGTGACTAAGGTCAATAATGCAGCAACAGAGGAGTTATTCAGCACTAATTGCTCTGAAACTAAGAAACACAGATATGAACACGTGACACGACAAATACAGAACATGACACGTTGGGGACACATGCAAAACATATAATTTTACATATTTATTATATGTCATATTTTTAAATATTTAATATGTATTTTATGTCAAATATTTAATTTTATCAACTTTAGATACACTATTTTAGTAAAAACATTAAATTTTTTTTTTTTTTGAAAAAAATAGTCCTCAACATGTCCCAACGTATCCGCAGCATGTCCGACATGTGTCCGTGTCCGATACGTGTTGGACAACTGCACGTGACCTTTGGAGAGGTGTCCGTACTTCATAGCTCTGAACCTTTAATGCAGGTGATCAACATCAGAAAGAAGATGCAGTTTTAGGTTGTTGCCTGGGACAGTTACAGGAATTACATTTTAAGTCTTTCAACTTGATGTATCAACCATAGTTACTTTTTTCTTCATTAGTTGCCCCTGTTATTTTCATAATCATCAATTCAACATTAATAACAGTCTGCACTCGTGTAACCTGAAAATGATTTTCTCCTACATAGGCCCTTTAGTCCATTTCATTTTTTCAAATATTTAAGCTTAATAGTAGAAGCTAGAAAATTAACCAAAGACATCCACCACAAAATTCATTGAAGATACAAGAATGTGTCTCAATGCCCCATAGAGGTCACTCTGTAGAATTTGAATGCAAAGAGGTCACCCTTTAGAATGTAGGCAAATGGCGGCAACAAACCTAAGAAGCTTGAGACAAGTATTTCATGAGTTCAAGACACCCGAGAGGAAATTTTCAATGTATTGCAACAGCAAACAGTATATACTAGATGCTACTGTATATGCAATGTATCACCAAAAAAAAAAAAAACAAAATGAAGTGAAATACCCAAAAAAAATTCCATGTGCTATCTAAGGCTTAATGGACTGATTCAATACCAAGGGACAATCAAGACATTCCTTAACTGCATTGTTTTATGAAATCATGAATAATGTGGATGGAGCATACAACCTTACACTAGACAGGTTTCGGAAATCATGAAGTAACAAATCTTCAAGAATATGCTGGATTAGTTCAGAGGACTTTGACCAAATCCAACATATTCTTGAACATTTATTACTACAGGATCCAGAAATCTTTCTGGTCCAGCTATGTTATACATTTATGAACATTTTTCCTTATTGAAAGTTTATTCAGGAAAAATATATACTAGTATCTATACTATTATATAAAGCAAACACCAAACTTTGTGTAGATGTCACATATTTTCGGTTTCTAAAAATGCCCACAAGAGTTACAAGACCAATTAGGCCATTGTTCAGTTTTTTTAATACAAAAAAAAAAAAAAAAAAATCTGAACTGCCTCTAACACACCCATGATCTTTTTAATTGCACACATAGTGAGTTTATAAATGTATAATCTAGCTGGACCATTGAACCACCAGAAATTCAGTTCTCATACAGAGATATATGGGAAAAAATTTTAAAAGAATGGCCATTTGATCTACTTGATCCAGCTATTGCTAATAAACTTGACGATTCTGCTGCAACACCTGCACTCATTGGCATGTTCAAACTTAAAATTCTTTTGATGTCAAAACATCAAGACTAACAGTCGGGTTGAGACTGTCTGCAAAAATGAAGTAGCCTTGATGTTGCAATGTTTTCTCCAGCTACATAGTCCTGCTTTACAGATTGCTTTTAAAAAGCTAGCTGCATGGCAAGAGGAGGTTCTCTAGTAAGGACCATCATGTTCTCTTATCAGAAACTGTAGAGAAGTAAACTAACTTGTATAATCTGTCACAGTGTGTTGTATTGTAAAAAGGCCACAAAATACAAAAGGCTTGGTGGTCAGAAGAATCTCTCAAAAAAAAAAAAAAAAAAAAGAGTTTCAGACATAAATGCCTTTATCTCATACATTTGTTGTTATCAAAGCTGTGGATCCATTGGTTGTGGCTGATTAATCCTTGGAGAAACATGATGCAACATGAAAAGGTCCATTCAGTGTTATTAAAGGCGCGCCTAGGCTTGTGCCTAGGCCCAAGATTTGCGCCTTGTAGTGTTTCAGGCCGGGTGACTTTGATAAGGCGCGCCTAGGCATCCAATCCCAAGGTTTGTGCCTTGTAGTGTTCCAGGCCAAACGACTATGATAAGGAGCCTGATTGGCCCAAGGTTTGCGTTTTGAGGGCTTTTTTTATTGTTGCTTTAATTGGTTTTGTTTAAAATCTAACCATTGATTTAATATGATGCAGCTACAAAAGATCCCTACTCTTATTACAGATGCCAATATATTGGGCATTCAACCCCAAATCAATGATAGACTAAAAATTAGCCCTAATTCCTAATCTCTAAAAAACACTAAATGTTTAACATTTTATTTTGTTTATGTTGAATCCTAAATTATTTACTCATTAAATTATATATTTTTTTCCGTACAAGGTGCGCCTCACTTCGGTGAAGCCTACGCCACTCCTTGTGCCTTGAGCCTAGGCCCCAAGAGACCTTGGTACCTTGGTGCGCCTATCGCCTTTAATAATACTGGGTCCATTACATGGACATAACCACAAAACTATATGCTACATCAACATCGGAATAATTAAAAATCAGGACTCCAATATTGTAGAGGCGAGACAATATGTAAAACTCTATGACTGCATGCATCCACATGAGTGTATATCACAATTATGATGGCCCCTCTCCTCCTACAATACTTTTTCTCATTTTAGGTGAAACCTTTTTTTATCCCATTTAAATATGGTCAAATCTGTGTCACATGGACTTGAACACACTAATACAAAAACAACACGAGATTAAGGTGTTAACAAGTGAGTGCTTTGCAAAAATGTAGCAAATATACATAATGTCTGTATCTATGTATCCATGTATCTATGTATGAACTGAAAAATGTATGTACTATATGTTTGAATTTGTATGTATGTGCACAGTTACACATTATCATGATGACTCTCCTCACACTCCGAAGTCCAAAACAATAATATGATAAAAAAAATTAATTAAAAAACTATTTAAGCCATTAAATTTTATTTATTTATTTTTTTTTAGGGTTGCATTTTTCTCTTTTAAAAGAGAACTGTATCCTGACACCCTAAATTTATCAGTGACATGATGCAAAGTGGGCATAAAGAGTCTACAAAGATCTTTGAAATAAAATCCATAGCTATCATATAGACAAGTACAAAGTGTCCAAGAAATAGCTGGTATGGCACTTGTTTGCACAATCAGAAGTCCTTTTAGGAAATTCCTCTTAACCTAAAGTATTGAATACATATTCAACTTAATCTTATTTGAGGAATTATACATTATTTTCTATACCTTAAGAATGCTGCATTATCATGTATCTGGGGTGACCAATAAGCTTTAACCAAGTATATGATATATAAGCCTCTTAAATCTATCCAAATCAAAATGTAGATATACAAAAATAGTGCAAGATACATTGGTACATTCCACATGAGCATTGGTTGATAGTTTCAGAGTGCTACTCACAACATGTGCAATGTCCCTGCGAGCCGTCTTTCGAGCTTTGGTTCCCAAATTAGCCAGCCTCTCAAGTTCTTCTGCACTCAAACCTACAATTAGTTTTGCAATGTCAGAGATTTGAATAATACTCACAACAGAACTGAGAATAGTATAACCCAATCAATTAGATAATCAATGGCTTCATATCTATATTGGAGCTTCAGGGCTAAGGTGAATGGGGATAAGCCCACCAGCCGGTTATGCTACGAGTCTTTCGATCCACAACCTCAGCCAGGATCTTGTGAGGTATTGCAAGTGGCCAAAAAAAGTTTCATCACATCAGGAACAAAAGGGGAAAGAAAACCACTGCCCAACATCTAACAGGTCCAATTAAGCATGACCCTAGATAATCACTTTTGGTGTTGGCATGCCATACTTCATTACTTAAATAACCAGACATTAGTTGCTCCACATAATTTTCCCATGAGTTATGTGAAGTATAGATTCTAAACATAATTTTTCTGCTCGTAAAATGATACAGTGTGAGCTATAAGAAATTTTTAAACTAAAAATAGAGCCTATTGTCTTACTGTAAAACCATCTGAATTGAGCAACTTACATACAAGTATTGTTTAAACAAGTCAAATATATAAGAGACCATAGTCAAGAGAGAATGAAAAACAAGTCATTTTATTTCAACTGTTTATTCTGTGTCTTAAATGTCCCAGTGACCAAGAAAGTTGAAATAAAAATTGTTATGGTGAGATAATCAAGCTAATAACTCTTGAATTAGTAAGATGCCTTCAACGGTTGATACTAATCCTTCGCAGGCACACATCATATGTACTTCTTGGTCAAGCACTCCCAACCAAGAAAGAATTACTCTCAAATCAACATTATTCTCTTCTCACAATATATTTCAATAAAAATGGTAAAAAGAGGGGCCAAACATCGCATACACAAGTGCATGCACACACAAATGCACATACACGCATACATATAAATGTGGATATAAGGTTTGGTTTCAGCAGTAACTTTTTTCTGTTGCTTCCAGCCTTATTTCTTTATGCCTCGGTTTATTGGTTTATCTAGAACAGAAGAAATGACAAAATTTGCAGGTCTATCATCATTGAGGAAAATTCTACACATCTCTCAGCCTAGCCAGGACAACTGAAATCTTGCATTCCTTCTATTCTTTTCCCTCCGCTTGGAAAAAGCCTACAAAGGGGATTTTATAACACTCGGCCTTGGGCTTTTAATCGTGAAGTCAAGGCTTTTTCTGTCTTTGCAGAAATTAGCTAGGGATTTTTCACAGGAGAATCTCAGTTAGTCTCACAACTTCAGTATGTGAGGAGAGCTATTTAATGGCTTCAAGTCTTAACGCGGATCTGTTTATAGTGGAAGCAGCTGTTCTCAGCTCTTTAACCCTCAGGAAATCCATGTTCATTAAACAGAGCCTCAAGTGTCAAAATCATCAAATTTCAATTCACAAAAAATTTCTCAGGTTGAGTTCTCTTGGACCAGAAGATCTTCTAATAGAGCTAGCTTCAAGTGATGCTTTTAGCTTACAAAATCTCCTGTTCCAGACCAGTGATGTTCAATGTTGCCTCCCCTCTAGCTTTTATCTCCGATATGAATTGAAGGAATGTAAGGCCCAAGTTCTTAATTATATATATATATTTGTTGGGTCCTGTTTCTTTTTCCTAGACTAAAAACTGCAAAAGTTGAAAATGACAAGTTTAAAATAAACACCTACGCATGGTACACCATCTAAAATAGCAACTGTTGCAGGGACAGCTCCATTCTCCCTCACAATTGCCTCCACCTCCTTTGCTGTTTCCAAATTTTGAGGATAGGGCATTCCTGTAGATAAGAGCAAATCCCACTAGTGAATGACAAATATTACAGAAGTCACATATGGGCTTTCTGGTAGCAATCTGCATATCAAATTGGCTTTCAAACACCATTTGTAACATAAATTAAATGATGTAGTTGATGATTAAACTAAAACCACATCCCACACTGTTCTCCATATTCAAAATGAGACATGAAATTTCACTTTCCCCAACATAAACAGGTGCATAGTACGGAATAGACTATCATTTCAGATGGTACCAAAGACAAGATTTTTATGCGAATATCATTGAAACTATTGGAATGGTTTCATGTTCATGGGATGCCAGAAATTAGCATCCAAATATTTGGTTGAATCAGAAACACTCATGTTGCAAGGATTCTGCCAACTTAGCAGTAGGAGCTAGGGCTAATAATAACCATGCTGCTTGCAAATAGCTTGTAGTTTGGTTATCAAAATTTTGTTCATGCTCACTTGGAATTCAAACAAACTTTTCACATCAATCTTGATTGTCTAACAAGCCTAGACTGAGCAACACCAGTCGCAATTCAATTAAACTCATGAACTGCTGGGTTAGGTTCCATCACGTGTAGTAACATGATCAGTGGCGGCTATAGGATTTCTTCCCAGGGTATTCATTATAAAGAGATCTTATATACATTATTAACATAAAAATTGTTAATGACCGATGTACAAAAAGTGCATTACAGAGTGTTAAAAATATATGTAAACAATGTGAGTATTTTGGATTGTGTAAAAAGCTCAAATGATTTTAAGTTTTTTGACATTTTACTTTCCTTATTAATAGTCTATTGAACTTGTTTTTAGCATGACCCATAAAATTGAATGCAATCAATTATTTCATAACAATCTTAAAATTGAATATTAATGAGACTAATGTAAAATCTATTGTATTGACGATGTGTACTCTTAAAAAATGGCATACCATATGCACCTTACCACAACATACTTAACATGACCACAACGTTCTGTAACGAACAATACAACACTTCATAACTTTTCTCACCAAAATGGTTCGTAACATTTCTCACCACAAACAATTTGTAACATTTATACACATAATCACAATAGTTGGTAAATTTCGCTTTAGTGTTGCACACCATAGATTCGTCTATTTGTAACTGTACTACAATTGGCATAACACACCACAAACATTTTGCTACTTTCACCATAAAAATTGTACATATGTCAAATCTGTCATCTTAATATTATTGTCCACTTTTTTTACCACGTTTGTAAATCGTAAAACATTGCGAGAGTATTCGCGAGTTCAATTTAATCTACCACTTATATATATGTCATATATATAATTATATACATGTAATGAAAAAATTGAGCTTAGGGTATTCAATTAAGGGTAAAGACAAAAAAATTAAAATACTTTTCACTTATTTCTATACACTTATGTATATATATTATATTTATACACTTTTCACATATTTCAATACACTTATAACACATTTTTCAACCTTAACCAACGCCCTAAGGGCGGTGATTAGAATTTTCCTTCAATTAAATACCCTAAGCAATATGTAGAGCCATCCCTGAACAAGATACTTCTTTATTCCTTCAGACCAAACCAAGCCTTCAGGTTGTTTAAGTAGGTTGGTCAATTTTTGGTTGACCTTTTTGAGTTCTCCCAAATAGACAATTAAGCAAGTGTGATAATTTAGAGGTACATCTAAAATTGTCAATCACTTGCCAGTATGACATAAAATTAAATGGCAGTCTATACCAGTAACAAGTTCAAGCAAACAAATATGACCTTATGCTTGAACATTCCCTATGAAAGTGGAATGGAAAGGAATGCCCATTCTAGAAAACTTTTTCATTACTCTTAAACTTTACCCTTTGAGAATGCCGGAGGACAATATGGCCTAAACCCCTACTAGACCAATAAGCTTGGATTGTGGTGTCAGAAAAGAAAAGAAATGATTGCAGTCTATCATCTAGGTGAGAAATGAGAAGAAATGGTTGTGTTTTCTCTAACTATCATGTTTGGATGAGTAAAAAAGCAAAGCATGTGATATGGGGATATGGGGATATAAGATTTGTTTCTCACCAAATCTCACCACTTTTGATAAGAAATGAAACTTATAAAATAAGAAAGTTACATTTCTCACCATATCTTGTCATTTCTCACAAAATCACTAGGTAGAAACGAATAAAATTGATTGCATTCAAAAAAAGAAACTTATCAAAATTTAAAATTTTGTTAAAGATTCAATCAAGTCAAAGAAAGTGTCTCTTTAGCTCATTCCAAAGCAATATTTCCATATGAAAAATAATAATAATTAAATAACTTAACCAATAGAACAGACATGTATTGCACACAGAGTAGCTTAGCATAGCATACCATGTGATATTATGGTGGATTCAAGTGCAACAACTGCTCTTCCACGCGATAACGCTTCAGAAACATCAGGGGTTAACTTTATCATTCCAATGCACAAATTGTCGCCACTACCCTACAAAACAAACAAAAACACCATAAATCATAGAAAATTTATTGGAGAGAAAATAAAAGAAATCGATATCTCTTGGTCATAAGGGTTAACATAAATCATAGCAAATTTCTTGGAATTATTGCAATCGATATCTCATGATGCCAAACGCACTAAACCCCTAAACCATCCATTACCAGATTTAAGTCCCAATTGATTTCAAAGAATTCAGTTGATTCCTAGTTTCATCGGAAAATAGTATAGAGAGTAGTACCTTGGGGACTTGAAAATGCCTTTGAAGGTTGACAAGCCTCGAGAGAGCCGAAGAAACCATTTTCCTTTCTGATACTCGGAGAATAACACCAAGCAGTTCACACGAATACGGGAAATTATAGTGGGTAAATTAAACTGGACGTCTCAACTGTCTTCCCTGAGGCTTACGACGGGCTTATGAATCGACAATTACCTCTTTCTGATCTGTGAGTAGGTTCAATCCAACCGACCCGAGTGAGTGCGAGTCTGACTCGATAAATTTTTTTAGGAGGGAGGGAGTAATTGATTTGAGTTCTGCTCAATAAAAAAAAATTTAATATCATTTATTATATAATTTAAATAAAAATAAATGAGTCAAGATTATTTGAATTTGAACTTGCCTCATTTACTAAACAAGTTTAATATTTGAGCTCGAATTCAGTTCGTTTACTAAACGAGTCGAGTCGAGTTCTTAACAAATCGAGTTAAGCATGTTCGTAAATAGTTTGATTCATTTACAATCTTATTTGTGAGTATGGATGGTCTCCGGTCCGGTCATGTTTGGAGCGAATTTGTAGTAATTTGCTTTCGCCTTTATGATGCGGGATAAATTGGGAGTGGTGGTTGCATGTTTGGAGCGAATTTGTAGTAATTTGCTTTCGCCTGTATGATGCGGGATAAATTGGAAATGGTGGTTGCGGGATCCTAGCAGAATTATGATTTTAGAAAATTGTGTCAACATTTTAGAATTTGAGTATTTTATTCTTTGTGTTTAAAATTTTTAATATTTTTTAAAAAATTATTTTTTTAGATACCTAATTGATATATACTTAAAAAATATAACATTTAAGACGCCTAACCTATAAGTCCAAATTTGAATTTATTTTGCCTAAAAATTCACACATTAAATTATTAAGTTCATAAGGACATGTGTTCTGTGAAATGATCGAACTACCAAGTATATATCTATCGTAAGGAAAATTATTCAATACTCTTGGAATATCACGTGCTCTATAAGGTTTTGATTGGTAGAGAAGTGAAGGATCCACAATTTATGTTGGGAATAGAGGAACAACATAGGCCTAAATAATTGGTGATTTGGCTTGAAATATGACCACGTGATATTACAAAAGTATTTGTAATCGTATATAACTCTCTTCTTTCTCCTCAACCTCCCATTTTCCCAAATGCATTCTCTCTCTCTCTCTCATCTCCGTCTCTTCCATTACCGCCGCAAATCAGCCGTCTTAGCCGCCGAAAATTAAGACACCACTGTTGTGTCCAAACTCATACGCCACTGACGATCGAGACGTTGCTATGACGACGACAACGAGTTGGTATTGGCGATCCAAGACTAGACTTCTATGGTTGAAGACAAAAACCTGTCGTCGTTTTTCTCTACCATGCCGATGATTTGATGAAGGATAAGTTCAGGTTGTTGATGGACTAAGGCTGTGAATCCTTTAATCTGACTCAATTCCAGAACGATGAGTGGCTTCTTCTTCTTCTTCTTGTTTTGGGTCTGGGTCTGGGTCTGGGCTTAGGAGAGAGAGAACTTGGATGAGGCCTTGGAATTTGAAGAGTTGAACAACTTTAGATAGGTCTGAAAGGACGTAGATATGTCACCACCACCAGTCGCGCCTCTGGTGCCAGCTTCTATAGATCTATCACCGCCTCATAGGATTCATCAGTCCCCTACCTTCCTTTCCTTAAATGTGCCATTGCCGCCTCCCTTAGATTCATCTCTCCTATGCCTCTTCTCAGATCCGTCAATTCCTAATCACCTTCTCTCAGATTTGTCGATCTCGTGTCATGTAATTTGTGTTTGTGGGTATTATTTTTGTAAAATCAAATATATGTTCTTTGTTCTTAATTCGTTTGGTTCTAAGAAAACAAAGGAAAATTAAAGAAAATACAACATGAAAGCTTAATCTTGGTTTTTGTTTGCATTACAAATAGAAACATACTAAAAAGACTTAAAATTAATTTAAGCTAAGTTTGTATTTGGTTTCTTAACAATAGAATATAAGCTTCAAAATTGCAGTTTCTTAGTGTTTCTTACATTTTCTCTGCAACTAAATAGATGTGCTCTCACCTTTAATTGAACAGATAAAACCTGTTGTTTAGTTGCTAAGAAAGTTGAAGTGGAAATGAAGAAAAATGTATAGCTTTAAAGAGAGAAAGAGTGAGAGTCTAGAAAGAGTTTGGGTAGACCAATTGAATAGATAAAATTTGTACATATAAAAATTTAGACAAATAAAATTTTGACAAATAGTTTCAACAGATAGGAATTTCACACAGATAGATTCAACAAATAAGTTCAATAAGCTTGGTGAATTTCAATAGATACATTAAAAATATTAAAATAATTTGGACAAATAAGAAAAAATTACGACAATAATTTCAACCGATAAAATTTCACACAAATAGAATAAAAATTTCAATGGATAGGTGTTAATAAAAATTAAAAGGGAAAAACTGGAAACAAAATATCCTTTAAAATAACAAAATATACTTCTCACCATAATATTCAACAAAGAGTGTACTTCTCACTAAAAAAATAAATTTCTAGTGGACCTAACATTTCAAGTAATCCTCAGATTGGATTTATGGCCAATTTTCTCTAATATTTATAGAAATTTTTTCAATTGATTTTCGAATTTTTGCATTGCATCTACCCATGAACTATGCTAGTTTGATTTCTTGCAAATGGATACGTAGGTAACCTTTGGATTCAACCAACTGTATTATTGCATGCTTTGTCTAACCTGTGTCTTATGACCTTGTCAAAAGGGTTGTCTTCGGGTTTTGACATTTACTTATGTCATGAAATGACAGACCAAGTTCTGTCAAAGAAAGGAAATTGTAGACAACCCATTTTTGACCAGCCTTAAGACTTGGGCGCTTGATCCAAAGCTCCCGATGAAGATACAAAAGGTCACTCCAAACAGCAAGTAAGGAGTGGGAAAGAAAACCAAACTCGCCCTATACCCATTTTGGCCAAATCATTTTCTAGACTCTCACACCTATTTTCAAAATGTTTTTGATGCAATTGATACATTTTCATTTATTTTGGCAAATATAGGTAATATGTTTTCAAAAATGCTTTGATCTGCTTTCCCAAAATAGACAACTTAGAAAGTCAGAATGAATGAGAAAATAGGGGAAACCTTCCAAGAAAACCAGTAGGATAATCTTAGCTTCGCTAAACATCTTTTCCACAACAAGCCAAACCTTTTTGACCCGTGGACATGTGCTCGAATCTTTTTCTACACTATCAAACTTTTTCTAGGCAACACGCCGAACAACTTTGGTCTAGGGAGGCACGTCTGGGCCATACCAACTTCGTTGGGAAAATTTCTGAGGAAATACACCAAGCCACTCTACATCGGCCAGGCAAGTCTTATCTGGCGCATCTCACTCCTACATCAGCTAAGTAGCTTTCTTGTGCGGTGTCCAAATGATCTTGGAATATACCATCCGGATCCATAAGTTCTATAGCCATATTTGAAGCCCCAAATACCTATAAAATCACCACCCATTTTGAGGGAAAAGGGTTCTAATTTTTGGACTTTCTAAGAGCTAATTCTTTAATCCCTATTACTCCCTCTAACATTTTAAATCAAATATATAAAGAAAGAGAATTTTGGTGAGAATTTTAGACTACTTTCTACCTATCTTTGCTTGGATGACTTGGAGTTAAAAGACCTTTATTAATTAGAGGGAACTTAGGTTGGAGTTTATGATTAGCTTGGGCCCTATCTCTACTATTCTAGAGGTAATCCCTACTTCCACTTTAATTTTAAGTCTATCTTCACTCTGAAGAATTATTGAGATTGATCGACTGCAATTGCTGCTAGCTTAGTTTGATCTTTCTATTCCCCCCCTCCTCCCTTTTTCTATAGTTAGGAGAGGCCTGTATAGCGGCTTTGGCCAAGCCCCAATTGCTTTCTCTTTGATTTTATGGGTTAAAAACCCAAGCACAATTTCCTCTATAAGAAGATGAAATTTCTCTCTTCCCAAACCTATCTTACATGGATTCAAGCGGTTTACACTCCTTTTCATGAGTAGAAAGATGAGAATTTCCCTCATCTCATTAGAGTTTTTCCCTTTCTACCATTTTAGCTAGGTTTGATGATGTAGAAGCTCGAATATGGCTTCCTCCACAAAAATGGGTTGGATCTCCCCTTTTTCCATGACTTATCATGGATTTGGGTAGCTCATACTCATGTCCATGTGTAAGAGGGAGAGAAGCTATCCATCTTTGTTGGAGTTTCTTTTATTTTTGTCTCGTTATTTTCTTAGCTTCCATTTATTACATTGTTGCATGCGTTGGGATGGGTCTCTCTTCTCTTTACCCTTACTCTCCACTCTTTTACTTTTTGATCACTTAGACTTGACTTTACTGTCATCATGATCCTATGATTAGCATAGGAATATGCACCCGGGCTTGGACTAGTATTTTTATATTAAATTATGTGTTATATACTTTGTTGATATCCATGTCATTTTGATAGTGTCCAAAGTCCCTTAGGATTTATTATGTGTGAATTTTTTTTTACATTAGATATCGCATCTAGGATCATACATTTCTTGTTTTAGCCTATTTTCCATTTTGCTTGGCTAGAGTACTTGGTGAGCATTTCTATGCTTTTTTTTTTTTTTGCATATCATTTAGTTTGGCATATAGGATCATACATTGCTTTTTAACGCTTTACGCTCTTGGCAAAGTGCGGAGGAGTACTAGGTGGGCATTTTTCATCTTTGTATCTTGCTTATGATTGCTTCTTATTGCGTATACCATGCTACTATGAGGCTATGTGCTTATTTGCTATATCTCTTTGATTGCTTATTGTATGGAGGTCTCATTGCCTAAGTAAAAATGATTCTGATCTCTTTGCGAGGCGGATGTCTCAATTTTTCATGAGATTCCTATCTTTCTAACCCTTTTTCTAAAAAAATAGCGAGAGATTAGAACATTCCAAAATAGGTGATTTGCTCTACAGTTATTTCTTCACATAGTAAAGATAGTAATAATAATTGGGTTATATTATCACGTTGTGTTAATAATTCCCATATCATGAAATACTAGAGGCTAATCTTTGATTGGGTGAGCAGAGGTGCTCAATTCAGGACCTTCCCCTCTCATATCTAAGTTCCCAAGCCGAGATACTTTGATAACGACAGATCATGTCTTTTGGATACGAGTCATGAGTTTCCTAGTTTTCTCAAAAAGATAGGTGGCGACTCTAAGTCTGGTGATGTAGTCCATTTTTGGCATTTATTGTGATTAGTGGATTTTCTATGGAATTGCCAAATCTAGGTTCTCATTTCGTTTCACATTGCACTCGTAGAACCAAGCTAAGGGTCAACTGTCGGGCGCACTCGGACCCCCCATTCGGGAGATCAATACGAACATGGAATGACACTCAATAAACCCCTAAGCCTCATCAATATGAGTATGGAATGACACCCGATAAACCCCCTATGCCTCGTTGATACGAGTATGGAATGGCATTCAATAAACCCCCACGTCTCGTCGATTCGAGCATATAATGGCACCCCATAAACTCCCATGCCTCATCGATACGAGCATGGAATGGTACCCAATAAACCCTTGTGTCTCGTTGATACGAGCATGGAATGGCACCAATTTATAAACCCACATGCCTCATCTGACACGAGCATGGAAAGGCATCTACTAAACCTCTATGCCTCGTTTGATACGAGCATTGAATGGCATCCAATAAACCCCCATACCTCGTCGATACGAGCATTGAATGGCATCCAATAAACCCCCATGCCTCGTCGATACGAGCATGGAATGACACTCAATAAACCCCCATGTCTCGTTGATATGAGCATGGAATGGCATTCAATAAACATGCATACCTTGTTGAAACGAGCATAGAATGACACCAATTTATAAACCCCCATGCCTCGTTTGACACAAGCATGGAATGACACCAATTTATAAATCTCCATGCCTTGTCGGACACTAGCTCATGAAATGACATACATTGGCATCATAATGGCATCATAATAGCCACACTACTTGTGTATTATTGTTTGGAATGGCTTTCTCTGAAAAATTTGTAGGATTGACACAACTTGAAAAGGAATGGAAAGGAACTTGGCATAAGCTTTGAACATCAAGGTGAGTGTGGCAAGTATTGCCCGCTCTCCTCTTTTTAAATTACATGCTTGAATGAATGTTTGAGTGCTTGTTGCACACATTCACTCACGTATGAATTGTTGCACAAGCGGGCCCGAACTACACTGACCTGATTCCTTGCATCAAGGATATGTAGACAACCTGTGGGTTCAATCACTTGTATAAATGTATGACACTACTTTAAGCCTTAGGATCATGTCAATTGGGATAGTCTTGAATCTTTGACATTTACTCCACATCACTTCATGATTGCTTGATTTCTGTCAAAGATAGGCAACTGTAGACACCCCATTATAACGGATTACTTTAAGCGCTTGCAAGTCTCCCGATGATGAAACGGTAATTATTTCATCTTTGAAATATTTAAAGTACTTTAGAGTTGTTGTATAAATCTGTTTTGGCCAAAAATCAAATTTTTACAAAAATGACCATTTTATCTCTAGACTCGTTTTTAGCCAAAAACTAACTTTTTAACCCCGAGAAAGAGAGAGAGATAGACAAATCTAGTTGTACTTTGATCAAATATGTTTTCCAAAATTAGTGACCTTTTTTTTTATCAAAAACATCACTCATAAGGCAATTCGGGTTTACTTGAGCCACAAGCAAGCCAAGGGCATGTGACTCCGCACTTGTGCATGCATGCATGGCATGTCTACCAAGGCAAAATATGCGTGTGCATGTTAGTGGTGAGTGCACACAATAGTTGTATGTGAGCACATCCAAGCGCAGTAGAGGCAGATATGGAAACTCACTCTTGGTGCATTTTCAGTGACAGGCAGTATAGGAAGCAATGGGGTTGCCCTAGCTTGCCCCCCATGCCTCCTCAAGCCTATAAATAAAGCCTCTCACCCTCTATTTCAATAGGTTAAGAATTTGGAGCCATTTTGTGAGCATTTGAGAGCAAAAACACCCTCTCTCCCCCTCCTTGCCTTGACTCTGAAAATAACACACACAACAACACTAAAACACTTAGAAACATTCTAAGGCTTGAAGAACTCGAACACATTCAAAACTCCAAGCTTAATGGAGGCTTGTTAGCAAGAAACTAGCATTTTCTTGCTATATCTTCATACATTCTTCGGTTTAAGCAAACCAACAGGTAAACTCCTCATTTTTATTAATTTCAGTACTGCTTTTAGTTTTTATTTTGGTATCCATCCATACTAGGGTTTTAGTTTATCATTCCATCATGTAGGGTGTTAGTTTTATCTGCTTGTTCGCTTTATTCCACATGTTTTCATTATTTTTCTTAGAATAGTATACTTAGGACACGTTTGTTTGGAAGGATAGGAGCATGGGATATAAGTCTCTGTTCGGTGAATGGAATAATCCATTGTTTGGTTCAAAAATTTTGCACCGGACTAATAGTCCATCCAAACTATTAATCCCAAATATATTGGATTGTTGTATCCAAGGGGGGGTGTCGGACACAAAACTTGGGAAAACTCATCCCATGGAATTAGATAGTAAAATTAAATTTTTGACCCTCTACTATTTAATATCTTTTTCTTAATCTTTTCCACATTCGTTCTTTCATAACAGCAGAACCCTAAAGGCGATTTCTACTGAACCTTCGCATCAAGTTTAGATCTCTGATCTCCGATCTTCATTCTGGTTTGAAACATATTCTACATTTTTTATTTTGTTTGTTGTTTATTTTATATTTTGATTTTGATTATTCAATATGAGGGATTTAGAGTTTTTCTTGTATGATTCCCTTTGATTATTTTTCCTTTTCATATGAGGGATTATTTTTTCATTTTGATATGAAGGATTATTTTTGCTTGTTCTGATTTTTTTTTTTTCCAGTTTTTATTTGTCATTCGTTTTTATTTTTTTATATTTAGATCAATGTTCTGTGGCCATTGGGTGATCTTCATAGTGCTCTGTTGTATGTTGTTACTCTCTATGCTCAATGCTCTTCGTTTAGTGCTCTGTGTGGATTTAGAGATCTTCGTTTAGTGCTTTGTATTTTTTTTTATATATTTACATTTGCTTCTTTATTTTTTTTATGTACCTTGGATCTATGATAGATGGAAAAAAAGAACTATTATATTGTTTAAAATTCTTGTAGCCCCTTTTTTGCTCTTTTGTTTTTTTTTTTACAAAAAGAAAAATCTATGCTCTATTTTCCTTTTTTATGCTTTGTTTTTATTTTATTTTATTTTATTTGTAGTAGTAGTAGTAGTAGTAGTAGTAGTAGTAGTAGTAGTAGTAGTAGTAGTAGTAGTAGTAGTAGTAGTGGCTAAATGTTGAAAATAAAATATTAGGCAATATTTCATACAAAACAACTCTTATCACATGAAAGCTTTTATATATTTTGAACAACTTCTATAGTAGAAATTTTTATGTGGGATTGATTACCTGATGTCGTGATATCTCTGAGTAAAATTTACATAATTGTTCCCAAGTAAGAAGATGGGTTAAATTGAGTATAAATTGTTATAGCAGTGGCTGAATGTTGAGAGTAAAAAGGTATGAATTGAAAGTCATAATTCTATTGTTCATGATTTTTTAATTTTTGTGGATTGTAAGCATTTGTTGAGTATAATTACTCTAGTGAAAATTGTAGACATATTCCCATCCCCAAATCCAAGAAAGAATAAAAGAAAGGGAAGGGAAGGTAGATCCAGAAAGATGAGGAAGTTCATGATTAATTAAGAAATAGATCATGTAATGGCATTTAAATCATATGAGAATGAACATAGATGCAACGACAATAACTAGTAACCAATATTTGGTAGTTTGAATAACATCATGTTTATTTCATATACATGTTTACTATAATTGTTTATGATTTTTTGTTATGTTTTCTCCCTTCTTTAATTTATTTGTAATTCTAAATGGTTTCTTGTATATAGAGATTGATAAGAATATCAATAATTTTGACGATGAGAATAACGATGAGCTTGAATTATACGTAGTCTTGTAAGCTGCAATGAAAGAATTACATGCCTTATCCGCCATAACTTTTATTGTCATTGAGATTGTTTTAAAGAGGTATTTATCTAAGTATCCCCATAATCTTATTAGAGGGCTCAATCGATTGCAAAAACAAATGGACCATATTAACCGTTTAGTGAGAGAAAGTGACATAACATGTGTTGAACAACTTCGTATGGATTGGCTTTCTTTTATGACCTTGTGCAATATGGTTCATACAATAAGCGAGTTAGGGCATTCAAAACACGTCACTTTAGAAGAGAAGGTGGCCTTCTTCCTCTTCATCTTGGCACAACACTTGAAAATACAAAATGTTAAGTTCAATTTCTACAGGTCTGGAGAGACTGTTAGTCGATATTTCAATGATGTGTTAAAGGCTGTGTTGCGCCTGCAAGCCAACTTACTCGTCACACCAGATCCTATAACTGAAGCAAGCACCGATCCAAAGTGGAATTGCTTCCAGTTAATGGATTTTGTAACAATTTGGTAACATTGTATTAATTTTTTATTTCTTTTATTAATTTTTTTTTTTACCAAAAAACAAATCGTAACTATTAAAATGTCTATTGAATTAGTTTGTTTAGAATTGTCTTGGAGCACTTGATGACACCTATATTAAAGTTCGTGTACTTGTGGTTCATCAAGCAAGGTATAGGACAAGCAAATGAGAGATTGCTACTAATGTTTTGGTAGTTTGCTCCCAAGACATGAATTTCATATATGTGTTGTCGAGGTGGGAAGGGTCAGCGGGCGACTCTAGGGTTTTGAGAGATGCAATCAATTGACCCAATGGCTTAAGGATCCCAAATGGTAATACAAAAATACTTAATTTTTCTTAAATTCATGAATAATAATTGAATCTAATGCATAACATTCCACGCACAAGTTACTATTACTTAGTGGATGTGGGGTATACAAATGGGAAAGGATTCCTAGCACCTTACCGTGGTTAGTAAGAGGGTAATTTATAAATCAATGGGGCCGAGCTAAGGAAATTGCCTTCTTTGCAAGTTGGGCCGTGTAAT
Source organism: Camellia japonica (assembly GCA_030407325.1). NCBI lineage: Eukaryota > Viridiplantae > Streptophyta > Magnoliopsida > Ericales > Theaceae > Camellia > Camellia japonica. The sequence goes on from JAPPVO010000003.1 coordinate 112,904,949, forward strand.
GGGCCGGGGTAAGTAATGATGTAGTTCGGCTAACTGGTTTGGCTTTGTTGAGGTCCGAACCGAGCTAAGTTTCATGCGTTGTCACGGTGAGATAATTACATCATTGTGCATTGCTAGCTCGATCTTGAGTTGTTAGCTCGGTTGGAGTATGTCAAACCAAGGTACAAGCGGAGAAAGGAAGACCTGAGCTAGGCAGAGCTCGGTCTAACCTGCCACTTTAGCATGGCAATACTAGCTCGGTCATTTGGACATACCACCGAGCTAGAACCATCTCACTTGGTTTGTGCAGTGAGGGGGGTGTGAAAGGGTAAGCCTTATCTTTCAGGAGAGTGATTCCTAGGAGGACTCTACACGGAGGAATAAGAGTCCTACTAGGATTGTACTTTGCGGAACCTATAAAAGCTCACAACATCACCTATGGAGAGGTAACACAACTTTGATTCTTGAATACACAGAGCTTTTGTCTATTTGTCTATTTTGCTGACTTAGGCATCGGAAAGGTATCCGGCACACACCCGCCGGCTAGCTCACGTTTGTGTTTTCATGGAGTAAGGCGACGACGTTTGGAGGAGCGCAAACTTGATCAACAGGATCATACGAGAAGATTATTTCTTGCTCGTACAATTGGCTCCGTCTGTGGAAAAAACCAGAGAGAACAAAACCTCTTGATCAAGTTTTTCCTCTCTAATTGGAAGTAATGGCGCACAATGAAGATTTGCCACAGTTTGCTATCGACGGACAAACCCCAGAGGGGGGTGGGAGGCGCGAAGGTTTGCCTTCTATCCCTCCCATGGTAGATTTAGAGCCCCAACGACAGAACCCCCGGAGGGATGCCAGGGGAAGGCGGGCTTACAGCCCTCGTCGTTCTCAAAGTCCTGAAAGACAGAGGCGGAGGATGGATCCTCAAGTTCTGGAAGATCGCGTAAAGGAACAAGACGAGTTAATAAGGAAGATGGCGGCAGACATGGAGTCTATGAAGCGCCAGATCAAAGGAAAATGGGTGGCGACTGGAGAGGGGCGCAAAAGCAGTACGCCCCCTCGCCACTCGAAAGATCGTGGTAGGCATACCACACCATCGCAAGCAGAGAGTAGGAGCTTGAGAACAGGTGACACTCAGTCAAGAACTCCCAGGACTCGTTACTCCAGGTCTGAGATAACGAGAACTGAGAGGTCATATACCGAGGGAAGCACCTATCGACCCTCGCGCACGCACCAGACGTCATCCAGGCAGATAGAATTGCCTAGATCATCCGATTTGCGAACTGTGCTAGAAGAAATGGCACGATGGAAGGAGGATACCAGGGCGCGCGACCCGCGCAGAGTTTCAGCCCTTTAGCGGTTGGCTCCTCGGACGCATGGGAGCGTCGAGGTAGGAATGCCAATACCGCGCCTTGCTTACGAACCAGCAGACAAAACATTAGCAAGGCTGCAGACCTTGTCATTCGTTCCGGCAATTGTAAACGCACAACTACCTTTGGGCTTTCACTAGCCCAAATTTACCACTTATGAAGGCAAGACAGACCCTTACATGCACCTAAGCCACTTTCGCCAGGTTATGGTAGTATACCGGCGGAACAAGGCTTTAATGTGCATCCTTTTCCCATCAAGCCTTGGCGACCTGGGTTTAACCTAGTTTGAAAGGCTACCAGAAGGCAGCATCGCTTCCTGGGCGCAATTGGCAGAGGCATTCGTGACTAGGTTTAGAACAAATACCAAGACACCAGTGGATATCGATCAGCTACTCTCCATTGACATGAGCGACAAAGAAACATTGAGGTCCTATAACAGTCGCTACTGGGAAACTTTCAACTAGATAGGAGATTGTCCTACAAACCTCGCCATTGCACAATACAAACGGGGCCTGCCAGTCGGCAACAAATTAAGGGATTCAATCACTCTGACACCTCCCCTCACGATGGAGGACTTAATGGAGAGAGTGAACCAACATATTCGTGTGGAAGAGGATGGCGCCCATGCTAAGACGAAATCTGGCACAACAGCAATACTAGATAAAAAGACTTCGGCAAAAGTCTACACGGTAGAACGACCAAGCAGGAATGGGCGAGGTAGACGGGCCAACAAAGAGGATCCAGACAAAAGGTGGCTAAGAGTTCGCACTGCCATTACCACGGTGTTCAAAAAACCAATCTACCGAATTCTCAGTGAGATACGCGATGAACCTTTCGTCTGATGGCCAACTAAGTTGGGAGAAGCACAAAAAGACTATGACGAAGGATCCCGGTGTACCTTCCATAATGAAAAGGGGCATCGCACAGAGAATTGCACGCCGTTGAGACAGCACCTGGAGGAGTTAGTGGCAGCTGGGCACCTGGACCAGTACATAGAATGAGGGACCCAGCCAGCCCCCCAGAACCACGATAACCCAAACGGAATGCCGATCGACGCCCCACCTCAAGGCGTGATTAACGTAATACATGGGGTATTCAAACCTGAACGAGTATGTGAGCTCAGGGGAATGATCAAAAAGGCCGAGCACTTAAGGGAGGTATTAAGTGCGCAACCTGCCATCAAAAAGGGGAGAACAGAAGCCACAAATGTCATATCTTTCTCAGACAAAGACTTGGCAAGGATATATTGCCCTCACAATGATGCACTGGTCGTCACACTCCGCGTCAAGGATTACGACATCAAATGGATTTTGATCGACGAAGGAAGCTCGTGTGAGATAATGTATTACGAAACCTTCAAACAATTAAAACTGGAGGACAAAGACTTGGCGCCTGCAACATCTCCCCTAATCGGATTCAACTCAATGCTAGAGTGGCCAGTGGGCAAAATAATCCTCCTAGTCAGAGCAGGAAGCATGACGAAACAAGTGGAATTCTGGGTATTGAAAGTCCCTTCCACTTACAACATAATCTTGGAGAGGACATGGCTGCACGCCATGCGATCGGTGGCCTCAACCTACCATCAAGTATTGCGGTTCCCTAATGAAGCCGGAGTAATTGAAGAGGTCTTTGGAGACCAAATTATGTCCAAACAATGCTTCATCACAGTAAATGGCAGCCGCGCTGCCAAGGGATATGTACAGATGATGAAAAAACTTGAGAGCAATGAATTGTTTGCGGATGTTGGCAAAACCGCTGCACAGAAGGCAGTGGAAGACTTGGTACAAGTAAGGACAGATGAAAAGAACCCAGAAAAGTTCTTTTTGCTCGGCTCATCTATGTCCAACACTGAGAGAATAGAGGTCATGGAATTCTTAACCTCTAATATCGAAGTGTTCGCCTGGACGCTGTATGACATGCCTGGCATTAACCCAAACTTCATCTGTCACCAATTAAACGTCCACCCAAATGCCAGACCAATTATACAGCGCACTCGCAGATCAGTACTCCACCACGCCGAGATAATGGCGGAAGAAGTGGGAAACCTTCTAGAGGCGGGAGCTATAAGAGAAGTACACTATCCTAAGTGGATATCCAATACAATGGTGGTGCCAAAGAAGAATGGAAAGTGGCGCGTTTGCGTGCACTACAAAACAGTCAACAAGGCATGCCCAAAAGATAGCTTTCCCTTACCCAGGATAGACCAACTGGTAGACTTGACAGCAGGCCATAATCGACTTAGCTTCCTTGATACGTATAGAGGTTACCATCAGATTGCTATGTATGAGCCTGACCAGGAGGTCACATCTTTTACAACGCCAAGAGGACTGTATTGCTACAAGGTCATGCCCTTCGGCCTAAAAAACGCAGGGCCAACATTTCAGCGAATGGTCACCAAGATGTTTGAACCATTGTTAGGCAGAACAATGGAGGCTTACATCGACGACATGGTGGTCAAGAGCAAGGATGAGAAGGACCATCTCAGGGACCTAGATGAAATGTTCCAGATCCTGAAGAAGAACAAGTTGCACCTTAATGCATCCAAGTGTGCGTTCGGCGTAGGATCTGGCAAATTCCTAGGCTTCTTGGTGACCAACCGAGGTATAGAGGCAGACCCCTCTCAGATCAAAGCAATTCAGGATCTAGAGAGGCCCAATTTAGTAAAAGAAGTGCAGCATCTCACTGGTATGGCAGCTGCGCTCAACCGGTTCATAAGTCGGTCGTCAGACAGATGCCAACCATTTTTTCAAGCGTTAAAGGCCAAGTTTGAGTGGGATGAAGAATGCGATCACGCCCTAGAAAGCTTGAAAGAATACATGTCTTCCCCATCGTTGCTGGTAACCCCAATACCTGGTGAAAAGCTCTTTCTGTACCTGGCAGTTTCACAACACGCAGTCGGCGCGGTGTTGGTTAGAGCGGAAGGAATCCAACACCTTTTTTTTGTTAGCAAAACCTTGCTGGGCGCAGAAACCAGGTACTTACCATTGGAAAAACTGGCCTTAGCCTTAATGATGGCTTCTAGGAAACTGTCGCATTACTTCCACGCCCACACCATAATCGTCCTCACAGCTTTTCCATTAAAAGCTTTGTTTGAGAGGGTGAACTTTTCTGGGCGAATTCTGAAGTGAGCAGTGGAGTTGGGTCAGTTTGACATCAAGTTTTAACCCAGAACCGCAATAAAAGCCCAAACTTTGGCAGACTTTGTGGCAGAGTTCACACCAGGAAGTCATCACATCTGCCTAGTTGACTTGATTGGTACAACCGAAATGGGGATGGAAAGCGCCGCAGGAAATGCGCAACCCCTGATACAGAATGCCCAGCCACATCCCAAAACAGACCGGTGTGAAGAAAGGGAGAAAGAAGCAAACCATGCTACACCAAGCAAAGACTCATCAACAAGTAAAAACTTGGTACAATCAGATAGTGAGGGGCAAACAGTAAGTGTGGACTTTGAAGAAAACACTAGCAACACTCATGACCCCAAGGCATCATCCGATCCCTCCACTTGCTGGAAGCTGTTCGTTGGAGAGATGTAGAAGCTTTTTGTGGATGGAGCGTCCAACAGGCACGGTGCAGGACTTGGCGTAGTCCTTATCTCACCAGATGACCTAATAGTGGAACAAGCAGTCAACCTTGGCTTCCCAGTATCAAACAACGAAGCGGAGTATGAGGCGTTTCTGGCAGGCCTAAAATCAGCACTCTACATGAAGGCCGCCGAGCTAATGGTTTATAGTGACTCACAGTTGGTGGTAAATCAAATTTCAGGCTACTACGAGGTAAATGATGAAAGGATGGCTAAATACCAAGAGTTAGTCAGAAAAGAGATCATGAAATTTGAAGTAGTACGGATAGAGCAGATCGGCAGGGAAGAAAATAGTAGAGCAGACGAACTAGCAGGCTTCGCTTCGATGGCAGATACATCCATCCCACATCCGTTACTGATTGACTACTTACCAAGACCAAGCATTGAAGAACCCAAAGTAGAAGAGGTATGTTGCGCCGAATTAGGCCCTTCATGGATGGATCCAATTATAGTGTTCTTAAAAGATAGCGTCTTACCCGAAGAGAAGAAAGAAGCCAACAAAATAGATTTTTGCTCTCCCCATCAATGGCCTTGTACAAGAAATCCTTCACAGGACCTTACCTAAAATGTGTTCATCCCAGCAAGGTCGAAGCATTCTTGTTCGAGATTCACAAAGGCGTATGCAGAAGCCACCAAGGGGGAAGATCATTGGCTTATAGAGCAATTTCGCAGGGATATTGGTGGCCTTACATGCAAGCGGATTCAAAGAAGTATGTCAAGAAGTGCGAGAAATGTCAGAAGTTCGCACACCAAATACATCAACCAGCCAGAGAGCTTCTACTATTAACTAGCCCATGGCCCTTCGCAATGTGGGGCTTGGACATAGTAGGACCACTTCCAACGGCACCCGGCAACAGAAAGTTCTTTCTTGCGACAACAGACTACTTCACAAAGTGGGTGGAGGCAGAAGCACTCGCATCAATAAAAGAGAAAGATGTGAAGAAGTTTGTCTGGCAAAATATCATCACTCGGTTCGGCATACCCAAGGCTTTAATATCTGACAACGGCACTCAGTTCGATGGCAAAATTTTTAGAGGCTTTTGTGAAGAATACAAGATAGAATTCTACAACTCTACTCCGGCATACCCCCAAGCAAACGGCCAGGCGGAAGCATCAAACAAAGTTGTCTTGGATGGATTGAAGAAAAGGTTAGAGAAAGCAAAAGGAAAGTAAGCTGAGGAGCTTCCTCATGTTTTATGGGCTTACCGTACCACACCTCGGCGATCAACTGGAGAAACACCATTCTTCTTAGCCTATAGCATGGAAGCAGTAATCCCACTGGAAATTGGCCTCCCCACCATCAGAAGCGAAAATTTTGACCCGGAGTTAAATGGAGAAGCCATAGCATTGGAGCTCGACCTTGCAGAAGAAAGAAGAGAAAGAGCACTGGTTCACATTGCCTCATACCAGCAAGAGCTATCCAGAAAATATAACAAGACAGTAGATCCAAGGCAATTCAAGATCGGAGATTGGGTGCTGCGCAAAGTAATGGGAAACACCCTGGTACCCGGAGATGGCAAGTTAGGGCCCAATTGGGAAGGACCTTACAAAGTGATTGGATTAGCGGGAAAAGGGGCATACCACTTGGAAGATAAAGACAGGTAAGCCATTCCCAGGCCATGGAACACTGCCAATCTCAAACTATTTTATTTTTAGCTTTTCTTTAAACTTACTTGTAGTTTCTATTTTTCAATAAAACAAGTAGTTTCTTTTTCAGCATAAATTGTTTTTCTCTGCAAAAATAGTTTTAGGGAACTAGGGGCAATGAAATCAGAGTTGGCCGGAATAACCAACTTTGAGCTCTCTTCAGCTAGAATTAGGATCTGGGCTGAAGAGGTTGGCTGGAAAAACCAACACTTCTCCTAAGCCAAGATAAGGATCGAGGCTGCAGGACGTATGGCTGGAATAACCAAACATTTCGCCCTAGGTTGGCAGGAATAACCAACTTTGAGCTCTCTTCAGCTAAAATCAGGATCTGGGCTGAAGAAGTTGGCTAGAAAAACCAACATTTATTGCTCTTCAGTAGAGATAAGGATCTAGGTTGAAGAGGTTGGCTGGAAAAACCAACATTTATTGCTCTTCAGCCAAGATAAGGATCTAGGCTGAAGAAGTTGGCTGGAAAAACCAACATTTGTTGTTCTTCAGCCGAGATAAGGATCTAGGCTGAAGAGGTTGGTTGGAAAAACCAACATTTATTGCTCTTCAGCCGAGATAAGGATCTAGGCTGAAGAAGTTGGCTGGAAAAACCAACATTTGTTGCTCTTCAGCCGAGATAAGGATCTAGGCTGAAGAGGTCGACTGGGAAAACCAACACTTAGTACTTTTCAACCGAGATAAGGATCCAGGCTGAAGAGTAGTTGGCTGGAATAAACAACTTTTTGTAATCTTTAGCCGAGGTAAAAACCTAGGCTGAAGAGGTTGGCAGGTATGACTAGGTAGATTTCAAGGTTAAGACCGATGTAGGTATCTCGGCTAGAAAAGGGTTATACTGCATTCAAATTACAATTGGAAAGTAAATGCAAACATGGAAGTAAACCGAAACAACAGTTGAAACAAAAGAAGCTTTCATTCAAAGTTCAAATTAGAGTTACAATGGAGCGGGACCTCAGCCCGGTTACAGTTTCTTTCCAAAAGTAAAAAGAAGAAAATACAAGATCAAGCAAAAAGGTCGTCAAGATCCGCATCCAGATCAACTCGGAGCCCGGCTTCAGCAGGTAGCTCGGTCACATTTTCAACCAAGTCTTCCACCGGTGGCTCCACCCGAGTTGACTGAACAGCGGGATCATTGATGACCGGGGCATTGTTGGGCCTAGATTCTTCTTCGTCATCCTCAGCTTGAAGAAATTTTTGTTGAATGGCGTGGGCGTACTCCGCCATATAGCTCGGTATGAAGTGCGGAGGAGGGTTCAGGAAAACCTCGATCTCTGGACCGTGACCGAGCTGTGCCACGGCCGATTTCCACCCACACTTGAAAAATATATCCTTAGCAGCTTCGCACTGCAAGATGTAGGTTGCTTCACCTTCTTTATAACCGCGGTCTTCCGCGTCCTCCATTTTCTTCTCGAGCGTAGTTATCTCGGTGTTCTTCTTCTGCTCAACTTTGGCTAGCTCACGCAGATAACGATCTTTCAGCTTAGTCAAGGCCTTTTGTTTGTCGGCCTCCGCCGAATCCAGTAGCCTGGTGAGACGAGCGACTTTCGATTGCAGCTCGGCCATTTTTTGCTTAGCATCATTTAGCTCGGCCGTCTTGCTCTCAGCCTCAGCCATGGCCTGCCTTGTGGTTTTGCGCAGTTCCAACACTAGCTTATGTGCAATATGGTTTTTTTGCATGGCCTGCGAAAGGAGGAGTAGCAGATATGAGTCAAAACCAAGCAAACAGATGGTATAAAATAAAAAATGATCAGGAGTACTTACCAGCACCATTGACTTTGTTGCCGACCGGATGGCCTTTAGCTCGGTCAAATGGTCATGATGTTCCATATCAGGGGGCAGGCACATGCTCTTAGCCGGATTGAAGGCGAGCATGTGGTCTTTGTCTGCCACCACTGAATCAGTGTCTCGGATGGCGCGGTTTCGGAATGTCACTTTTGGGGCCCATTCAGAAGGGCTAGCTCGGTCAGAACCCGTGGGCTCTGGGCTCGGTTGTGTGGTTTGGGGGAGAATGATGTCTTCTTCATCGACGAGGCGCGGCTCGGTTGTGGAAGGCCCGGCTCGGTTGTGGAAGGCCGGGCGCGCTTGCTTGGCCGAGATGAAGAGGGTTGAGCGGTTGGAAGGGCTACCACGGCCGGCTGTGTTTGACCAGCTTGTGGTACCTCGAGTTGGTTTGTCTCGGTGATGAGGGCCCTTATCGCTCTCTTTTTTGCCATTTCTTGTTCAGCAGTTAGTGGGATCAGGGTGATTTCAGGCAAGGTTGGATCAGGTTCAGGAGAGGGCTCCAAGAGGAAGTTTGTCACCCTGGTCTTTCGCCTGCTGCTGTATCTATATGTCGGCTCGAAGTTGAGTAGCTCGGCCCAACCTCGATTGGGATATCTTAGCGCGGCGCAGAGTGCGTCAAGATTGGGGTAACTGTACTGTGACTTTAAAAAGTCCAAATCTGCATAAGGAAAGAAGCAACGGTTAGTACGGTTCATAGCTTACAAACGAAGTAAAGAATGCACAAAACTAAGCCGAGGTAATTATACCGGCGACTCCTTTGTTCTAGTTAATTCGGCTGCCCGGGATCTGAGCCTCCTGGTCTTCGAAGTTGCCCGAGACCCAAAAGAAATCATCATCATTTACGTCTTTATCTGGGGTGTTCTTTATTATCTTTTCACGGCGGCGTCTTATTCTTAAATAATAAACCCATCCATCTTCGTTTTGGCCTAAAGAGTACTGGTGAAATAGCTCGGCTAAAACGAGGTTGAGGCCAAGCCGATGATTTAGCTCGGCGATGCCATTTATTATTCGGTAAGAATTGGTGGAAAGTTGGGTAGGGCAAAGATTAGTTTGTTTAAGGAATTCACAAAGCAGAGGTTGAACCGGGGGAGACCGACCTCCACGATGGAAATGACGTTGAAAGGGACGAAGCCCGTTTTTTCCCAGGGAATGATGTCTAGTTCGACTAGGGAGAGATGGACGTCATCTGGGATTTGTTAATCATTTCAGAATTCGGCTATGGCCCCTGGAGAGTTCACTAAAAACCTATATTTACCCATGTGGACTTAAATTATGTGTAAAAAAGCCTGAAGTGTTAGCTCGGTGCTGAGAATGTGTTGATTATCTCGGTTGAAGCGTTCAAAGGAGTGCCTGGGCAACCTAAGTCAATTTGCAAAGTGAAAAGGAAAAGTGTTAAGCACAGATCGTTGGACCGTACTAAGTACATAGGCAAAATAAGTATAAGCCTAGCTTGGCTAAAAGGAATGCTATCTGTTCTTAGTTCGGTTGTTGCAAAGGATTTTAGCTCAGCTAAAATAAACTAAAGGTTTGGCATAAAGCATTAGTTCGGTCATTTGCAAGAGTTATCTAGTTTGGCGTAACGTTTTGGTTCGGTTGATGGGGGAGTCATCTAGTTTGGGTGGGTACACACCCAGAAGGTTCCCTAGTTCGGTTGAATCTAAGCCTTGAGTTGCCCAAACAGGTTTTTAGCTTGGTCACACCACGATTCTAGATTCAAACCTCATAATTTTTGAATCCAGAGGGTGTGCTCTTAAAACATAAACCTATGATTTGGGGGTTTGGTTTTTGGTGCTCTCTGTTCTTACTCATAACATGTGTACACAAAGAATGTTTCGTGATATATATGAGTATATATGTATCTATATTATGTATATTCACAAAATGAATGGAAAGCAAGAGATTTGAGCCACTTACCAGTTCAAAATGGTAGAATCGAAGATAAAAACAGCACCAGCAGAGAATGCGAGCTTTTTTCAGGTACAGTATTGAGGAAAGAAGGAAGCTCAGAAAATAGAGAGAGAAGAAGATGAATAGTGGTACATTTGGTTCAAAAGAGTAGGGTTTTTGTGGAAAGAGTGAGAAAAGGCGGGACTGTTCAAATTTTTCAGAGTACGAAGACGGCGTGACAGCTACGCTGGACCAATGAGGGTTTGCCACGTGTCCATGGAATGGGAAGCGATTCAGTTATAGCGACTGAAAAGACGTTTTGACCGGACAGATTGGTAGCTCGGTGTGAATTTAGCCCGGTTGAAGGCTGCTTTTTAGCTCGGCAGGTAGAAGAGTAATCCCAATCATGCTACGCAGACGGAATTAAGGGGCAATTAAGAGGGTAATGTATAAATCAATGGGGCGGAGCTAAGGAAATTACCTTCTTTGCAAGTTGGGCCGCATAATGGGCCGGGGTAAGTGATGATGTAGTTCGGCTAACTGGTTTGGCTTTGTTGAGGTCTGAACCGAGCTAAGTTTCACGCATTGTCACGGTGAGATAATTACATCATTGTACATTGCTAGCTCGGTCTTGAGTTGTTAGCTTGGTTGGAGTATGTCAAACCGAGGTACAAGCGGAGAAAGGAAAACCCGAGCTAGGCAGAGCTCGGTCTAACCTGCCACTTTAGCATGGCAATACTAGCTCGGTCGTTTGGACATACCACCGAGCTAGAACCATCTCACTTGGTTTATGCAGTGAGGGGGGTGTGAAAGGGTAAGTATTATCTTTCAGGAGAGTGATTCCTAGGACCACTCTACACGGAGGAATAAGAGTCCTACTAGGATTGTGCTTTGTGGAACCTATAAAAGCTCACAACATCACCTATGGAGAGGTAACACAACTTTGATTCTTGAATACACAGAGCTTTTGTCTATTTGTCTATTTTGCTGACTTAGGCATCGGAGAGGTATCCGGCACACACCCGCCGACTAACTCACGCTTGTGTTTTTAGGGAGTAAGGCGACGACATTTGGAGGAGCGCAAACTTGATCAACAGGATCATACGAGAAGATTATTTCTTGCTCGTACAGTTAGCGATACCATTTGTATGTTTGGAGAGAAGGGCAACTCCAAATAATTACAAAGAATATTTCAACATAAAACATGTATTAGCCAGGAATATCATAGAAAGGTGTTTTGGAATGTTGAAAATAAGATGGGCTATACTTTGCAGTGCATCATACTACCCCATTAGAACCCAAAATCGAATTATCACAGCATGTTGCTTATTACACGACTTCATTCAACGAGAGATGGCAGTTGACCCTATAGAGGATGATTCAGACTTAGAGGATGCCTTAGAAAATCAACCCCCAATGGGAGATGATTTTATTGAGATTGTTGAGACATGTAATGAGTGGACTGAGTGGCGGGATACACTTGCAATCCAATTGTATATCAATTGATTAGTTACTGGAGGGGCTAGACAAAGATAACTTTGTGTTTCTTTGCATCACGATTTTGTTGTACTTTGATTTATTGTTAAACCATTTAAATTTGTGATGTAACATTGCTATGTACTTTTATGAATAATTGATATTGTGGATGTTGAATTATATTTGCAATACTTGGTATTATGATATCTATGTTTATGAGTTATTTATGCTTTATTGTAATGCGTATGAAATGTTGAATTATTACTTTAGGCATGGATAATGAAGTATCCAGTTCTTGGAAGAAAAAGAATGACAAGGTTGATTCATTAAAACCAAGGCGAGTATAGAGCCCACATGAAGAGGACTGTCTAATTTCAGTCTTATTGTTCATTGTCAATGATGGAATGAAAGTTGATAATTCTTTCAAGGCAGGCTATCTTATGAAACTAGAGAATAAACTGGCGGAGTTGTTTTCCGGGACAAACTTATGTGGCTCTTTCCATATTGAATCAAAGATTAAAATATAAAAGAAGCACTACAATTCTGTATTCGGTATGCTTGCTAGTAGTGGGTTTGGATGGGATGACACTGAAAAAATAATTGATGTGGAGAGTGATAGTGTATAGGAGGCATATGTTTGGGTAAAGTTATCTCCTTTTAGTTACCTTCTTTTATTGCTACATGTTTACATTACTACTATTGTAATATCATAACAAAAATTTGCTACATCTTATGAATGTTGGAAGGTCACATCTACTGCATCTGTTATAGTTGTTATTCCCTTATGAACTAATTTGTCAGATCATAACAAAAATTTGTTGTATCTTTACATAACTATTACTGTATATGTACTTTAATTAGTTGGTCATTGTAGAGGGATAACGATACAAAACACCTGAAGAACAAAACTTTCCCACATTTCAATGAATGGATTCAAATATTTGGCAAAGATTGAGCTTCAAGAGAGTTTGCTGAAGGCCTTTGTGATGCAGTTGAGGCTAATGCTTAGGAAGATGTGTTGTTGCATGGTCTTGCAAATAAATGACACTTTTCTTGAACAAATGGGATTAAATAGTCAGATCGGTGAAACAATGGACTGTTCAAACTCAGCAACTTAACAGCCTTTTGATAGTTCCACCAAAAATAAAGACAAGAAAAGACCTAGAGCCAATAATTAAGTAGTTGAAAGGTTGACCATGTTTGTTGACAAGTTGGTAGACGTCTTAGGTACAACCAATGATAAGCTAGAATTCACTGGAAAAAGAATGGGGTATTCACATGATCTTGCATCTAAACGATGAACTTACGAAGTTGCCAACTATAGATGAAAGGTTAGATGGTTGTGAAATCATATCCCACGATGTCGAAAAGCTTGATATGTTCTTTAGCTTTACACATGATGATAGGCTAAGGTGGGTGATGAGATTGCTAGGTAGGCATGCTCCATAACAAACTTGTTGCATTTTATGGGAGTATTTGTTTTTTGGGCATGATTTGATGTGTATGATAGGGAATGCTTTTTGTTAAGTCTATTATAAACTTGTTAATAGACTTAATTATTGCTTTTTTTGTGTACAAGCACTCGTATTTTGTCAACTATAATTGGGATGATTTTTATGTATTTGGTTATGTAATGAATATTAATGGAACACGTTGAATGTTAACTGTTATCCTACCTTTTTATATATTTTGTTATATAATGAATATTAATGTGATGAGTTGAATGATAACTTTTATCTTACCGTTTTGTTTTCATTAGGATATTTGGATAACATGTTTGCATTATATTGTTATATTCCTCAAAGAAAAAAGAGAAAAAAAAAAAAAAAGAGTCAACTTCTTGTGTTTCTGGGATAATGTTCCCACATTTGTGTAGGTGCTCCAATGTCGGTGTTAGGTTTGCTTTGAAGCCAAAAAATTTCATATTTTGTGCATTCATGGTATTAATTAGGGATGTGCAAATAATCGATCACCCGATGAATCCGATCCGAACCGATTGACCCAAAAGCTTCACGGACGGTTTTGTTAGTGTGAACGGTCGGCTGTGATTGAGACTCATCAAATTTTTGTAAATTTCGGTCGAGTCATGGTTTGTTGGGAAAAAAATTCATTTAATCTGAACCGACACCATTTATTTAGTCAGAAGAATATTTTTATTTTTTACCTTCCCAAGACAACCTTTCACTTTACATTGCACATTACTCTCTATTTTTTTTTTTTGTCTTCCCAAGATAGAGATCTCACCTTTTTGACTTCACATACCTTACACCACCGACTCACTCACGCTCTTTCTCTCCTCTCTCAAACTTTTAAAGCACTTTCCTGTTACCAAAATTCCTAAACAAAACTCAAAAATAATATCAAATTTCAAAATCTTTATCTTTAAGTCTTTTACTCTTACAATTGCAACTATTTCTCTCTTCGCCTCTCACAAAATTCTCAAATAACGAAACCCCAGCCCCATTATCTTTAAAGATCAAAGTTTCTTCTCTAGCGATTATGGAGATGAAGGCCATCTCTCGTGAATAATGACTTCCATCTTTGGCGAATGGCTTCGTTATTTTCGTGTTCAATGATTTAGGCTCTATTGTTTCCATCACTGATGAATATGGTTATGCCACTCTATCTCTACAAAAAAAGAAAAAAAGAAAAAAAAAGATCTGTATTTGAAGACCTACATAAACCTTCCAACAGCCTTTGCAATTTTCTAGATCTCTTTTTCACCTTTGTAATTTATTTTTATTTTTGCAAATATTATTGATGAGATGATTTTGCTTTTATTAAAATCTGTTGCTGATTTTTTGTAAATATGTTTTTTTTTTTTTTTCTTTTGCTCGTTTGATATTTTTTTTGGTTTCATCCAATCCAACCACCAAACTAATCAAATCGAGTTCCGCAATTTCGAACCATACATCGGTCGGGAACGAGTGAGTTTTTTTTCAATCCGATATGGTCGGGTCAGGTGATGGATTTTTGGTAAACCCAGTCCGACTTGACTCGTGCACAGCCCTAGTATTAATTATACTTATTAAAGTAAAATAAAATTAAAAAACTCAACTAAAAATTAAAATAAATTAATGTAATTTTTATTGATATTCTATTTATTTAATTTTTTAAAAGTTCTAGTAAAAAAAATTAAATAAAATTTATAACTCAGATTTAGTATTCCTATTATTTAGTAAACACATCAAAAGGATAAAATAGTCTTTTGAACATTTATCATTCTCCATAATATCTCAAACAAACATAGGATCCAATAAAATAGTCCAATTCAAACATCTAATCCCATGACTAAACAAATATAAGACACGCATAATTTCCAACAAAATAGTTCAAGGACAATGTATCACAGGATTAACAGTCTGATGGATTACAATCCCCTTTTATCCAATCCGTCCGAACAAACATGACCTTAGGGTGTTCTTGTCTCTATTTCTGCATGTATATGGCCCGGTTTAAGTATTATGTATATTAATTTTGCATTATTTTATGTGTTATTTATCTTTTTGTGCATTAAGTCATGTTAGAACCCTTAAACAGAGCCTAAGTTGCATTTTTGTACGTATTAGTTACATGATTAGGTCATGTTTATTTCAAGTATTTCATGTAAGATGTTGAAAATGGGCATTTGGGTAAATTCTATAGCATGTGCTTTTTATTTGCATAGTCTTTTAAATAATGCAAGTTTCTATGCTTTTCTATGCAAACTTGTGTGTTTTGTATGTTTTTCATGAGTATTGCTTAACTTAGCTCATAAATGTGGTCATGTCCTTGAAAAATCCATATTTGGCAATAAAATCTTTGTTTTGGATATGATTTTATTCATAGAATATAAGTTAGGTGATATTTATTTTTTAAATCACATAGTTGTAGGTTAGTTAAGGATTTTAGGGTTTAAAATGAATTTATATGAATAATTAATCATGAAAATCATAACATGGAGAGTTAGTAGAGGCCAATATTCGGATTGGGCAAAAGGGGTGTTATCACTCAACGACCTTTTCCTTTTGTACCTAAGCTCCTGAACATATAATTTTTCTTGGTTGTGATGGATTGGTCCTTAACTTAGTTTTCATTGTTATTAGTTTCTTAATTCCCCTTTAAAAATTAAGTGATAACTCTTTATTGGTCAAAGCGAGTTGGTGTGGGAAACGTGCCTTAGACTCGAAAAAGGCATGGTGCCTACACATGCCCACATAAATGCAATGCATAATATCCTAATTCCTAGTCTGTCTACATGCAAACGTCATCACCAAGCGTAACAAGACCCACTATGGTAAAAACCACTTCCGATGAGCCTAAGGTGTTCAAACTCGTTCAGCTTAGATGCCAAACTGTAACATCCTAAATTTTATTACTCAATTTCATTACCCAATTCCTTATTAAAGTCCAATTACATAACATAAATGTGAAAACAAGATTACAAATGAATAAATAGTAATGTTCTCTCTCGTACATATTATAAATGATAAAATATTCAAATACATGCCCTTAGGCTTACATACAAAGTTACAGACTAAATTGACTACCATGAATAGCAATACATTCTTTTACAGTATATGAACATTTCTCCAACCATTACTCCATATCTAAAAGACAACAAAATAACTCCTTGGTTCTTGGACGACGCATCTAACTCTACACTTGAATTTCTTTTAACGATTGAGATGAACACAAAGGTCTAGTAGGGGATTCACAATGATTCTAAAACAATAATATTTTACAAATAAAAATGATCATGGTGCTCGATATTATACATATATAGAATATGCCTCTTTTTATATTCAAAATACATATACATGCATATATTTTTCAAATAGAAACCCTTTTCAACATTCCAAGAAAACTCGTTTCTTACTTAGAGTTGGTAATGTTTTCACATGTAGTCGATTATAGTCTAGCTTTAAACATTAAATCATTAGTAACCTACCTTCTATTATCACCAATCAAATCATTTCACAAAATTATATAAATGATCATAATTTCAATAACAATTCCAAAACGTACTAATCACATCCATTAATTACTCACCACATAACTACCAACATCTCACATGTTATTGAATAATGAAACATCTCCATATATTCACATTTACCGGCCTCGGTATGGAAGGAAAATTGGGCACCTATCAATCCATTTCATCAAGACCGAATACAACGAGTCACCAATTCATAACATGCTTTACTGGGCGCAAATCGGAAGGGAGCGGAACTTGTGTCAATGGGCTATGATTTATCGGTCATTATCCGAAAGGGAGTGGAACCTCCATCCACGCTTTATTAGGCCCAAATTGGAAGGGAGCAAAAACCTTTATCAATGCACCACGCTTTACCAATCACAAGCTGGTAGGAAACAGACCCTTCACATCTCTCAATCATTTCCACAACATTCAAACTTCACAAATAATCATCAACACATAATAAGCATGACCTATTCATTAACAATCAACAACATATAGTTCCCGAATAAAAAAATACGATTCTCATAGCATTCCATACTTCCAATATCATTAACACAATCTTCATTATACATCAACAATCAAAACAATACATAACTCCCATAACTAATTTCCATAGATCTTCAACTCTCAACAAAACCCAAGTTTTCATCTCTTCTAGGTCACATTCTTAACTTACAAAAGAATTCGTATAACTCAAAAGAACATCAAGGGTCTCATTGTTCAACATTATTGAATAATTAAAATTAGAACTTCTGATTTAATTTCCTTGAACACACCATTTGTTTATTTACTAATTTAATTCACCAACCTTTATAAGACAAACCCATTTTATAGAAATCTTCTTAGATGTATTTTCCATTTACGTAAATTAAATTAGTTCAACAAATCATAAATCAACCACAAGTTTATTCCTTCAAAATCATTAAATTAACCAAAAAATTAGGGATTTTTATTCAAACCATCAAAATCATGTTCCATTAACCTTAAGTTCTCAAAATCAGCATTAAAAGTAAGATTTTCTCTTTGGATTCAAAACCCTAACTCACATCTATATGCCTTTCGAAAATCTCTTCTCAAAATCATGATTTTATGCAATAGGAAAATACCACAAGTCTATCTATAGCAAGGTATTGAAAAGAAAGAAGGAAATCCTTACCTCTTGAAGCAAAGAGGAGAACCCAAAAAACTCAACGGTGATGAAATCACGGACTTCTTGGATCAAAAGAAAGCCCTTAACGAGATCTTCAATCAATCTCCAAGGACCAAGATGAGGAGAGGGCATCTAGAGATCAAAGTGGAAAAGTTTGAATTTAGAGAGATAATGACATAAAAAGAGAAAATGGAGAGAAAAGAAAATTAAGGAAATAGAGTGTTTGAGGGCCTATTTATAGTGCTAGGGCAATAATAGAATATTGGCCCCAAAGTCAACCAAAAGAATAAGTCAAAACTCCCTAAAAGTAGGGACCGACCCACTAGAACATTTTTGAAATTTACTGTCAAGTGTCGACACCAATAGGAGAGGTGTCAATACCAAAAAGTAGTGGGGGTTTCAATTATGTTTTAAACAGGCCGGGTATCGACACCACCTATAGCGGCCCAGGTTTAGACCCGATTCTTTTATACTCTTTGTTATGGATTTTGTAACTGTTGGTGTGGTTAATATGTATCCAGGTCCAATGTTATCATTTGAGTTGAGTTTTGGGGTTTGTTTGAGTTATGTTGAAATAGGTGGGATTTTGGGTTTTTTAGGAAGGCTTTGGTTGTTTGATCTTGGGTTCGCTCTAGTGGTGGATTGGTCACTTGAGCGGTCTTTGCTTTCTTCCAAAACTAGGTATGCAATCTGAACTTCTAGGAGTAGGGCTTTCTTCGCTTGAGTAATGTTTTGGTTGCTCGAGCGATCTGTTTACAGTTTAAACTTTTAGAAGTTTGGTTTCTTTACTTGAGCCTAGTTTTGGTCGCTTGAGCTATGTGTTGTGTCTAACGCTCAAGTAATGTTTTGGTTGCTCAACCGATTTGTTTGTATACAACTGCGACGAAAGTTACTTTTTTCTCACTTTTTGGTTTCTCTCGCTCGCTCTCTACAAATATTTGGAACTCATTTTCTCTCATTTCTCTCTAGAAATCTTGTATAAAACTTCTGATCTACTACAATCCGTGAATTTCTTGATAGTTGTGCTTTAGGATTAGAGGTAAAGCAGGAAGGGGTCCTTTTTATCTAAAAAGTTTAGGTTTTCGTCTTCGTCAATTTTGAGGACTTGTTCATCTTTTCTTCGGCTATTGAGGTAGGATTTCTTTACTAGTTTGCATGGTATTTAGCCTCGTTATGTGTTAGTTGATTAAGTTAAACTTTGGGAGCCTTTGGGTTTGATTTAGGGCTTGAATTGATTCACAAAAGAGGGGTTTTGGGATGTTTTTCTTTAAAATATTGTCAGAATTGTTTATGGTAAAGGGTAGTATTGGAACTTGAGGAAATTATTTTTAAAATGAGGAATGTTGAAAGAAATATCTGTTTTGGTATTATGGAAACCCTTGGTGGTTCTTGATTTGGAACAAAAAGGGAAAAATAACGAAATCTTGGAAGAATGTTATGATTCTTTTTTGAGTTGGAAAAGTGGAGTTTGAACATGTGATTGTTACTTTTACGTTGAAATTATGGAAATATGAGATTATAGAATTATATCTGTCTCTTGAAATCTATATATTGAATAGAGATATACGTTTTGGTTATCGGTAAAGGATAGCATTGTTTGTCGTAGAAATTACATGTGAACTAGGCTAATTGAAACCCATTCACTCATGCATTTCATTTGAGCATTTGTTTCGTATTTACGCATTGAAAAGGATTATTTCGAGAAAAAATGGTGAATACCATGGTAAATCTGGTTAGGGGGTGTGGTTGTGGTTATTTATGTTGGCCTTTGTGTCCTTGGTAAAAGTCCAGAAACCTGCACGGTCAGGTACTGATCCTTCCAGTTAGTACCGGTAAAATAGCTTTTGGTAGTACTTTTATAGCTTACTTGCAGACACGTACCTAGAGATTCTCAGTGTGTGTATTTACTATCCTCTTTTTTTTTTGGAAGCAATGGTTTATTAATGGTGATATAAACTTGGCATATCATTGTTTGAAAAGAGAAAATGCATGTTTTGGTAATGGCATTCATGTGCATTTACTATATGGCTTTGTTAAGCATCATACAGATCATTAAACTTATCTTTACTGGGCTTTAGCTCACCCTATGTGGACATCAACTTTCAGATGTTGATGATATGCCTTTGCCAAGGGATAGCTTTGGACGACTGTGGAGCTGGATGCTTATTTTTGTTTTGTAAATTTGTTTGTGTAAGGCTAGGGCTTTTCATGTATTAGCTTTTGACCTACTTTTGTTTTAACCAATCAAAGTTTTGGAAATTTGTAGCTTTTAGGGCATGAACTTGTTTTTATTTATTGTTGTTTCTATATATCTATCACATGTAATAGATTGATAATCTAGGATTGATGAATGTATTAATGCATGTGATATCTTTTGTAATATTGTAAGAAGATCAATGAATGAATGTCAGTTCTAGAAATGTTTTCGATATTAAATGATTGAGATTGGTAAGCTTCCGTATGTATGTTTGAGAGTTATGATGCATATCCATTATAGTTATTTTCGGGGCGTTACACCACCAAGCCCTAGTGTCAACACCAGAAAGCAATTTCAAAATTCTATTACACAGGTCTAGCAATGTCAACACTGGGAAGGGATGGTGTCGATCCCAAAAAGCATAAACACGAGGGAAGAAGAAAGAAATGTTGGTGTCAACCCTGGAAAGGCTATTGTTGACACCCTGGATAGAATTTCATGGTTCTAAAACACTCTTTGACATAACCAAGCTCAAAGGAACAATTCTATCAAAGTCTAGGTCAAATTTTTACCCAACCAAAACAACAATACACCTCCTAAAGGATCTCAATAACAAAACAAATGGAATCAAATACACTTTCCAATGGTTTAAAGGACATAAGTGTTACATGCCATGATCTTAGTCGCCAATTTTGGTGGAGAGGTATAAAGTAGGATGAGGCATTGTTCGTATCTAATTGTCTAACCTGTCAACAATTCAAAATAGAACACCAAAAGTCAGTCGGGTTGTTGTAACCCTTACCTATAGTAGAAGTGGAAACATATCACTATGGACTTTGTTTCAGGTCTTCCTACAACACGGAGGGGTAATGACGCAGTTTGGGTAATTGTGGATCGATTAACGAAGTTGGCCAATTTTCTTGCTGAGTGATTTGGTTGATTATTTGTCTGAGCTTTATGTTAGAGAGATTGTTTGACTTCATAGAGTTCCAATGAGCATCATTTCAGATAGAGATCCTCGCGTTATCGTCTGGTTGTGGCAGAGTCTGCAGAATATAATGGGCACTCAATTGACTTTTAGCACCGTTTACCGTCTTCAGATTGACGGACAGTCTGAGCGCACTATTTAGATCTTACAAGATGTGTTAAGGGCGAGTGTTTTGGATTTTATGGGTTCTTGGGAGAAGTACTTACCTCTAGTGGAGCTTGCCTACAATAATAGTTAGCAAACTAGCATTGGCATGGAACGTTTTAAAGCCCTATATAGACGTCCTTGTAGATCACCAGTGTATTGGACTGAGGTTGGGGATTCACCCATGTTTGGGCCTGAGTTAGTTCGTGAAACCACCGAAAAATTGGCTCTCATCTGAAAGAGGTTGGTTACGGCTCAAAGTCGCCACAAGAGTTACGCCGACCAAAGGAGGAGACCTTTATCCTGTGAGGTTAGTGATCACGTCTTTTTGAAGATATCACATAGAAAGGGTTTGATGAGATTTGATCGGAGTGAGAAGTTATCACCTAGATTCATTGGTCCTTTCGACATCATTGAATGTGTGGGAGATGTAGCTTATTGTCTCGCCTTGCCACCACAATTTTCTAGGATACATGACATATTTCATGTTTCTATGCTTCACAAATATGAGCCCGATCCTTCTCACGTCTTAGATTGGACAAATTTTGAGGTAAATGAGAATGCCTCTTACGAAGAGAGACCTGTGAAAATCTTAGAATCTCGAAAGCAAGTTTTGAGGGGTAAAACCATTCCTTTAGTTAAAGTGTTATGGCATCATCATGGGGTAGAAGAAGCAACTTGGAAACGTGAGGCCGAGGTCCGCAAGAAGTATCCTGATTTATTTAATGATGTATAATTCGCTGTTCCATTTATTCTTCCTTATTGTATCTCGAATGTAGATATGAATATGTGAACAAATAGTAATATTTTCATTGACATTTCAACTTTAATGTTTTCCTCAAATTGAGTTGTTAATCTTTTGTCTTAACTCCATGATTACATCATTGTTGTTGTTGTTGTCGTAGTGGTGTTGTTGTGAAGGTGTAACGAAATTTCGAGAAAGAAATTCTCTAAGAGGGGAAGGTTGTAACATTCTGGAAATGAGGGACTGCTCGAGCGGTGGAGTTACCACTCGAGCAGTGAAAGGAATCAACAAGTATGTCTTTCTACAGGTCTGATATTCTGAGAGAATGAATTGTTCACTTGAGCGTTGAAGTAACCGCTCGAGCAGTCTTTGCTCTCACACCGCTCGAGCGCTAGATTAACAACTCGAGTGGTTTATTTGGGGTCAGCAGGTTAAAAATCATTTTTTGCTTTATTCTTTCTCACATTTCCTTTTTCTTTTTCTCTTCTGTCTCTCTTCTCTCGTCCAAAAAACCCTAGCTCTAAACTCTTGATCTCACCTATCTTAATCAAGAGACCATCCTAGATCTTGTGTTAGTAGAGGGGAAGTAAAGATCAACATTCCTACTGATTGAATCACATCACCTTCAAAGTTTTCTATTAGGGTTTTATCTCTAGCTCTTATTTTCGAGGTAGGGATACCTTTAACCTAATATATCTATGATTGGAGATGTGTATGTAGTATTTTCCTAGTTATATTGATGTATGAGATGAACCACTTGATTTTCAATGAAATGTTGATGTAAAAAGGGTGATTCCTTCCAAATTCTTGAAATGTTTTTGAATATTTTGACCTATTAGGAGATGATACATGAAGATTTGATGATTTATCAAAGAAATGAGAAAGGCCCCAATTTCTTGGAAACCTTAGAATTTTAATGTTAATTAATGGGGGATTTTGGAATAGATTGTTTTTCTCCTATGAAATTAAGATTGATTTGATATTGTTATGTGAGAAATACGTGATTACTACAAACCTTGAGATATGGTTATTCTTGTTGAAGTTTGTAAGAACGGTTGAAGTTGATGGTTGAGATTCCCACTTCATGTATTTTGTATTAAAGGCTTGGATGTCACTTATGATTGAATTGAACCTTAAGTGACATGAAACATTTGCAAATTCATGCATTGCAAATTCATGCATGACATAGCATCCATGGTTATCCATATGTGGTGCACTTGTTGGTTGTTGAAAATGTAAAAATGAGATAAATGGTGTATGAGTCTTGATAATAAAGTTGGATAGTGTTAATGAGTTCAGTATTGTATTGGTACCCGTGCGGGCAGTCTAGTTGCCTAATTGTCTTGTCTTGAGCTTATCGTCGGATGAATGTTGGAAATGGTTTTGGGTGTCCACTGGCCCTATCATATCAAATTGGCAAATGTGGAAAAACATATGTTTTTGGGTGTCCACTGGCCATGCCGTATTATAAGCCAGCAAATGTGAAAAAGTTGTGCGTGATTTAGATGCCCATCACCCTCCATACTGTGAGCCGACAAATTTGAGAGTAACTTAATGATGCTTGAGTAATTAGACACGCTAATTCTTGATATTACTTGGGAATTCATTGCATCTTGTTACTTGAAAGAAGGAAAAACATGGATTTTATCTAAGCATGTACATAGCATGATCATATTCATTTCAAACATATATTTTGTTAAATGTATTCCTATTGGACAACTTTGCTCATCCCAATCATTAACTTTTCAGGAACAAGTGGTGTATTGCCACCTAATTGATGGATGGTGATGATTACTTTTGACGGAGCACGGAATGCTTGTTGGATGTTGGTTGTGCTAAAGCTACCAAGCTTGAAATGTTTTTTATTTTTGGGGAACTTACTGATAAGTCCCATGTACTAAGTTCAAGATCTAGCTAATCCCAAAACAAAATACTTGCACCAATTAGTCCAACACATTTTTAATTGTTACCAAAAAATCCTTTTTTTTTTTTTTTAATTTACAGACACTGTTCACATCTTACTATCGTCGGACTTCCGTCAAACGGTCGCCGGAGACTCGTCGGAATGTTTAACATCGCCGGAAAGTCGTCGGAATGTTTAAAACATGTTATGAAACTATAAAATTTTACAGTTCTAAAGCATGTTATAAAACTGCAAAATTTTACAGTTTTAAACCATGATTCATTCCAGCACCAAAAAAAAAAATTCAAACTACAAAATTTTACAGTTTTCACCGCCTGTAACTAAAACTCAAAAATTACTTGTTCAGAATTCGAAAATTTTCTCATTACAAATCTGTGTGATAGCTGTACAAATCTGAGTCATTACAGATCTGTTTCAATGATATTATAGATTTATTTCATCATCAACAACAACAACCATAGATCAACAACTATCCCAAAAAAAATCTGTAAATAGAGAGAGAAAAAGAGAGAAATTGACAAAGATATATACACAAATCTGTTCAATCTAAGCACAGATCTGAGGATGAGCGTCTTCTTGTTCTTGTTCTTCATCGTCTTCTTGTTCTTCAGTTCTGCATCGTACCAAATCTGGTCACTCTGATCAGATCTTCGGCGTCAATAATCGATCTGCGTGGTGGAGAAAGTGGCGACGGTGGTGCCGCAGAGGTTCAGATCGGCATAGATGTTCAGATCGGAAGGTCGTAAAGAGGGAAGCAAAAAACCAGAAAAAAAAAAACGAGAGAGGAAGAGAAGCAAAAAACAGAGAGAGAGAGGGGAAAGGACTTTTGGGTGTAGTGAAAAAGTTTTGGGATTAAATGGAGACCACATGTTTCACATGGGACCTATGGGTAATTTTCCCTTTATTTTTTTATTTTTGGATTGAAATCTATTTTTGTGTAATCAAGACCCATGTCTTGAAACATGTAAGTCATTAGGGCATATCCCTCTTAACTTTTTGAGCTGTAGTGTATACTCAAATGCTCACTTTTGGGAACAATTGTGTATTTGTTTGGAAAATAATTCAATGAGGAAGAGTATATTACATGAAAATCTTAACAAATATTTTATTGTTGTTGAGGGTCATATTTTGGTAAATTGTATTAAAATATCGGGCGTGACAAAGAGAAAAAGCTTGGACTACTTGTTTTTTTATTATTTATTCATTATCTTTTTATTAATTTTATATATAATATATTTATATATCACTTAACACATTCCTTAACATTGCACCACCTCTCAATCTCCAAATTAACAAACCTTTTAACACACAAAAATGTGTCTCACTTTTAATACTTTTTGTCATATAGCATATTTTAATAAATAATTTTAACTATTTCATTGTGGATATTCTTAGGTTTGATGGAAAGTAATTGTTAGGTTATTATTGTCATTTGAAATTTGGATGACTTGTTTGACAATGTTATTGCCTAAAACTTTTTTAATGGGATTCACTAAAAATATCATTTAATGAATCTTAACAAATGCCCAGGGCAGATCATTTGTTAGCATTTGTTTTTAAAAATTAATTATTGGTTGATCATTTTATAGTTTGTAAAATTTATGTAAATATTTTATAATTTCTCTTAACATCTTTGTAGATTTTTTATTATTTAATTTTTGCTTCAACATAGTGATAAAAAATTTGCGTGCTCCTATTTTGTATGCTTACAGGCCTTTTTAATTTGTTGTTTTTAATGTGTCATATTAAGACACTTGTCAAGAGTCATTAATGATATTTTTATTTTATTTAATTAGTCTTGAAATTATTAAATATAAATATTATTAAATATAAATTATAAATAATGATTATTTTTATGCATAAAAAATGTAAAATATTAAAAGCAGATTTTTTATAAAAAAAAAGAAAAGAAAAGTATCTCATACTCTTTAATTTTTATTTTTTTTATGGTAGGGTAAACTACCAATAGTTCATAATAGTTAGACTTAATTCCTATCAAGTCCTATTGAAAATAAGTCTTGGTAAAATTGTCGCTAAAAATAATTTTTTTGTAACAATTTTTTTATATATGCTGCTAAAAATTGACAATTAGTTACTTTTTTTTGTCATAATTTTTATAAATTGTCGCTAAAACTTACAATTGGTGACTTTTTTTGTGACAAATTTTTTCCATAGGACCTATTAGACAATAAGTCCACCTATTAGGACCTACATGTAAATAAACTACCAATAGGTCCTAATAGTTGGATTTAATTCCCATCAAGTCCAATTGAAAATAAGTCTTGATAAAATTGTTGCTAAAAATAATTTTTTGTGACAATTTTTTATATATGTTGCTAAAAATTTGCAATTAGTGACTTTTTTTTGTCTTGATTTTTATAAATTGTCGCTAAAACTTACAATTTGTGACTTTTTTTATGACAAATTTTTCCCATAGGACCTATTAGACAATAAGTCTACTTATTAGGACCTACACGTAAGTACCCCTAGATTTATTAGAAAACCTTTTTTTAAGTGTTTGTATCCAATTAGTCCATAAGATATTTTTGTATTCCAATAAGTCCTATTATTTGAACATTTGATCTACTAAATCCTAATTCTCATATTTAAAGTATTTTATGGACATTTCTATTATTACAATTTTTTTTGAACGGTTATCAATTTGGTTATGTGAACATTCATATTTCACAATATGAAACAGTGTGAACATTCACATTGATGGTATGACATCACGGAACATTCACATCGTAAATGTGAATATTATTAAGAGTATTTTGGTAATTATGTCACTCATAAGACTTATTAGAATATAAAAAAATAATGTGAACTAAATAAAATATAAGTAGGTGAAAAGGAATTTATAAAAAAGTTCTCCCTTTTTATTTTGTCCTTTTCTTTTGTAGCCCTTAATTATTAAGTATTGTATTGTATATAAATAAAAAATTTATTGAAATATTTAAATAATAAATACATATAATTTAATAAACATGTTTAAAACATAAATTTATTAAAATCAAAATAAATCAATACAACATTAAAATATATTTTAATCAGTGCCGGACACTTGTTAGCATTATCCTATTTGTATTAATATATAAATGAAAAACATCATTTTCGTATTCTCTCATTTTGAAGTCATGTCAATATTTTCCATATCAAAATTCATTTAAAAAACCACTCATAACTTGTCTTTTATAATGTATAATAAGGACAAAGAAGAGAATTTATTTAGAGTAAAGTAGAGTGGAAAAAACAATTTCCAAAAACAAATATAATATATAATAAAAAAAAAAAACCCCCTCACATTTTAAAACAATTTCTGTGTCTCAAATTTAAGCATCCGCTTCGATTTTTCATTCTCAGTCGTGTCACATAATTAAAGATGATTTTCATGGCACATGCATGTCAAACTCTTGTTACACTCCCTTATTATTTTGGGAGGTAGGATGATTGAAGGACTGCTAATATCCTCATCCGTCTTTTATAGTCCAAAGGAACTACCAAGTCGGAGTCCCATAAACCAAACAAATATAATTTATAGATGTGTTTGTTTTGAAGGATGAGGAAGTGGGATTGGACTATTAGTCCCACCGGATTAATAGTTCATTGTTTGTTTCAATTTTTTTGTTCCGGACTAATAGTCCTCCCGGACTATTAGTCCCACAAATATGGGACTATCCTATCCCATAAGGAGAAGTGGGATAGAAATCATTGGATTGGTATCCCATGAGATTATTTTGTGAAATGTCCATTTTACTCTCCATGCTACTACTTAGCAAACAATTAGAAAATGATAAAATAGTCTTTTGAACATTTATAAATTATTTTTTTAGTGTTGTTAATTTAAAATTATATATTACATAAAAAATTTTAATTATAAATTATAAATTATAAATTATGGCATTATAAATTAATTTTTTAGTGTTGTTAAAAAATTAAATTTACATATTAAATTAAATTATTTTTTTAGTGTTGTTAATTTAAAATTATATATTAAATAAAAAATATAAATTATAAATTAAATTTATTTAAAAATAATAAATTATAAATTATGGCCTTATAAATTAAATTTTTTTAGTGTTGTTGAAAATTTAATTTTATATTAAATAAATTTATTTTTTATTGTCGTTAATTTAAAATTATATATTAAATAAAAAATAAAAAATAAATTATAAATTTAATTTAATTTAATTGAAAATAATAAATTAAAATAATTAAAATATTGTGCAAAAAAAAAAAAAACAAATTTTTATTTAATCTAGCTAAAAATAATTAAAATATTAAAGCTATGTTTAATATTTCTATTACTTAGTAAATAATTGAAAAGGATAAAATAGTCATTTGAGCATTTATCATTCTCCATAATATTCCAAACAAACATTGGATAACTAAAAATAGTCTACTAAACAAACATAGGATACAAATTTAATTCAACCAAATAGTCTTGGGACAATGTATTCCAGGATTAATAATCCGATGAATTACAATCCCTCCTTATCCAGCCCGTCCAAACAAACGCACCCTATGTCCACTATTCATCACTAGGAGTCCGGAGTGGACTCCTACAAGGAAAAACAAACTGGGCCTGAGCCCTCGAGATTGAACAAATCTATTGCCAAATAGAAAGGAAAAAAAGAATGGAGAAATCAACTGGCACCAGATTTCACTTGTAAGGCCACTGAGAAGTTTCAATTACAAAGAGTCCGTCAATTGTTTGCAATTACGCTAGTTAGCGACAACCCTTTTTAATTAATTAATTTATTTTTTTGATACAAATATAAAGGGCGATCAATGTGCAAGAGTTCTTTATTGACATGATCATAGGAGTCTCTATCTATATGGGGGAGCTGGGTAGGAGTGGTTTAAATGAGCCCGGTAAGTGGGACACACGAGAAGAGAAAGACTCGGACCGGCAAGCCATTAATTTTGGTTGATCTAGTTGGCCAAAACTAGATCGGTGGTGCTACATGCACTAATTAGTGTACTAACTAATGTATCAACACTTGTTATGATATTATTATTGACCCCATTCATTATACAAATTATAAATACTAAAAATATCTTAAATTATGTCACATCATCAATTAATATATTAATTAGTACCCTAATTGATGCATATAACATTATTCAAACTCGATAAGCTACCAAAAAATTGTCTCAAATTGGGAAATTGCCCTCGCGCAATTTATTTCCTTTCAGCATCTAACTTCCGAATGAAGCATTATTATCCCTGCAATTTATTTCTCAATTTTTTATTTTTTACTTTTTTATTTTTTATTTTTTTGACTAAGCAAAAATGGTAGGAGGTGACTAATATGTGACATCTATATATTTTTTTATATAGTTGGTCATAGCATCAAATCAAAATATTAGCCTTTAAGGCCTCGTTTCTATTAGGAACATCCCGAAGACGTTTGATCACTTCACTGGTGTGGTAAGGAAGTGCGAGTCATTGATATGATCCATGGCACAATTCTCAACTCTTTAATCTTATTCAGTGGGTAACGACTCATTAATTAGAAATTCTATACAAACTCAAATGATTTTAAATAATAAAAAGAAAGCTAAACCATAAAAAATAAAAATAAGAAAAGAGGATTCAACAAACTAATCTAAAACACAGTACATCAATATTGGAGCTCTGAATGGCACTGGCCTCTATTGCCGCCACATCTTTTTCCAAAACACTGAACATTTGACAGCATGGCATATCACAACATGCTGCAACTTAAAAGTAACATCAGAACAAAATCTGTTTATAACATAGATATTCATCAAATTTCTACGAAATCTCAACAAAAATTGGCTTCATTAGACAGATGTAGCAGACATTGCTTCTTTCTCTTCTGCTGTAAAAGGAATTGGCTTAGTTGGAGCGGGCAGTCGACCAATGCTATCAACTTTGTCTCTCTGTTTGGGTGGAGGCCTTGCTGCTCTTGGCAGTAACCTGCCCTTTTTCTCAAACCACTCAGGCTTCAGCAGTGCCCTAAAGCCCAAGTTGTTATAGTAAACTCGCCTCACAGACCCACCTGCAGCTTCAACTGCTCCCTTTGCCCTAACAGTCACCCTTGAAACCTGCAACCTTTTATATCAGTTATCTGTTGAAAGAGGGAAAGTGGGGATTACAAACTCTAAACTAGATAGAAGATTGTGAGAAACATCCCATCCATGTCAACAAGAAGTTCAGGATCACAAGTTATGGTAACTTCTATTTTCTTTTTTACTTTTTTAACAACTTTTATTTTTCTTCTCTTAAAAGAGAGGAAGGAACAAACGAAACCAAACCAAGCCAAACCAAGCCAAGCCTCAAGTCTTATCAAATGGGGTCGGCTAAGAGAAAGGAACAAATAGAAGATTATTAACAAACGATGTCCACAAGAAGTTCGGAATCACAAGTTATGGTAACTTCTATTTTCTTTTCTTTTCTATACTTTGTGAACAACTTTTATTTTTTTTCTCTTAAAAGAGAGAGAGGAACAAATAGACTATTATTAACAAACTTTAAATTATATAAGCGTAGTTCTGTTGCACGAGTTAGGTGAAGCATATTATATGCATGTGCAATAGAATTCAACTCTGGGTATGTTTAGGAATTGGCTTTTTCAGTGACTTAAGGTGAAAAAAAAATAGAGAGAATAAGTCGACTTTTTAAAATGACTTTTTCCCAAACAAGGCAGATATGTTCAACAGTTCAACTTCTGTTTACCTGAAACAAGGAAATGAGAAGATCTCTCTCTCTCTCTCTCTCTCTCTCTCTCTCTCTCTCACCCTCACAAGCAAAACTTAAGTGTAATGGTGATTCCACACACACACACACACAAGTAAAACTTCGGTGTAATGGTGATTCCATGTCATTGCCAACAACGTGTCGTATCATAATTCAATAATAAACTACCACATGGATGACTGAGCCCCAATATTTAAATGGGGCTACCATCCAACACAATCTAATAACTACTGCATATGCATAGTGGGGTTCACTATGCCCACATTGTGGTCTATTAGTGGATGACAATACAGCGTGTTGGTGATGACACAATATCACCGTCGCATTGAATTTTTTCTCCACTCACACAAACACACACAACGGTAGACATGTTTTGATAGGCCCCTGCTTCCAATGGTATTATAACTCATATTCCTTAAGAAACTCTAAAATCATCATTTGAATAATTCGTAGGATGAGTATACTTATCAATATATATATATACACACGTGTTGTGTGGTAAGAAAAAATATGAAAAAAAAAAAAATACTAAAATACTCTCATCAAGTCATAGACTTGGGCAAGAAGTCACAGCAGATCCTTATCACATCAGCTTGCTTAGCAGAAACTTGTTATCCCCATTTATATAAGAGTACTTAGAAGATAATTAAAAAGCAGACAAAAAGTTTCTCACATCCAGTGGAAAGTGATTCCATACAACCTCAACCAGGGGGAAAAAAGAGATACTGAATCAGGACAAGCAAGAATTTCACACAAAGAAAACAAAGCAAAAGGAAGTCAAAAAAATTATTTAGGCATCAATTCATAATATTTTGAACAATGATTACCAAAAAATAAAAAATAAAAGAATCACATGCAGAATGTTTTGAACAATGATTACCTCCAGATGAATAGGCCATTCTATATGTTCAGCACCACGTCCCATCAATCTAACACCATCTCTTATCTGCTTCCCTATTGCTCCTGCATCCTATTGTGATAGTAATAATGTCACTATCAACCATAGCATACAAAGTAAAGAGTTTAATTAGAAAAATCATATGATAGCAAAATTCCTACCTTAAGAGTTTTCATTGTGATTAACTCTGATGAGTCTATCTTCCCTGCATTTATTAGTTTTGCAATCTTTCCCAACCCCACAGGCTGCCAAAATATAAGTAATTTATCAAAATGTTAACTCAATGAAAAGTGACAATACAAAACCTCCTTGAAACAAAAAAATCCCCAAACAGTACATTTTCTTGAATATTGAGTTGAAAGTAGGAAATATACACCAAGTGTTTCAAATCAAACAGCTAAGTATTGTAAACCATTTCAGTATTTTGCATCAAAAGGATATATGATGATATTTTCTTAGGTGAAAGGATAGATGAACATGAAAGATATAATTTTCCATTTCATAATGGTTGATTCAAATTTGTACTATAAATTAACCAAAACAACAAGACAAATCATTAATGCCAAAACTCCAACATGTCAGCAAATTGAGTGAGAAAAGCTATCATGTGGTTGGTATTACAAACAAAAAGAAGTACGCGAGAAAATTATAAGGTTAATAAGATGGTTGTTACATCAGTTAAAGCCCCTATAACTGAGGACTGGAAACAAGTATTTTCAGAAATGTCCAGATTTAAGCATAATGAAATAAGAGAGCTGCAGCATTGCAATGGTGCTGCCATAATGATTTTGACCATCATGCCATAGCTAGGAGACTAAAGTCTTTCAAGACAATGTCTCTTGCATCTTGATGAGAGTGATGTTGTGCACAAAGAGGTTAATGTTAGAAGAGGAAGGCAACAATTGACATGAGTTGACACTGACAGGGTTGTTATCCAAGTCTAATGCATGGAAAGTATTATAATATCAACCACGGGGGAAACTGAACTCAAAGGTTATTTAGCAAGATTCTAACTTAGAATTTGCCTAGGAAATTAATTATGTAATTTTGTGATTTCGGCTGCCAGAATGGGCTGTTGTGTTTGGGCTGCTTTATTTGGTTTGGATAAAATATAATAGCCTTCAGAAGTTCAAAAGAGCCATGGCATAGGCTTTTTCTTTGGCCCCAAGAATTACTAGGGCACCAAGTTTGCTAGGACCCCAGGTTCTCTTTGCCACTGAGAACTAAGGTGTGAGTGTCAACACTTTTCCAGGTGCTTTAGTAGGAAGCAATGAATGAATGAATAACTATTTCAGCCAATGTCATTGTTGTGTGATACAACATTCCTTGGTGTGATGCCTAAGAACCTAGGTGTGAGTGTCCACACATTTTCCTCTTTTTTTCTTCTTTATTCTCTAATTATCAAGATTTCTCTGCATTTACAGATTTGCTGGCTAGTTTGATACTTTGCTTATAAACCCTCACTAAACTCACTATTCAGCCCCTTTAAACCATCTCTAGTCCAAAAGCCCATGCCTAACGTACCAAATCATTCATGATCTATTACGTATTGTTTTTGCAGTTGAAAATTCTGCATCATGTTGCATGCAGTTCAATGAAGCTCTTTGATAGTGCAGAAAAAAGATTCACTTATGCAACAACAAATTGCTGAGACAAGGCTTTGCTGAGTTGTAGTTGACAGAGTTGTAAATGTTGACAACACCTAGAGAGATGCACATCCTGGTGAGAGCCTATTTGACTTGAAACTATAGTTGACCATGTCTTCAACCCGAAACTAAATGCCATAACAATGAGATAAAAAGCTGGATAGAGAATTGCTTCTGAAAAATTTATTTGGAAAAGAAGGTGCAATTAAGGTACATGATGACCTCGATAAAGAGAGGTGAGAGCTCTGTTGAACTTAGATATAAAGAATAGGGTAATAGAAATGAGAATATTCATATGCCAGGCAAGTTTAGAGAATATCAAATCATGGCAAAAGTCAGAAGAACTACTGTGACTTGGGAGGTCAATTCAATTCAAGGAAGTTCGCCGTTGGAAATTTAAGGTCATGAATGAGCCCTTCATTAATTCAGAAATTGAGACATTTTACTTCATTACAAAGAACATACATAATTTGTTGTCTGTGTAATTTGAACTAGAATTCAATTCAATTAGTTCTTCGGAGTTCTTGCACGATTTAAATGTTGAAGCCATGCGGCCACATCACTCAGCAGTTAGGACTGAGTTATGCCCAACAAACCATACTCGATGTTTACAGTCAAAGTCAATCCAACTATAATGGAATTCTGATATATATCTTCAATTCAGCTTTGTAGCACATTTTTTTCCCCCACAAATTTGAATATGTTTTTCAAACATATATCTTTCTTACTTCTTTATATATATATATATATATATTAGCAGTTGTGCAATTTGAATAAATAAAAATAAAATAAAATATTTATTATATATAGTGTGTTAGTGAAGTGGTAAAAGTCTTATAAGTCCAAGTTCAAGTCCCCTCCTCTGATCTATCTATTTTTTTTTTTTTTAAATTTTAAACAAAAAAGCGGACACGTGGCATCATAAGAAACCAAGGCTTCAAGGCACCATAAGGGGTGTTCACTTCATAGATGGATAGATAGATAGATAGATAACTATATCTTTTGTTCTTTTTAATTGCCACATTGCATTCAAGAAGCATTTTGTCATCATTTTAGATATCAGATTAGCATTTTCCGACTCGAATCATATGACCGTGAAAGAACACACCCCTTGAAATTTGTTTAAAATATAGGTTGCCGGTTTAGAAAATTACAAATAACCTTATCAGAATTAACTAAAAAAATCCTATAGAACTATAAAATTAGCTGAATTATTAATTAAAATAAAATTTTAACATCATTAAAACTGTTAGAACTCGAATCATATGATTGAAGCAATATATACCTGAAATGTGAGGCTAAAGGGGTTCTTAAACCCTCTTTTGGGCATCCGGCGGCGGAGCGGAGTCTGACCGCCTTCAAAGCCAAACTTCATAGTGCCTCTGGCCTTCTGCCCCTTGTGACCTCTCCCAGCTGTCTTCCCCTTCCCAGACCCAATCCCACGACCTTTCCTCGTCTTCTGCTTCTTTGCCCCCTTATTGTCTCTCAAATCATTCAAACTCAGAAGACTATAAGCCCTCAAACTCTGAGCTTGAGCATTGAAATTAGTTGGCGTAGCAATCGACGGTGATGGTGAAATTGGCGAGCCAATCGAGCAGAGTTTCGATTGGATTTTTGAAGAACAAGCATAAAAAATCGAAGTTGCTATCAATGAAGATAGTTTTCTTCTCAACATTTTTATGTGTGTGTGTGCATATATTATACAGGATCGATCAATGTATATATGGCAAATTCAAAGCACCAAATCCTCAGAGAAAGAACCAAATGGTAGTTGATTGAAATATATTCCAAAACTCAAAAATTATTATCAAAATATCACAATCTGATTTCTAAATAATAATCAGGAAAAGGAAAAATTGAACAACATCCGAAGCGATTGGAAATGGAGTGAAAGAGTGTGCGGGAGAGTGGTAGGGCACAGAGTGAGTGGGCTTCGGCCCAGCCCAACTCTAATTTTTAAGGTTTGGAATTGGTAGTGTAGTCCGCACAACTCTATTCCGTGGGAGTGATTTTATTTGCCCTTAAATAATAATTTCGTTCTTACAATTAAAATTTTAATTTTAATTATATTTTATTATAAATTAATTAATAAGGAAAGGATAATACATATTAAAGTTTAAAATAAAATATTATTTATTTTTTTATAATTCATCCAAACCACTTAACATATTATTAATATTTAACTCCCTTCATTTTCTTCTTCAAATTTTAATTATTTTCTCTTCATCTTATTCTTCATTCCAAAACTCTAATTTACTCCCATCAAAATTCCCCATTATCATAAATATCATTATATCGATATTTTACTTTTATTCTTTTGCTGGTTGTATCCATGATACATATATATATATATATATATATTGAGAAACGCTAAAAACCATAATATTATTAATTAACAACAATGTTTACAAATTTTGTCAAATTGTGAGCTAGATCTGGAGGTCATAGAAATAGATAGTAATTCACAAAAGATCATTAATAAGAGGAGAGAAATCCGTTCTGAGTATGTGTTAATACTGTTTGGTTTTTTGGCCAATACTGTTTAGCAGTATTAATGCATACACGTAGGGATGCAAGAAAAATCGAAAAAACCGACCAAACCGATTGAATCGGACCAAACCAACTATATTTGGTCTGTTTTTTTAACAAGAATTGGTCTGTGTGGTTTTTAAAATTGATTTTTTTCAATTTTCGATTTGGTATCAGTTTAAGCACTTTGTGCACTGATCTAAACTGAAACTGACCGCTTCAACATATATTGTATTTATAATATATATATATATATATCTAATAATATAATGATATTAATAAGTATAATAAATTATTAACCTTAATTAATGAAACTTATCATCTTTATAACCTAAGTTTGTAAACTCTTATTATATATAATCTTAACTTTAACTCATTATTCTTGAAACCTTAGTATTTTTAAACTTTTTGTTTTGTTTTGTTTTTATTTTTATTAATTTAGGAATTGAAAAGTATGTATTAAATGGATGGATTGGACATGTTTGAAATGGCAGACAAATAACTAATTTAATATTTTTATATAGATTAATGATTATATTTAAAAGTAGCTCAAGTTTGAAAAATCCTAAACTGATTAAACCGCACCAAACCGAATTGTTTCAATCGGTTCGGTTCGGTTCGGTGTGGTTTGATAGGAGAAGCGGTCTGTATCGGTGTTCAAAATAATAAAACCGACATTATCGATTAAGTGTAATTTTTTACCTAAATACCGACTGTACTAAATCGATTGCATCCCTACGTACACGTGTAGGAAAAGGAGAAGGTAGTACAGCAACGCGTCCAGGAAAGGACAACAGAGGTAGTGCGCGCATAATCTAGGGCTGTATGGCTAGCCTAGATAAGAGGGGCACACAGATTCAGGAAGAGCTATGCAAACTCTTACAATTCTGTCTTTTGTGCTCTACTTTCTCTCTTCTCCAAGGAAGCTAACTTGATCATCGGAGGGGTTTTCGAGCAAACCACTTGCGAGTAACTCATCTTTGTTTTGTTTGCAGTGAGTCGGAGTTTTGTTAAAAAAGATGAGCTAGTAGCAAGTCGTACGGAAGGCGATGGATATTTCATCCCTGTACAATTGGCACCGTCTATGGGAATCTTGACATTAACACCTTGTTTTCAAAGCTCTTCTAACCACTTTTAATGGTGCACAACGATGAGAACCCACTGTCCACCGTCGACTGCATCACTCCAGAGTCTGTTCGGAGGCAAGACGACCTTCCTGCCATCCCAAACATAGCTCAACTGGAGACCTCCACCAGAAGGCTACCCAGAGATACATGAGACAAACGCGTGAGGACTTCTAGACGTTCGCGGAGCCTTGAAGGGCATTGTCGACAAAGAGGATCGCACATTCAGCACCTGGAGCACAAGCTCAGAGACTAAGACACCATCATTCGGAAGATGGCAACAGAGATTGAGGCCCTGAAACGACAAGTTAAGGGAAAAGAAGTTGCTAGAGTGGGAAACCATAGTGAATGCTCCCAAACCCAGCGCTCTAGTAGTCAAAACAAGCCAGGAACGCCTTCCATCTCTATTGCCAGGAGCCATGGAGAAGACGACTTTATCTTGCTGGCGAAGAGGTGATGCACGCGGGACAGCAGGTATCGTCCCTCGCGTCCGTCGACAACATCGAGATACTCTTACTTTGCCTGATTGGAGAATTTGAGGGATGTCCTAGAGGAATAAGCCCGCCGTAAAGAGATGCAAAGGATGCCGGCATTGCAGAGGCTGACCCCCAAAATCCATGTTAGTGAAGAAGTTGTGATGCCACCACATTGAGCGGTGGTACATGTGTCGATGGATTGAGACTTGGCGAGGCTCTGCGCCACCATATTATTCCCTAAGATCGAGAACAGATCGTTTCCCGCTGGCTTCCACCAGCCTAATTTCACACTATGTGATGGCAAGACGGACCCATACATGCACGTTAGTCATTACTGGTAAGTAATGGCAGGTCATAGGCACAATGATGCCTTAATGTGCCTTATCTTCCTAGCAAGTTTGAGAGACTTGGGCCTAAAGTGGTTCGAAAGACTGTTGAAGGAGAGCATCGAGGGGTGGTAGCAATTGGCAACGACATTCGTCACAAGATTTAAGACGAGCACAAAGACACCAAAGAAAGTGGATCACCTCTTGGAAGTGAAGATGGAATCTGGAAGTTCATTGAAGGCGTACAACACCAAGTATTGACAAACATACAATGAGATCCTTGACTGCCCCACGAACTTGGCAATCACCCAGTACAAGTGAGGCTTGCCAGTTGGACATAGACTAAAGGACTCACTTACAATGAACCAGCCCACCACTATGGAGTCATTGATGTAGTGAATTAATGAACACATTCGAGTCGAAGATGATTCGATCGTTGAAATCGAGAAGGCAAATCTGGTAGTAGTGGACAAACGAATCGCTGGAAAGGTCCACTCGGTTGGGCGGGAGGACAATTGTCCAAACAGTCGAGGTAAATATCAATATCGCGGTATAGCCTACAATAGCTGCAACAAGAGTTGTCACGATAACCGGGCTAATATTCCACGCAGTGAAGAAGAAGATACCAAAAAAAGTTGAAGGCACAGACCGGTATTACCATGGTCTTCAAAATCCTCTATTTATCACATCCTCAGTGAAATCCGAGATGAGATGTACATTCAATGGCTAGCAAAACTAGGAAATACTCAGAGGGGGTTCAATCCAAGGTATCGCTGCACATACCATGATGAACAAGGGCACCACATAGAGGATTGCGTGCCTTTGAAACAACATTTAGAAGAACTTGTGGCCGCAGGGTACTTAGATTAGTATATTGACGGTAGAGTAAGGGCGGCGCCCCAATGGCAAGCCGAGCCAAATGGGCTAACTATCTTGGATGCTGCCCCCCAGGGAGTTATTAACACCATCCACAGAATTATTGAGCCAGTACGAGTATGCGAACTTAAGGAGATGATCAAAAAGACGGAACACATGATAGAAGTATTGTTTATTCAGCTCACCGTCAAGAAGGGGAGAGCCGAAGAGAAAGACTTTATGACCTTTTCCAGCAAAGATTTGGAAAGAATTCAAACACCTCACAACGACGCGTTTGTCGTTACTTTTTATGTTAAGGATTTCGACATTAAGAAAATCTTAATTAACCAAGGTAGTTCAGTCGAAATCATGTACTACGATATGTTTAAGCAAATGAAATTGGAGGACAAAGGCTTGGTTCAGCGACTTCACCACTAGTCAGTTTCAACTTGCAACCGAAGTGGCCAATTACCGGTTAGAGCAGGCTCGATCACAAAACAAGTAGAGTCCTGGGTGCTAAAAGTCCTATCCATCTACAATTTGATCCTAGGAAAAGGATGGCTGCACGTCATGCAAGCAGTGGCGTCCACCTATCACCAAGTCATGCATTTCCCGTCTACAACTGGAAAAATTGAAGAAGTCTGAGGGGACCAAGTGATGTTGAAACAATGCCTTGTTGTGGTAAATGGTAGTCAAGCTACCAAAGGCTTTGTCTTACTGATCGAAGTACTAAAAGGCAAAGAAGTCCTAAAGGATGTGGGAAAGAAGGCTGATGAGAAGTCTATTGAAGATCTCGTGGAAGTAAGGATTGAGGACAACGATCCAAGCAAGTTCTTCCTGCTGAGATCATCTTTATCTGTATCTGAGTGATTGGAATATGTGAACTTTTTGATATTGAATATCGAAGTGTTTGCTTGGATGCCTTACGACATGCTTGGCGTCGACCAAAACTTCATCTGTCATCAACTTAATGTTTTTCCAAACGCTCGGCCAGTCATATGGCGAACTCGATGCTCAGCTTTGCATCATGCTGAGGTAGTAGCTGAGGAAGTCAAGAACCTATTAGAAGTGGGGGCAATCGAAGAGGCGCACTACCCAAAATGGATCCCCAACACCATGGTAATACTGAAAAAGAATAGGAAATCGAAAGTATGCGTCGACTATAAAATGGTCAACTGAGTTTGCCCTAAAGACAGTTTCCCTCTACCAAGAATTGATTACCTGGTGGATCTTACCGCTAGTCACAGGAGATTTAGCTTTTTAGATGCGTATCGAGGATACAATCAGATAGCCATATACGAGCCAGACCGAGAGATCACTTTCTTTACAACACTAAGAGGCTTGTATTGCTACAAGGTTATGCCTTTTGGCCTGAAGAATGCCGGGGCAACCTTTCAAAGGATGATCACTAAGATGTTCGCCCCTATGCTTGGCCATACTATGGAAGCCTACATAGACGATATGATGGTCAAAAGCCAAGAGGAATTTGATCACCTAAGGGATCTCGCTGAGATGTTTGAAATCCTGAAACACCACAAACTGCGCCTCAACGCATCCAAATGCGCCTTTGGCGTGGGCTTTGGGAATTTTTTGGGGTTCTTAGTAACCCACTAAAGAATAGAAGAAGACCCCTCACTGATAAAGGTGATACAAGACTTAGAGCGGTCGAATTCTATGAAAGACGTGCAACATCTTGCCGGGATGGTAGCCGCACTTAATAGATTTATTAACCGATCATCAGATCATTGTAGGCCCTTCTTCCAAACTTTAAAATCCAAGTTCTTTTGGGATGGGGAGTGTGACGATGCTTTGACCAATTTGAAGGCATACTTTTCCTCCCTCCAATCTTGGTCACCCTAAGGCGTGGCAAAGAGTTTTACCTTTACTTGGCCATTTCACAGCACGCGGTCAGTGTGGTACTAGTGAGAGTGAAGTGAATACAACACCTTCCTATCTTTTACGTCAGCAAGACATTGCTTCTCGTTGAGTCAAGGTATCTGCCCCCAAAGAAACTCACTCTAGCACTCATGCTGGCCTCTAGAAAGCTAGCCCATTATTTTCACACTCATATAATAGTGGTGATAACTGAGTTTCCATTGAAGGTGTTATTCAAGAAGGCAAACTTCTTGGGCACAGTATTAAAGTGGGCAGTAGAGTTGGGGCAGTATGACGTCAAATTCCAACCAAGAACTGCGATTAAGGCACAGACCCTAGCTGACTTTGTGGCAGAATTTGCCCCAGGCACCCACTTGGTTTGCCTAGTCGATTTGACTCAAGCCACCGACCAAGAAACAATGGCTAGCCCGGAGATAGCATGACCAACAGTGACGCCACAGCCAGACATAAATTTGTTGTCTCCTACTCCATTTTCCAGCGCAACATAAGGATCAGAGTTCACTAAGCTGTCCATCGCACCCAATGCCGCCTTGTCAAGGGAAGAAACACAACTAATGGAAGGGCAAGATAGTAACGGGTAACTTGAAGAAAAAGTGACCGATTAGCCGGGCAAGGTGGCAGCCGAAGTCCCAGACCTCAGGGAATCCAAAGACCTTTTAGAGTGTTGGAAATTATTCATAGGTGAAATATGAAAACTCTTTGTGGATGGAGCTTCCAACAGGCACGGCGTGAAATTGTGCGTAGTGCTAATCTTACCAGAGGGGGTGATAGTGGAGCACACAATCTCACTTGGATTCCAAGCCCCAAATAATGAAGTTGAATA
The DNA here is from genome assembly GCA_030407325.1 of Camellia japonica. Lineage (NCBI taxonomy): Eukaryota > Viridiplantae > Streptophyta > Magnoliopsida > Ericales > Theaceae > Camellia > Camellia japonica. The sequence continues at coordinate 112,946,087 of JAPPVO010000003.1, forward strand.
TGAAGCATATTAGCCGGTCTAAAAAGCACTTTCCGATTGAAAGCAACCATGCTAATGGTCTACAGTGACTCTAAGCTCGTAGTTAACCAAGTTTCTAGACAATATGAGGCGAAGGACGACCGGATGGCAAAATATCAGGTATTGGTTAGAGCTGAGATCAAAAAATTTGAAGCAATACGGGTAAAGCAAATTGATCGGGAAGAAAATAGCCGGGCAGACGAATTAGTGGGGCTAGTTTCCATGGAAAACATTTCAACTCCTAATCCTCTATTCTTACCACAAGCGAGCATCGAAGAACCTGAAGAAACCGAAGTATTGTGGGCTGATTTGGGGCCATCTTGGATGGACCCCATCATAATTTTTCCAAAGGATAGAATCTTGTCCACCGAGAAGAAGGAGGCCAATAAGATAAGAGCCAAGTTAGAGTGGTTTTGGCTCTCCCCATCTGGCTCCTTGTATAAGAAATCCTTTACCAGGCCGTAATTGAAATGCATTCATCCCAGTAAGGTGGAGGCTTTTCTCTTCAAAATCCATGAGGGTATGTGCGGGAATCACATTGGGGGAAGGTCGCTGGCTTATTGCACTATCTCACAAGGATATTGGTGGCCCTACATATAAGCCGGTGCGCAGAAATACGTGAGAAAATATGAGAAGTGCCAGAAGTTTGCACACCAAATCCATCAACCAGCTAGAGAGTTGTTTCCATTGACAAGTCCGTAGCCATTTTCTCTTTGGAGACTCGACATTGTTGGACCACTTCCTATCGCCTCGGGCAATTGCAAGTTCCTTATCACAGCAACAGACTACTTTACAAAATGGGTGGATGCCGAACCGTTAGCCACCATCAAGGAGAAAGACGTGAAGAAGTTCGTTTAGAAAAATGTGATAACTCAGTTTGGAGTTCCAAGGTCTCTTATCTCAGACAACGATACACAATTTGATGAGAAACTCTTTAGAGGACTCTGTGAATAATTGAAATCAGAATTCTACAATTCCATGCCAGCCTACCCTCATTCAAATGGACAAGCCGAAACTTTGAACAAGACCATTCTGGATGGATTAAAGTGGCCACTGGAGAAATCCAAAAGGAAGTGGACTGAAGAGCTCCTTAACGTGCTATGGCATACCGGACTACCCGGAGGTGTTCAACCGGGGAAACTCTATTCGCTCTAGCCTACAGCATGGAGGTTGTCATACCATTACAAATTGGCATGCCAACTATTTGAACTGAGAACTTCGAACCAGACTTAAACAGCGAGGCCATCGCTCTAGAGCTAGATCTTGCTGAAGAAAGAAGAGAAAGGGCTCTAATCCACATAGCGGCCTACCAATAAGAGCTATCGAAAAAATACAACAAGATGGTACATCCAAGGTTATTCAAAGTTGGGGACTGGGTTCTATGAAAAGTGATGGGCAACACCTTGGTGTTAGGTGACGGGTTGCTGGGGGAAAATTGGGAAGGGCTATACAAGGTTATTGACCTAACTAGAAAGAGAGCGTATCATCTAGAAGACCTAGACAATAGAGCCATCTCTAAACTAGGGAACGTAACTAATTTGAAGTTGTTCTACTTCTGAATGTAACCTTCTTGTCCTTCAATTATCCCTCTTTACCCAATGTAACACCCTCATGCCTTATGTTAAATATTTTCCTTTATACTTATGAAAAATAAAGTTGAGCAGTTCATTCTCCTTCAAATTGTTGTGCTTTTCATTAACTTTTTTCATGGAATGTTAAACTTTCAAACAATGCCGAGATTTACATGGCACTAGGGGTAACCAAAAAAGAGATTTGTCCAACCCTAAAGATTCTCGAGCTGATTTACTCACCAAGGAGAAGGTTAGGTGTTTTTCCTAACTTCAGATCTCTCTGCTGAGCTGATTTTGCTCGCTGAGGAGAAAGTCGGGTGTTGTCCCCAACTTTAGATCTTTCCACCGAGTTGATTTTGCTCGCTGTTCCCGAGTTGATTTCGCTCGCTGAATAGAAATTTTAGTTTTTTCAACTTTTAATCCCTTACCGAGCGGATTTTAGCTCGACAAGGAAGAATTTAGTGTCTTTCCCAACTTCAGAGCTTTTCTCGAGCTGGTTTTGCTCGTTGAAACGAAAGTTAGAGTTTTTCCCAACATCATAGCTCTCCACTGAGCTGATTTTGTTCGCCGAAGAGAAAGTTAGAGTTTTTCCCAACTTCAGAGCTCTCTGCCGAGCTGGTTTTGCTCGTCGAGTTAAAAATTGAGTTTTTTCAACTTAAACTTACTTTACCGAGCGGAATTCAATTTGGCTAGGAAGAAGTTGGAGTTTTACGAACTTACACCTCCCTCACCGAGCAGGATTCAGCCCGACAAATAAGAAGCAAATGTTCTAACTACTTAACAAAGCACCATACATAAAATAGGAAGGTAAACCCAATTATAGCTAGCAAAAAGTGTGAATATTCATTACCTAGTAGCACAGTTACAAAAAGTGGGCTTCATAGGCTAGTTATAGTGTTCCCCCCCCCCTCCCAAAAAAAAAAAAAAAAAAAAAAGAAATCTCAACAAATCCACCAAAAATCTTGGTTCACAAAGTCAAGCAAACAAGTCGGCTGCATCCTCCCTAGTCAGATCCTCAACATCTACACTAGGGGTAAGTAGTGGATTGGCTAGAAGCTCGGTTAGGTCCTGTGATACTGGATTGTCTTCTTGTGCAGTCGACCGAGGAATGGTGTCGGTGGGCTGGACAAAGGGAACATCAACCACGCTAGCTTCTTTTGCTACTTCTATAATCTTTTGTTGCACGACAGCAGCGTATGTAGGGTGGGATGAAATGAAGAGGGGAATTCTTGAAGACTTTTGAATCATCAGTGTGGCCAAGTTTTTTAGTGGCAGCCTTCAAACTACACTAAAAAAATATATCTTTGGTGGCCTCCACTTGGCATTCATAGGCCCTCTTCCCCCTTAACAAAACCTCGATTTTCCACCTTCTCAACCTTCTCATTCAGCCCGGCCTTGTGATTATCATGGTGTTTCTTTAGCTTGGCAAGATACCTCGTCTTTTTTGCCTCTACTGCCTTCTTTTTGTCCTCCTTAGCCCAGCTCAACTACTCGGCCAACTGATCATTTTCGGTCGCGATCATCATAAGGAAGGCCTTTAATTTTGCCAGCTCGGCCGATTTCTCCTTGTTGTCGCTAATAGCCTCACAAAGATTCTCCCTTAGCGTAATCATACATTCATGGGCAAAAAAGTTCTTCTGTGCGGCCTGTAGGTGTAGACATCTCATTTTTGACCGCCCTTAAGACTTGGACACCTCATATTGAACACAAGATGATGATAATGTTACGCTGTACAATCGTTTAATTTCTTTAGCAAAAGGCTTTGGTTTTGAGTTTCAAAACCTAAAACCTTGCACCTCCTTTGGACCAAAACCTTTTTTTTCTAGCCTGACCACACAAAGGCTTGCTAGCCAAAGGGTGGCCAGTAGGGCAATTTTTATTGGCCGGCGGTCCCTCTTTATGGTGGGCTGATTATGTCCAGCGGCCAGCAGATATTTTGCTGCCAGTTGTCCCCCCATGTGCATGCCTTGCACCAGCTGGCTCAAAACATATATTTCTGACAGAGGAACCTATTTTCCTATAAATAAATGACCATCTCTCATGGTTTTAGGTTAGAAAAATTTGTCAAGAGCCAAAAACTTGTCAAACACTCTCCTTCTCTATCTTGCAATATACATATACTATACAAACGCTTCCCACGCCAAAATTTTGAGGCTTCTTGTTGAGATTATTGAGCCAAAATTTCAGCTCTTGAGGGTGATCACTTTGTGGGTTGTGAACCAAAGAACATCCTCTCTTCAAGAGGTATTGCTTTTGCCATCTTCTCTCTTATTTGCACTACTCTTTTCTCCTCTTTTTCACACTGTTTTGGATTGGTTTTAAGGGTTGAAACTTGTGATTTAAAAGCTACCAAAGGTGGAGGGGTTAACCACCATTCATTGAACCTTATTCCATAGCTTATATCCTTGTTCTTCCCCACTTGTTTCTTTGCTTTTAGTTACTAATTTTCAGAGTTTTCAGAGGCTAAACGATGTAATTTTAAGGTCTCAAAGGTGGAGAGGTTGGCCACCCTTCCTTAGGCTTGCTTACTAGCTTTATTCTCTTTTTTTTTTGGGTTTACTTTTGCTAGCTTTCCAAACTGATTTTCAGCATTGTTCTGTGCTATTTAGGGGCTGTTTAGTATGTTTGCTTAGTTATGCTTTGAATACCATGCTTTTATTGTTGCAAGTCCTCATAGATTTGGTGGTTTAGGCCATAGACACCAATCTATTTGAGTTGATAGCTTTCTTTACATAATTTCCATGTAAATATTCATATGTGTCATGATCACCTTTGCATAATCATCTCTGCAACCTCCCTCCTTTCTTTGCTTTCTTTGATTAAGAGTTGTCTTAAACACTAGTTTGTTGGTTAAGGCTTGAGAAAGAGACTTTCCATGCTTAATGGTTTAATCTCTTCGGAGGTTCATTACCAAGGCATTACATCTCTTTTATGTTAAGCACAACTTCTTGTTTCCATCATGTGCAATGTCATTCGCCACGAGCAATATAGTGGGTGGGGAGTAAAAATGAGGCTTCTTTCATTCATATGCTTTTATTCATATGCTGTCATTCATATGCTATCATCTTGATTATTGCTCACTGCGTTGTCTTGCATGGTCATAGGTTTTTCAAAATAATCGACTTCGCGAAGCGTGTAAGTCCAGTTTCCAAGTGTATTCTTGAGCATATCATTTGCATCTTGCCCATGAACTACGCTGGTTTTGATTCATTGCAAAGGGATGCATAGGCAACTTTCGAGTTCAACCAAATTGCATTTACATTTTGATTACTTGCCCAAGTCTTACAGCCTTGCCAAATGGGTCATCTTCAAACTTTGACATACACTCACGTCATTTCATGACTAAGAGTTCTGTCAAAGAGGAGCAACTGTAGACATCCTATTTTTGACCGCTTTTAAGACTTGGATGCCTCATGTTGAACACTCGATGATGATAATGTTACGTTGTACAATCGTTCAATTTTTTCAGCAAAAGGCTTCGGTTTTGAGTTTTAAAACCTAAAACCTTGCACCTCCTTTAGACCAAAACCTTTTTTTTTTTCTAGCCAGACCACTCAGAGGCCTGTTGGCCAAAAGGTGGCCGGCAGGCCATGTCCAGTGGCTAGCAGAAATTTTGCTACCAACTGTACCCCCATATGCATGTCTTGCACAAACTGGCTCAATATAGATATTTTTGATAGAGGAACCTGTTTTTCTATAAATGGATGACCATCCCACATGGTTTTAGGTTAGAAAAATTCGCCAAGAGCCAAAAACTTGTCAAACACTCTCCCTCTCTATCTTGCAATATACATACACTATACATACACTATACATACACTTCCTAAACCAACATTTTGAGGCTTCTTGTTAAGATTATTGAGCCAAAATTTCAGTTCTTGAGGGTGATCACTTTGTGGGTTGTGAACCAGAGAACATCCTCTCTTCAAGAGGTATTGCTTTTGCCATCTTCTCTCTTATTTGCAATACTCTTTTCTCCTATTTTTCACACTATTTTGGACTGGTTTTAATGGATGAAACTTGTGATTTAAAAGCTACCAAAGGTGGAGGGGTTAACCACCCTTTCTTGAACCTTATTCCATAGCTTATATCCTTGTTCTTCCCCACTTGTTTCTTTGCTTTTAGCTACTGATTTTTAGAGTTTTCAGAGGCTAAAACATGTGATTTTAAGGTCCCAAAAGTGGAGAGGTTGGCCACCATTCCTTAGACTTGCTTACTATTTTTTTTTTTTTTTTGTGGTTTACTTTTGCTAGCTTTCCAAACTGATTTTCAGCACTGTTCTGTGCTATTTAGGGGCTGTTTAGTATGTTTACTTAGTTATGATTTGAATACCATGTTTATATTGTTGTAAGTCCTCATAGATTTGGTGGTTTAGGCCATAGGCACCAATCTATATGAGTTGATAGCTTTCTTTACATAATTTCCATGTATATTCATATTTGTTATGATCACCTTTACATAATCATCTCTGCAACCTCGCTCCTTTCTTTGCTTTCTATGATTAAGAGTTGTCTTAAACACTAGTTTGTTGGTTAAGGCTTGAGAAAGAGACTTTCCATGCTTAATGGTTTAAACTCTTCGGAGGTTCATTACCAAGGCATTACATTTCTCTCATGTTAAGCACAACTTCTTGTTTGACACTTTGCTTTATCATTTTTTGCACTTAGTGGATGTAGTCATCACTTTTAGACAAAAATGAATAAAGAATGGCAAGGTAATGTAAAAGAGGTTAAAATTGGAATAAAAGTGGTAAAAAAGGATAATAAAATTGAGTTGGGTTCAGTTGGACGTTATATTGAACCCATTAATTCTTGAATCATTATATACTCTTTAGTGATGTTAATGATTCAAGAAGCAATGTTTACCACTTCCCTTGAGGTAACTCTATGATAGGGAGGAGGTGTTGTTGGTCTTTTATTTCCATTTATTGATCTTTTGTCCTATCGGTTCATAGATCATCATGCAACAACTTTGCGACAATTGATGGTCTGTGAATCGAGTCTACTCCTTCTTTGATCAGTTTCATGATAGGGAGAGGCAGAAAGAAGAAACATCCCCTGGAAAAAATCTATTTTTGCTATGTTTCAATACTGTGGTAGTAGGGCAGTACCCAAAAACAGTGGCCGGCCGCCACCTTTATGTCCAGCCAACCACTTTTTGAGGCTGGTCGACCACCATTGTTTATACATGCAGTGTCATTTTGGTGGCAAAACAAAGCAGAAGCTGAGGCAAAAACAGAATAATTTTCTAACTGCAAACATAACAGATTTTGGCAGCAAAACAGAGAGGTTTCCGGGAGGATATTCTCATTAGTGCGTGTGTGACTCTTCACCTCCCGCGGTCCTTTAAAATGCTTTGATAGTAGTATGTTTAATTAATTAGATTCATTCGAATTTGTAATAATTAGTTAATTAGTTTCCTCCATTTATTTGATGTTGTAATAATTAGTTTAAATAGGACATTCATTCGGACCCTCTTGTATGAGGGCAAGCTTGTAATATTGTGAATGTCTTCCCACCCTCATTCTTTCTCCCTTTTATTTACTTGCTTATGATGGTTGCATATAGTATCATATTTTGGTTTCACTCCATTACCATGACTTGTATCCATTTTTGCATACATCGGGTTCGGTTCATCATTCTAACATTATTATAAATTGCCTATTTACTTGAATACATGCACTATCGCATACTTTGAGTTGAGCCATATATCATGTTAATAAACCAAACCTTATAGTTGCATTAGTCATTTGCATATTAGAGTATATATTTTTCTAACTACTTTCTTCTATTTTTCCTTGCCTCAATTGAGTACTAAGTGAGCATTTTTGCTTTAGCATATTGCATGTATGTTTGTGTTACCATATTAAGCATGCTACCATGAGGCTAAGTGCTTATTTGATATACCTCTTTGAATGCCGGTGGATGAAGGCTTTTCGCTTAAGTTGGGATGATTTGATTAATGTACATATGAGCTTACTTTTTCAAGTAACACATAATCAAAACTCTTTTGAAACAAAACATGAAATCAAAGCATTCCAAAGTGGGCGAAGTAGTCTATACTTGTGTGCCACACATAGTAATGTTAGCATTAATAATTAGAACAAGAGCATATACTGTGCATAAAAATCACATCATGATTAGTAGAGGCCGATCTTTGATTGGGTGAGTGGGGTGCTCAGTTCATGTCCTTCCCCTCTCATACCTATGTTCCCAAGCCGAGATACATTGGTTATGACGGACAAGTGGCCTTTGGCACGAGTCACTGTAGACGTCCCCGAACGTCCTGGGAGGATGACCCCCGTTCTGTTCATTTGGGTTCACTACAGTTCGGACTCAAATGTCACGGTCCTGTATCTAATCTCGCAGAGTGCAATGCAAGACCGATGAATCATCAAAGAGTCTAAATCCGGCAAATCGTTTTTGGAAAACATATTTTTTAGAAAGAAGTGCCAAACATGGACTGCTTTGCCATATACAGAGTCGCCACCTAAATATTTTATTTTGGGAAAATTTAGGAAACCCTGACTCGTGCCTAAGGCCACGTGTCCGTCATCACCAAAGTTGCCTCGGCTCGGGAACTTGGGTACGATTGGGGAAGGTCACTTCGTGAGCACCCCCGCTCGCCCGATCAAAGATCGGTCTCTACTAACCATGATATCTAGTTTTGAAAACATTATGCGTTCTTATTCTGGTTATTAGCCTAGATTTACTATGTGATGCGTACATCATACAAGTATAGACCAGGTCGCCTGAATTGGAACAAAATATTTCATGTTTGTTTTTGAAAGATGGTTTGCTACTCGCAAGTAGGCTTAAAATGCAGATTTTGCCACCCTTGGGTGGGCTTAGAAAAGATGGTTTTGCCACTATCTAGTGGGCTTAAAACTCACGGTCGATGCATTGTTCCAATCCAAATAACCCAACCTTCACCCACAGGCATTCAGGCAGTTATATCACATAAGCATATAGCCTTATGGTAAGCATGCTATCATGGCAGTCACTCACATGCATGCAAGGATGCTAAAGCATAAACACTTACCGAGTACTCCAAGCCAAAACAGAAGCTAATTAGAAATCATGCATGATCCTAACTATATAGAAATATCTAATGCAACACATGCAAAAAATGCAACTACAATAGGCTCGGCTATTCTAAGATGACGTATGATGATGCTATAGCTAACACGTATTCAACTCAGAATTGAAATACAATGCAGTTAGTATGATGCGCCGAGCCCGGTGCATGCAATACAGATGAATGGATGCAAACATGCGGGCATAAGTATGCTAATTGAAACGTGTCCTAAACTAACCATTATAAGCTGGTAAATAAAAGGGAGAAAGACGTAGGGTTGGAAGACATACATCACACGCACGCACACTTATTACAATTGCCCTCCCTCGGAGGGTCCGAATAAATAATACAGTCCGAATAAATAATTACAGTCCGAATAAGTACAAAACCCTAATTAATTAACAAATTAACTAGGAAAGTAGTAAATTAGCATGCAAGACCATGGACCGTCTCAGCTCTGTTCCGAATGATGAATGATGCATGCTTGGGTTGCCTTGCGCGGAAATCCATTGCGATGCCCCGATTAGCCTCTGTTTACAATTACGCCTGGAATATTGCGCAAAGCTCCTGAAGGCTATTGATTCTTCGATTTGCTGCAACAGAGAGCAAGAAAGGGGCATGGCAAAGTATTTTCACATATGTATGCATGTCTCGATTCTCGTGCCACCAATCACGCATCTCGATGCATGATGGCCGAGGGGTCGAATTGCATGACTCAATATGAAATGAATGCACATATAAACATAACAAAACCTAAACTCCATCATGGGTAATCCAGAGTGTCGGTGACTGGGGGATTGAGATACGTTCCGTCACTTTGGGTACGAAACGTCCCTCGTTTCCCGTGCTTGGACTAAACCCTACTCCAAGCACAATGCAACAAGCAATGCATGGCACGTGTAAATGCGACTAGCATGCAATCCTAAGTGTAATGCAACCAAGTGATGCAAGCATGCAAGGGATAAAATGCAAACATGCATCTAGCATATACAATGCTAACACTACATGGCATGCGCAATGCTCGTGAACTAAGGCATACTCAATGCGACTATCAACCTAGCATACACAATGCGAGGAATGACATATCATGGCATGCACAATGCTCTAACATGCAACCTAGCATACGCAATGCTATGGACCAAAATGGTATACACAATGCACGATGGACTTACACCAACATGAGTGGACCTCAGCAACACTCACATCAGTGGCCATTAGATGAAAATGAGACAACCGAAATGCGTGCACACATGCACGAATACTGAGGACCGAACCTAAGGCATCAAATGCCACTCTACCAAAGCATGGCAAGGGATGAAACATGACATGGAATAGCATAAATTACAGCTCTGAAACAGCATGAAATATGGTCCCGAAACATGCAAATATGGCATACGATGCAAGCTAGGGGGCCCGGGTACCGAAACTAGTGAAGTGCGCTACACTAGAGGTACCCAAAGCAATGCACCAAAGGCGAAACTAACCCCAAACAGACCCTAGGCAGGTCTGAAACAGTGGGAAATTGGCCTAAAATGATGACTCGGAATGCAACGAAATGGAGCTCATTCAATGGTCGGTAAATGGGGCATACAAGCCCGACTCTCAAACGCATTTAAAGAGATGAAAACATGGCAACATGACATTCAAAAAAGCTCTGAAATGTGATGAATAATAGGCTCAAAACATGAATACACCTCAGTATATGCATGGAATGGATCTCAAAACTCAAAGCTAAGCATGGACCTTGAACTACAAGCATGCAAAACTAACGTCATTCAACCACAAGACCCAAAAACAGAGCTAGGGCAGTCCAAAATAAGCACATTATCAGTTTAAAGCATGGCCAAAAGGTGCTAACATGAAGGGCTAAAATAGCATGCAACATTGACTAGCAAGCATGGTTTACATGGCATGTATATGAAGCACAAGAGAACTCATCAAACCAGCCAAAATCAGTGAATAAAACATGTCAAAATATGCCCAAATAACCTCTGAAATGCAACCAACACATGCAAAAATGATGGGTTCCTTTGAAAGGCCACAAGAGGGGTTACTCCACACATGCATCAAGGACACTTAGCATAGCCAAACCAACTCTGAAAATGAGTTATGAGGGTCCTAAAACCCACTGAAAAAGGCCTGGAACAAGGCTTAGAAGCATGCAACTACGAGGTCCTTTGGAAGGCCAAAAGGGCCATCAAACAAAACAAGGAGAGAGGGGGGTCACCCCCTCTGATTTTGGCTTTCAAAACAGTGTTCTAGCCACTAAAAATCCACTGGATTTCAGTGGCTAGAAGGCCAAACAAAGCATGCAACAAAGGCTTAGGTATAAGACTCAAAACAAGAGGTAATCAAGCATACAAGGAAGTATATGACCTCAAACAGAAAAATTCCCTTAATCAAACATCAAGAGGGCCTCAAAAAAAGTCTTTTTCCAGTTTATAAAAAATCTCAAAAATGTTCACAAGTAAGGCTAAAATAGGATGCAAAATTAGCCCTAAAAGAGAGATTGAACAAACAAGGAAGTAGATGACTTCAAACAGAAAAGTGTCCTTAAACAAAGTTGAAGAGGGGCTCAACATAAGACACTTTACAGTTTGGGTTGAAGTCCAAAAATGCTTTCAAGTATGGCTAAGCTATGAAGCAAGATGAGGGCCAAAAGGAGAGATGAAGCATACAAGGGGGTAGATGACCCCCAACAGAAAAATACTCTTAAACAAACATGAAGAGGAGCTCAAAATAAGACTATTTCCAGTTAACACCAAACCTCTAAAATGCTTGCAAGTATAGCTAATAGACGAAGCAAGATAATGACCAAAAAGAGGGAAATAGAATGTTACCCTTGTAGAGAAGACCTCCAGCAGTTTTTGGTCCCAAAAATCAGACCCTTAGGACCTCTCAAGACCTTCCAAGAAGCTTAGGTTGGTATTGGAGGTGTTAGGCTAAGAGATGTAGTGTAAATATGCAAGAAATATGGACTTTTAGCACAAAAGAGAGATATATGGAGATGTATGTATATCTCTTGATCAAAAATGGTGAACCCTTGCAATGGAAGATCAGCCCTTATTTTATAGAGAAGAGAGGCTAAAGCGTCTCTTAGAAGCTTCAAATCAAGGGCCAAGATCCTCTATACACGTGTATGGAGGATGCAGCAAATGGCAAACAGTTGGCACAGCTGGAATACACTCACGGAGACAAATCTGGCCAACCAGTTCAAAAAGTTCAGGTGGTCGGCCGACCACTTTACCTGGTCGGCCGACCAGGTCAAAAGGGTCAAGGTGGTCGGCCACCCCCTAGGATGAAGCCCCAGAAGTTAGCTTTCCAATGCAGCAAACCTTGTATCAAAATTCCTCCTGTGCAAAAAGTTATGCCTGTTTTGGTGAAGCTGCGCAGATTCGGTCCAAACGGATTTCAACCAACCATATCTCCTCCACCCGGACTTGGCTTTAGGAGATTCTTGAGTGAAAAATGAAGCCCCAGAAGTAAGCTTTCCAACGGTGGTGGCCTCATATCTTAATTCCTCTTGTGCAAAGAGTTATGCCCGTTTCGGTGAAGCCGCGCAGATTTTTCTCTCCTTCCCGGATTCATACTGAACCACTTTTGACCACAAAAGCTGGTCGGCCATCTGATTTTCTAGTTTACCATGTGGCCACATTGAAAACCCAGAATTTGTCTTTCCAATGGCGCCAACCTCGCATCAAAATTCCTTCTGTGCAAAGAGTTATGCCCGTTTCGGTGAAGCCGCGCGGTTTTGGTCCTACCAGGATTCATGCCGAACTTCTTCCAAACTAGTTTTCTTCTCTCGTCTCCTCTTTTATTCAACTCCAAACCCCTAAGTAAGGTGTTTTGAAAGATTTTTCAAAGATTTCGTCTCTCTTTCATTTATTTCCACTTTGTCCTTGCTCAGTTTACCGAAAAGCGCAACATTTAACGAAATGCGAGCGTCAGAACATTGTAGGAACTTTATTTTCAAAACGTTTTGAAAGAGAGGGTTTTAAGATCTAAAATCTTTTGATCAAGATTGTTTTGGCCCAAAAAAGGGGTATGAAGTTGGGATTTGACTCTTTCATTGCCGAAGAAATTGAAGCTTTCCCCTGCACACCTTTTACCACCAAGTAAACCATCAGTAACGCCCAAGTCTTAAAAGCGGTCAAAAATGGGGTGTCTACAGTCACGTGTTTCCTAAATTTTTCAAAAATATTTAGGTTGTGACTCTGAAATCTGGCAATGTAGTCTATTTTTGGCATTTCTGATTATAAATCGATTTTCTAAAGATTTGCTGGATTTGGACTCTCATTTGTTTAATCTATTTCACATTGCACTTGTGAAACTAAATTCAGAACCACAAGAGTCTGAACTATAGGGTTATCGTATCTGAGGAGACTAAACCTCTCTGAGGAGCACGAAAAGTAAGCTACAATAGGCATGAAAAATTCAGTATATGGAGCCCAAACAGTAACTTGATAGATTAAGGATAATGATCCTTACCGGCACTATGGACTTAGAGGCCGACCTGATGGCCTTCAGGTCAGACAACTACTCGTGCTTCTTTATATCGGCTAGGAGGAGTGTAGACACCCCATTTTTGACCACCCTTAAGACTTGGATGCCTCATGTTGAGCACTCGATGATGAAATACTACGTTGTACAAATGTTTGATTTCCTCAGCAAGAAGCTTCGGTTTTGAGTTTCCGAGCCTAAAACCTTGCACCGCCTTTGGACCAAAACCTAATTTTTTCTAGCTTGATCACTTAGAGGCCTGCTGGCCAACAAATGGCTGGTTGGCCAAAACTTAGTGGCCGGTCGTCCCTCTATATGGCCGGTCGGCCAGGTTTCTCGACTGGCAAATATTTTGCTGCCAGCTATTCCCCATGTGTATGCATTGCACCAGTTGGCTCAATACAAATATTTCCAACAGAGGCACTTGTTTTTCTATATATACTTGACCATTCCTCTTGGTTTTAGGTTAGAAAAATTCTCAAAGAGCCCAAAGCTTGCCAAACACACACACACACACACACACACACACACACACACACACACACACTCTCTCTCTCTCTCTCTCTCTCTCTCTCTCTATCTTGCAATATACATACACTATACATACACTTCCTAAACTAATATTTTGAGGCTCTTGGCCGGCCGTCCCTCTACATGGTCGGCCAGCCAGGTTTCTCAGCTAGTAGATATTTTGCTGCCAACTGTTCCCCCATGTGCATGCACTGCACTAGTTGGCTCAATACATATATTTCCAATAGAGGAATTTGTTTTTCTATATATACTTGACCATTAGAAAAATTCTCAAAGAGCCCAAAGCTTGCCAACACTCTCCCTCTCTATCTTGCAATATACATACATTTCCTAAACCAATATTTTGAGGCTCCTTGCTAAGATTATTGAGCTAAAATATCAGCCCTTAAGAGTGAGCACACCTTGTGGTTTGTGAACAAAAGAGTGTCTTATCTTCAAAGGTATAACTCTTGCCACCTTTTGCCTACTTTTTTCCCATCTTTTTCTTGGTTTTCTATACTGTTTTGAACTGTTTTTGGTGGGTTGAAACTTGTAATTTAAAGCTACCAAAGGTGGAGGGGTTAACCACCATTTCTTGAACCTTATTCCATAAGTTTTTATCCTTGTGTTTCCCACTTGTTTCTTAACTTTTGGCCACTGATTTTCAGAGTTTTCAAAGGCTAAAACATGTGGTTTTAAGGTCCAAAAAGTGGAGGGGTTAGCCACCCCTCCTTAGGCTTGCTTACTAGCTTTTATTCTATTCCATTTTGTTTACTCTTTTTAGTTTTTTCAAAGTAATTTCAGCACTATTTTTGCTGTTTTTGGGGCTGTTTTAATTGTTTAGTTAGTTTATGCTTTGAATATCATGCTTGCATTGTTGTAAGTTCTCATAGATTTGGTGGTTTAGGCCTTAGACACCAATCTATTTGAGTTTATTGCTTTTTATTCCATAGTTTTCATACATACACTCACACTTGTACTAATCATTTATGCAATCTCCCTCATTTCTTGGTTTTCTTTCTTCTTTTTCTTTAAGAGTTGTTTCAAACAATTGATTGTTGTTCAAGGCATGAGAAAGAGACCTTTCATGCTTAATGGTTTAATCTCTTTGCAGGTTCATTACCAAGGAATTACATTTCTCTCATGCTAGGACAACTTCTTGTTTGACATTTCTCTCCATTAGTGGACATAACAATCTTTGGACAAAAATGATTAAGTAATGGAAAGGTAATAAAAACAGGCTAATAAAATCGGAGTAAAAGAGGTTAACAAGATAATAAAATGAAGTCGGGTTCAATCAGACGTCACTTGAACCTATTGCATCTTGACTCATTGCGTACTCTCTAGTGACATTCAATGGTTCAAGAAACAATGTCCACCACTTTCTTTGAGGTAACTCCATGATAAGAAAAGGGTGTTGCTAGTCTTTTATTTTCAGTTATTGATCTTTCGTCCTATTGATTCATAGATCATCACGCAACAACTTTGTGACAATTGATGGTTTGTGAATCTATTCTACTCCTCCCTTGATCAGTTTCATGAATAGGGAGAGACAGAGAGGATAAACATGCCCTGGAAACACTCTGTTTTTGCTCTATTTCTATTTTGTTACAACAAGGCAGCACTCCAAAATAGTAGCCGGCCGGCCACCTTTGTATCTAGCTGACCACTTTCCATGGCCAGTCGGCCACCTTATTTTATATAGGCAGTGTCATTTCATGGCAGAACAGAGCAGATGTTGGGGCAAAAACAGATTTATTTTTTGACTGCAAGCAGAACAGTTTCTAGAAGCAAAACAGAGAGGTTTTTGGGAGGGTGTTCTCATTTGTGCGCGTGAAACGCTTCACTTCTGGTGGTCCTTTAATGCTTTGATAGTAGTATGTGTAATTAATTAGTTAACTAATTCGTTTGAACTTGTAATAGCTAGTTAATTTAGTATTGTTTTGGTGTTGTAATAATTAGTCTAAATTAGGACATTCATTCGGACTCCCTTGTACGAGGGCCGATTTGTACCACTTGCAATAGTTGTGTATGTCTTCCAACCCCCATTTCTTTCTCCCTTTTATTTATATGCTTATAATGGTAGTGTCATGTTTTACATTTTTATATCATTGGCATGACTTGTATCCATTTTTGCGTACATCGGGTTCGGGTCATCATTCCAACCTTGTTGTTATTTCCCATTTAATTGAATACATGTGCTATTGCATGCCATGTCAATAAACCGGATCTCGTAGTTGCATTTTATATGTGTTGTATTAGTGATTTGCATATTAGAGCATGCATTTTTCTAACTATTTTTCTTATATTTTGGCTTGCCTCGGTTGAATACTAGGTGAGCGTTTTTGCTTTAGCATATTGCATATATGTTTGTATTGCCATACCAAGCATGTTTAGCATGAGGCTAAGTGCTTAGTTGATATAACTCTTGAATGCCTATGGATGAAGGCTTTTCCACTTAAGTTGGATTTGATTAATGTACATGTGAGCTTACTTTTTCATTAGCTCATATTCATAACACTTTTCAAAATAAACATGGAATCAAAACATTCCAAAGTAAGCGAAATAATCCATACTTACGTGACTCACATAGTAATGTTAGTATAATAATCGGAACAAGAGCATATGCTGTACATATGAATCACATCATGATTAGTAGAGGCCGATCTTTGATCGGGTGAGTGGGGTGCTTAATTCATGACCTTTCCCTCTTATACCTAAGTTCTCAAGCCGAGACATTTTAGTTATGACGGACAAGTGGCATTTGGCATGAGTCACAAGTTTCTTAAATTTCCCAAAAATATTTAGGTGGCGACTTTAAAATCTGGCAATACGGTCCATTTTTGGCATTTTTTTTAATTAAAAATCAAATTTCCAAAGATTTGTTGGATTTGTATTTTTTTGTGTTTTCATTATTTTACATTGCACTTGTGAAATCAGATTCAGAATCACGGGAGTCCGAACTGTAGGGCTATCGTATCCGAGAAGACTAAACCCCTCTGAGGAGCAACGAGAAACCAGCTACCATTTCTGGCGACTCCGCTGGGAAAACTAGAGAACTTGATTTGGACTTCATGATGTGACATATTATTTACAGATATATGTTATTTGCATTTGCATCTGCATTGTTACTCTAAGTTACTGTGTTTTCCATCTGCTATTCTTGGACAGCTTGCCAGAAGCTTGCTTAAAAAGCTTGCCAAAAGGCTGGCTGGTCGTGGGCTCTGCCATGTTGGAAACACAACCCTTGGATCTGGATTACCGCTATATCGCTTGATCCTCCTTTCACTTCTCGGTGTTAGGTGTGAAAGGTATATTAGGCAATCTTGCCGAGGTACCCTTTTGACCATTCGGCCTATTGTATATAGTAAAACCATAGTGACTGTTCCAAACTAGGGCAGGAAGCTCATCCGTATGTAAGATTGTGTGAAACTACTTGCTTGAAGTAGTGAAGCCCTAGATCATGCCAAAATCTAGGACAGGGTAACCCTACCCCCTCATAGGGGTGTTTTAGCTCTCTTTAACTGGTATGTGCTTTACAGTGAAACTATACAGGAATGTTCATATCAGTGGCACAGTTGGTATCTGTTTTGGGGCAGAATTTAGTGGGGAGTACAATCCTACAGCTTTGATCATATCTATTCTAGTAACATCTTAGTTGAGGTGTTGTCTGACTTCTGATTTTGTTTTGCTCTTTCTTTATTTCTTTTGCTAGGTAGTATAAAACCATAGCTTCAGAAAGTTCTGATATCTTCCAAGTACTCTTGACCTGTGTCGGAAGACTTTGCAAGGTCGGAGATCTTGTTTGGGGACAGCCTGTGTTTGCCTCACTATCACTTGTTACGAGGCGGAGAAGGGTCAGACAAAGTTCACCAGTACAATTCCTTTTAGCAATCACCTCTCAGCTCACCTGCACTCAGTCCACCTCAAGAACAGTCATTTACTCCAAGAATGGCACAATATCCTTCATCAGATTTGAAGGACTTGATAATCCGATTGCAACAATCAGTTGACTCACTCCAGCATGATATGGCCCACCAAGCTGATGTCACAACTTGGTTACAACAACAACAACAGTAGCCAGTTGCGGCTTCTACGTCGCATGTACTTGCCGCGACTATTCCTATGCCCGATACCACTGCCAATGCTACTAAAACTCAAGATCCACACGCCGAGGGTATTCTGGCCTTTCCTGCCCAGCATAACCCATTCCAGCACAGACTTCTAGAGCTCTGGTTTACCAGGCTGAGGCACTCTTCGAATTCGAGGTTGACCCAACCGTGCTTAAAGTCAGCAAACTAGAAAAGCTGTTTAAAAAGGCACAAGGGTCAACTCGATTTCAGATATAGAGGATGGGTACACCGAATCTACAATTACATTACTAGAGCGGTTCAAAATGTCACATATAGATCACTTCGATGGCACCGGAGACCTAATGGTACATCTACGGCTGTTTTCCAATATCCTATGACCAATGGGTTTAACCAGACTACAGAAGTTGTCAGTCACTCTTTGGCTAAACCATGTTAGGAATAGCTACTATCTAGTATGCTAAGTTGGAAGACTCTGTAAAGGAGAATTGAGAGGAATTGGCTAAATCCTTTATTGCTCAATACTCTTACAACACGCAGATTGAGGTCACAACTCGTGATCTTGAAGCCACTCATCAAGAACAAAAGGAGGGTTTCTCAGAATTCATGACTAGATGGAGGGCCAAGGCATCAATAATGACCACTTGACCTTCAGAGAAAGGCCAGATCAGAATGGTTGTTCGCAACCTACATGGCAAGCTGCTGCATAAAATAATTGTTCTTCTCCTATTTACCTTCAAAGAACTTCATGAAATAGGGGTTCAAATTGAAGACGCCATGAAGTAGGGGATCATCATTGATAACAAGAAGCCTGCCAAGAGGCTGTTTGTTCGCAGTTCCAATGCTACCAGGGGTAGCACAGCTGCGAGGCCGTCAAAAGTGAGTGTTGTCACCATAATCAAAACTGCCGACCCCTTTACCAACATGGGCCCACAAACTTCCAACCCAACCCGACCTCCGGTTAGAACTTTCAACCAGCTCTACATGACCCTATCCAAAGCCATGTAGGTGCTAATCAAGAAGGGGCACCCGAAATCCCTAGAACCTCGACCACTTTCGGACCCTCTTTCACCCAAGCATGATCCCACCAAATACTATGCTTTCCATCAACAACACGACCATGAAACCGACCGATGCTTCCGCTTGTGTCATGAGATTCAATGAGAAATTTAGGAAACCTAAGACTCGTGCCAAAGGCCATTAGTTCGTCATCACCAAAGTGTCTCGGCACGGGAACTTAGATACGAGAGGGGAAGGTCATGAATTGAGCACCCCACTCGCTTGATTAAAGATCGGCCTCTACTAATCATGATGTGATTTTTACCCACATTATATGTTCTTGTTTTGATTATTAGGCTATATTACTATGTGATGTGCGCACACAAGGTATAGACTAATTTGCAAAAGATGGAATAGTTTGATTTCATGTTTGTTTGAAAATTGTTTTATGAATTTGCCATTTGAAAAAAAAAAAAAAAAAATTGGGCTAAAATGGGCATTAATCAAGCTATCTCAATTCAAGCAGCTAGCCTTCATCCACAGGCATTGAAAAAGTTATATCATTTAAGCAATTAGCCTCATGGTGGACATGCTTGGACACGGTAACACAAACATTCGATGCAAGATGCTAAAACACAAAATCACTCACCTATTACTCCGGGCTAAAACAAAGCAAAATTATTAGAAAAATATGCATGTTCCTAATTAAATGCAATATGACTAATGCAACGCACACATTATGTATTTTTATAGGCTCGACTATGCACATGGCATATGATTTCATTCAAGACATGCAAGAGAGCACGTATTCAAGAAATGAATTTGGACATTGATATCAGGTTAGCATGATGAACCGAACCTTATATACATGCAAGACAAATGGATGCAAAACATGAGAATGCTAATGAAACATGATGCTCTACACTAACCATCGTAAGTGAATAAATAAAAGGGAGAAAGACGTGGGGTTGGAAAACATACACATTATTACAACATTTGATCCCTCACGCAGGAGGTATGAATCAATGTCCGAAAGTCCGAATTAAACTAATTATTACAAAATCGAACCAAATAAATAGAATAGGCTAAGCTAATTAACTAGCTAACTATGCTATCTATGCTATTACAACGGATAACCAAGATTATTACAACAAGGATAACCGAGATAAATAAACTAACTCTCTAAGCCAAGTAACTACAACAATTATGAAGGGACAATAATAATTACAACACGTTAATGATGAGATTAATTACAATAAACAATATAAATTAATTACAATAACGATCATAATATGAGCAAGGATGCACAAGAATTGCACGCATGCACATGCACAATGTTCAAGAACAGCCTGTCTACCCCAAGCTTGCTTTGTTTCACCTCAGCCACTGCCCCCTGTTTTCTGCAAAAATACACCGCTGACCAAACTTTGAGGGCCCGCCGGCCCTCATTGAAGCCCGGCTGGGCATAGTGAAGGCCGGTCGTGCCTCAGTTTTGTGCAAAACTCTGTTTTGTGTTCTGAAGTGAAAACAATGCAAACAGAGTTGTTCAAGCTCTGTTTGTCCTTTTTTTTCATTCTCTGTCATGGAAAAGCCTCGAGAGAAGGCTAGAATTATTTCCAAAACCATAAATGGGCAAATTGATTGCTTGATTGTTCCGGATACAATTTTGGACAAAAATCAATGAAATGCAATGGATATGACCACTCTTCCCTCTTTATCATGGAAATGAACTCAAAAAAAGGAAGTAGAGACGCTTCAACAATCGTCAAAATGCCATAAATTAGCGTATGATCACTCTTGACTCGATAAACTTGGTATAATGTCTGGCCAAGCCCAAGCAATTTGACTCACTTTCTTTAAGTGTGTTGGTTACTTTTAAACCAATTATTTTAGTCATTTCCATTCTTTAGTCTATTTGTCCGAAGCGATGATTAAGTCCTCTAAAAGGAGAGAATGCATCAAATGGGAAGTAATTCTCAACATGAAAGAGAGATTACGCCCTTGACAATGAATCTTTGTAGAGATTAAGCCATTAAGCGTAAGTCTCTAGTTCATATGTTGAATAACCATCAACCGTTTGAGACAACTCTTAAATGGGAGAAAGTAATGGCAAGTTAATTTTTAAAATGAGGTTATTATTATAGAAATTAAACAAAGAAAAGCTAAGAACAACATGATGCAAGCTATATACAAAGACCAATGCTACATAAAATGAACTAATCAAAGCTTGAACCAATTAAATAGAATAAAGCAGACCTAAAACAGTCTAAAATAAGCCCAAAACAGTGGCTGAAAATGTAAGAAAAGAGCTCAAAAGCTAAGCAAAAGCAAAGACACTAAAACTATGTAAACAAAAGAACAAGGAGGATGGCCAACCCCTCCAATTTCAAGACTTCAAATTGTGTTTTTGGCCTCAATTCAACCCTAAAAATCAGTTCAAAAACCAAAGAAAAAGAGTGTAAAAGAACCAAGGGTTGAGCTACAAAAATAGGTACAAGTGAGGGTGTTAACCTTACCACCTTTGGTAGCTTGTCCAAACCCAAGTTCCAACTCTTAAAATAGGTGTAAAACAGTCCAAGGACACAAGAAATAAGTAGAAATGAAGAAATCAAAAGCAAGAACAAAAGTTACAAGCTTATACCTCTCAAAATGGAGTAAGCTTTGATTGATTATCAAACTCACTCTTGACACACTCTCAAGCTTGAATTATGCTTCTCAAGGGTCAAACAAGGCTCTAAGTTGATGAGTCAAGGTTGTGTATGGTGTATATAGATGATGCAAGGTTGGTAGGTCAACTCAAAGGTAGCTTGCAATGGAAAAAGAAGGAAGAGGAAGCTCTCTCTATGTGTGTAGGCTCTTTCTTAATTATATAACCCCCAAAATAGAGGTATATGGTCGTATTTATAGAATCTGAGCACCAAAGGTGATAAACATCTTCAAACAAGAATAGCTGGTGGGCTCCCGGCTAGAACAGTGTTTATTGCTATCGAAGTCCGGCCAGCCCTCACTGAGGCACGGCCGGGCCTCCATGATTTCCCTTATTTTTCTATTGCATCCTCAACAAGGATGGCACAAGGTGTGAAAATGGATTTCTTGGGCGTAATCATTGAGAATATGGAAGGTTTGGAGTTGTTTCGAAGCTTAAACAAGACTCTTTCATTGAGACCTCAAATCACGCATAATACCACTTTCATCATCGAGTGTACCGAGCAAAACGCTTGAGCCTTGCGGGCGATCAAAAATGGGATGTCTATAGCAGACCACACTCTTGGCCAGTAAGGCACAAGGGTGGCTGGTAGCCAAAAGGGGTGGCTGGCAACCCACAAAAATGGGCCTACAGGTCCCAAGTTTTTCAGGTTTGAAAGGTTGTGGTTTTGGTGCAAAAACAAGGCATAAGGTTTGCAAGGTTTTGAGGCTCAAAGCTATAGTATTCTGCTAAGGACTTTCAAGCACTTGATAAGCATATACATTCATCATTGGGTGCCCAAGTCGCAAGGGCGGTCAAAAATGGAGTGTCTACTGGGTGCCTTATCCAAAAAGATAGCGGGGCCTTTGAGATAGTCTATGAACATCTTGGGAGGCGTTCATCATTGCCTTCCAAGACAAATATCTACCTTCCACTGCTAGAGAGAGACTGATACAAGAATTTCAAAACCTTAAGTAATTGAACCTGTTAGTGGTCGAGTTTGAAGCAAACTTCACCAGTTTGCGCCGCAGTTGGTGGGAATGGAGAAACGTCGTTGCGTTGAATTTGAGAAGAAAATCAGGACCAAAATTTTACTTAAAGTTGCCGAGAATATGATCCAAAACTATAACCGTTTAGTGGAGGTGGCGGCACATGTGGAAATCACGATGCAGGTAGAGGACGAAAGGATCTGGGGTTCAAGATCTAGAGGGCATGAGTCACTGAGGGACTTCAGACCCAGTAAGAAGGACAGAGGATCCGCCCCATCTTAGTCCCAGTCATAGCAAACTAGATCCATTTTTCCATTACCTAGCGTAGGCTCAGGAAGAGTGCTAATGGTAGTTTTACTTGTTTCAAATATGGCCAGCCGGGTCACAAAGCCAATGCTTGTCCATAGAAGGAAGGAGGATAGCAGATGCCACCACTACCACTACATAACCGATCCCAGAGTCAATCTCAGAGTACGGGACAAGGACCTTCTTGCTTTCAGTGGGGTCAATCAAGGCATACGAGGAGAGCATACATACAGTTAGAAGGCACATAAGGGTTGAGGCAGACTCAGAGCCACCAACAGGCTCATTCAATTCAAGTCTCACGAGCTATCCAGGGAGCCACTTCAGCTCAGTCAGTGTAGCAGGCCTATACTCTAGGAGATAAGCAAGTTGATCAGAGGCCATAGGGGCACGTGTATGCCGTTACAAGACTAGAGCAATTTTCAAGGCACTTTATGGTAAGAGGTAATTTTGTTGCGTTTAATTCTATGGTTATTGTATTGATTGATACGGGTGCCTCGCATTCATTCATATCTATTGTTTTTGCTTCTACTTTGGAATTGGAGGTTGATCAGCTAGAATCCCCATTGTGGATCGGGTCACTGGTTGGGGATAGAGTGGCATTGGGTTGAGTGTGCCGCTCTTGCGAGATTAAGGTTGCTGATCGCTAACTTTCTTTTAATTTCAATATCTTAGACATGCACACTTATATTGGGTATGGATTGGTTGTCACATTTCCAGCCACGATAGGTTGTCAGTGCCATCGAGTGTCTGTATACACACCTATCGGAGATTGCTTTTATTTCCTATGTGACCAGCTGTAGACACCCCATTTTTGACCGTCCTTAAGACTTGGACGTCACCGCTTGAACACTCGGTGATCATCCATGTTCGTGTTCGTTTGGAGTTCCCGGAGTTCTCGGCTACGCGCCTTGCCTCAGGATCTCCGAACTTGGCCGTTCTGTGTCTGGTTTTGCACCAAACACTTGTGTTTTGCCTTGGAGGGGCAGGGAATGCCTTGTGAGGCATCCCCACACACCACCGGCAGTGGCTAGAGGCCACCGGCTGGTTGGTGTTGCCACCGGCACTATATTGTGCCGGTCGGCACTCTTTTGTGCCGGTCGGCAGTCAATTTTGGCAAATGACCATTTTGCCCTGCCGACTACTGTACAGCTGCTTTATCAGATATTTTTAGACAGCTGTATCACTTTTTGCTCCCCTCCATACACGTGTATGGAGGGATGAGCCTTTAGGCTTGCTTAACTTGTAAGTTTTGTGCCTATACAAGAGAAGCCTCTTCTCTTGACTCAAGGGTTGAAGTTCTTGAGAGACTTAGCCATTTTTAGATAGGGGAGAAGCTCTGGTTTAGGTTAGAAATTCCATATCTATTCTATCTCTATCCCTCTCTTGTTAGTCTAGGTGTTTTGTGCCTTACTATTGCACACAAACACCTAGTGTTTCACCTTCCCTTTGGACAGAGGTTCTAAGGGCTTGTTTTCAAGCTTCTTGACTGATTTGGAGCTCAAGGAAGCAACAACATCAAGCTTTGTGAAGAAGGCTACAAGGGTAATCACTACACTCTCTTTTTACCCCATTTTTGTACCTTGTTTTTACCTAGTTTATAACTGTTTTTGTGCTTAGTGTTTAGCACATAAAAGTTCTGTTTTTTAAGCCTCTTTATTGTTTATTAAGAGTGCTTGGTGGTTTGGGCAAGTTTGACCACCCTTAGGCCTTGAAAAGGCCCTTTTTTGTGCTATTTTGTGAGAGATCCGAGACTTTGGTGCTTGGGCCTCTCCACCACTGAAATCTTGAGGGATTTCAGTGGTGGAGATGGTGCCTTGAAGTCTCCAAAAGGGGAGGGCCACCCCCTCTCCTTGATGTCCTTGGAAAGGGCAAGTTTTGGCCTCCAAAGGAGCACCATGTTTGGTTGTTTGTTGAGCATGTCTTGGCTGCATTTTATGTTTATTATGCCCTAATATGACATTGTTATAAGTTGGTTTTGGTCCCTTATGCATGCTTAGCATAGTTGCCTTGTAATGCCTTGTATTACCTTAACATGCCTTAGGTTGTTGCCCTAATTTGAGCATGTTTAGGCTTGATTTGTGAAGATTTTGTGCTTATTTTGCCATGTTTTAGCTCTGTCCATAGTCATTTGGGTTGATCTTAGCATGCATTATATAGCCTCTTTGTATTTGGCTTGTTGGCCTTAAGAGCATGAATGTATAGCATGCCTTGTTTGCATCATTTTAGTGGCTTGGAACCACCTAGCATGCTATTTCAGTCTCTTTGGTGTGCTTGTATGCTTGCCTTAGTTGCCTCTTTAGTGCTTCAAAAGCATGTGTTGTATGCTCCATGTTTTGGCCTTAATGCATGCCTTTGGTTTCATGTCATCTAGATGCCATCTAGGTGGTCCTTTAGACTTAGTTTTATGTGTTAAAACTCTGATTTTAGTTGCTTAAGTATTGCCATGTATGGTTGTACTAGGTGTGGTTCAAAGCCTCATTGGCTTGCCTTAATGCTTGGACCATTTGTATGCCTTGTTTGGCTTGCTTTGTTAGTTGGTTTGGCACCATGTTTTGCATGCTTTTCAGAGCTTACTATGCATACTAATGGTCCATATTTGTGCCTCTTAGGTGTGTTTAAGAGTTGCTTAATTATGCTTAAGTGTTGGTGCCTTAACTTGTGCATGTGTGCATGTGTGTTTGGCCCTCATGATTTAGCATTTTGGCCACTGATTTTAAGCCTATTTGAGTTGCCTAAGTCATGTGTAAGATCATCATTTAATTGGTTTGCATGCTTGTCTTGAATGCTTGCTTGAACCCTTTGCATAAGTATGTTGCATAGTCCATGTTGCATGCCTAGTTGACATGCTTAGGGTTGCATTTGCATTGTGCATGTTTGACCTCTTGAAGTGGAGTATGATAGAGGTTTAGCACCCTTGTTTGCTTGTTTGCATTGCATGCATTTGAAATCAAAGTTGCACTCTTGGTTCTTTGGGCCATCATGCATGGAAATGCGTGATTGGTGGTCCGGGAATCGAGGCACATGCCCCCTTGAGTCAAAAACATGATAAGGGGTGTGTGTAGTGCATAAATACCTTGAATCACATTGCCATGCATGTTGTTGTCCTCTGCTGCTGTGAGTTGCAGGTTTTGCAGGCATTTAGTGCCGGCCGGCAGTGTTTAGTGCCGACCGGCAGTAAACAAGCTGCCGATGGATGAATTTTGTGCCGGTGGCCTCCTCCTTCAGCCGGTGGTGCTCTACCCCAGCCGGTGGTACTCCCCAGTGCCCTGAGAGGTACTTCTGGGACTTTGGCAATTTTCTGAGGAGGAGAGCAGAGGAAACAGAGGCAATCCGTGCATGGCAGTGCGGTTCCGAGCCAGTCCCGAGCGCGTGTTGCATCCGGTCCTCATCCCGAGGCGGTTTACTGCTTTAATTAGATTAATTAATTTATTTGATTAATTTAGTGAAATTTGTAATATTTTAATTAGCTTGCGTAGTTAATTAATTTGTATATTCTTTTGGTCCCTCCGAGTGAGGGCAAATTTGTAATAAGTGTGAGTGGGTGTATGTCTCCCAATCCCCATTTCTTTCTTCCCTTTTATTTACCTGCTTACGATGGTAGATTAGGGCACGTTTATTTTAGCATACCTTATGCAATGCATGCGTGCATTCATGCATTTGTTTACATGCACCGGGCTCGGTACATCATACAAACTGCATTGCAATTTTCAATTCCAAATTGAATACGTGCTATTTATCGCATTTCACATGCCATGCTTAGGATAGCCGAGCCTGTCTAATTGCATTCTGTATGTGATGCATTAGTCACTTAACATGAACTAGGTAATGCATGTTTGCTAACTAGTTTCTTGTTTTGGCACGGAGTACGATGTAAGTTTTTACGCTTTAGCATATCGCATGCGTGTGAATGTTAACATGACAGTATGCTTACCATGCGGCTAAATGCTTATGTGATATACTGTTTGAATGCCTGTGGGTGGAGGTTGGATTGTCTGAGTTGGGAAAACTCATTGAAATCCGTGTTTTAGCCTACTTGCGAGTAGCAAATTCCGAAACGCTTTTCAAAACAAACGGATATGCAATGTTTTTCCAAATTAGGCAATCTAGTCTATACTTGTTTGCTGTGCGCATAACATAGTAATTCTAGGCTAATAATTGGATAAGAACGCATAATGTTTTCAAAATCGGATATCACGGTTAGTAGAGGCCGGTCTTCGGACCGGGCGAAAGGGGGTGCTCATAGCTGACCTTCCCCGATCGTACCCAAGCTCCCGAGCCAAGACATTTGGTGATGACGGACACGTGGCCTTCGGCACCGAGTCAGGGTTTCCTAAATTTCCCATTTTAAAAATATTTAGGTGGCGACTCTGTAATCTGGCAAAGCAGTCCATGTTTGGCACTACTTTTCAAAAATCTGTTTTTCTTCAAAACGATTTGCCAGAGTTGGACTCTTTGGTTCAGATTTAGAACCGCAACAACAAAAAGGAGAGTCCGAGCTGTAGCGAGGTCCCCCGCGGGCTTGTTACAGTTTCTGGCGACTCTGCTGGGGATTTTAGAGAGCTTGACTCGAACTCGTGATATCCTGTTTTGACTACACTTATGTGTCTCTTTGCATTGCATTTGCATTTGGTGCGCCTAGGACACCGTGTTGGCCATCTGCTATTCCTGAGCGGTTTGCCGGAGGCTTGTCTTGTCAAGGCATGACCATAAGGCTGACCGGTTGCGGGCTCTGCCAGTATGGGAACACAAACCCCGGTTTTACCGGGGCACCCTTTTTGACCATTCGACCTAGTGCATATTCGGATCCATAGTGACCATTCCAAACTAGGACAGGTTGCTTACCCGATTTTAGGTTGTTTGAAACCGCTGTGTGCGTAGTGAAACCCTAGCTCCTGACAAAATAGGACAGGGAAACCCTACCCCAACATAGGGGTGTATTGGCTCTCATTTATCTGCTATGTGCTTTTTAGAGTGTATCTCTGCAGGGGAACGCACATATCAGTTTGCAAAGTTTGAGCATCAGGCCGAGGGCATTAGTATCAGTATTTTTAGAATCAGTTATGTCTGCGGATATCAGTTCAGTTTTGAATAGTGATTCTGGGAACAGTGATCAGTAGTAGAGTGCAGTTGTTCGACTACACCTGTGTTTGATCCGTTTGGGGCTGAAATGCTGCTTGTTTTCCGTTTCAGTTCAGAGATTCAGAGAATTGATCCAGAGCAGTTAGTGTCTTCTCCTTGCTGAGGCAGGACTTAGCATGACGCAGAATTCAGAAGAAATCGTGGTCATGACGGCCGCGTTGGATCAAGAAATCACCCTACAGGATGAAACTACTGTTGATATGCCGCATCCGCCCAGATCGCCGGCCGCGCACCCAGTTTGGGCCCCCCAGCTATATCAGGCTCGTGAGCCTACTACATTTGAACTGATGGGAATGATAGGTGATCTTCAAAGATCCGTGACGGATCTCGCCTATGGATGTCAGTTTCGCCGCCAGCCGCACCATATGTCGGAGGCTTTGTACCCCAGGAGCCCCCGTTGTTGGGGCGAATTGTAATTGAACTCAGCCAACCGGAGATGGCCTCCAGCTATGGCAACGACGCATCAAACCAAGTTCTAAATCAGGCCGAGGCCAGAGAAAAGGCAAAATGAAGGCAGATGCCGACCCTATCGAACAACTGCTGTGGGCAGTAGAGGCTTTGAAAGCCAAGGAATGAACAAGCAACAGGTATCCGCAGTTATGTCAAAAGCTGTGGAGGATGCTTTCCCCACTCCGCCTGAGGGCAGTTCCAGTCAATCAGAGAATCGGGAGAGGCCCCGTCATGCCAAAACAGTTCTTCCCCCTCCCAACCCTGCATCCGGGAAGGATCAGAAATCCAAGACCGCACCCGCCGATCCGTTGCTAGTGCATCTAGCAAGAATGCTCCAAAGTACCAGCCCCGAGGGCGCAGGGTCTTTCATGCTCTTTACATGCCATTATCCAAGGCACTTCAATCCTTGCCGAGAGGGGACACCTTAAACCCCTGGAGCCTCGGCCGCTCCCGAAGAATCTCCCGGCCACACATGATGCTGCTCAGTACTGTGCGTACCACCAGCAGACAGGCCATGCTACCGACAATTGTTTTCGCCTCCGCATGAGGTGCAGGATTTGATTGACAACGAGGTTATCCTCCCGCCTACTTCAGCAAAGTCCGTCACCACTCAGTTGTTGGATTTTGAGGACACAGATACTGCGAGTATGTAATCAGAAGGTGAACCGCCTGTGGGCAATGCTTGGCGCATTTTGGATGTGGCGTTTGGCACGCATTTTTGGGCATCTATTAATTTCTGTAAATTCTGACTTGGGTGTCGAGTCAGTCTTCTGTTTTGTCTTGAGCCTGTCTCATTGTTTTGAGACATTCCTTTTGCTTAAGGGTCTGTCTAATTGTAATGAGTCAGTCCCTCTTGTATAGATACCATGGTGATTTCGGGGTTGTTGCCTCAAACACCGTTTTATCTTATAAACAGTTGTTTTTGCTTTTTGAGTCTGTTTCTGTCAGGGAGCCAGTTATGCCCACAAATCTGAATGAAACAGCCGTGGCTATCATGTGCCGTATTTGTTGCTATTTGAGTTAGCCGTGCCAAAGGTGTGAATGGAACGACAGTACATACCGCCTACTCTCTCGTGCCTTGAACATCGTTATGATGACCTAAGCTTTCATAAAAACCCTTTTCAAACACTGCGGTGATGAAAACGAGGGGAAGTAATTCCTCGGGTTTTGTAAAATTTTTGATCATTTTGAGAAAAAGACGCATGCTAAGCTTTTCATGAATGAAATCATGCTTGTCGGCGTGAGTACTGAGAAGGACCCTGGCCTGATCCAGACTGGTTCCACACTATCTTCAGCACGAGCGATTTGTCGCTTTCTTAAAAACTTTCAAAAACAAAATATTTTGTGCAGTCTCGCGAAGACTTGTGTGGAATCGCTCTTGAGATTGTGTAGCCCAGGATCGCTCTCGGCCTCAAGATTCAATTTATCTGTTACGAACCGGAATCCGTTCAGAACATTCAACGGTGCCATGAAACGCCTGTGTGGCCCATTTTGAGGCAGCCCTCGAGCAAGAGGCGTCAAAGTCAGATCAAGGAGATCAGATCCCACCAAGCAAGGCTCGTGAAGCAACCGTGATGGACTTTCCTACAAATCAATACAACAGTCATTCTCTTGGATACAGAAAGGCCTCAATCTCAAAACCATTTGGCATGGGCTTGCTACACATTTACCCTTTGAGAGGCTCGCTGGGCCGAAAACCCAGAAGGGCGGTCCAGGCAAAAGTTAGAGCAAAGAAAAGAAAAGAAAAAAAAGAAAAATACAAAAAGAAACAAAAAAGAAGAGAAAAAGAACAAAAAATAGCAAAGAAAAAGAAATGAAAATGCGAAAGAAAGAAAGAAAAGAAGAAAAGAAAAAGAAAAAGAAAAACATAGCTCGCAAGGTTGAAAACCCGCATTGGGCGCCTTGGCAAAAGTTAGAGCCTAAACAGTGAAGGTTAAAATACCCGAGTGTACCTTAACCGGAACTACGTAAGGCTTGATTCCCATGTTTGGGATACGTAGGCAACTTCATCTAGAAGTCCAGCCCCCAACGCTTCCATAGCGTCTCAGTCTATGTCATGGTTTTGATCACCTGTGCCTCCTCTGAATCCAATGTCTCAATTACAGCAACCGGGAACTACGTGATTAACTTCTTCTTGAAGTCCAACCACCAACACCTTCCAGGTGACTGTGTCCATATATTGATTCAAACCATCCCCGTCTCCTCCTTGTCCGAGGGTCCGATCGTCGTCAACAAGGACTGGCTTACAATGTGCCGCGGCATCATCCCAAACAAGGGGCAACTTTCCGTTGCCATGCATCGCCATAAGTTGCCCTGAGTAGTCTTCCAAACTAGGGGCAACTTTCCGTTGCCTTATCCCCCTTTAAGCAAGGGGCAATTTCCATTGCCTCCGATCCGAGGTTGCACATCTCGAGGGTAAGTTCCGCGCTCGTTGAGCGTTGACTGTTTGCGAAAATAGTTTTTGAAAATTTTTACTGAAGTTGACTATTTTCTCGAAAACTATTTCATTTTTCAAATTGGACCATGTTTGGACCCAAAAGGAGAATTTCCAGTGCTCACTGCCTGATTCGCATGATTTTCAAATCAAAAATCGAATAAGTGTGTTAATCTGACTCTCATTTTGATCAAAACTGTTTTAGAAAACGTAAAAATGGTCAAGATGACGAACTAGGGGCACAGTTGAGTCTGGTCTTTTGTAACGCCCCAACCCTTCACATATCATCGATATTGTCCGCTTTAGGCCACGCCCGCACGGATTTGTTCTTCCCAGTGGGTCACCCATCCCAGAACTACTCCAGCCTAAGCACGCTTAACTGGGAGTTCTAATAGGGATCTCACCACCTGGAAAGGCCTCGATGCTATATAAGGGTCCAGGTTTTACTTTTATAGCCCAGGAACTCCCCTCCATTCCCGATGTGGGACACCGGGCCTTACAATCCACCCCCATAAGGCTGCACGTCCTCGTGCAGTAGCCTGCCAGCTCACAAGCCCGCCCACATACACCGAAGACGCCAGGGGCCCACACTCGGTACTGGAAGAGTCAGCTCTGATACCATTTGTAACCCCCAACCCTTCACATATCATCGATATTGTCCGCTTTAGGCCACGCCCGCACGGATTTGTTCTTCCCAGTGGGTCACCCATTCCAGAACTACTCCAGCCTAAGCACGCTTAACTGGGGAGTTCTAATAGGGATCTCACCATGGGAAAGGCCTCGATGCTATATAAGGGTCCAGGTTTTTACTTTTATAGCCCAGGAACTCCCCCTCATTCCCGATGTGGGAAGGGGCCTTACAGTCTTCTGTCTTTCTGTCATACTCGCCAGAAGGGCACCCTATTCACCAGAAGAAACCGTGAGCTAACAGTGTTGGGCCGAACCCTCAACCTCTCGTTTGCCTATCAACCACTCCGGGGAGGGATGAAAATGAGAGAATAAAGAATAGAGAGGTGTAAGCAGAGAGAAAGCGAGAAAAGGGTTTCGAGAGAAAACCGAGCCTGAGGGCCGAGCGATGTGAGTATCGCAAAATCAGAAAGGGTGGGAAACAATACCCGAAGAACTGGCTCCCCGAGATTCGAGGTCTCTCCTTGTGTAAACATGTCCGTGTGTCGTGTCCTTTGATTTGTCGGCTTCGGCTTTAGCTTTGAGTCTTTTCCGAGTATGTCTCGTTGTGTTCAGGTCGTGTGCCTTTTGTTTCTCTGTTTGAGTCTGTCTTGTTGTGTTCTGTGGTAGGCTCGATACCCTGGTTGAAAACCCTTCTTTGTTTAAAAAAAAATCGTTTGTGCTCAGGATGCTGTGCCATTCTCCGCATTCATGCGAAGCAAGAGAAGAAAAGGAAATTTGGGACATCCGGGTGTGTTTCAACTTCAACCGTTTCAGTTTTCTGATCCGTCTTGTCAGATTGGGTTATTTGTTCAGGGTTTGCTGTGTGCAGAATGAGCCGAGAACTGTGTTATGAGCTGTATGCAGATCAATCCCCAGTAGAGTATGGACTGTATTTAGTTCAAGCAGTGGTTTGTATGAGTTGTTTTGCTGTTAGTTGGTTGGTTATCTGATCAGTACAGTGCGAATGCTCAATTTTCAGACAACAGATCAATATCATTTACATTTGAGGTGTAATATGATGCAATGCAGTGCAAGATGCAGATATGTACAAATGTAACACTTTTTCAGACAAAAAGTTTGTTTCATTTCATAATCTTTTCGAGTACATAAGTTTTGGAAACAAAAACTTGCCTGCGGCAGTACAAAATACTCTATCTACCAACAAAGAAAAAAAAAAGTACAAAAAAGAACAAAAAGCAGCAAAAATCTGAAGTAGCATCAATAGTCTCGCGCCTAAGGATCCGTCCTCGCCCTCTTCCTGGGCAGAAGCCCAGGAGCATCACCAGGAGCATCGCCATCTGAGCTCGAGTCCGAGCCATCATCAGTCTCCTCCGCCTCTGTCTCTGCCTCAGACTCATCATCCGGAACCGGAGCCCGTGAGCTGCTCCCGGCGAAAGTATGCCCTCCTCTGGTGCGTGGATAGGCTCTGCCGTCCCGAGTAGAAATGGGAGGTCCAGCTGGAGCGCCGCCCACCGGAGGAATCTGGAAGGGAGGTTGAAAAAGCATGAAACAAATGCATCAATATATATGGAGCAGTTTATCAGTGCAGAATGCAGTGTATGAGTACAGTGTATGTGAATGCCGTGAGCAGTGAATCAGTGCAGAATGCAGTGTATGAGTACAGTGTATGTGAATGCCGTGAGCAGTGAATCAGTACAGAATACAGTGTATGAGTACAGTGTATGTGAATGCCGTGAGCAGTGAATCAGTGCAGAATGCAGTATATGAGTACAGTGTATGTGAATGCCGTGAGCAGTGAATCAGTACAGAATGCAGTGTATGAGTACAGTGTGTGAGTGCCGTGAGCAGTTTGTCAGGTTTTGCGCAGTACATCAGATTGTATGAAACAGTCAGAGAAAACATACCGGAATGCTGTAAAGAGCCAAGATGTCGAAGGTCCGCTGCAGCATCCCCATCATGGAGGCATTCAACTCCACGGACTGCCGGGTGTACTCGGAGGACGCCTGCAAAAGTATCAGATGCATCAGTATTCTGTGGAATATCAAATAAACTGAAATGGAATGACAATGCAAGATACAAAATGAAGTGATACATACCGGAGGCAAGTCGGGAATACCGGCCAACTCATGACCAGCCGGGGGAGGAGCAAAGGGGATCTGAAAGGTCTCCCCACCCTGCCCTCTGTATGTCAGCATAGTGGGCAGAGCAGGCCAACCGACCCCCCGTCCTCTCTGAACCCCGCCTCTGCCACGAACTCGAGCCCTCCTCGGCTACTCCTGCTCCGGCCGCCGGCGCCGCAGGTCTCTCTCTCTCGGCTCGGCGACCACCACCCAGCGGCCGCATGATGAAGGTCCGGACGTACTCTGAGTAATCGCCCTCGCCTCTGAAGCCGTCCGCCTCCCAACCGATGGTGTAGTCTGCCATCTGCTCAGCGGTGAAACGCTCGGTGTCCCTCATATGCTCAGGAGGATGCACCGGGACTATCTGCTCAGGTAACCCTAAGGTCTGACGCAAGAAGCGCTCGCCTAGGTACCAAGCCCGACAGACCGGGCCCTCCAGCAAAATCCGGTAACGCGAGGTCTCAACGGCGCCGGCAAACCGATCCCGCACCATCGCTGGCAGAAGAGCCCACGGCTGCCAGGTGATCTGAAATTGAAATATAGTTTGTTATCTACTGGTATTGCAAATATACAGTGGAAAAGCGAGGCTTAAATGAACTGCAAGTAAAAGATACCTCGGCAGGAGTAATGGTGTCGAAGTAGCGACGAAAGAAGCTGAAAGTCTCTCGCGGCCTCCGGGCGCATCTCCCGTCATAGCGGCGTGAGAAGGGAACGACTAGAGGAGTCTCCGTCTCCGGCACTGGCTCCAGCCTGGGAAAGTAGGCGTAAACCCATAACTGCAAGACAGATGTCGGAACATTTATCAGATAAAGCAGAATACAGAATAGAGCAGAAATGATAAAGCCGTGTGTTGTGCAGTGTATTGAGCAGAGTATACCGTGTGAACAGTGTACAGCAGAGTATGTGTGTGCCGTGTGTACAGTATACAGCAAGTGTAAAGCAGACTACAGTGTGTGCAGTGTGCAGAGTACAGAAAGTACAGAACAGAAATGTAAAGCAGAGGAGAAATGTACCTCCCAAGCTCGCCAGTAGCCTCCAAGCAACTGCCCACTGCCACGGGAGACTGAGCTCATGTACCCGTAAAGAGTGGCCAGAGCCGCACCACCCCAATCGAAACACAAGATGTCTCGGACGTCCACCAGTGTGCTGAGTAGGCAGAGAGGCACGGTGTTCGCCCGGTCGGCGAAGAGGGTCGTCCCTAGCAAAAACATCAAAAAGCCGCGTACGTACTGCTCTACAGCCGCCTCGGTCATCGGAGCCGTCGCCACCAACGCAGACTGCACTCTGAACTGCACCTCGAACCAGGAGTAGCGGACAAAGCCCGGACGAGCAAGAGGTGGCGCCTCGCCAAGCAAGTAGATCTGAGCGGCGGTCCACTCGTCCATGTCGGTGTCGAAGGGGATCGGATCACCCCCTACCCCGATGCCGGTGAGCACCAAGAAGTCGTAGGGAGTCATCGTCATGTCTCTCGCCGCGGATAGGTGGAACGAGTCGGTGGTGTCCCACCACCTCTCTGCCAGGGCAGCTAGAAGAGGCCGGCAGGCAGTAAGCCGGCCAGACCCCTGCAAAAGGAACTGAAGCCCGCATCATCCACGATGCGTCGTACCGCCTCGGGAAGCTCCAAGTACCAATCTCGAGCCGCGACATTCCCATACCCGCGGATGGCATGGGAATCTCCCTGTTTTCAAGCAAATAGTTGCAAAGCAATATGAGATGTACAGTTCTGAGGAAACATGTTAAGGTCGATACAAATCTAGCATGTGTGCACATTTTTCAAATCCAAGCAGATATCAGGTTTCAGTGTACTACGGTGGACTACGGCCTGTGATGTGTCAGTGTGTTTGTAAGAGTCAGCATACAGATATAGTGCATGTGTGCACATTTTTCAGATTCAAGCAGATGTTGGGTTATAGTATGCCAGTTGGTGAACTACAACGCATGATGCGTCAGCGTGTTGTGTGTGGTTCAGTTTAAATACAGCATACAATATGTTGTCAGATTCGGATAAATGTCGGGTGTTGGTGTTTGCAGTGAAGTACGGTGTGTGCCGTGTGTTTGGGTGATTGAGACTAGTGCAGTGTGTGTGCATGTGTCCGTCTTAAACAGATATCAGTTGTAAGCATGATTGCAAATTGACTACAATGAA
Source organism: Camellia japonica (assembly GCA_030407325.1). Taxonomy (NCBI): domain Eukaryota; kingdom Viridiplantae; phylum Streptophyta; class Magnoliopsida; order Ericales; family Theaceae; genus Camellia; species Camellia japonica. Next base: position 112,981,753 of record JAPPVO010000003.1, read on the forward strand.
CAGTATATCAAGACCAAGCAGTTAAAGAACGGAAACAACTTTGACAGTTAACAGTTCTACATTGCAGAAAGAAAAACAGAGAAGAGTGTTACCTCGGAAGCACCGAAGGATAGGTGAGAGGTCGGCTCGCGCAGGAGGAGCTCCGGGTCCAGCGCTCGGTCAAAGCCGCGGAAATGGCGAAGACCATCCGGAGGTAGCTCATGAATCGCGGGGTGGTACGTCGCCGGGTCGAAGGGACGCTCGCTCAATGGGAGGAGCTCGACCCCGGGATCCATCTCGTGATCCGGGGGAGTCCCGACAGGTGGAACATCGTCAGCCATGGCAGTGGTGGTGAGAAAATAGCCGGAGAAGGAAAACCGGGGCGGAATGTGAAAAGTCAACCGGAAAAGTCAACCCCGAGTGGGCCGAAAATGGCCGGAAAGGCCGGAAGATGAAAATACACGAAAATATAGAAGGAATCGAGGGGAACAAGTCCCGAAAAAGCGGAAATAGCAAAAAGGCACTCCGAAATGAAATTTCGATCAGTGGAAAATGTCCGAAACGCGATAAACTTCGCGAATCGAACGACGAAAATGGTGCGAAAACACAAAGAAATGGCGAAAAAGTGAAAGGAAAACACTTTGGAGAGGGAGGCAAGGGTTTTTCGGCGGAGGAGAAGTGATAAAATAGGCATGGAACCCTATTTTATAACACCCAAGGTGAATTGGCAGAACTGCCCCCGATCAGTAACTTTCTGCCGGTCGGCACTATTTTGTGCCGGTCGGCACAATATTGTACCGATGAATGGTTTTTGCAGCCGGTGGCCAGCCAGTGGCCACCTAGCCCAGCCGGTGGTGTTCCCAAGGCCTTTTTTTAGGCAAAGTGAGGAGTTTTGGGTCTTCATAGCTCAAGAAAGTGCAAGAAAGTGTACCTCCGATGCTCAACCGGCCTCGTTTTGACCTCGGACCGTGTCTTCTGTGCGTGGCACTCAGATTCAAGCAAGGATTGTATCCTTTCGTATCCTTTTGTCTTTTACAAGATTCAAAAGTTGCCCCGTGGGCGTTGTACGCATCCATCACATTGTCCGGCGCGTTGCATCGCGCCGTCTTGCACGTCTCTTGCGACTTGCATCGTTTTGTACTTTCGTGTGGCATGCGTGTCATATTTGCATTTCATTTTCCATTAATGAGGTATGTGTGCCTCAGTTTTGCATTTCATTGCATCTCGAGGTACGCGTGCCTCGTTTTGCATTTCATCTTCCATTCAATGAGGTATGCGTGCCTCATTTTGCATTTCATTGCATCTCGAGGTACGCGTGCCTCGTTTTGCATTTCATCTTCCATTCAATGAGGTATGCGTGCCTCATTTTGCATTTCATTGCATCTCGAGGTACGCGTGCCTCGTTTTGCATTCCATTTTCCATTCAATGAGGCATGCGTGCCTCATTTTGCATTTCATTGCATCTCGAGGTACGCGTGCCTCGTTTTGCATTCCATTTTCCATTCAATGAGGTATGCGTGCCTCATTTTGCATTTCATTGCATCTCGAGGTACGCGTGCCTCGTTTTGCATTCCATTTTCCATTCAATGAGGTATGCGTGCCTCATTTTGCATTTCATTGCATCTCGAGGTATGCGTGCCTCGTTTTGCATTCCATTTTCCATTCAATGAGGTATGCGTGCCTCATTTTGCATTTCATTGCATCTCGAGGTACGCGTGCCTCGTTTTGCATTCCATTTTCCATTCAATGAGGTATGCGTGCCTCATTTTGCATTTCATTGCATCTCGAGGTACGCGTGCCTCGTTTTGCATTCCATTTTCCATTCAATGAGGTATGCGTGCCTCATTTTGCATTTCATTGCATCTCGAGGTACGCGTGCCTCATTTTGCATTCCATTTTCCATTCAATGAGGTATGCGTGCCTCATTTTGCATTTCATTGCATCTCGAGGTACGCGTGCCTCGTTTTGCATTCCATTTTCCATTCAATGAGGTATGCGTGCCTCATTTTGCATTTCATTGCATCTCGAGGTACGCGTGCCTCGTTTTGCATTCCATTTTCCATTCAATGAGGTATGCGTGTCTCATTTTGCATTTCATTGCATCTCGAGGTATGTGTGCCTCGTTTTGCATTTCATCTTCCATCCAATGAGGTATGTGTGCCTCATTTTGCATCTCATTGCATCTCGAGGTACGCGTGCCTCGTTTTGCATTCCATTTTCCATTCAATGAGGTATGCGTGCCTCATTTTGCATTTCATTGCATCTCGAGGTATGTGTGCCTCGTTTTGCATTTCATCTTCCATCCAATGAGGTATGTGTGCCTCATTTTGCATCTCATTGCATCTCGAGGTACGCGTGCCTCGTTTTGCATTTCATTTTCCATTCATGAGGTATGTGTGCCTCGTTTTGCATTTCATTTTCCATTCATGAGGTATGTGTGCCTCATTTTTGCATTTCATTACATCTCGAGGTACGCGTGCCTCGTTTTGCATTTCATTTTTGCATTTCATTACATCTCGAGGTACGTGTGCCTCGTTTTGCATTTCATTTTGCATCTCATTGCATCTCGAGGTATGCGTGCCTCATTTTGCATTTCATTGCATCTTGAGGTACGCGTGCCTCGTTTTGCATTTCATTTTCCATCCAATGAGGTATGTGTGCCTCATTTTGCATCTCATTGCATCTCGAGGTACGCGTGCCTTGTTTTGCATTTCATTTTGCATCTCATTTTTGCATTTGCATCGCATCTTGGGGTATGCATGCCTCACTTTGCATTTCATTTGCATTACATTTCGCATTTTGCATCTTGAGGTATGCGTGCCCCACTTTGCATTTCATCTTGCATCTCACTTTGCATTTCATCGCGCTATTTTGCACACCTCATTGTTGCCCTTCCGGTCTGGCGAGACCTTAAACACGCACGGTCTAGGAGACCTTAAATCCTCGGGGGGTGCAAGACCTTCGGTGCACTAAGGTACACCTCATTGCATTTGGCATGCATTTCATCGCACTATCTTGCGCACTTCATTGTTTTTCTCCCCCGGGTCTGGCGAGACCTTAAACACGCCCGGTCTAGGAGACCTTAAATCCTCGGGAGGTGCAAGACCTTCGGTGCATTGAGGAGTGCACCCTGTCGCATTTGGCATGCATCATATCGCACTATCTTGTGCACTCGCGTTGTCTAACGCATCGCGCTGTTTTGCGCATCTCATTGCATTTTGCATGCATTCAATCGCGCTATTTTGCGCATCACACCGTCCTGTGCACACATGGTCCGGCGGGACCGAAAACACGCACGGTCTGGCGAGACCTTAAACCCGCTCATTTGCATTGTTATGCATCTCAAAAGCTGTGCGTTGGCGCGCATTTCAAACATCATGCATCATGTGCATTTCAAAAAACAAACAAAACCACATGCATTGTCATGCATACATTTTGCATCACGGTCTAGGAGACCTTAAATCCTCTGAAGGTGCAATTCCTTCGGTGTTTGTCGTGCCCGAACGACTTTCGGTGGTCTGGTAAAGCCACCTGTCTGTGTTTGCGGTGAGTTCCTAGAAGACCAACTGGGACGGTGAAAACTAGAGTTTGAACGGCTCATGCCTAGAACGCAAAGGTTCGGGATTTCCGAGACTAAAGTCTGGTTTAAATACCCAGGGGGTGTACCCTCGGCTTGAAATCTGTATGGAAGCCCCATAGGTTGAGGCGGCATGTTTACGCCTCAATTCTGGATACTGAACCAACCTAGTATATCGCCCTGTTGGTAAGATAGGGAAAACTGCAATCATGGTCATTGCATCATCTGCATTGTCATGCATTTCATCCATTACATATTTGTAGATATTGTATTGTAGGTTGCATGCATTTCACCGCATCCCTTCCATTTATGGCTTGCGCCTTTCCTTGTCAAGCTTGGTCTGGTATGTGCCTATACTCTTCACGTCGAAGCATAGTTCTGCTTGTGTATCGCGCCTATTCGACGCTGGTATGTTGGTTTGAGGTTGCGGCACCCTTTTCTGTGTTAGACATGGTTCGTATGCGTTCATGCCTTTCCTAGGCGAGATACGGTTTGGCCCGCGTGCCATATCCATTGTATCCATTCCATTGCATGCATTTCACTGCATCATCTTCCATCTATGGCTTGCGCCTTTCCTTGTCAAGCTTGGTCTGGTATGTGCCTATACTTTTCACGTCAAAGCACAGTTTTTGTGTACGCGCCTATTCCTTGATGAGCTTGGTTTGAGGGTTGCGGCACATTTTCTGTGTTAGACGCGGTTCGTATGCGTACATGCCTTTCCTAGGCAAGACTTGGTTTGGCCTGCGTGCCATATCCATTGCATTATAGTTGCATGCATCCATTGCATCACTTCCATCTATGGCTTGCGCCTTTCCAGGTTGAGCTTGGTCTGGTATGTGCCCCTACTTTTCACGTCGAAGCACGGTTTTTGTGTACGCGCCTATTCCTTGATGAGCTTGGTTTGAGGGTTGCGGCACATTTTCTGTGTTAGACGCGGTTTGTATGCGTACATGCCTTTCCTAGGCAAGATTCGTTTTGGCCCGCGTGCCATATCCATTGTATCCATTTCCATTACATTGTAGTGTAATTATTACATCCGGCATTAGGATCATTATTCCCTCCTCAGCGGGTCGTTTCCCCACTTATGTCATTCCACCCAATACTTGTTCTTGTGTCCGTGCGAAGTACTCATAGATCAGACATCGTTCTATGGGAGACGGACTGGTTACCTCCATCAATCTATTTGACATTCGTGTGGTTTTGAACCGCTCATGATTGAATCATGATTCAATTGCCCTGCATGTAGTTTGCATAGTTTCAATTGCATTGCATTATCATTTGCATTGTTTATACATATTTTTGTATATATTGCATATCATTTTGCATTCATCATTGCATATGTCATGCATGTTGCTAACAATATTGTACCTGTTAAGTTTGCTTTCTTTGCAGGCACGATATTGTATGTACGGCTCATTTGAGGCCGGTGCAACCGGACGAGCCGCACAGGTATTGTATCCTCCGAGTGAGACGTATTGAGAATTGCATAATTCTCTTACATCCTTTCTGCATTGTAGTGTAGTTTGGTGTATGCTAGCTTATAACTGTCGCATGTGTGCTTCGTTACAGCTTTCTTTGCATGATCATAAGTTATGCTCGGCCTTTTGCATCGTCAGTTGCATCTTGCCCCCGCCTACGGGCGCATACCTTATCTGCGGCTTGTATGCCTGTGCCTGAACTACGCTGGTTTGATTCCTAAAGGGATACGTAGGCAGCTTGCGAGTTCAACCACTTTGCGCTTTGTATGTTTGTCCAAGTCTTCGGCCTTGTCAAAAATGGGTCGTCTCTGGGCTTTGACATTCACTCCCGTCATTGTTATGACTTTCGAGTTCTGTCAAAGAGGGGCAACTGTAGACACCCCATTTTTGACCGTCCTCAAGACCTGGACGTCACCGCTTGAACACTCGGTAATTATCCGTGTTCGTGTTCGTTTGGAGTTCCCGGAGTTCTCGGCTACGCGCCTTGCCTCAGGATCTCCGAACTTGACCGTTCTGTGTTTGGTTTTGCACCAAACACTTGTGTTTTGCCTTGGAGGGGCAGGGAATGCCTTGTGAGGCATCCCCACACACCACCGGCAGTGGCTAGAGGCCACCGGCTGGTTGGTGTTGCCACCGGCACTATATTGTGCCGGTCGGCACTCTTTTGTGCCGGTCGGCAGTCAATTTTGGCAAATGACCATTTTGCCCTGCCGACTACTGTACAGCTGCTTTATCAGATATTTTTAGACAGCTGTATCACTTTTTGCTCCCCTCCATACACGTGTATGGAGGGATGAGCCTTTAGGCTTGCTTAACTTGTAAGTTTTGTGCCTATACAAGAGAAGCCTCTTCTCTTGACTCAAGGGTTGAAGTTCTTGAGAGACTTAGCCATTTTTAGATAGGGGAGAAGCTCTGGTTTAGGTTAGAAATTCCATATCTATTCTATCTCTATCCCTCTCTTGTTAGTCTAGGTGTTTTGTGCCTTACTATTGCACACAAACACCTAGTGTTTCACCTTCCCTTTTGGACAGAGGTTCTAAGGGCTTGTTTTCAAGCTTCTTGACTGATTTGGAGCTCAAGGAAGCAACAACATCAAGCTTTGTGAAGAAGGCTACAAGGGTAATCACTACACTCTCTTTTTACCCCATTTTTGTACCTTGTTTTTACCTAGTTTATAACTGTTTTTGTGCTTAGTGTTTAGCACATAAAAGTTCTGTTTTTTAAGCCTCTTTATTGTTTATTAAGAGTGCTTGGTGGTTTGGGCTAGTTTGACCACCCTTAGGCCTTGAAAAGGCCCTTTTTTGTGCTATTTTGTGAGAGATCCGAGACTTTGGTGCTTGGGCCTCTCCACCACTGAAATCTTGAGGGATTTCAGTGGTGGAGATGGTGCCTTGAAGTCTCCAAAAGGGGAGGGCCACCCCCTCTCCTTGATGTCCTTGGAAAGGGCAAGTTTTGGCCTCCAAAGGAGCACCATGTTTGGTTGTTTGTTGAGCATGTCTTGGCTGCATTTTATGTTTATTATGCCCTAATATGACATTGTTATAAGTTGGTTTTGGTCCCTATGCATGCTTAGCATAGTTGCCATGTAATGCCTTGTATGCCTTAACATGCCTAGGTTGTTAACCCTAATTTGAGCATGCTTTAGGCTTAGATTTGTGAAGATTTTGCTTATTTTGCCATGTTTTAGCTCTGTCCATAGTCATTTGGGTTGATCTTAGCATGCATTATATAGCCTCTTTGTATTTGGCTTGTTGGCCTTAAGAGCATGAATGTATAGCATGCCTTGTTTGCATCATTTTAGTGGCTTGGAACCACCTAGCATGCTATTTCAGTCTCTTTGGTGTGCTTGTATGCTTGCCTTAGTTGCCTCTTTAGTGCTTCAAAAGCATGTGTTGTATGCTCCATGTTTTGGCCTTAATGCATGCCTTTGGTTTCATGTCATCTAGATGCCATCTAGGTGGTCCTTTAGACTTAGTTTTATGTGTTAAAACTCTGATTTTAGTTGCTTAAGTATTGCCATGTATGGTTGTACTAGGTGTGGTTCAAAGCCTCATTGGCTTGCCTTAATGCTTGGACCATTTGTATGCCTTGTTTGGCTTGCTTTGTTAGTTGGTTTGACACCATGTTTTGCATGCTTTTCAGAGCTTACTATGCATACTAATGGTCCATATTTGTGCCTCTTAGGTGTGTTTAAGATTGCTTAATTATGCTTAAGTGTTGGTGCCTTAACTTGTGCATGTGTGCATGTGTGTTTGGCCCTCATGATTTAGCATTTTGGCCACTGATTTTAAGCCTATTTGAGTTGCCTAAGTCATGTGTAAGATCATCATTTAATTGGTTTGCATGCTTGTCTTGAATGCTTGCTTGAACCCTTTGCATAAGTATGTTGCATAGTCCATGTTGCATGCCTAGTTGACATGCTTAGGGTTGCATTTGCATTGTGCATGTTTGACCTCTTGAAGTGGAGTATGATAGAGGTTTAGCACCCTTGTTTGCTTGTTTGCATTGCATGCATTTGAAATCAAAGTTGCACTCTTGGTTCTTTGGGCCATCATGCGTGGAAATGCGTGATTGGTGGTCCGGGAATCGAGGCACATGCCCCCTTGAGTCAAAAACATGATAAGGGGTGTGTGTAGTGCATAAATACCTTGAATCACATTGCCATGCATGTTGTTGTCCTCTGCTGCTGTGAGTTGCAGGTTTTGCAGGCATTTAGTGTCAGCCGGCAGTGTTTAGTGCCGACCGGCAGTAAACAAGCTGCCGATGGATGAATTTTGTGCCGGTGGCCTCCTCCTTCAGCCGGTGGTGCTCTACCCCAGCCGGTGGTACTCCCCAGTTCCCTGAGAGGTACTTCTGGGACTTTGGCAATTTTCTGAGGAGGAGAGCAGAGGAAACAGAGGCAATCCGTGCATGGCAGTGCGGTTCCGAGCCAGTCCCGAGCGCGTGTTGCATCCGGTCCTCATCCCGAGGCGGTTTACTGCTTTAATTAGATTAATTAATTTATTTGATTAATTTAGTGAAATTTGTAATATTTTAATTAGCTTGCGTAGTTAATTAATTTGTATATTCTTTTGGTCCCTCCGAGTGAGGGCAAATTTGTAATAAGTGTGAGTGGGTGTATGTCTCCCAATCCCCATTTCTTTCTTCCCTTTTATTTACCTGCTTACGATGGTAGATTAGGGCACGTTTATTTTAGCATACCTTATGCAATGCATGCGTGCATTCATGCATTTGTTTACATGCACCGGGCTCGGTACATCATGCAAACTGCATTGCAATTTTCGATTCCAAATTGAATATGTGCTATCTATCGCATTTCACATGCCATGCTTTGGATAGCCGAGCCTGTCTAATTGCATTCTGTATGTGATACATTAGTCACTTAACATGAACTAGGTAATGCATGTTTGCTAACTAGTTTCTTGTTTTGGCACGAAGTACGATGTAAGTTTTTTATGCTTTAGCATCTCGCATGCGTGTGAATGCTAACATGACAGTATGATTGCCATGCGGCTAAATGCTTATGTGATATTACTGTTTGAATGCCTGTGGGTGGAGGTTGGATTGTCTGAGTTGGGAAAACTCATTGAAATCCGTGTTTTAGCCTACTTGCGAGTAGCAAAACCCGAAACGCTTTCAAAACAAACGGATATGCAATGATTATTTCCGAATTAGGCAATCTAGTCTATACTTGTTTTGCTGTGCGCATAATATAGTAATTCTAGGCTAATAATTGGGATAAGAACGCATAATGTTTTCAAAATCGGATATCACGGTTAGTAGAGGCCGGTCTTCGGACCGGGCGAAAGGGGGTGCTCATAGCTGACCTTCCTCGATCGTACCCAAGCTCTCGAGCCAGGACATTTGGTGATGACGGACACGTGGCCTTCGGCACCGAGTCAGGGTTTCCTAAATTTCCCATTTTAAAAATATTTAGGTGGCGACTCTGTATCTGGCAAAGCAGTCCATGTTTGGCACTACTTTTCAAAAAATCTGTTTTTCTTCAAAACGATTTGCCAGAGTTGGACTCTTTGGTTCAGATTTAGAACCGCAACAACAAAAAGGAGAGTCCGAGCTGTAGCGAGGTCCCTCGCGGGCTTGTTACACCAGGGTGATAGTTTAATTACACTGTTGTATGACCTGAAGAGTCGGGGAGGACTTAGTTTTCTTTTTTCCTTTTTCTTGGCCAATGAGGGTAGTATGATCCGTGGTGACTTGCCAAGGGTAGTTTGTGAATACCCTGATGTTTTCCCTGAGGATCTCACTAGTTTGTCACCCCACAGGGAGATTGAATTCTCCATTAACTTAGTGCCTAGCATGGCACCAATTTCCATAACACTATATAGATTTGCACTTGCCGAGTTGCATGAGTCGAAGATCTAACTCCAAGAACTTTTAGATTAGGGCTTTATTCGCCCTAGTACATCGCCTTGGGGAGCGCTGACCCTATTTACAAAGAACAAGGATGGGTCATTGTGATCATGTATTAATTACCGCAAGTTGAATCGAGTTACTGTTAAGAACAAGTATCATCTACCTAGAATAGATGACTTATTTGACCAACTTAAGGGGTCCCGTTGCTTTTCAAAGATAGACTTGAGATTAGGGTATCATTAGTTGAGGGTTAAGGAGGAGGATATCCAGAAAATAGCCTTCCATATGCGTTATGGCCATTATGAGTTTCTAGTTATGCCATTCGGGTTAACCAATGCACCGACTTCGTTCATGGACTTGATGAATCGAGTCTTTCGAGGGTTCTTAGATCGGTTCGTAGTCGTCTTTATAGACGACATTTTGATTTATTCACCCTCCGAGAAGGAACATGAGGAATACTTGTGGATAGTGTTTGACTTGCTTAGGGTGCACAAATTGTTTGCTAAATTTTAGAATTTTGAGTTTTGGCAAACAGAGGTAATATTTTTGGGTCATGTTGTGTCGGCAAAAGGAGTAGCCGTTGATTCCTCCAAGATAGATGTTTTGCAGGATTGGGAACGACCTAAGAATGCTTTTGAGATCCGAAGTTTCTTAGGATTAGCTAGGTATTACTGTCGTTTTGTGAGAGACTTCTCTAGATTAGTCGTACCATTAACTAGATTGACCGAAAATGGTGCCAAATATGTGTGGGATGAGACTTGTGAAAAGTTATTTCAAGAACTTAAGACTAGGTTGACTACAGCTCCAGTTTTAATAATTTCGGCAAGGGATTTGGGTTATACCGTGTATTGTGATGCGTCCTAAGATAGGTTGGATTGTGTCTTAAAGCAAGAGTGGAAGGTTGTAGCTTATGGGTTACGACAATTAAAAACCCACGAGAAGAATTACCCCACTCATGAGTTAGAGCTAATAGCGGTAAGTTTTGCCTTGAAAATTTGGAGACATTATTTGTACGATGAGAAATTTGATGTCTATTCTAACCACAAAAGCTTAAAATACTTGTTCTCTAAAAAAGATCTAAATTTGCACCAACGTAGGTGGATGGAGTTTATGGAAGACTATGATTTTGAGTAGCACTATCATCTGGGGAAGGCCAATGTGGTGGCATATCGAAAGTTTGTGAGGATCGTGGCGGGTGTAGCCATTCAAGAATGGGTTATGTTGGGCAATATTAGCGAGTATGACTTGTATCTTGGCGAATCTGGTGAGGGTGCAGCCTTGTTTACTTTGATTACACAACCCACCTTGATTGGCAAAGTCTTAGAAACACAGCAGGGTGACCATGAGGTGGAGACAATCTGTGAGAGAATCTCCAATGGGAAAGAAGATAAGGGCTTAAACATCATCTCGGATCTGAGTGTAAGGTATTTAGACTGTTTGTTCATGCCAAAATCTTGTAAAGAGGAGGTACTTCACGAGTTTTACCATTTATGTCTTGCGGTACATTCAGGAGGCACAAAAATGTACCTTGATCTTAGTTGTCAATTTTGGTAGAGGGGTATGAAATGGGATATCGCTTCATTTGTATCGAAATGCCTTACTTGTCAACAAGTGAAGGCCGAACACCAAAAACCAACTGGTTTGTTACAACCTCTACCTATAGTTGAGTGGAAGTGGGAGCATGTCACCATGGATTTCGTGGTTGGACTTCCGAGAACACAACGGAGTAACGATGCCGTTTGGGTGGTCGTTGATAGGTTGACTAAGTCTACACATTTCATTCCTATGCGCACAGATGACTCAGTTGATTATTTGGCAGAGTTGTACATTAGAGACATAGTTTGACTTCTTGGGATCCCGGTGACTATTGTTTCAACTAGAGATTCTCATTTCACCACCCAGTTGTGGCAAAGCCTTCAAAAGGAGTTGGGAACCAAGTTGGCCGTTAGCACAACCTATCATCCTCAAATTGATGGGCAACCTGAACGTACCATACAAATTTGGAAGATATGCTTAAAGCTTATGTCTTAGATTTCAAAGGGTCAATGGAGAGACACCTAACGTTGATTGAGTTTGACTATAACAATAGTTACCAAGCAAGTATCGGGATGACACTGTTTGAGACCTTGTATGGCTAACCTTGTAGATCACTAGTTTGTTAGGTTGGGGTAGGTGATGCACCGATGTTGGGCCCAAAACTAGTCTAAGAGATGACTGAGAAAGTTACACTCATCCGAAAGACATTGGTTATGGCCCAAAGCTAACAGAAGAGTTATACCGACAAGAGGAGACGACCTCTATCTTTTGAGATTGGTGACCATGTGTTTCTTAAGATCTCACTGAGGCAAGGTTTGATGAGGTTTGGGAAGAGTGGGAAACTATCTTCAAGGTTTATTGAACCTTTTAAAATCTTAGAGCAGATTGGAGAGATGACATACTATTTGGCCTTACCACCACAACTTTTAGGAGTTTAAAATGTGTTCCATGTTTCTGTGCTTAGAAAGTATGAACCTGACCCTTCGCATGTGCTTGATTGGATTAATTTGGAGGTAGATGAGGATGCCTCATATGAAGAGCGATTGATCCAAATCTTAGATGCCCTGGGAACAAGTGTTGAAGGGCAAGACCATACCCTTGGTGAAGGTGTTGTGGAGGCAACACGAAGTTGAGAAGGCAACTTGGAAACAAGAGGCGAAAGTCCGCTCCAAATATCCAGATTTGTTTAATAATGTTTAGTTGATTTGAGATAGTTGTGTACTTGAATGTTGTGAAAATTGGGCATTTCATTGCTAATTACCAATTGTTGAACTCCTTGCAATTATGAAAACAAAGGTTCTACAAAATCCTTGAAGTTAATGGAATCATGAATCATTTGAAATTGTATTCAAGGATCATGTTGTTGTTATTCGACATTAAACACTCAATTTGGGATTGTTGGGTTGGAACTTGTCGCTTGTTGAAAGGATCGGTTTAATTTCGGGGACGAAATTTCCTAAAATGGGGAGGTTGTGATGCCCCGAGTCTTTTCCAAAAAATTTGAGTATACTAATCTGTAATTTTTGTCTCCTTTAGTTGTCTTCGTCACTGTTGAGCCTTTTGAGTCTTGTGTTGTTATTTATTCTTCCTTGTGATTGTTCGTGTGTGTATATATATATATTAGTGTGTTCTGAGATGTCATTTTGTACTTTAGGTGTTGGAGTGAAACCAGGGAATGTTGGAAATGTTTTGGGTTGGTTCTGTCTCACTTTCAAGTTGAGATCACTCTAGTGGTCCTTTCGTCACTTGAGCAGTAACGTCAACCTTCCAATATCTCGTTTTACAATTTGAACTTCTAGGAGTTTGTATTCTTCGCTTGAGCGAAGGTTTCATCACTCAAGCAGTCTTTTGCAGGAAAGAGGAAGATTCTGGGAGTTTGAACTGTTCGCTCGAGCGCATGTTTGGTCACTCGAGCGGTCTGTCTATAGTCTTCTCCGAAAAATATGTCTAATCACTTAAAAGTTGAGCCCTTACATAATTTTTTCTTCACTTTTCGCTTCACCCTCTCTCTACAATTACTCCTACTCTCTTTTCTCTCATCTCTCTCTAGAAAACCCTTCCACCCACCTCATTTAAATCTTTGATCTATCCATTGAGCTTTTGACCCTAGTGTCTACTTTAATCTTGGAGAGCTCCTTAAGAGCAACATCGTGTGCAATGGAGATCAAGTTTTGACGTTGTTGATTTTGGGGCTTTTCTTTCATCTTCACTCAAAGTCTTGAGGTAGGGAGTTGTTTAAGTTATATATATGATTTAAGCATGTCTAGTACTTTCTTTTATGATTTTGAAAGTATGGTGTGGATTTTGTAGTGCGGGTTTTGTAAGTGTTGAAGAAAATGACTTTTCTTGTGTGGATGTTCAAATTAGAAATGTTTTATGAACTTATGAAACTCTTGAAAGCATCTTGGGAGGAGAGTCTATGAAAAATGAAGGAAAAACCTTTTAGGCCAAACCCTAGTTTTGAAGAAATTTGGGAAAAAGTGGATTTTATGAAATATTCATGAAATTGTTGTTAAACTTCTCAAGAAATCGACAGAACTCTATTTATATTGATTGTGTAATTGAGATATTCATGGAATGAATAATTGTTGTTGTTGGCCTTGAAATAATATATGTTGGGATATGAATGGAATAGTGATTGTGAACATGAAAAGGTTCAAATGTCACATGAATTTATATTTGTCATGGTTTTGAAAACTATCGAATAATGGAAGGTCATTTTGAATAAAATATTGTACAAATGAGATATCTATATGTAATTACCTTTCATTTCATGCATTTGCATCATTTTGAACATTGTTCAAATTATGGCTACGCCTTGGAAAACTGATTCATTGTTTTAAGAAAACAAATGTTGTTATTGAAATGTTTTGGGGTAAGTACGTTTAGTAAGTCCGGATAGGGGATGTAATTGGGATTGTTTAAGTTGCCTTGAGTGTCCAGAGTGAAAGACCGAAAACACGTGTGGAGGAAGTACCATGTGCCTTCCGATTAGGAGTCGGTAAAGTGAGGATTTGGTAGTGTCTGTTACGCCTACTTATAGATACCAGCCTAGGCATTACTTGAGTCGTATTTAGCACCCCTTGTCTTGATTTGAATTTCATGAAGAAAATGGACTCTCTTTTTTTTTTTGAAAAAAAAGCGTTGTATATGTTTCAAAGGAAACGAGAAACTTGGATATTTGAACATGGCATTGCATTGCATTCATGTTTATAATACTGCTTAAAATGTATATATATACTTTGTTAAGATATCTCTACAAGGTTTTGTACTCACCCCTAGTGGATTTGTGCAAGAAAGGATGTGGTGATCCCGCCTAGTTGACGGTGTGGAGTGTTTTGAGGGTAAGAGGCTCCTCGTTTTTTTTTTTTTTTTTTTTTTTTTTTGTGAATTTTTGGAAAACCAAGGGCTTAATGTGTTTTGGGTTTGACAACCTTTTATGTAACAAGGCTTAAGCCTTGGAAATCATAGCCTTTGGGCGCATGTTTTGTTGTTATTTCTTTCACTCACTTATTGTTGCACATGCTATAGATTCACCATTTTAGGAGATTACATATGTATTGCATATGAACACTTTGTATACCTCTCATATGAAATGAAATGCTATTTGAGGGAAATTGGCTAATATAGAATCTTGTATTAGATGGAATCATCTTGTGTAGTTTATGTCTTTTATTTGAGGGCATTACAATTGGCCATATAAGACCTCAAAAGTTGCCATTCCAATACTCACCTGAAAGATATTATTATAGACAAACTCTACTAAAGGCAAATGCCTCTCCCACGACTCTTTAAAATTGAGAATGCAAACTCGAAACATGTCCTCTAGAATCTGAATGGTGCGCTCGAACTACCTATCAATCTGAGTATGATTGGCGGTGCTAAAAGTCAACTTAGTGCTCAAGGCACACTGTAGGTTTTGCCACAACCAAGTCATAAAATGCGGATCCCTATCTGAAACGATAGTCACCTGGACCTTGTGGAGTTGCACTATGTCTTTAACATACAGATCGGCAAGATAATCTACTGAATCACTCATGCACACTGGTATAAAGTGCACAGATTTGGTTAACCGGTCGACAACTACCCACACAGCATCATTACCCCGTTGGGTCCCCGGAAGACCCATAACAAAATCCATCGTGATATGCTCCCACTTCTACTCGGCTATGGGTAAGGGTTGTAACAAACTCGCTGGTCGCTGATACTCGACCTTCACTTGTTGACAAGTAAAGTACCTCGAAACAAACAAAGCCACACCTCTCTTTATCCCCTTTCACCAAAACTGGCAGCAAAGGTTGTGATACATATTCGTGCCTCATGGGTGTACCATAAGACGTGAATGGTGGAACTCTCAGAGTACCTCTTCTCTACAAGACTAGCACAAAAAGGCGGTCTAGATATCTCACACTCAAATCCAAATGAACATTCAAACCCTTATCTACCTTTCCACTAGAGATCTTCCCTCCGATAGTCTTTACTTCATGATCATACTGTTGTGCCTCTATAACCTGGCTAACTAAGGTAGGTTGTGCAACTGCGGTAAATAAAGTGGCCAACTCAACAGACTTGCCAAGGTGCAAGTCAAACTCGCCAAGGTGCAAGTCAAACTCGCCGATAGCGCCCAACATCTCCCATTCCCAAATAGCAATACTTGCCACTCTGCTTACAAACTTTCTACTCAAAGCATTGCCCACTACATTGGCCTTTCCCGGATGATAATGCAATTAAAAATCGTAATCCTCCATAAACTCCATCCATCTCCTCTGCCTCAAATTCAAGTCCTTCTGTGAGAATAAATATTTAAGCTCTTGTGATAGAAAAATAACTCAAATCTCTCCTTGTATAGATAATGCCTCCAGATTTTTAAGGCAAAAATCATCATCACTAGATCTAAGTCATGCGTAGGATAATTTCTCTCATGGATTTTCAATTGCCGTGGACCATAGGCTACAACTTTCCCTTCATGCACCAATACACAACCTAAATATTCCCAAGATGCATCACAATAGACCAAATAACGTAAACCCCTCTCTGGAATAATCAAAACTAGAGCTATGGTGAGTCCAACCTTAAGCTCTTGGAACGACTTTTCGCAAGCTTCACTCCGCACAAATCTAACCCCTTTCCTTATCAACCTAGTCAACGGCAATGCCAATCTACAGAAATCTTTCACAAAATGTCGGTAATACCCGGCTAAGCCCAAGAAACTCTAGATCTCAAAGGCATTCTTAGGTTGCTCTCAATCTTGCACTGCGTCTACTTTAGACAAATCTATAGCTACCCCTTCCCTAGACACCACATGGCCTAGAAACTTAACTTCGTTGAGCCAAAACTCACACTTCCCGAACTTAGCATATATATGGTGTGCTCAAAGCAACTCAAGTACAACCTGCAAGTGTTCCACACGTTCCTCCTCAGCAAGTGAGTAGACTAAGATGTCATCGACGAAGACGACCACGAACTGATCTAGGAACTTGTGAAAGACTCGATTTATCAAGTTCATAAACAAAGCCGATGCATTGGTTAGCCCAAAAGGCATCACTAAGAACTCATAATTGCCATACCGTGTACGGAATGCCATTTTCTGAATATCCTTCCTCCTTCACCTTCAACTGGTGATATCTCGAGAATGGGCCTAGACTTGATTCTCAGCTCTGAGAATGTCCATGGATTCCCGCAATGCTCCTGCTGCTTCACGGGCTAAAGCATCCATGGTTTGATGGCCTGCTAGCTCGGCCATGTTGGCCTAACCAACTCTCTCCGCCTATGCCAGAATTCCATCTAGAATCAACATTACCTACCGCGTAGACTTGCCACGCCTACCACCACCAAGTCTGCATCCTGACATACTACTAAAGGTAACACAAAATTTAGCACATTCACAATGTGCCATAACTAATTCACCCATCTCCTAATATAGTGGACTACACAATAATTCACTCCACATAAGCATCAAATAATGTATTCACAAACAAATTTCTTTTCTAGATAATGATCACTCCACGGCATTCCCAAAGTTCTTGTTAAAATTACCAGTGATCAAGTGCTCTTCTAACGGGACTTCTAGGAATTCATGGACACAACCAATATCTTAGAAACTAAATTTAATACATACTTAATTACATAAACATGTTATCACATAGCATACCAGGTATACGTCTATTATTATCTAGCAAGACAAACCCATTGTGGTAATAACCACTTCTTACAAGCCCAAAGTATTCAAACCCGGTAAGTTCAAATACCAAGTTGTCACACCTCCAAATAACAATAACAGATAATCCCATAAAGTAAGCTAATTATGCGGAAACTAATAATATTTTGTTCTTTCATTAATTCATTTGATAATCATTACAAAAGGTACCACATGCATTATACATTCACAAACTCTAAATTTTGAATCTATAGCATGTGACATAAGGCGATATACATGAAATGAAAGGAAATTTGGAGAAGTTCATGTCTTAGTGGCTACATCTTTCCAAGACGATGCTTGGTTACAACAAAAGTGGATCAAGCCCAAAACAAATAAAAAGCCCGAGGCTTGTACAAAAGATATTTACAATAAAAGAAAAACAAAATGAGCCTTCAACTCTACGATCCTCCCAAGCTAGGTCCTTGGTAGAGGCATATCGTCAGCACTTGAAAGCTAGTTTCCACATTAGGTGAGTTACAGCCTAGTAGAGAATGCCTTAACACACTGTATGGCGCTTAACAAAGTTATATGTTGAATGTATATGCATGCCATTTACCAAAATGTTATGATTTTTTTTTTCCTAAAACAATGCAATGATTATAAATCAATTTGCAAAACGATACTTTTAAATAAAAAAAACAGGGCAGTGGGTACATAACACTGGGAACCCCTAGATACATGTCTGCCAGTAGGCTATACAAGCACCACCAAAGCCATTTTACCGGTACTAATTGGAAGGATTGGCACCTAACCGTGCGGGGTTTCTAGACTTTCACCAAGGACACACAGACCAACAAAGATAATACTATAACCACACCCCCTAACCAGATTTACCAAGGTATTTACCCCTTTTTCTCAAAACAATACATTTTTAATGTATAAATATGAAACAATATTCAATGCAAGATGTATGAGTAGTTGGTTTCAATTAACCTAATCCTCATGTAATTTCTACAATAATCAAAACTATCCTCTACCGATAAAACAGATATCTTTGTACAAAAAATAAATCTATAAACAACAGTTATAATTTCATAATCTCAATATAGGAGTGATAATACATATCCAATTCCACTTTCATTATCAACAGATATATTCATATTATCTTTTCAAAACTCAACATCTTTCTCTTTATTCTTAGTTCAAAAACTAATGATTTCCAACAAAAGGTCTATTCCTTTCAAAAATGCATTTCAAGGAGAGATTTTCAAGATTTCAACCTAACTTAACAATATAACCATCTCCACAATATTTCCTATGAACCCATTTGAAAATCCCTCTTTTATACTTCCAAAACAAAACCCAAATCAAACCCTAAATCAAACCACAACTCCCAAATCACTACACTTTTTCAAGGAATACATAACAGGGCTAAGAATTATACAAAGTGGTTGAAGAAATCCCTACCTTAAGATCAGAATGAGAGAAAAACCAGACCCAACTTATGACAGAGTCAAAAATGAAAACATTTCTTATTAGAATGTTCACCTTTATGAGTTTTACACTTTTCTCCAAAACACTACGGTAGTGAGACCAATGGATTTGAGTGTATAGAGGTGTTTAGACAAGAGTTAGAGCTAGAGAGAGAGAGTGTGTGTGAAAAAATTTGGTAAAGTTACCTTTTAGAGAGAGAGATCAAAAGTGAAAGAAAAGATATTTTTTCTATACTGATATACGCACAGACTGCTGAAGTGACCAAAACACCCCTCCAACTTCAGACACAAGGAACTGCTCGAGCGACCAAGTTATAGCTTGAGCCCACAATGACCCTTCCTAGTAGTTCAAACCTACAAAGAGACCACTCAAGCAAAATAAATACCGCTCGAGCGTTAGCCACAAAACACCGCTTGAGTGACCAACCTAAGACTTGAACGAAGAACACCCCCTTTCCAAAAGTTCAAACTACAAACACAGATACTTGGAGAAACCAAAGATCGCTTGAATGAAGGAAATACCACTCGAGCGAACCTGAAGAAAAACAGGCATAAACTTTTTAAAAAAAAAAACTAATTCCCAACCTATTTAAAACACAATTGACATATAATGCCTCGGGAAATTGCCTTCGTAAATTATGTTCACTTGGGTTTTACCCAATATAGAAATCTGAGAAAGAGGAGTAAATCCATAATAATAATAATAATAATAATAATAATAATAATAATAATAATAATAAATTCCAAGACTACCTCTTCCCCATTGCACTATTACAGTGATTACATCATTGTTTATGTACATCTATCAACAAAATTAAAATAGTTCAAAAGACAGAAGGTAATGTAAAAGAAAAGAGCCAAAAAGGCAAACATCTTCTCAATGAGTGTCCTCGAATACATCAAAAATGGAATTCTAAATTTCCACACAAAAATAGCCCGAGGCTTCAACGTATAACATCAAAAAAGAGCCTCCATACCCCCATCCAAAATCTTTTCTCAAGCCAATCATTGAGGTGGCACATCAACATTGTCTCCTGAAAGGTGGTTAGTTTGGGGTGAGCTAGTGCCCAGTAGAAAATACATTTAACAAGCTATATGAATAATCGAGATGCATACAATCATGCCATGCACTTGTTAGGATAAAATCCATATTTCTCATTTAAAATAAAAATTGTTCAATGCATGATTTCCATTCAAAGTCTCATCTACAACCATGTGGTGGTAAATCCGCTATGACGTCCTAAGCAAGAGTAGCAAAACCATACATACATATATATATATATATATATTTATATTTATATACAGAAAATATTCCCACATTTGTTGAATCTAAAAATGATGGAGCGATGGGTACCCAAAACCTTTCCCTCTTCACTTTTTTCGACTTCTGAAATGGTAGGTTTATGGACACCCAAAATCAAGTTTTCCACATTCACCAACTCTATAAACAAAAGGCTCATGGACACCCAAAAACCTTTCCCACATTTGTCCGACGATAGGCACAAGACAGAACAATTGGGCACCTTGACTCCCGGCGCTGGTACCAAATGCAACACACAACTCAATTCCTGAAACCCGACTCTATTACCTGGACTCATACACTATTTACCCCCTTTAACATTTTCCGAACATCCACAAGGTGGTTTGTTACGCCCCGAAATAAATACTATAACCCATACTCAACATCAAAAGTGATCACAATGATAAAGTAGTTATCTTTCATTGATTTACAATTAAGCTTTACAAAAGAGTGATATAATAGAAAGACAAGATAAAAATTAGACAATTAAGAAATGCCCTAAAGGCTTACATCTTTCCAAGATGATGCTTGGTCACAACAAAAGTGGACTTAAGTCCAATACAGTTAAAGCCCTTAGCTTGTACAAAAGTAAATATAATAAATACACAAAAGAAGCTCTCACTCCAAGTCCTCCCAAGCTATTGCCTTGGCGGAGGCATATCATCAGCACCTGAAATGTTTTTTCCACATAGGGTGAGCCAAAGCCCAATAGAAATAATCTAACACAGTATATGAATCTTAACAAAGCTATAAGGTGAATGCATATGCGATGCTCGTATCAAAACATTTTTCGTCTCTTTCCAAAACCATGCAATGCCAAGTTAATATCATGGTTCATAAATCATTTCTTTTACAATAGAAAGTAAGGCAGTGAATCTCACTCTGGGAATTACAAAACAATACAACATTTCCTAGAAATTTTGTCCGAAGGAAACTGTAAACCGGGACCCATGTAAATGTAGGCTATACAAGCACTACTATTGCCATTTCATGAAAATTTCATCCACGGGATCAGTACCCATGTATATGCACGGTTTTCGGGACTTTCATCCTGGACACACAGGTCAACGTATTTGATGTAACAACAACTCCTTCCCAGATTCACCCATTTTCTCAAAACAGTAACATTTCCAATGTATAAGTGTGATATAATGCTCAATGAAAATGAATAAGAAAATGGTTTCAATTCTCCTAATTCTCATGCAATTTCTACAACACTCATAGTTATCCTCCACCGATAGCCTAAAACAGATATTTCTAAACAGATAAACAATTATCAATAAAGATAAATTCTCCAAATTTTTAAGAGGTGAGTGATAATGCAAATCTAACTCTACCTTCCTCATCAATATCAATCCAATTTCACAATTTCAATATCAATCTCATAATTTATATAAAATCAACATTTGAAGCATTTAGGGCAAAGTCCCTTTCCTTTCCAAAATCCATCCCAAATACCAATAAACTATTTGTTTCCAACTTAACATTTTCTTCCATACCAAAATCATTTTCAAGGACCTATTTGAAAAACCCCTCTTTTGATTTTTACCCAAAACCCTAGGTTGTTCCAAATCTTCCAAAATCTCAATATTATTTAGAAATAACAAATAATTAAGTTAAAACTCATAAAATGTGTGGAAAGTATCCCTACCTCAAGCTAGAACACAAGAGAGAGAGAGTGAGGAAAACTCAAAGATGCCAAAAACCAACTTTCCTCTGGTTAGAATCAAACCCTCATCGAGCCCTATCTTTTTAGCAAAGGCACATGGGTGAAAAGATCGATGGATCTAGGTGTATTTAAGGGAAATAGGTGAGTTTTAGAGAGAGAGTGAGTGAGAGAAAATAGGGTTTTGAAATATTTAGAGAGAGAGGTGAAAAAGTGAGTCAAAAAATTGATTTTATGAACTGATATATGCACAGTTCGCTCGAGCGCAAGATGTGTCGCACGAGCGACCAGACACAATAAGTTTCACCGCTCGAGCACAGAATACAAACTCCTAGTAGTTTTACAGACAGAAGACCGTCACTCGAGCATAAGAAGCTTTGCTCGAGCGAAGAATGCAAACTCCTAGTAGTTTTACATACCTACAAAAGTACTGGAGGTTCACAAAGACCGCTCAAGCGCAAGAAGTGTCACTCGAGCGAATAAACAAAATTCTGGACATCAACAATTTGAAAAACAAGCTACCTACTTGTTCCAAACATAAACAACACGTCCTAAAGGCCAAACTCAAAGAGAGATAAGGGAAAAATAAGACATAAACAATTGTATAAGACAATGAAACCCAGATCCAAAACATACAATGGGTCGGGTTTGAACTAGGAACACGAAATGGTTAAATCACATGAGAAATTATGATACACATGATGCATGAGTTTTCAAATAAATTTTCCTCAGGTTTGTTCAATCCACAACAACATTAATAATAATATTTATCACATAATAAATTCTTCAATTTCACAATTTCATCATCTCCCAATCTCAAGGATTTATTTCCACAAGTTACCAAAAGTCCATATCTCAATGCCAAAGTAAACTCAATGCATTATATTTCTATATTCAAGAGTCAATTGAACAAAATCCCCTTTATCAATTTAATTTAAAAACTAGGGTTCATAAAATTTGGGGTTTTCTTTTCATTTGTATATATAAAGTCAATATTCATTATCAACATCAAAATCCACAAGAATATTTACAATCTTTCTCAAAATCATCAGGCACAAGCCCCCCATTAGTTTAAAAAACCCACATTATTTAACAAATTATCCCATAAATTATTATAACTAAGAAATTATCACATATGGATCTCAAATCAAGAATATAACTAGTTAAAAGTAGCCCTACCTTGAAAATAGTGGCTTTGAGTTGAAGATCCAACAACTAACAAGAAATTTGAAAAAAAAGAAAAAAAGAAAAGAAAAAAAAAACATGATCCAATTGGTGGGAATCTTGAATCAAACTTGCTCTTCACTCTCCTTGAAGGATTTAAGGTGAATCTTTAGTAAACTTGAGGAAATCAAGTGTATTTAGGGTTAGGGTTCAGATATGGGTGATAGAGAGAAAGAAGAGCCGGAAAAAGTGCAAGAGAAAAGTGTTTGATCGACTTTTAAGTGTGTTGCCTAACCAGACTGCTCGAGCGAACTTTCTATCACTCGAGCAGTAAACGCAAGGCTCCAAAAGTTTTGTAGAGCTACAGTGAAAATACAAGGAGCCTAAATTCTACGCTCGAGCGACCACTTCATCGCTCGAGTGGTTTCGCCTGCAAACAGGCAGGATACTGGGAGCTTCATATCTATGCTCGAGTAACCGAATGACCGCTTGAGCGGTCACCCAAAACAAACTGTTACATGACAATCCCAAACAACTAATCCCAATTAACCACTAGACCTCAAGAAGTCCACACAATAATAATGAGTACGAGGTTTCAATTAAAAGAATACAAAAGGGTCGGGTCTTAACCCGACTGAGTGGCTATAAAAAGTATCCATAATTCCTTGTAACCCGAAAAAATAAGGCTCAAATTAGCCCAAATCCTAGGTGGACATATACCTCATCAATTGAAATCCAACTCATCAAGCCTCATCAACCAAAGTTTTCTATTATTATAAAGTAACCCCAAAAACCTAAAAAAATTACAAAAACAATAAGCAAAAACAAAAATAGTTATTAAAAATTAAAAAAAAATTATAAATAGTAATTATATGAATTTAATTATAGCACTTAGAGTCGAAATAAAAAATAATTTAGATTATATTTTCGAATTAGAATGTGAGTTAAATAGACTAAATTATCTTTTGGCTATTGCCTCAGGACAATCTGTAATAAATTATAGCTAGAGAATTACTGGCGTTAAGGATAAAATTTTCTTAAAAAAAGCCAATGTTGATTATCAATAAAAGCTTTATAAGAGTTAATATTAAATTAGATCTGCAAATCCGCAATTGAAATTGGTATCAGAACCCAATTTCTTGGCCTTGCCAATAACATTTGCATGAGTATTAAATATAGTGAAGAAGTAGAATTTGATAATTTAAAAAATAATATTTTTTTACAAATAATAATAGAACAAAATAATACCTTAATTAGGCTATTAAAAGAAATTAATGAAAAACTTAGAACTAATCAATTAGAAATAATAAACGAAATTAAACATTTTATACAAGATCCAGAAAAACAAGTAGCTATTTTTGAAGAAAAACAAAAAGAATTAGATCTATATCTATATCCATATCCATATCCATATAACGAAAATAATCCAGCGCAACCCTTTGAATTAGTTTCACTTGCAAACCAAAAAGATAATTGAGTTAAGTAATTATAGCCTAAAACAAATAGAAGAAATAGTTGAAAAGGAAAATGATAATGAAACAAAATACAAAATAATATTGGAAATAGCTAAACAATTAGACATAGTAGACGAAGAAATAATAGAACAAATAAATAATGAGAGAATAGAATCAGAAGAAGATATCTACAAAAAATTAAGATTAATCAGCTTGGGAGAAATGGAACACATTCCCGTTGAAGATTTAGAACAAATAATGAGAAATAGTGAGGTGGAAAAAGAAAAAGAAAATAATGTCCTAAAAAACTTCGGAGACATAGAAAAAGAAAAGGAAGATAATATTTTAGAAGGGTTTGAAGAAACTAATAATGTTAATGATGTGGATATGGCAGTGGTAAAACAAAAAGAAAGTAGCTCGTCTGCCCCACCTAATCTAAATCATCTTGATTTTAGAAACTCTACCAGGCAGCAACTAGAAGATGACACTAGAAATTATGAGTATAGAAGAAGAATGAGAAATTATAGTTATCTAAATTGATGATCATTTGTTAGGGGAACCCCTAATTATACAAACTTTATCCCTAGAAAGGATGTATTTTAAGAGAAATACCATTAAAGCCAATAAGTAATACAAGATATCTATTAAATATTGATTTTGCTACACATACAAGTGAGATAATAAAACAATGGAAGAAATGTATGCACCATGCCCTAAATATCCATAGTAGTAGTTGGAGCGCAAAGTTTTCCAAGTTATATTGAACATAGCTTTACGGGTATAGTAGCAAGCTGGTATGACAGCCTGAGAAAAAGTGACAAAGAGAAATTAACAGCAGAAGCTACCCAGAAGGTATGTTAAACCTATTTGTAAAATATATTGAAGATCAATTCGTAGAAAAAGAGTGGGATGAGGATAAAAAAAAAGAGAATGGGTCAGAAAGCTAAGTAATATAAAAATATGTAATATGAAATATATAAAAAATTATGTATGCGAATACTCCTATTACTATTATCAAATAGGTAGAAATAAAATTCATTTAACTATATTTTTTCATAAATTATAATATCCTATAAATGTTAATATAGAAGAAAAATATGAAAAATGGTTCAAAGAATTAGGAGACGCCACAAGTGATACCTTGGGTTATAGAATTAGATATCTAAGAGAATTGGTGGAACAATTATGCATGAAAATGAAATAAAGAAGAAAAATGAAAAAACAATATTTACATGGCCGGCAAACATCCAATTCAAGGGGATGTGAGCCTTCAAAAAGAAAAACATATAATAAGAAAAATAAAACATTTTATAAAAGAAAAGGTTTTAATAAACAAAAAAGAAAATATATATATATAAAAGAAAATATTATAAAAAAAAGCATATAATTTCAACAATGAAGAAGATTTTTTGGAAAAAATAATTATTGCCTAAAAGGAAAAAAGTCTTGTAAATGTTGGGCATATAGAGAAATATGTCACTTTGCTAATCAATGTAGAAATAAGAAGAATAATAAAATAATAAAAGCCTTAGGAAGCTTGGATTATATAGAATTAGAGGAAGAAGAAGTATTAGAATTGACTTTAGAAAATAATAAAGGAATAATAGAATTAATTGAAGAAGAAATGGAAATAGAAGACGGAGATTATAATGCTATCGATGAAGAGCTAAACTTTATGTTGACCGAAGAAAAAAATATAGAAAATTTAAGAAGAGAACAATTTGTCATAGAAAATTCTTAACAAAAAGAAACAGAAAAAGATTGGATATTACCAATAATATGAAAAGACAAAATATATCAAAAATCAACATTCAAATTAAAAAGTAAATATATATGTGAAATAATGGAACGAGATATTAAAATAAAAGATTGCGAATATGATATAGGAGAAATAAATTTAATAAATTATGAAAATATATCAAAAAACAATAAAGATAACAAGTATAATTATATGCATATAGGGAGTGTACAAGTACAATTACACTGTTGTTTGATAAAGGACAAGATATATATATATATATATATATATGCATTTTTGTGTGATATTAGATGACGAAATCCATAATCAATGGAATTAAAAATAATATATGTATGATATTATATTAGCTTAAAAGATGGATTCACAAATAGATTTTTAACTTTAAAAATAAAAACTGTAAGAATCGATATGCATGAAACCACCTATCCATTAAGGATATTTTAGGAAATAATATATAAGTTAGATAATACCATAGATTCTAAAATGCAACATAAAATTATAGAAGCAGATAAATTTTAACCTACCAATGGAATACCAATAGATAGAATTACACCTAAAAGAAAAAATCCTAATGAGATTAAATTAGATAAATGATGGATAACAAGTTTTAATAATCCTAAAAATATTACAAAGAGAAAAATAAAATTAAAATCGATAATATAGGAAATTTTAAAATAGAAACTTTTATAGAAAATAATGATGAAATGAATAATGTAAGTATATCATCAGGAAGACACTCTATAGATAATTCTAGTATACAATCCGGTTGGAGTTCAGTTAGTAAAAGAACAACAAGATATAGAATTACGAGTGTGCCAGTATATGAAGATATGAAAAAACTTATGGCTTGGACAAAAGACAAGAAGAGACGCAAAAAGAATACGACACATTTGTGAAAAGATACAATAAAAAGAATGAAGAAAATGAAATGTCATTATCATATACAAATGTTAATAGTATATATATACCCATAAAAAATATGTATACAAGGATTTAATACTTACGAACTATGTGCTTATTTAGATAGTGGATGCTCGGTGTGTTTTGAGAAAAATGATACTCTTTCCTAAATATATAACGGTTCTGGTTCAGACTTGACCCATTTCATACTCTTAGACTCGGGATTCAATATATTTAATTGTTACACTTATCTTTAGTCGTTTTGTTAGTTGTCGAGTTGAGTTGTTCGGCGTGTTTGAAATAGGTTGGGAGTTAGTTTTTCAAAATAGTTGTTGTCTAGTTTTCTTTTTGTTCACTCGAGCGGTGCTTTACTCTCTCAAGCGGTCTTTTTTGCGCTCGAGCAGTCTTCTACTGTCTGTAAAACTTCTAGGAAGGGGTCATTGTCCGCTCAAGTGGTTTTTTTGATCACTTGAGCAATGTCACTTATTGTCTCTAACACTTGAGCGGTGTTTTGGTTGCTCGAGTGGTCTGCACGTATATCAGTTTGGGAAAAGAAATTTTTGAATCACTTTTTCATTCCTCTCTCTCTAAAACATTCTAAAACCCTAATCTCTTTTAAAACCTCAAATACTCCATCATCTATTGATTTCTCCACCGTTGCTCTTTGAAGAAAAATGTAGAGCTCGTCGAAAGCTTCAATCTAATCGAAGAGGATCTCGTTTTTGGCTTTGCCAAAGTTTCACTCTTGCTCTCTTCATCTTCTACTCTTAAGGTAGGGATTTCTTCAACCTTTCGTATAATTCTTAGCTTAGTTATTTTCTCTTTGAAAAGTGTTTAGTGATTTGGGGATTTTGGATTAAACCTAGGGTTTGATTGTGAAATATAAAAGAGAGTTTTTTCAAATAAATGCTTTAGAAGATTGTGGAAGTGTGTATATCGATGGGTTGTGTTGAAATATAGAAGGATCTTTCTTTAAATGTGATTTTGGAAATAAATAAAATTTTGTTTGAGAATTATTGATGTTTGTTTTATGAAAGGAAAATGAAGGATGTTGGGTTTTGAAAGGATATGAAAAAAGGGCATTGGTTAATGATGAGAGTGGCATTGGATATTTATTATCACTCTCATTTTGAAATGTTGAGATTTTATCTATTGTTGGACAAATTATCTGTTGAGTAGAAATATTTGTTTTGGGCTATCGGTGGAGGATATTCTTGATTGTTGTAGAAATTGCCTGAGGATTAGGTTACATTGAAACCAATTTCTCATACATTGTGCATCGAGCATCGTTTCATACTTGAACATTGAAAATATATTATTTTTGAGAAAATATGGTGTATACCTTGGTGAATCTGGTTAGGGGGTGTGGTTGTGATTTATATTGTTGGCTTATGTATCTTTGGTTAAAGTCCAAAAACTCACGTTTAGGCGTCGATCCTTCCAGTTAGTACCGGTAAAATGCTTTAGTGGTACTTGTATAGCCTACTAGCAGACACGTATCTAGAGATTCCTAGTGTTTTATATCCACTACCCTATTTTCTGATATAAAAGTGTATTTTCATGAACTGAAATATATTAATAAAGGCATTGCATTGTTTTGAGATAGAAACGTCTAATGTTTGACAAATGGCATGCATGAGCATTTACCTTATAACTTTGCTAAGTTCCACACATTGTGTTAAAGTATCTCTACTGGGCTTTGGCTCACCCGATGTGTAAAACAACTTTTAGATACTGATGATATGCCTCCACCAAAGACTTAGCTTAGGAGGACCGTAGAGCTGAAGACTCATTTTTGTTTCTTGTTGTAATTATTTTGTACAAGCGTTAGGCTTTAATTGTATTGAGTTGAACTCACTTTTGTTGTACCCAATTATTGTCTTGGAAAGATGTAGCCATTAGGGCATTAATTTATCTGTATAACCTCTTATTTCAATTCACTTATATATGGCATATGCTACAGATTCATGATCTAGGATTTATGAATATATACTCGCATATGTCATCTTTTGTACAGTAGGGAAATATAAATGAAAGGTTATTATTTCATATATTGTGTTTCGATTGAATATTATTTTTGGGGCGCTACAAAATATATGTGGAAAATAAAAAATTCACCATTAATAATTCGAATAGCTAATAACAGTACGATAGTCCATAATGATGCTATAGAAGTAAATTTCATTGCCTTAATCATTCCCAAACTTTGGGCAAACGATCAACCATCACATGATGTAATCATAGGAAATAACTTTCAAAGATTATATAGCCCTTGCACTCAAACATTACACTCTGTTATCTTTACAAATAATAATAAACCTGTTGAAGTCTTAAAGCTAAAATGTAACGCCCCAAATTTCTAGCCCAAATGATAATATAACAATCATGGCTCTTTCAAGAAAAACCGAATATAAATCTCGAAACTTACATTACATGATACAATAGTTCTTCATGCAACAATATATCAATCCAACAACAAGTAAATAAACAAATAAATACCCCCAAGAGTTTTACAAGTTTCCAAGGCTTGAGCCTGGTTACACAAAACCGTTATTCAATCCCACACACATACAACCCTTGGCTTACACACAGAGTCACAGCACAATGAGAGTCTCGTACTCTCAACACACATTTCCTCGCCTCTAGTTAAGTGGCATCACCACATATTTTCCTGCACAAAATCCCATAGGGTGAGCATAAAGCCCAGTAGGAAATCTTTAACAAAGTATATACATTTTATACAAGTCTCAAGAGATGAAATGCATATGCCATGTTATGCCCTTTTGAAAGAAAATCACATATTCATCTTTGAAAATCATCATGCTCAATGATGTCATGCAATTTCAATTCTTCAAAACTTAACAATTCATTTCAAGAGCGGTAAATACGACTCTGGTAATCCCTAGGTTGGTGTCTGCAAGTAGACTATACAAGTACTACCAATTTGTGATTTTTACCAACATTGACTGGAAGGCTCGACACCTATAATCTGTCATTTTTACCAGTATTAACTGGAAGGCTCAACACCTATTCAATTTCATCGACACCACCTGTCAAGACTTACCACCGTATTTATCCCAAAACCAATTCATGGAAACTTATTTCTCAACATTCTTTTCTCAATGTAAGTTTTCAAATCAACTTTCAAAGTTTAATGTAATCAAATGAATTGATATGCCAATAACACAAGATGAATATAAATACTTTTATTCCAATTCATCATCCAAGGAATAACACAATTCTCTCTTTTCAAGTATCCTCAACAATTAGTCATTTCAAGACTATTTCAACGTTTTGAACAATAATTTTCAAAATGAACAACAATTCTCATATTCCTTGAAATTCATCATTTATATAAATATAAATGAGAAATTTTCCAAACATCCATTTATTTTGACACACAAAATAAATATAACAATATCATTCATGGATTTTCAGTCTCTTTAAAAAAAATCTCCAAATTCTAGGTTTTCTCACCAAAACTATACAACTTAAATCTTTTGAAACAAAACTTTCCAAAATCATCTTTTCTTCAATCAACGAAGATCAAAATCCATAAGATCATTTTAAAAGAACAAGAGACAAACCCACTTTCGAAATCGCTCAACTTCTTGAATTAACAATCAATTTTCAAAGCTATCGAAGGATGATTTCAAAAATCATCTAGATCTTGCAAAAATATTATATAACTCTAAGAAAATCCCTACCTCAATTTTTGAAGAAGAAATGAGATGAAACTCCCAAAATCAACAGTGTCAAAACTCGATCTTCACCGTACACAACGAAGCTCTCGAGAAGTTAACCAACTTTGATGAAGAGCCTATGGCAGAACTCTAATGGATCTCGAGAAGTCAAGATTTTGATCCAATTTGGCGTAGGGAAATGTAGAGAGAATGGAGAGGAAATGTTTTTAGAGAGATATACAAAAGTGATCTAAAATATCAGATTCACGACCTGATATAACATGGTCCGCTCGAGCGTGGAAAGCCCCGGTCGAGCGTCGAATACACCTTCCCAGTACTTTTGTAGACAGGTCAAACTTCTAAAACCAAACATTCTCCGCTTGAGCGCATAAGCGGCCGCTCGAGCGGACAAGCAACTTCAAATGCATTTTGCATTTTTGCTTCGGGGGCGCTGCCCCTTGACCCCGCCAGGGCACTGCCCTCGGACCCACCAAGGGGCACTATCCCTTGGACCCTCGCGAGTTGACCGGGCAGCTCGATCCCCAACCGGCCCAGTCGAAGTGGCAAAACATGAAAGAAGGGTCGAAACCATGATCGCTACATAAAAATAGCTGTTACATATCAGAACATTGACTTTGTCCATAGCAAGCGTGGTGAGAAGGTAATCTCTTAAACTAGAAGCGAAACTGCACTGAGTATTAAATAAATTAGTATTCAAGAATAAATTCGAAAGAGCAACAAGAAAGATGTAAAAATATATATAGTGATAGAAGTATAGATAAATTAGACCTAATTTAACCTAATAAAATAATTAGAGTAAAACAAATGGTATATACTTATAATGATATTGATGAATTAAAAAAGAGATAGAAGATCTCAAACGAAAATGATTAATTAAAGATAGTAAAAGTCCACATAGTAGTCCAATATTTATGATTAGAAACCATGCTGAAATTAAACAAGGGAAAGCTAGAATGGTAATAAATTACAAAAAAAAATAATAATAATACCAAAAGAGATGATTATTTTATTCCAAATAAGCAAGTCCTTTTTAACAGAATACAGGGTGCCTCCTGGTTTTCCAAAATGGACTATTAAAGTGGATACTAGCAAATAAAAATGGATAAAAAAAGTATTCCACTAATAGCCTTTAGTACACCACAAGGACATTATGAATGGCTTGTAATGTCATTTGGATTAAAAAATCCACTTCAAATATTTTAAAGAAGAATGGATAACATCTTTAAGGAACTAAATAATATTTGTCTTGTATATATAGATGATATTTTAATTTTCTCTAGATCCATTGAACAACATAAAATAAATATCAAAATAATAACAGAAAAATGTGAAGAGCATGGAATAGCGTTAAGTGAAAAGAAATGTGTGTATGCACAAAATGAAATAGAACTTTTAGGACTTGAAATCAAGGAAGGATTAACAAAAATACAAAGTTATATTCTCAAAAAAATTTAATAAATTTCCTGATAAAGTCACAGATACAAAACAATTAGAAATTTTTTTAGGATGTTTAACTTATGCCTCAGATTTTATAAATGGCTTAGCTAAAATAAGAAAACCATTACAAAAGAAATTAAAAAAAGGATGAGAGTTGGATTTGGAACTTTGCCGACTCTACATTAGTAAAAATTTTAAAAGAAAAGTGTAAGGATTTGCCTACCCTAACACTTCCTAATGAAAATGATGGGCTAGTGCTAGAAACCGATGCAAGTAACAATCACCAGAGCGCAGTGTTAAAAATAAAAGAAAATAATTAACTTTGAAGGTATTATAGTGGAAGTTTTAATCAAGCTGAATGTAATTATCCCATCATGGAAAGAGAATTATTATCTATAATAAAATGAATAGAAATTTTTTAAATATTTTTTGCACCAAAACCGTTTAATTGCAAAGGCCTACCAGGCTTCGTAAATAAGAATTTATCTAACATGCAGGCGCAATGAAGGCTTTCACAATAGTAACTCTGGTTAAAGCAATTTACCTTTGATATAGAACATATTAATGATAAAAAAAAACAGTTTAGCAGATACTCTAACTGGAGAACTTGTGAATGGCATCCACATCCACAAGACTTACACCACTAAAGAAGGAAACACTCATAGCAGAGACTTAAGAAGTGCTAGACTTGGTGACACAAGACAATACTGAAATTATCAGAAAAATGCAAGTAGCAAGGAAGAGCTATTCTGTGAACGAGCTCATTAAGACCACCCATGTAGTTGCCAAAACCTTTTTATGATTAGAAGTATTATATTTATTTCTTCAACTCCCCTATGATATCCAAAATAAAATAATAGAATGTATTTTTGTTAAGTTATTTATGAAATGGTATGAAGAAAGTGTCACCTATCTGGGAACTTAGTGGTGCTACTTCAACGAACGGACAATCTTGTACAGTTATAGAATGTTAAAGGTTTCAATCAATCCAGACAAGGTCATCAGCCCAAAAGATCCATTGGTTCAAATGTGGAAATTGGGAATAGTCAATACATTCGACGTTCCACCTCACCCACATAGTACCATGTTCCCTTAGCTCACCAAATTCTAACAATTCATGTTCAAGAGAATTTATGAAGTCTATAATGAATATCCAAGCATGGCGCCCATCACATTTACAACTACCCGAATGGAGGTAAATGATGAACGTCTAAATGTAGCTCATTATCTAATAAAAGTAAAAGACATGAATGATGTGATCCCCTACAAATGCAATTGGTTCAAAGACTAGTACGAACCTTTTATAATTGATTTAATAGAAGTAACGGCAAGAGGGTTTTTCATAATATCTCACGAAACTACAGAATTAGCAAGAGTTGGGTTCAAATTAGCTCATTATGGAAGGACCACGTTTGCAATAACACCATCCTTAGCAGAAAAAATAATTGTTCCAGGAATGTTTTATGAATCAGTATATGATTATTTGGAACAAGTAGATTAAGGGACATATTTATCTGAAAGAGGATGTAAATTTTTGGAAAAATATTTGATGGAGCAAGATCTAGAAGGATGAGATGAGATGTTTGAAGAATATAATGAAAATTATGATCTTAGTGATGCCATGGGTGATAAGGGGGCATGGAATCTAGAGAATACAATAGATTGACAAAACCATAGGCAGTTTGGCAAAATTATGGGCTGAAGACTATACCTCCATGTGACTACACCACTAGGTGTCTCTTGTTCATAAATAATATGTGATTACCATGTGACCACACCACCTGCCTACTTGTCTTTTGTTTGTCTTCTAGCAACAATAAAATATAATATGTAAAATATTTTATATTTATAGATTAGGTTGAATTCCAGACTTGAAGTCCACAAGGTGCCTATATAAAGGCCTTAAGAGAGAGCAAAAGGGGAAACAAATTACTTAAGGTATACTTGAAACTAAGAAAGAATTCTAATTCTCAAGCCTTCTTAGAGCAAACAATACTCTAGCAATCCAACAGTCTACAGACACCCATTTCCTTGTAAATTTTTGTTCAATAAATCAAAAAAAAAAAAAAAAAATTTGTTTCTAGAAAAGAGTGTGTTACTACTATATGTCAAGTTATTGAGCTTAGGTCTACTGCATAATCAAAGAAATAGCTTTTGAAGTGAGGTAGGAAACGAAACAGATCTGTGTTGAGCCTGATCTAAGGAAGGAAAGGTTAAAGTTAGCCACCTCTGTAAACTGGAAGCTTGCCAACGGTAGAGCTCTACACCGACTATGTTCAGTTAACGGTCAAAATCTTTATGTAATGTTCTTATTTTGGAAGCATAGTGAGCCCAAAATCAAAACGTCTTAAAATTATAAGAAGTAATAAGTTTTTCCTTTTATGAGTTTTTATCATCACTTTTACATTCAAGATCTATTACTAGATCGTAATCAATTACTAGTACTAATCGCAAACTATCAATAACGATGTAATTTTTTACAAAATCTACTAAATACTGATACTGCTAAAGATATAGAATTTACTAGAAAAAGAGTTAATAAAATATCCCAAGAAATCGTATATTATTAACAACAACTAGGTTTAGTATCCTAAAAAAAATAAATAATAAAACATAATAATAATAATAATAAAATAATAATAATATAATAATAATAATAATAATATAATAATAATAATAATAATAATGGCATTCGAATGATAAATCCAAATTTGAATTTTTTTTGTCCAATAGTCTGTAAGGACAAGGTTGTACAAAATGACCATAATAACTATTCTTATTCATATACATTCTCATGAGTCACAAACATACAAAATACTCATATCTATTCAATACATTCCTCAAACCCCCCCTCCCCCACACACTCTCTCTCTCTTTCTCTCTCTCTTTCCTCTATGTCTCTTCTCTATAAACCAAGCCAATCTCTCTCATCCACCAACTCCACTATCTCCCTTTCTCCTCCGCCGATCTCATCATTACTCATCAGTGTCGTCCTCACTCAGATCTCTCTCTTTCTCCCTCCTTCCTTCACCGATCTTATCCATACTCACTACCACGACCATCGTCGTCGTCTCATCATCTCCTTAGATCGGCAACTACGATCGTGGAAGAGGATGGCGGTGGCGGTGGCGGTGTTCGTTGAAGAAGAAGAGAACAAGAGACCAGATCTGAAGGATTTCAAACTAATTGGAGCCAGATTTGAAGGTTAGAGACAGATCTGAAGTAGTCTGGAAAAATCATCCCTACGTCAAGCTCGCTCATGTACAACACACCTCTATACTCTTCATGTTGTTGTCGTTCTTTAACAACGATGCCATCACTATAACTCCTCAACAATCACCTCCCTCATCTCAATTTCCCCTCTCCAAACCTTCTCTCTTCCTCGTCCTCTTTTTCTTCTTGCCATGGCCTCTTCTTCTTTAACTCAGTTCCCTACTCAGGTCTCTCTCTCTCTCCTCTCTCTCTCTTCTCTCTCTCTCTCATCATCAGCATCATCATCATCATCGATATCTAGAGTTTCATAATGATTTTTTTTCCCCTTCATATATGTATACTATTATTAAGTGAAGACCTGAATTGGTTTAGTGAAGCCTTCTTTTCCTCATGACACATGGCAACTTTATATATGCCAAAATAATAAAAAAATTGTTATACACAGCATAAGCAAACTTTGAACCCAAGACATTGAGTTTCATTAAGAACATACTTATCATTTAAGCAACACACATATTATGATATTAAATTCTTTATTGTTTGTTTTATTATTAGTTATCTGAATTGTGCATGCATTGCGTGTGCCACCCGCTATTACCTATATATGTCTAGTTATTATTTAATAAAACTTGGACCAAATGAAAGATAATTATCATGTTAAATCGATCTAATAACAGTTTTAGTTTATTTTTTGTTATAATCTTTTGGGGAAAATGTTTGTTTGTTCACTCAGAATGCGTCAGCTGCGGATTCTACTTCTGAATTTAATGTCTTTCAACACATTTAGGCTCATCAGGTATCGAGAGGGAGACCAACTCCGCCATAACCAACTTGAACAAATCGACCATGTGGTGGAACCGATCACGGGTGGCAGCGGAGGAGTCACCGGATTAAGTCCAGGTGAGGTCGAAGCCATTGGAGAAGAACTTGTCACGAGTGGTGGTGATGAGGGCCGAGTCGTGAGTTGCCTACTCTACGTAAAGCCGATCGAAGGGAGCCAATGAGAGTATGGTTCAGGCGGTGCTCATCGTCGCCAAGGAGTGTCAAGTAGATGTTCACATGGTGGTGAAATGTTCCGTTGCTTTTTGGTTTATTTGTTACTTCAATATTTTTTATTTTTATTTTTTATTTTTGAGTTCTTTGGGTTTGAAATTAATAGATTTGTGTGGTGTTTGTAGTGGTAGTTTGTGTTTGAACAAATCTGTTGCTATTGACATTTGAATTATTTTTTTTTAGTTCTTTGGGTTTGAAATAGATAACTCTATATCATATTTTATTTTATTTTTTTGGTGGTGGTAGTGTTGTTGTTGTTGATGAAATAGATAATGTTTTTGTTTTTGTTTGTATTGAACAGATAAGAATGAGAGAAAATAATGATTTGGATAAAGATTTTTTATTTTTTTATTTTTTATAGCAGACAGGGTTTGGTTTGGATTGCAACAGATAGGTATTGGTGTATGTATGCATATCTGTGAGCGTGTATGAGACAAATCTGGAAACAATTTGATGTCGATGATGATGATTGCAACAGATATACAAAAACGTTAACTTAGATTTTCAACAAATAGAAAAAAAAATTGAACAGGTAGATAGAATTTAGGGAAAAAATTGAACAGATAGCATTTTAGGAAAAAAATTGAACAGATAGTTAAAAATTGAATAAATAGATAGAGTTTAGGGAAAAAATTGAACAAATAAATAGAATTTGTAACGTTCCGAAATACATAACCATAACCCATTACAATATATTACTTACAAATGATCAATAACATCACATCTTCTATTCAATTTATAACTTTGATCAATACAAAAGATGATATATGCGATATACATTCATAAATCCTAGATTCTGAATCTATAGCTTATAGCAGGGATACATGAATTAAATAAAAGTAAAACCAAATAATTATATGCCCTATTGGCTATATCTTTTCAAGTCGATACTTGGGTACAACAAAATGGCTTTAACTCAATACAATTAAAGCTCGTGGCTTAAACAAAAATAATTACATCAAATAAACAAAATGAAGTCGTCGGCTCCAAGTCCTCCAAAGCTACGTCCTTGGTGGAGGCATATCATCAGCACCTGAAAGTTGGTTTCCACATTAGGTGAGCCAAAACCCAATAAAGATACTCTAACATAATATATGAAACTTAACAAAGTTATGAGGTGAATGCACATGCATGCCATTTGTCAAACATTCCTCTTTTTTCCATCTCAAAACTATGCAATGTCGGATTATGAATTAATTCATGAAAATAATTCTTTTATAATAGAAAACAGGGCAGTGGATACAAAACACTTGGAATCTCTAGGTACGTGTCTACCAGTAGGCTGTACAAACACTACCAAAGCCATTTTACCAGTATTAACTAGAAGGATTGGCATCTAACTACGCGGCTTTCTAGATTTTTACCAAGGATGCACAGGCCAACATCATAACCACAACCACACCCTCTAACTGTGCATACTAAGGTATATACCCATTTTTCTCAAAAACAAATACATTTTCAATGTTTAAGTATGCAACAATGTTCAATGCAAGATGAATGAGTGATTAGTTTCAATTCACCTAATCCTCAAGTAATTTCTACAACAATCAAAGCAATCCTCCACAGATAGCCCAAAACAAATATTTTTAAACAATAGATAATTTCTAACAAAAGATAGAATTTCATAAATTTCAAAATTGGAGTTATAAGAAATATCTGACTCTACTCTCATCATCAACAGATACATTTTTCC
The DNA here is from genome assembly GCA_030407325.1 of Camellia japonica. Lineage (NCBI taxonomy): Eukaryota > Viridiplantae > Streptophyta > Magnoliopsida > Ericales > Theaceae > Camellia > Camellia japonica. The sequence goes on from JAPPVO010000003.1 coordinate 113,019,672, forward strand.
ATATCTTTTCAAAGCCTACCATTTTTTCCCTTACATCCATAGATCAAATATCAATGATTTCTAAGAAAATCTCCTTTGTTCTTTAAAATCTCATTTTAAAAATTAAGTTTCCAAAATTTCAACACAACCTAACAATATACACCCTTCCACAACATTCTCAAGCATTTATTTGAAAAACCCCTCTTTTACTTTCCAAAACCAAACCCTAGGTTCAACCAAATATCCCAAAATTACTAACCCTTTTTAAAGAGTAAATTACTAAGCTAAGAACCATATTAAAGGTTGAAGAAATCCCTACATCAAGGTTAGAAGACAAGAGAGAGCACAAGGTGGAAGCTTGGCAGAGCCGAAAACAATAACTCATTCGATTAGAATGAAGCCCTTAACGTGCTCAACCTTTTTCTCTAAAGGGCTAGGGTGAGGAAACCAATAGATTAAGAGTATTTAGAGCTAGAGTGTAAGAGCTAAAGAGAGAGAATAAAGATTTTAGGGTATTGAAATGTTTAGGGAGAGAGAGAAGTGAAAAAGTGACTCAAAATGGCCTTCTCTCGGACTGATATACGCGCAGACTGCTTGAGCAACCAAAACACCACTTGAGCATCTGACACAATAAGTGACACCGCTCGAGCTACCGAAACCACCGCTCAAGCGCACAATGATTCCCTCACAGAAGTTCAGATCTACAAAAGACCGCTCGAGCGCAAGAAAGACCACTTGAGCGAAGATACCACACTTCCAGTAGTTTTGCAGATTGTAAAAGACCGCTTGAGCGAAAGAAAGATCGCTTGAGCAAACAGGCAAAAATTTGGGCAACAACTCTTTGAAAAACTCATTTGCCAACCCGTTTCAAACGCAAACACAACTCCCAAATAACCAAACTCAACTAGTAACAAGATTTAAATGAAATGAACAATAGTTAAGGACATGGATTCTCATATTCAAAAGCTAGAAATGGATCGGGTCTAAATCAGAATCGTTATAATCTCCCCCCTTAAGGAATTTTGTCCCCAAAATTTAAAATCAACCAATGAACACTGAACGTAAATCAAACCATGGATCCTCCATACTTGCAACAAGGCTAAACAAAGTTTTTTAACACCAACTATTATAGTTTAATTCTCCAAAACATATATAATGTTTATTTATATTACAATATAAACAAGATTTTCAACACAAGTCTCAATTATCAACAAATAGGTCTAGATACTTCTCACGGACTTCTGCATGATGTTCCCAAGTCGCCTCATCTACCCTATGGTGTCGCCACACCATCTCAACCAATGAAATAGTCTTGCTTCGCAAGACTTGGTCTCGAGAGTCTAAAACCAGTACCGGTCTCTCCTCATACAAGGCATCCTCATTTACCTCTAACTACGTCCAATCCAACATGTATAAAGGATCAAGCTCGTACTTCCAAAGCATACAAATATGAAACACGTCATGAACCCTGGCGATAAGGCCAAATTATAAGCTACCTCCCGATCCGCTCTAGAATCTCAAAAGGCCAGATAAACCTTCGAGACAACTTCCCGCTCTTCCTAAATCTCATTAAACCCTGTCTTGGTGATATTTTCAAGAATACATGATCTTCTACTTCAAAAGACAAAGGTCTCCTCCTACGGTCAGCATAGCTCTTCTGACGACTCTGAGCCGAAGCTAACCTCTTATGAATAAGTGAAACCTTCTCCGTCATTTTCTAGACTAATTCAAGACCTAACATAGTCACTCACCTCGGCCCAATACACTGGAGATCTACACAGTCTGCCATACAAGGCCTCAAATGGTGCCATACTAATGCTCACCTGGAAACTGTTATTGTAGGCAAACTCCACCAAAGGTAAATGCCTCTTCTACGACCCCTTGAAATCCAAAACACAACCTCGAAGCATGTTCTCTAAGATATGAATAGTTCGCTCGGACTACCTGTTAGTTTGAGGATGATAGGCGGTGCTAAACATCAATCTAGTGCCTAAGGCATTCTATGGGCTCTGCCACAACGGAGCCGTGAAACAAGGATCTCTATTCGAAACAATAGTCACAAGGACCCCATGAAGTCGAACTATATCCCTAACATAAAGGTTGGCAAGATAATCTACTGAGTCACTCGTACTCACAGGTACAAAGTGTGTTGATTTAGTTAATCGGTCAACTATCACCTACACGGTATCATTAACCCGTTGAGTTCTTAGAAAACCCACAACAAAATCCATCATGACATGCTCCCATTTCCACTTGGCTATAGGTAAAGGTTGCAACAAACTCTATGGTCGTTGGTGTTTGGCCTTCACTTGTTGACAAGTAAGGTACCTTAAAACAAATAAGGCGATGTCTTTCTTCATCCCCCTCTACCAAAATTAGCAGCTAAGGTTATGGTATATCTTTGTGCCTCCTGGGTGTACCACAAGACGTGAATAGTAGAACTCTCGGAGTACCTCCTCTCTACAAGATTCTGGCACAAAAAGATGATCCAAATACCTCACACTCGAGTCAGAATATACGTTCAAGCCCTTCTCTACCTTTCCACTAGATATCTTCCCTCAGATAGCCTTTACTTCATGATCACCCCGCTGTGCTTCTATAACTTGGCTCACTAGTGTAGGTTGTGCAACTACAGTGAACAAAATGGCCGGCTCAATAGACTTACCAACATGCAAGTCAAACTCGCCAATTGCACCCAACATCTCTCATTTCCATATAGTAATACTAGCTACATTGCTTACGGATTTCCTACTCAAGGCGTCGGCCACTACATTAGCCTTTCCCTGATGATAGTGCAACTCGAAATCATAATCCTTCATAAACGCCATCCCTCTCTTCTGTCTCAAATTCAAATCCTTCTGTGAAAACAAATATTTCAAACTCTTGTGATTAGAAAATACTTCAAACCTCTCACCATATAAATAATGCCTCAAGATCTTTAAGGCAAATATCACTGCCGCTAGCTTTAGGTCGTGAGTAGGATAATTTCTCTCATGTGTTTTCAACTGCAATGAATTGTACGCTACCACTTTCTCTTCTTGCATCAACACACAACCCAAACCTTCTCGAGACGCATCACAATAAATTGAATAACCGAAACCCCTCTCTAGAATAATCAGTATTGGAGTAGTGGTGAGTCTAACCTTAAGCTCTTGGAACGACTTTTCACAAGTCTCACTCCATATAAATTTAAGCACCTTCCTCGTCAATCTAGTTAATGGTGAGGCCAGTCTAGAGAAGTCCTTCACAAAACGTCAGTAATATCTAACTAAGCCCAAGAAACTCCGGATCTCAAAGGCATTCTTAGGTTGTTCCCAATCTTGCACTACTTCTATCTTTGAAGAGTCTACAGTCACCCATTTCCCAAATACCACATGGCCTAAGAACTTAACTTCTTTGAGCCAAAACACGTACTTTCTGAACTTAGCATGCAAATAGTGGGCTCTAAGCAACTCAAGTACGACTCGCAAGTGTTTCTTGTATTTCTCCTCGGAGGGTGAGTACATCAGGATGTCATCAACAAAGACGACCACGAAACGACCTAAGAACTCACGAAAGATTCGATTTATCAAATCTATAAACGAAGCTGGTGCATTGGTTAGCCCAAAATTTATCACTAAGAACTCATAGTTGTCATATTGCGTACGAAATGTCGTCTTCAGAATATTCTCCTCCTTCACCCTCAACTGGTGATAACCCGATCTCAAATCAATCTTAGAAAAGCAACAAGACCCCTTCAACTGGTCAAATAAATCATCTATACGAGGTAATGGGTACTTGTTCTTAACAGCTACCCAGTTCAACTTTCGGTAATCAATACACAGTTGCAAAGTGCCATCCTTCTTCTTATTAAAGAGAGTCAATGCTCCCCAAAGTGATGTATTAGAATGAATGAATCCCTTATATAATAGCTCTTGGAGTTGAATCTCTAACTCACATAACTCGGCCGGTGCAAATCTATACGGTGCCATGGAAATCGGTGTCGTGTCAAGCACTAAGTCAATGGAGAATTCAGTCTCTCAGTAGGGTGGCAAACTAGTAAGATCTTTTGGAAAGACATTCAAGTATTCACAAACTACCATCGACAATTCAACTTGGGCCATATCACTCTCACTACCTAAGAAAGTTGCAAGAAGACAACTAAGCTCGCCACGACCATGTGAGTCATAAACTGGCGATAAAACTCTATCAGCTTGGTCCCCCAGAAAATAAAAATAGTCACCACTCAAGGTGCACACTGTAACTCTCTAACGATAACAATCTATAACAGCACGGTATGAAGACAACCAGTCCATGCCTAAAATGACGTCGAAACACGACATGTCTAACAATACAAAAGCAAAAGGAAGTCGGTGACTGGAAACCTTTATCTCACAACCGCGACATCCTCGGTCCAAAACAACCTTACCCCAATTGGTGACTCTACCCTAAGCGGAGACACTAACTGAGCCACCTCTAACCGTAAAATTGATGCGAATGTAGACGAAATGAAGGAATGAGATACACCGGAATCAATCAACATAGTGCCAATAGAATTGAACAACAAAAAGTTACCTCTTAAAACAGAAGGTGTTGACAACTGATCTGGTGTAGTAATAGCATACACACGCTCTATGGGTCTTTACTTTACCTGCTCACCCTTCGGAGCATAGGACTGGTACACTAATTGAGCCGAATAAGCTCCCTAAGTGGCCCTCGAGGCTTGTGCTGAAAGGGTAGGCTGATTACTCTGTGTCTGTCTTGAACTAGACACACCAGATGTGCCACCTACCTGAGTGTAAAACCTCCTCAAGTGCCCTGACTATTGACATTGATAACAGGTAGGCGACCGCCCTTGCCCCTAACTCTGGCTCTGAGGGCAAACCGAAGATGGTGCAGACTGTTGCCCTTCTCCTCTCTGTAGGCAAATTGAAGATTTGAGGCGTAGTTGACTATACTTAAAACAAGTGATCCCACCCTGACTACTTCTCCCTAAACCAGAACTCGATATAGGAAAATTAGATTTGAACTATGCTGCATGTGACTACTGTGGAGTGGAACCCCTCTGTCCCTTGTTGTCCCAAGTCTCCCCCTGAACCTGCTGACTCCTCTTTCTAGAGCCCCTCAACCGCTCCTCCTCTACCTAAATCACGGTCTCTAAATGAGCCACTGCCTCCATAAGACGACCGTAATCCCTAATCATAGACCCGGCCACCATGAAAAGGAGCCCGATCCTCAACCTCTTCTCGAACTCAATACAACGGTGTTCCTCCATACCCACAAGTTCTAGTACAAATCTAGAGAGGCTAGTAAAAGCAGTCTCAAACTTGGTTACTTGTGTATTCACCTACTTGAGCTTCAAGAACTGATCCCTTAACTTCTCTCTAGTAGTGGGAGGCAAAAACTTGTCCTGGAAGGCATTGACAAAGGCCTCCCAAGTCACCCGAATATGCCCTCGCGCATACTTCCACCATTGAGCCGCATCTTTTTTTATCTAGAAGGATGCCAAGGTCACCCTTAAACCATTGTCCTCGATGCCAAGCATCTCGAACATCTTTAACATCTGCTCATGCCACTCGTCTTCTTTCTGTGGCTTCTTCGGGTCCCCCAAAAACTCATCTGGATTCAACTGGAAGAGCTCCTTCTTTAAAAAAGATGGCCCTGTCTCAGCAACATAGGTCTGGACTTGAGTCTCAGCCTTGAGAATGTCCATGGATTCTCGCAAAGCTCTAGCCATTTCACGGGCCAAAGCGCCCATGGCTTGCTGACCTACTGGCTCAGCTACGTTGGCTTGACCAACTACCTCCTCTTATGCCGAAATATTATTTGGTAACGGCACCTCCTATCACCTAGGCCTACCATGCCTACCACCACCACGTCCATATCCTAACATCCTAATAAAGGTAACACAATAGATTAGCACTGTAACATTCTAGAAATTTTTCTTCATCGCTCGAGCTATGAATTATTTGCTAGAGCGGTCTAGTGTGTCATCTAGTACTTTTGCAAGCCTAAGATTCTAGGAGATGTTGAAGTTCACTCAGGCGCAAGATTGGTCGCTCGAGCTGTCTACCTTGTATGGTTTGAACTTCTGGGAGTTCGCATTCTGCACTTGAGCGAAGGTTTCATTGCTCAAGCAATCTGTCCGAATTCAGCATCTTTAAAAGTCACTTTTGGTCACATCTAGATCATTTTTCTCTCTCCCTTTTCACTCATTCTGCCATTTTTGAGCCTTCAAGCTTTTCATCCCTTGATTTTATCTACTTCTACACATCTTTGACCCATGGTTCCTTATACTAAAATGTAAAGCTCAGCGAGGGCTTTCATTTAATCTGAGCAGATCATTGTTTCATCATTGGTGATTTTTCAGTTATCTTCTCTTTGCTTCAAGAAGTAGAGATTTCTTTATTCATTTTCAATACCTTATCTATAGATAGACATGTGGTAGATTTTATTACATAAAAACCATATTTATTATGGATTTTAGAAAAAACATGAAAGAGGGATCTAGGGTTTGATTCTTGGGGTAAGTAATTGTTAAATTAGTAGTTGTTTTGGGTAATTAGGGAGTGATTAAATATGTTTATGTTGAAAAAAAGAACAAAAAAAAAATAATAATAATAATAATATTGTATTTTGGCCCAATTAGATAAGAGGACTAAATTTGAACAATGGTTATGTTGTGTTTAATGTGGGATGTAGTAATATGTTAATTGCTAAAAAAGGGGTTAATCAAGATGTTGGAATTGTTTTGATTACACAATTGATGAATTGAGTTGAGTTGAGTTGTCTCTTTGACACCATCGATTTGGTTTTAATTAAATGAAGAGAATGGAATCATAACCCTTTGTAAATTAAGAATGAACTTGAGGTTGGACTTTGAACATTATAATTATTATTGTTATCACTGTTGGACTTAAGGTATCGTGAGAATTGGATTATGGTTTTACGGGTATTAAATACATATGCCTAAAGGTTTTGTCCTTGGTCATTGGTGGAGGATGACATTGTGATGTTAAATAGATTATGTGTATGTAGTACACTCGGGTTATTTATGCTTGTGGTATATTATGATGGTTGGAAATGTACACGTGCCGAGAATGAGAGGTACCATTACCTTCTAGCTAGGGCCTAGAGAATTGGTTGTGCTTAGAATAAGAGGTACCAGTACCTTCCATCTAGCGGCTAGAGAACTTGGTAGAGGTACCATTCTCTTTTATCGAGTGTTTGGTAAATTAGTAGAGGTCCCATTCCCTTCCAGTTGGTGACTGGTAAATCGACTTGTGTTATGGAAAGGTGTATCATTGGCTTACTGTGCTCAAGGTAAGTAGAGCGTCGTTTGGCTTTTTGTTATCATCTTGGTTCTATTTATGTGTATCATATACAATAATGGTTACATTTTGGAGGAGTCCGGGTTGTGTTGTATGGTTATATAGGGAGCATTATATACGAACTATCTTCGTGTTCGTTTGAGATGTTTTGGAAATGTATTTGAAATGGGTGTAAGTCTAGAAATTGGGAGAACATAAAAAGGGCTTTGTGAAATTGTTTTCGAAAACTTGTTAAAAGGTAACAAGAAGGGAGAAAAGTGAATTGTTTATGTTGTTGGATAAATTGAATGATTTTGAGAAAAGTACTTGTTTAAGTATATTTTCAATGTAAATCGTCACATTATGTGTATGATATAACATAAAGTATTCATGATCATAGTAATCTATATATTGTTATTGTTTAGGACCACGTTGGAATCCCTACTGGACTTTATGTTTATCCCACGTTGCTAATTCTTTTCAATTGATGTTAAGAAGTATTCAAGATCACAAATCATCCTTAGTCGTCGTTCAAGAGGCCTATTTATTGTGGACGGAATGCCATTGTTGTAAAAGGGTGGAACCCTTTCTCTTATATGTAATGATGTAAGCCTGCAGGCGAAATATTTAATTATAACTCATGTTGCATTCATTATGTAGTTCGAATGAGAGAACCCTTATTTATTTATCATTGTTAATGTTTGGAATTTATGTACGTTATCTCTGGAATTGTGTTATAATGATGGGCTTGGTAATAATATCCGAGTAATAAAATGTGGGGGCATTATGTATCAGAGAAAGCCAGGTTTGAATACTATGGGCTCGTGAGAAGTGGTTTTTACCACAATGGGTTTATTATGATTAGTGAGGACGTTTGCATATAGTTAGGATAAATGCTAGGGCCTTATTTGTTGTATTTATATGAGTATGGAATTAAGTTTCTTGGATAGTGCTTGTAGCTAATAAACTTGCTTTGAGGCCTTATCGAAAACACGCCTGATCAACGTGGTTTTTTATGAGAATTCCTTGAGAGTTCTAGGACGAGTCGCTATCATTGTGGACTTGATTCAATTACATGATTAAGTGTTTAATTGTTTATGTGTAATAGAATTGGGTATATTGGGGCTAAGTGTGTCTTGTAACTTAACGATGGCAAGTGTGTGCCTCAGCAAAGGCGATTTTGTTATTTGCTAATTTGGTCTTGTTTTGATTTTATAGGATGTCTACACGAGGAAATAAAGGACGGATTGGGATTAAGAGTGCTAGTAAGGGCACTACAGCCCCTTTAGCACATGTTGTTGCAGCGTCCGCTGTTGGCGAGGAAGTTGCACGAGAGATTTTGAAAGCGGTGCAAGACGCTCTAGCTCGCAATAAGGGTGACAATGGGTGTACCCTCAAACTTACTAAGGAGTTTCTTCGCTCCAATCCACCTGAGTTTTTGGAAAAGGCTAAACCATTGGAGGCAGATGATTGGTTGGAACAAATTACCAAGACTTTTGATATGCTCAGAGACAAGGATGAGGGGTTGAGGATTTCTTTGGTAAGTTTCCAATTGAAGGGGGATGCTGGGTATTGGTGGAAATATGCTAAGAACACTATAGGTAACTCGTGGGTTGCTTTTACGAAGGCCTTTTTGGCTAAGTACTTCCCTTCTTCCACTTTGGAAAGGTTAAGGGAGCAGTTTGTTGAGTTACGCCACGATGGTACTCCTTTGACACAGTTTGAGATGCAGTTTACTAGTTTGTCAAGGTTTGTTCCAGAGTTGGTGGCAACGTATGAGCGTCATTTTTATAAGTTTGAGAGGCAGTTGCATGATGATATTCAGGAGAAAGTAGTTAGATCTATGTGGAAGAATTAATATGCTCTAGTTGAGACGGCGGCCCATGTGGAGACCATAGTTGTGCATGTTGGTTGAGTTAGGGAGGAGGCCACTTTGACAACTCCTACAGTTCATAAGCACTCTAGGCTTAAAAAGAGGTGAAGACAAGCACATGCTCAATCCCAGGCTCAGTCCTTGTCTTCGTCGGGGATTTCAAACTTGTCTATTGGGAGGCCTAGTGAGGTTTAGGCATCAAGCCAATCTCAGAGTAAGAGGTCTACGATTTGTTTTGATTGTGGTCATTTGGGCCATGTTAGACGCGCGTGCCCTTTGTGTATGAATTCTTTGGGTGTTTTAAAACCTAGTCGGACTTAGTCTCATCAGGGGCGGTATCGGTACCAGAACCGGTTAGGCCAAGCTTCGAGAGCCTCGCGTGGGTCAACTTTTCAGTCAGCACAATAGTATTACCCTTGAGATAGGACTTTGTATTAGAAATTACTAATATAATATTTTGAACTTTTGTTGTTAACCGATGTGTTGTTGGATACTGAGGCATCATAACTATGTGTTGTATATATATATATTTGTGTCGTTGTTGTTTATCCTCATGTATTGGGGGCTTGTATTGGATTTTGAATCCTCTATTGTACATGTAATAAGGAGTTGTTTATGGGATTAATAATCGTAGCAGTGTTGTATACATGTTATTGTTTTATGAAATGATTATGCGATGGCCTATGAACCTTGTTCTATTTGGAAGTTGTCTGTTGAGAACAGAAATTTGTGAGTTATGGTGATTGGTGTGAGGGTACTATCAAGACCAAGTTAGAAGGGTTTGAATGTGTTGAGATTAATGAAGTATGAGACTTTAGGGTTTGTAGAATTAGCAAGTTATGTGAGAATGTTTCGAAGGAGTGAGATTTGTATTTTGGGGCAGTGAAAATGGGACTTATGTGTGTTGTTTAGTGTTGTGGTTTTGTTGGTTAGTGAGTTCATTGTGGTCCTATCTATCGTGATAAGGGTAGTGTTTGTGTTGTAGTTTGTTATGAGTTAGTATGGGTTTGTAGTATCTATATAACAATGGAAGGTTGCATTTGAAAATATGTCTATATTTTTGTCCTATATGGCATCATCAACGGTTCATATGATTTGTTTTTGTCAATGAAAGGCTGGGATGATTTGGTTTTGAAAATGTGTGTGAGATACATTTGGTATGAATGGTTGAGATGAATCTTAAATGGATATCAATGGCTCAGATTAATGCATGCTCCCGCCCAAAAACTCCTCTCCCTAAGCATCACAAATGATTTGACTCCCCCATCTACCCGTCTGTCTCCCCACCTTCCTCTGTACGTCTCTCTCTCCTTCTCTATCTCTTTCTGTTTAAACATTTTTTTGCCCTCCCACAGCATTTGCCTCTCATTTCTCTGTCTACCCATTTCTCTCTGCCTTCATGAGACCTCACTCCGGCAACTCGGTCATCACTCCGACCACTCCGGCTGCTCGGTTGTAAGGTTGGTTTTCTGTACGTTTTGATCTTTATAGGTTGGGTTTGATCTTTTTTGTTCTAAACTGAAATGGGTTTGATCTTTTTTTTTTCCCTGTTCTAAACTGAACATTTTTTTTTGGTTCAGTGCCTAAACATTTTTTTTTTCCTTTCTGTTTTTTCAGAAATTTTTTTAAATTTTTTTTCAGTGCCTACCCATTTCATGCTCTGTTTTCTCAAAGAATTTTTGCTCAGTTCAATGGTTTATAAGTGATATGGGGTTTACATGTTGAATCAATGTATACATATAGAAATGGGTTTCATTTGTTTGAATGGTTTATTATTGAAACATGAAACCCATTTTTGAAATCTGAAACCCATTTTTGAAACATGCTTAATGGTTTATTATTTGAAATCTGAAATGGTTCAATGGTTCACATGTTGAATCAATGTATATATATAGAAATGGGTTTCATTTATGGGTTTGATCTTTTTTTTTTCCCTGTTCTAAACTGAACATTTTTTTTTTGGTTCAGTGCCTAAACATTTTTTTTTTCCTTTCTGTTTTTTCAGAAATTTTTTAAAATTTTTGTTCAGTGCCTACCCATTTCATGCTCTGTTTTCTCAAAGAATTTTTGCTCAGTTCAATGGTTTATAAGTGATATGGGGTTTACATGTTGAATCAATGTATATATATAGAAATGGGTTTCATTTGTTTGAATGGTTTATTATTGAAACATGAAACCCATTTGAAACCCATTTTTGAAATCTGAAACCCATTTTTGAAACATGCTTAATGGTTTATTATTTGAAATCTGAAATGGTTCAATGGTTCACATGTTGAATCAATGTATATATATAGAAATGGGTTTCATTTGTTTGAATGTGATGTACTGAACCAGTTTGGTGATTTGCATTTTTAGTATTGAATTTTTTGTTTTTACATTTCTGTTTAATGTAAATATATAAGTGATATAAGAGATACAGTAAGGGAAGAAATTCCCGAATGGATATATAAGTGATATAAGAGATACAACCAGTTTGGTGATACATTTGTTTGAATATGAGAGATACATTTGGTTTGGTTTTAATGGTTGAGATGAATCCTAAGTGTATATATCAATGGTTAAGATGAATCATAAGTGTATTAATTTAATGCTTCGTTCCCGCCCAAACACTCCTCTCCCTAAGCATATCAAACGTTTGCCTCCCTATTACCCACTTATGCCTCCCCACATACCCTCTCCCTCTTTCTCTCTCTTTGTTCTTCTTCTTCTTCATTTCAAATTTTAAACAATTTTTTTTCCTCTCTCAGCTTTTGCCTCCCATTTCTCTTTCTACCCATTTCTCTCTCTGCCTTCATTAGAGCTCACTCCGACTATCGACTTCACTTTTTCAACTCGGTTACGACATCACTCCGACCACTCCGTTTGGGTTTCCTGTAAGATATGATTGCTTTATTTTTTTATTCTAAACCTTGAATCGATTTAATTTTTGTTCATGAATACATTGAGTGTGAGAATCTAAAAGCACATACCCTTGCAAAGAGAAGTTTAAGCCTCCGTAACTTTTTAGAAACTTTTTCTAAGGCTCTGTAACTTGGATTTTGGACGATTGGAGTATTCATAATAAAGAAATATTATTAAGGCTCTGTAACTTGGCTCTGTAATTTTTTTGATGATTGGAGTATTCATAATGAAAGCCACTTATGCAGCAGGTGATGTGCTAATGTGACTTTGGAGTATAATATTCTCTATAATTATGATTGGAGTATTTTTTGCACCTCTATAATAATATTTTTTTGTTGTATCCCAAAAAATTCTGGTAACAAGTCAATTTTATTCTTTGTTGTATTCTTTGTTGTATTCTCTTTTGTTTATTAGTAGTTTGTTTAATGAGGTTGTCATAAATAGCTTTGATTTATGGTAGTAAGTCAATTTATCAGTTGCAAAAATAACCCAAGTCAATTCAAATCAGTAGTTTGTACAAAAAAAAATTCTGTCCTATTTGGGCTACTGTCATAAATATTTATCAGCCTCAATTTTATTTATTTATTTATTTTTTTTTGGGGGGGATTCCTTTTGGCTAATCATTGCTCTGAAAGTTGGGTAAAAGAAAATAAAGTTATATGGGTAGCTTTATGAGAATGATAAAATTTGATCTTAATTGACTTGGGATTTGTCGATTTGTTTAATTTTTAGGTATTTTTCTAAATTGACTTGCGTTACTTTTAGTTATTTGGATTGTTCTAAAACACACAAGTTTGTAAGTTTCTTAGCTAAGGAGAATCATTCCCTCATGTGTGTTTGTGTTCCTATGGGTCTTCGAATTTTCAATAATTAGATTACACAGATTTTAATGCTTTTAATGTTTGGTTTAGAAAGAAGTCTAATATAGTGTGTATAGTTATGTATCTTGGTATATAGCTGTTCAATTTCTAGAGAATACTTTTTTTTTTTGGAATGTATGATGAATTATGTGAATACTTATGTCTTTGTTTTTTAATAATGATATACAAGTTCATTTTTTATACCCATTTTATAGACCCAGTGATGTGTTAAGAAGATGATTGGTTGATAATTAGATAATATTTAATTTATCAACCAGTCCTCTTTTGGGCCTGAATAACTATTTTTTTTTTTAAAATTTTTACAAAGATTTTGTTACAATTTAATTCTGTAATATGATAGGTCTTTTTTTTTTTCTTTTTTTTTTTTCATCTCTCTTAGGCTATATTTGGATTTAGGATTTGAAGGGAATTTGTTGATTGAAAGGAAAAGGGAATATTAAAAAGTTAATCCTTTTTATTTGCTGACCCTTATTTTTTTTGCTTTTAGTGAATTGTTTTTAATTTAGTTTTTTATTAAACTGCTATTTTAAAATGTTTAGGCTTCTCTTCTCTTTAAAAAGAGTCCAGTTTATTTTGCCGTTTCAATTTTATTTATGGAATTTTTCAAACAAAAAAAGACTTTTTAGATGTTTATCAGGACTTTTGAAAAAACTTAAACTTATTTTAAAAATTTGTTTTACTAACTTTTTAATGATTTTTATGAGAGTATTACTCCTTGGAGTAAATAAGCTACTGTGTAGTATACTTTTTGAAAAAGACATTTGCAATTATACAGATCATACAAAAGGTATTTGTAATTTTTCAGTTACAGTGTGGTGAGCCCACAAAATCATGTATTGCTATAGTTCTACATTTTGGTCAATAGAGAAAAATTATGAAGATTTCTTTGAGAGTATTTAATTTTTCTTCTATCCTTTTTAATGTATATTGAAGACATAAAAAAATTATAATTTTCCTTCTATCCTGTAGTAGGTCAATTTCTCCATCTGTGATATTCATGCATAAACGAACTTCTTAAACTAGGTTGTTAACAAAAATATGTTAGGAGGTTGTTAATTTTGTAGCGATTAATTTTTCTTTATGGCAATTATTAAACCTCATTTTGCCTTTATACAGTTATCTTTGTCAAATTTACATAACCAGGCACTTTCAGGTTGAGACACCATTGACCTTCAACCGCTAATTATGGACAACATTACTATTTTTGGTCACGTAAGTTGTTTTCTTTTTTATTTATTTGAAAAAAAAAAACATTTTTCTTATAGACAAAAGTCAATTTTCTTTTCTTTTCATAATTTTTTTTTATCTAATTCCTTATAACAAAATTCTCTTTTCTTATAATTTACAGATGGATGGAGACCTACGTCGAACTGTAATATTGATTCCTTTTACTCATTTTCTTACATGTATATTTTTTTTTATTTTTTTTACCTCTAATTCTTTTGTATTTTTAGGTCCAATTTCTTCAAGAAAGAAATGTTAATGTTATTATCCGTGATGAGCGTGACCTTAATGTCATCCGTGTTCGAGAGGTAGGCCCAATTTAATTATATAGATTTTTTTTTTCATTCAAAACACCGTATACACCGTATATTCTTATTTATATATTTTTTAAAAACTTTCTACATATATATAGATTTTCTTTATTCTTTAAATTTTTTATTTTTTATTTTTTGTAGGCAAAAGAAAAAGAAATTGCCAAGGCATTGTTGAAGAAAAACGAAAAGACCACCGTTTCGAGCAAGGGAAAGGAAAATGCATGTTCAGTAGTATGGCTCTTCAACATTTCCATTTAAAGTTCTTTTTTTGAAATATTTATTTTGGACCATGAACCTTGATTATTTATTTATTTTTAAATGTAAAATTGACATACTACTTGCATAGTGACATATACTGTTCTTATAGTAAACAGTTTCATATCAATTTGTGAAATGTTTTTTTGGAAGCATAAAAAAGGAATAGAACAAAAAATGAATGGGGGAGAAGGGATACAGAATGAAAAAGTTTTTAATTTTTTTTACAAAATATCAGAAGGAAAGGGAATTAAGATAAAGTAAATTAATAGAAATGAAAAATGAAGATAATGCTTATAAAACAATAAATGATAAAATTTAGGCATCTTATGAAATTAATCTTCATGTTTTAGGCACATAACAATAATGTTATATCGAAAGCTGCATTGGCTCAACGTGCACGGTGAGAACGCGAAAGAAATGATAAGGCAAGCTCTTCATATCAATTGGGACAACGTTCGCGACGTGAACGAGAAAGATCGAGAGAATTGATTCCACCAAGCACAACTAATACTCCACCGGCTCAGAGAGGAGTAATGTTTACACATCTACCTTCGCCAAGCACATCTTTAGCTTCACAAAGGAATTGGTAAAACATTGTATTTAATTCTACAAATACATATTCTTATTGTTAAGATTTTATTTAACAAATTTTATTTTGTACACAACAAATATTTGTAGGCCTACGCATGCAAACCCATTGCTCCATGAGACTAGGAATATCGGTGTTGTTATTCGTGATGAGTGCAATCTTAATATTATCCGCAATTCTAAGGTAAGTATAAATATCAAGTTCAAAATGTTCTTTTTTCGTAATCTTAATAAATTCTATAAATACATGTTCTTTTTCGTATTCTGAATAAATTTTATTTATTTTTGGTAGGCAAAGGAAAAGGAAAAGGCTAAGGCAATGTCTAAAGGAAAAGAAAAGGCAACTTCTTTTGACAAAGGAAAGGAAAATGCATGTCCAATGGTATATGTATCTTTAAAAAAATATTTATCGAGTAAAACAAAGCCAATCATATTGTTTAAGTGAACATTGATCATGTATATTTTTAAAAATATAAACTGCGTTGTCAATTTTTTTTGTGTGCTCTTTGTTTTCTGTATACTCAAACAAAGTATTTTTAGCTCTCTTTAACATTTCCTCAAAAATAATTGTAACCTTTATCAACTCCAAGAAAAACTTTATAACATCTAAGCAAAGGAACAGAGGAACATAGGTATAGAAAATATTTTTAATTTTCTTAAAATCATCATGAGGCAAGAAGAAAGAGAAAACAATAATTAAAAAATAAATTGTTATATCACAAGGCATGAAGAGGGAAAATGAAGCAAAATGGAAAAGGAAGTAAGACAAAGAAAATGTAAAAATATTCTTAAAATTATCACAAGGTAGGAAGAAAAAGAAATAAAATAGTATACGATAATATTTGTATTTTAGGTATCAATGATATAATATTCACATTTTAGGCACACAATAACAATGTTATATCAAAAGCTACATTGGCCCAACGTGCACGGCGAGAACGGGAGAAATCAAGAGAATGTATTCAACCGAGACAAACTTCTTTAATACCGTGTCGTCGTAGTCGTGCTTGCTTGGAACTAGGAACAAAGGCAACTGAGGACACTCAGTCGGCGCAAAAACGAACAATGGTTGCACATCCTTCCACATGTTCGTTCTCAATGCCAAGCACATCTTTAGCTCCACAAAGGAATTGGTAAAAGACTGTGTTTAATTCTTCAAATACATACTCCTACTATTACCATTCTATTTTAATTTACACAGAACCAATATTTGTAGGCCTACTCTTACAACTCCTTCCCTTCAAGAGGATCTATGTACCAATGAGGAATTAGAGGATATGCCTATGAGTCCAATGGTTGGTACTCGAGCACATATAAATTCATGTCGTCATTCTCTTGGCAAGATGGATGTATTATGTCCTTTTGTTCAGCATTACATTGGATGGATGAAAAATTAGTAAAATCATCTCCAAACCGTCCTCTATTCGGAACATGTTGTTCAAAAGGGAAGGTTAAGCTTCCTCTGCTTATTACACCCCCTTCACTTCTTCAAGCATTATATGATGGGAATGACGAAAAATCAAAATCGTTTCGACGTTATACTCGAGTGTACAATGCAACCAATGCTTTTACAAGTCTTGGTGCTACATTAGATCCAAGAGTACTTACTGGAAGAGGCCCTACATCATTCACTATCCATGGGGAATTGCGACATCGAACAGGATCACTACTACCACAATCAGGGCAAGATGCAGCTTATGCACAATTGTACATTTATGACCCTGATTCAGCTTTAGAAGTCCGCAATCGTAGAAATCCTCAATTAAGAAGAGATGTTCTAAAAACTATTCAAGATAGTTTATTACAGGTTAATGCATTCGTTGCTAAATTTCGCCAGGCTCATGCAATTTTGAATCAATTAGCCTTGACAGGACGAAATTTGCCTGCTCATCTCCACTACAGTTCATCGACAGATCGACGACGGTATAACCTACCAACTACAGATGAGATTGCAGTTGTAATACCAGGTGATGGAACCAAGGTTAGTGGAATGAGAGATGTTATCTTACATCTACATGGAAATAATGAGCTAATGCAAATCAATGAATGTCACCCAGCATATTTGCCATTGCATTATGTTTTATTATTTCCACATGGTGAGCTTGGATGGGAACCTGAGATGAAACTGTGGGATGTTGAACGTGATCGGCCTTCAACTGATCGGCTTACTCAAATGGATTTTTATAGTTATCGTTTGTTTGAACGACCCACAGAGTATTCAACAATTTTGAGAGCTGGAAAATTGTTCCAAGAGTTTTTGGTTGATGCTTGGGCCGCAACTGAACAAAATAGGTTGACTTACTACAAGCTTAATCAAGGGAAGATCCGTGCTGAACTTTACCAAGATTTGACAGATATTGATCCAAATGACCTTCAACCCAATCAAATTGGTCAAAGATTTGTTTTGCCATCTTCATTTGCTGGAGGTCCTAGACACATGTTTGAAATCTTTCAAGACTCAATGGCTATCACACGATACAACCAACATCCAGACATTTTTCTCACCATGACTGCAAATCCTAATTGGCCAGAAATTACTTCGGCATTATTACCGCACCAAAAGCCTATTGATCGTCCTGATTTAATTGCCCGTGTTTTTGAGTTAAAGAGAAAGTGCTTGATGAAGGAGATAGAAACGAACCGAGTGTTTGGTAATAAAGTTGCACATGTTTTTACAATTGAATTCCAAAAGCGAGGCCTTCCTCATATGCATGCACTTCTATTTCTTAAGGGTCCAGACAAAATTCGGACATGTGCTCAAGTAGACAAATTGGTTTGTGCAGAATTTCCAGATCCAAAAGATGAACCTATGCTTTTTGAAACTATCAAGTGTTGTATGGTACATGGACCATGTGGTGCTCGAAATCCACAAGCACCATGTATGGAAAATGGTAAATGCACTAAGAGATACCCTCGAGCGTTTGCAGAAACAACTACTATGGATCAAGATGGATATCCTATCTATCGTCGTCGCAATAATGGTCAAGCTCATATTGTGAGGGGGAAAGAAGTTGATAACAGAGACATCGTACCATACAATGCATATCTTTCTAAACGTTTCAATTGTCACATAAATGTGGAAGTTTGTGCCGGAATGAGATGCGTCAAGTATATACACAAGTACATTTATAAGGGTTATGATCGTACAACGATGGTGTTGGGATTGATAAATGAGATCCAACAATATCTCGATGCGAGGTATATTGGACCTCCAGAAGCTGCTTGGCGAATATTTGGTTATCCATTGCATGCAGAGATACCAACAGTTGTACGCTTAGCACTTCATTTACCTGGAATGCACCGCGTTCTTTTTAATCCTGATGAATCATTAGAAGCAATTGTTTCTAGAGCTGGCCAACAAATGTCAACTCTTACTGGTTTTTTTGCATGTTGCGCTTCTATGAAAGATGAATGTCCATTCACTTACCAAGAATTTCCACAACATTTTGTTTGGCTTAATTCAGAAAAGAGATGGAAACCAAGGCAGCAGGGCTATGCAATCGGTAGAATGTACTTTGCTAGCCCTAATTGTGGGAGAGATTTTATTTGCGTTTGCTATTAACTGTTGTCAAAGGACCAAAATCGTTTCAATGTTTACGCACGGTCAACAATGTCTTGCATGATACATTTAAATCAGCATGTGTTGCAAGAGGACTTTTAGAAGATGATGAAGAATGGATACAATGCCTTAAAGAGGCTGCAGTTATGAAAACTGGTTATCAATTAAGGAGATTGTTTACTATTATTCTTACTCAGTGCTCTCCACTGCAACCATATGCGTTATGGAATCAATTTTCAATGCATATATGTGATGATCTTGCACATAAGATTCGAACATTGTTTGCCATTTCTGAACCAACTGAGGCTCAAATTGAAGACTATGGTCTATATCTTTTGAATCAAATGCTCCAAGAATCAGGAAAAAGTTTAATTGACTTCCCGCCAATGCCACAACCTTCTACAAATTGGAGTGCAGTAGTTGGTAACAGGTTAATATTCGAACATCAACAACTGCATAATGAGGCACAACAGGCAGATGCAGAAATTATTATTGATCGCCTCAACAATGATCAACGAACAGCTTATGATGCAATCACTTCCTCAGTCTTTGAAAATAAAGGAACTATTTTCTTTTTGAATGGAGGTGCCGGAACAGGGAAAACGTTTTTGTACAATGCGATTGCATTAAAGTGTCGCAGCCTTGGCCATATTGTTATTACTGTGGCTTCATCTGGAATTGCATCATTGTTATTGGTAGGAGGTCGTACTGCTCATTCAACTTTTTCCATTCCGTTGGATGTATTGGAAAATTCAATTTGTGGATTTAGCAAGCAATCATTACAAGCAGAATTGTTTAGAGAAACAAAACTTATAATCTGGGATGAAGTTCCTATGCAGCATAGACATTGTGTTGAGGCAGTTGATCGCACACTTCGGGACACTTGTGATAGTGAAAAGCCATTTGGGGGTATCACTGTTGTTCTTGGTGGAGATTTTCGACAAATCTTACCAGTTATAACCAAAGGAGTCCGTGAGCAAATTGTGAATGCATCATTAAGACACTCTTTTCTATGGAAGGATATACATGTTCTGTCTTTAAATTTGAACATGCGCTTGAATCATGCAAATCTTGAAAATGCTAATTTTGCAAAATTCTTGATGGAGGTAATATTTCTTCAAACTTTTTCTCTATTATATGGTTCTTTTAAATTGACGAAATATATTTACGTTTATGTACTTTAATTGATTTTACTTACTATTTTATTTATTTATTTTTATAAATAGATTGGGACCAATCCTCAGGAAATTGTTAAACTTCCATCAACAATACACAAATGCGAAGATCTAAAAGACATAATCTCAGTAGTTTATCCGCAACTGGATGTGGCAATGACATCGACTGCAACATTTTTAACTGAACGTACAATTCTTTCTGCACGGAATGATGATGTCAGTGCTATCAATACTGCAGCATTGAATATTTTTCCCGGCAACACACATACTTATTTGGCAGCAGACAAGATGTCTGAAGATGATGAAATTGATCGTACTATAATAAATAGATATCCTAATGAATATTTAAATTCATTAGATCCTCCTGGGCTACCGGCTTTTAAGGTAGAGTTGAAAGTGGGTTGTCCTATAATGTTGTTAAGAAATATTGCACCAAAAGATGGACTGTGCAATGGCACAAGATTGATGGTTTCTAGATGCAATACTCGCATAATTGAAGCTCAAATTTTAACTGGAGAAAAATGTGGCAATTTGGTATTCATACCAAGGATATCCTTGACACCGTCTTCTTCAGAAATGCCTTTCCGAATGACAAGACGTCAATTTCCAGTTCGATTGGCATATGCCCTGACCATTAATAAATCTCAAGGGCAATCTGTGAAATTTGTTGGAGTTGATTTGCGCACACCAGTGTTTAGTCATGGGCAATTGTATGTGGCCCTATCTAGATGCACATCTTTTGATCGTATAAGTGTCCTCCTTCCCAATGATGAGCCAGATTCTACTACAAACATTGTTTATCCTGAAATTTTGTTATAGTGTTACTTATGGATCAAAACACTTTTGTCAAAAGGTACAATTTATTTATTGATAAATTTGTTTCTATTGATTATAAATTGTTATTTTAAAAATATTTTACTATATGTGTCGACTTTTGTAGGATTGGGTTAAAAAATATATGGAGCTCAAAAATATAAATACAACTAGATTGCTTCGATGGGGATGTAACAAGGTAATTTCAATTTGAAAGTGTTTTGATATATATATAAATTTTCTTTTGCTAATATACTAACTTTTTTTATTTTCATAAATTAATAGATTGTCGTGCATGCTCCTCACTGGGGGTACATACAAGTTGATACGAGGACTTTTTGGAAAGTGATGAGGCGCTCCTAGGATTTCTAAGAAAGAACAAGTTTGAATCTCATATTTATTTTTGTGAAAAGCGTACATATGCTAGCTATGATCCATATTTTGTAAAGTTTCCGATCGATGTGAAATTTATTACTTACAATAGTTTTGTAAAGCCTTTTATTTATGTGAAATTTATAACTAAGTTTAGATGTATGTTAGATAATTTTCATTTGAATTATTGATTTATGCTATGAGTTTGTTTTTGTAAATGTAACACACTAGGTAATATATATTTTTTTGTTTTTTTGTTTTTTCTTCCTAATATGCTCTTGAATTAGGTTAAACAAAACTAATCATTTTTTATTTGGTTATCTTTTTATTAGGAAGGGTGTTGCATTTTCTTTGTATTACAGAACATTGGCTGGTGTGCTTAATTTGTTATTTGGCATTTTTTTTGTATTGCAGAGCATTGGCTGGTGTGCTTAATTTGTTGTTTATTTTTTTCTATTGCATAGCATTGGCTGGCGTATTTCGTCTGATTTTTATATAGATGTTTTTGTGTTGTGGGATTTTTGTTTAAAATCTTATGCTTTTATTATGCTTGAATTTTACGTAGCAATTATGTGTTTACTTTTCACTATTTCGTTTACCTATAAATTTGGAAAATTTATGTTCAAATTGATTTATTCACCAAGCAGCATACAATTTATTTATTTTTCATTTATTTAATTTTCTACACAATAAACTGACCACCAAACCATAAAAATTGGTAGATTTTAACCATTACATTAAAATTGATGCAAAATTATAGTTTTGAGATCTCTCTTCTTTACTTCAACCAAAACTCACTATCTAAAAAAATGTGAATATAGAAATTTATTTGGGTACTGTTATTGGCTAGGATAATAAAATGCTTATTTTCTATTACAAATTGCAAGTGGGTTACATAAACAAAAATACTACAATAGTAAATATTTGGTGATATGATCTTTGTTTGCATTTGTGTCATCATACTACAATACACCAAACTCTTTTCAAAAATCTAATTATAAAATTCATTTGAAAATTCAAAACCATACGGATCATCTATTTATATTTTCACCTCAATTTTTTTTTCACAACAAATTAAATAAATTACATTTTAACCCAATAATTTTATATTTAATTAATGGTCACTGTGCCTTCAGGCACGGGCATACCCTAGTTATTAGATATTAGATGGAGTTTATAAATATGAGAAAAATTTCGTGGTAGATGCTAGAAGTATTCCTTGAAAAGAAAGTAAGGTTACGTTCTCGGGTGACGAGGGTGGCATTGGTGAAGATTCTTTGGTGTCCGAAGTGGTGTGATTGCTATTGACCGTATCGGTCTTATGTTTGAGATGTAAGGATGTGCTTGGCATATAGGTATAGGAGTGATGATTTTCTTTGGTAACCATGGGGGTATGGTCTAGTCTGGAGAAATCCGAGGCGATTCAAAAAATATAGGGGATTGCGTGTGGAACTCCATTTGGAGTAATGGTGTTGGGTGGCATGTTGGCATTTGTACCGAGTGTCCAGTTTTATCAAGTTGGTTAGTCGGTTAGTGATGTTAGGGGTATGGTTGGCAAGTAGTCGCATTAAGACTAGCTTGGAGTCTAGTACATGGGTTGTAACCTTGTAAGCACCTTAGAGAGGTTTGGAAAGAGTGGAATCTCGTGTTGGTCGTTATGAAGCTTGTGTGAGGCTTGTTACAAGTTAGTGGAACTCCTTAGGTTGGAGTTGTACATGTGGGGTCATCGTCTTGTATGTGCATTATGTCTCATGTGGGTGATAACTTATGATAATGTTTATGATAAAATGGAATTTCAAGATGGAAGACTTTATTGCATTTTGTTGCATTGATAACACGGTTGTTATTTCTATTAATGATTGTTATATAAATGTGGCGCATGTATTTGTTGTGGCATCACGGTAAAAGTGATGGGTGTTGTGAGATGACAGTTGTTGAGCATGATTTGGAAAATGAATTTTCCTAGTGTTATAGTCTCAGATGGCTTTGTTAAGTGGAAGTGTTGTGGAGTTAATCTAAGTTGTAACGAGGGATTTCACTAAATAGTTCTGTACAACTCACTTGTGGGAAATGTTTAACATTCAAGAGAATGATTTTCAAAGAATAGAGAAAATGATGAAAATTTTGTTTTTAACAAAGTTTTGTTATCATTTGTTTTACCTGGAATGATGGATGTTGTGCATTGAGTTAGCTTGAATTGCAAATTTTGGGTTGGGTGTTTGGTTTTAAGGAGTGTTTTGGTGTTATTGAGGCTTGTATGCAGGGGTGTTGCCTTTGACCTTATTTAGTGGTGAGTTCTCTTCTTCTATGTAAATTCACCAAGGATTCTATTGTGGGAGTTTTCTTCCGTGTTCTGGTGTTGAATACTTGGGGGTGTTTGGATGTGTTGTGGTAGTTGTCACATGGTTGATGTCTTTGGTATGCTTGTGGTTATTGCTTTTTTTTCTTGTCTCATAGGCCCAATGAGTTGTATAGGTCGCGAAGGCATCCGTGATCTTTTCCTTGAGTTTGGTTGTTTACGTGTCTTTGGAACCCTGAAATGTTAAATCGGGATCCAGGAATTCATCCCAAGTATGGATCCAACTTTGAGTTGGTGGTTGTGCTTTTAGTCGTGATTGAGTTGCCTTTTATTTTGGCCTTATCTTTAATTTCGAGGACGAAATTTCCTAAGGTTGGGAGATTGTAACATTCTGGAAAATTTTCTTCATCATTCAAGCAATGGATTATTCGCTCAAGCGATCTGGCATATTATCCAGTACTTTTGCAGGTCTGAGATTCTGGAAGATGTTAAAGTTCGCTTAAGCGCAAGATTGGTCGCTCAAGTGGTCTGCCTTGTATGGTCTGACTAGGAGTTCGCATTCTGTGCTCAAGTGAAGGTTTCATCGCTCAAGCGATCTGTCTGATTTCAGCATCTTTAAAAGTCACTTTTGGTCACATCTAGATCATTTTTCTCTCTCCATTCTCTCTCATTTCACCATTTTTTAGCCTTCAAGCTCTTTATCCCTTGATTTAATATACTTCTACACATCTTTGATGCCTAGTTCCTTATACCCAAACATAGAGCTCAGCGAGGGCTTTCATTTAATCTGAGCAGATTGTTGTTTCGTCACTGGTGATTTTTGGGTTATCTTCTCTTTGCTTCAAGAGGCAGGGATTTCGTTGCTCATTTTCAATACCTTGTTTATAAATAGACATGTGGTAGATTTTATTGCATAAAAACCATATTTATTATTGATTTTAGAAAAGCATGAAAGTGGGATCTAAGGTTTGATTCTTGGGATTCGTAATTGTTAAATTGGTAGTTGTTTTGGGTAATTGGGGAGTGCTTAAATATATTTATGTTGAAAAAAAACAAACAAAATCCCTAATATTATATTTTGGCCCAATTAGATAAAAAGAGTAAAGTAGAACAATGGTTATGTTTTGTTTAATGTGGGATGTAGTAATGTGTTAATTGCTAAAAAGGGGGTTAATCAAGATGTTAGACTTATTTTGATTACACAATTGATGAATTGAATTGAGTTGAGTTGTGGCTTTGACACCATCAGTTTTGTTTTAATTAAATGAAGAGAATGGAATCATAACCCTTTGTAAATTAAGAATAAACTTGAGGTTGGACTTTGAACATTGTAATTATTGTTGGATTTAAGGTCTTGTGAGAATTGGATTATGGCTTTGCGGGTATTAAATATATATGCCTAAAGGTTTTGTCCTCAGTCATAGGTGGATGATGACATTACAATGTTGAATAGATTATGTATAATAGTACACTCAGGTTATTTATGCTTGTTGTATATTTTGATGGTTGGAAATGAACGCGCGACGAGAATGAGAGGTACAATTACCTTCCAGCTAGCGCCTAGAGAATTGGCTGCGCTTAGAATAAGAAGTACTAGTACCTTCTAGCTAGTGCCTGGAGAACTTGGCAGAGATAACATTCCCTTTCAGCGAGTGATTGGTAAATTGGTAGAGGTCCCATTCCCTTCCAGCTGGTGACTGGTAAATTGGCTTGTGTTATGGAAAGGTGTATCATTGGCTTACCGTGCTCAAGGTAGGTAGAGCATCGTTTAGCTTCTCATTATTATCTCGGTTCTATTTGTGTATATCATACATGGTAATGGGTATGTTTTGGAGGAGGCCAAGTTGTCTTATATGGTTATATAGGGAGCATTATATACGTATTATCTTCGTGTTCATTTGAGATGTTTTGGAAATGTATTTGAAATGGGTATAAGTCTGGAAATTGGGGGAATGTAAAAGGGCTTTGTGAAATTGTGTTCAAAAACTTGTTATTGTCATGTGAATTTAATAAAAGGTAAAGGAAGAACAGTGAATTGTTTATGTTGTTAGATAAATTGAACGATTTTGAGAAAAGTACTCGTGTAAGTATATTTTCAGTGTAAACTGTCACATTATGTGTATGATTTGATGTAAAGTATTTATGATCATAACTATCTATATGTTATTGTTTAGGACCATATTGGGATTCCTACTTGACTTTATGTTCATCCCACGTTGCTAATTATTTTTAGGTGATGTTAAGAAGTATTCAAGATTGAAGATCATCCTTAGTTGTCGGCCACGAGGCCTATTAATTATGGACAGAATGTCGTTGTTGTAAAAAGGTCGAACCCTTTCTCTTATATGTAATGATGTAAACCTGCGGGTGAATATTTAATTATAACTTATGTTGCATTCATTATGTATTTCAAATGAGAGAACTGTTATTTATTTATCGTTGTTAATGTTTAGAATTTTTGTACGTTATCTCTGGAATTGTGTTATAATGATGGGCTTGGCAATGATATATGAGTAATAAAATGTGGGGGCGTTACAAGCACATTTACTAATGTGCCGAAACTAATTCACTTACGTCCTAATACGGTGGACAACAAATAATTTACTCTACATAAGCACCTAATCATAGAAACACAAATGAACTTCCTTTTTAGATAGTGACCATCTCACGACATTGCTAGAGTTCTAGTTAGAAATAGCAATAATTAAGTGCTCTTCTAATAGGATTTCTAGAAACTCGTAGACCCAATCAATATCTAAGAAATTAAATCTCATACCTATTTAGTCACATAAGCATGTTACAACATAGCATACCAGGTATACTTCTAATATCATCAAACAAGATAACCCATTGTGGTAAAAACCACATCTCGCGATCCTAAAGTACTCAAACCCGGTAGCTTTGATACTAAGTTGTAACGTCCCGAAATAAATAACCATAACCCATCATAATACATTACTTACAAATGATTAACAACATTACATCTTCTATTCCATTTATAATTTTAATCAATATAAAAGATGACAAATGCGATATACATTCATAAATCCTAGATTCTGAATCTATAGTATATGGTAGGGATACATGAATTAAAATAAAAGTAAAACCAAATAATTATATACCCTATTGGCTACGTCTTTCCAAGTCGATACTTGGGTACAACAAAATGAATTCAATTCAATACAATTAAAGCCCGTGGCTTAAACAAAAATAATTATATCAAATAAACAAAAGGAAGGCCTTGGCTCCAAGTTCTCCCAAGCTACGTCCTTGGTGGAAGCATATCATTAGCATCTAAAAGTTGTTTTCCACATTAAGTGAGCCAAAACCTAGTAAAGATATTCTAACACAATATATGAAGCTTAGCAAAGTTATAAGGTAAATGCACATGCATGCCATTTGTCAAACATTCCTCATTTTTCCATCTCAACACTATCTAATGCCAGATTATGAATCAATTCATGAAAATAATCCTTTTATAATAGAAAATAGGGCAGTGGATACAAAATATTGGAAATCTCTAGGTACGTGTCTGCCAGTAGGCTGTACAAGCACTATCAAAGCCATTTTATTGGTACTAACTAGAAGGATCGGCACCTAACCGCGTGGGTTTCTGGACTTTCACTAAGGAAATTCATCAAAGTATACACCTTTTTTTTTTTTTTTTTGGAAAAACGAATACATTTTCAATGTTTAAGTATGCAAAATGTTCAATACAAGATGAATTAATGATTAGTTTCAATTCACCTAATTCTCATGTAATTTCTACAACAATCAAAGCTATCCTCCACCGATAACCCAAAATATATATTTTTTTAAACAACAAATAATTTCCAATAAAAGATAGAATTTCATAAATTTTAAAATGGGAGTGATAACAAATATCTGACTCCACTCTCATCATCAATAGATACATTTTTCCATATCTTTTCAAAGCCCAACATCTTTTCCTTTATATCTATAGACCAAATATCAATGATTTCTAACAAAATCTCCTTTGTTCTTTAAAAATCTCATTTTAAAGAGTAAGTTTCCAAAATTTCAACACAACCCAACAATATACACCCTACCACAACATTCTCAAGTATTTATTTGAAAAACTCCTCTTTTACTTTCCAAAACGAAACCCTAGGTTCAACTAAACATCCCCAAATTACTAACCATTTTCAAAGAGTAAATAACTAAGTTAAGAACCATATTAAAGGTTGAAGAAATCCCTACATCCAGGTTAGAAGACAAGAGAGAGCAAAAAGTAGAAGCTTGGTGGAGCCGAAAATGACAACTCCTCCAATTAGAACGAAGCCCTCAACGTGTTCAACCTTTTTCTCCAAAGGGCTAGGGTGAGAAAACCAATGGATTTAGAGTATTTGGAGCTAGAGTGTAAGAATGAGAGAGAGAGAGTGAGAGAGTGTGAAGATTTTAGGGTTTTGAAATGTTTAGAGAGAGAGAGAGAGAGAAGTGACAAACTGACTCCAAATGGCCTTCTCTCAAATTGATATACGCGCAGACCGCTCGAGCAACTAAAACACCACTCAAGCGTCAGACACAATAAATGACACTGCTCAAACGACCAAAACCACTGCTCGAGTGCACAATGACCTCCTTCTAGAAGTTTATACCTGCAAAAGACCGCTCGAGTGAAAATACCACACTTCTAGTAGTTTTGCAAACTGTAAAAAATCGTTCGAGTGCAAAAAAGATCGCTCGACCGAACATGCAAAAAATCTGGGCAACAATTCTTTGAAAAATTAATTTCTTAACCTGTTTCAAACACAAACACAACTCCCAAATAACCAAACTCAACTAGTAACAATATGAAAATAAAATGAACAATAGTTGATGATATAGATTCTCGGATTCAAAAGTAAGAAATTGGTCAAGTCTAAACCAGAATCGTTATAGAATTTAAGGGAAAAATTGAACATATATCATTTTGGGGAAAAAAATTCAACATATAGTTAAATTTTTTGAATAAATAGATAGAATTTAGGGAAAAATAGGGGGGAAAATTGAACAGATATACAAAAAATTTGAATAGATAGACAAAAATTTGAACAGATAGTTAACGAAAAGTCAAACAGATAAAAAAAAAGTCAAGGGATAAAATTGAAAACAAAATGCCTTCTAAGATTTCTCACCAAATTACTTAACAAAACGTGAATTTCTCACCAATAAAAAATATTCATTGAATCTAATACTTTACACTCTCCTTAGATTAGATTTATCACTAATTTTCTCTAATAATAATAATAATAATAATAATAATAATTTCCATATCACCAAAACCACATCATTTAGACAAAGTTGGCCACCAGCTTCTCGAGCTGCCAAGCATATCATAATTGGAAAGTCGTCGTGAATTTTAATTACCTACAACTGTTCAATCATTAATTAAAAAATGAATATGCACATGATGCAAGCGATTTAATTATCAAATGTTTTCTTCTAAGTATCAATTTTC
The DNA here is from genome assembly GCA_030407325.1 of Camellia japonica. NCBI lineage: Eukaryota > Viridiplantae > Streptophyta > Magnoliopsida > Ericales > Theaceae > Camellia > Camellia japonica. Next base: position 113,048,658 of record JAPPVO010000003.1, read on the forward strand.
TGACTAGTTTCATTAACAATCAGTAATTAAAAAAGAAATGTCAACTCTTCATAACAATGCACATGATGCAAGCGATTTAATTATCAAATGCTTTCTTGTAAATATCAATTTTCTGACTAGTTTCATTAAGGAAGAGGCTGCTGAAGATTGGAGTTTTCTAATTCAGGTTGGCGGGCTGATTACGCCCTCTATTTTAATGATTTGATATGTTAATTTTTTAGGTTTTCGCAAATTATTTATTAAAAAAATTAAATTGATTCAATCACATTTGAAACACTCTTTCCGCATTAGAGTAAAATGAAACACTTTTATATATTACAAACTAAATTTACACAATTTAATTATTGGGAAATAAAATAGCAAACTCTATTTTGGGAACAAAAATTTAAGGCTAAATTATACTCGCCTCCTTTGATGTTTGGCGAAAATATAATGAGCTCTATATTTTTGACATAATTACACCAACTTCTCTCAAGATTTTAATTCATATAGTACATAAATCCTTTTTATCAGTAATTCGTGAGTTGTATAGATGAAAAAATAATATTGCCATATATTTTCTACTAAAATATATATTTACCTTTATTTATTTATGTGTCTATCTACTATTTATATTAGTTTTGATGACTTTAATCTTCCTAAACCGAAGGTTTGTATAATTATGTTAAATTTATGGAGATGACTATATTTTTGTCAAATCTAAAGAGAAGTGAATGTAATTTATCCAAAATTTAATTAACTGTTAGAATTTTTATCAGAGTGAAATGATATGTCATTGTGTTTTGGCAATATCACTCTGGACAAAACTTTAATCTCATAAATATTGATTCAAGTATTTTGTTTATTTTGTTTCATTATCTTCTTATGTTTTCATGTTTATTATTAATAGGGGTGTTTGGTGTGGCTTATTTTGGTCAATCTATAAATTCTAATTTTGAAAAAACTATTTTGGACTGTTTAGTTAAATTTATTTCAAACAATTTCTTATTCTAACAACTTATTTTAACTCAAAAAAATTAATTCTGAGAAGCTGCCCACCCCTGTTTCTGATTATCAGCTTATACTATGGGCATATTAATTTACGATTATGCCCTTAATTTTTTTATTTTTTTTAAAAGGAAAAAGATCCCAATGGACTATGGAATTTTATTTTATTTTTAATGAAAAATGTAGACTAATACTGAATAACAAAAAATAAAAATTAATTCAAAAAGTTATTTTACACTTTATTTATCAAATACTATTCACTAACTTAAATTTATAATCTAACAATTATACCAAATAAATTAATAATTTTTTTATTAAAACTACAATTTATAATCTGCAAATGTATCATCTATAATATGTTGTAACAACCGAACATCTCTAATATTGGCCCTGTTTGGTAGAGCTGTGGGAAAGTGCTTATAGCTTATATCTAAACAGTTTATAGCTTATAACTATGAACATAAGCTGATTTTTGACTTATAAATTATGCATCTCTTGCCCCACTCAAAGAATAAGCTGATTTTTGACTTTCAAAAAGCTATAAGCTAAACAAAACACATCAAAATAGCTTAAATTAAACTGAAAACTGAAATAAGCAGCTTTTAAGCTGCACCAAACAGGCCCATTATATCCCCATCTGCAAGACTTTTTGTAGCGAGAATGCAGGTGGGAAACGAAAGAGAAAAGAGAAGTTTGGTGGCTTATCAATTGTGCTCATCATTGTGCCTCAAGGATGACGAGATATGATAAGATTTGTCTTACTTTGATTATTGTTTTTATTTATTTATTTATTTATTTATTATTATTATTATTTTTTTTTTATTTAAGAAAGGCGATTATTGTCTCTTAAAAATGAAAAGATATAATAAGATTTGTCTGACTTTGATAATTGCATCTTAAAGATGACAAGATATAATAAGATTTGTCTTAATAATTTAAAACTTTCGAAGAAGTTATAGTAGGTAAAACAAAGAAATTACTCTACATGTATTCACTTATTACTATTAATAAATATTGACAGATGAATACTTTTTTTAAGTTATTTTATTTTTAATTTATACTTTATAATATTTTAGATATTAAAAAATATTATGAGAAATTTTTTTTATTATGGATATTAAATTGATAAAAAAAAATTATGAATTTTTAAAAATTTCTAAAAGATTTTTTTGAAGAGTTGTAGGTATAAAATAAAAAAAATAACTATTTTAAATTAATGTTTTTAAAGATAAGTTTAAATAACTTACAGTTTAAAAACATTATATATATATATATATATATATTTTCTTTTTTGAATGTTATATCAAAATTTAATTTTTCACAATAATGACTATTTTAAAAAATTAGAAAATCTTAACAAATTTTAATAAATTAATATTTTACATATCATATTTTAATTTTTACAAATCATTACAAGACAAAACATGGAGGAAACATAGTTAAATATGGTCTGTTATTAGTTTCATGCATTTAAAATTAATTTAGGGTTAATTACACTAATAATCCCTATAGTTTGGGACTTGTGTCACTTTGGTCCCTGACTTTTCAATTGTGACACATTTGGCCCTAAATTTTGAATCTTGTTCCAAATAAGGACAATTGAAAATATTATTAGATTTTTCAAGGATAAAATTGTCAATTTGATAAAATATAAACTAATTTGACAAAAATAAACGTCAAAAAAATATTTTTAATTTTTAAAAAATTATTTTTATCCACCAATGATAAAATTATGTAAAATTAATAAAATTACATGATTAATTTTTTAAAATTAATTTTACATGATCATTATTTAAACACATAATAAAAATTAATTTGATAAAAAAAATAAATAAATGTTAAAAGATTTATCAATTTTACATAATTTTATTTTTAGTAGGTAGAAATAATTTTTAAAAATTCAAAAATATTTGTTTGACATTTATTTTTGTCAAATTAGTTTATATTTTATCAAATTGACAATTTTACCCTTGAAAAATCTAATGATATCTTCAATTGTCCTTATTTGGAACAAGATTCAAAATTCAGGGTCAAATGTGTTACAATTGAAAAGTCAGGGACCAAAGTGACACAAGCCCCAAACTATAGGGACTATTTGTGTAATTTGCCCATTAATTTAAAATGCAAAAGAGAGCACAATTTTCAAGAAATAAAGATAACATGTTTAGCAAGTAATATTTTAAATAATAAGTTTATTCATAACAAATAGTAAGTGAGCAAATAGCAAATAGCAAATAGTAAGTATGTTTGTAGCAAATGATAAGTTAGCATCATTTTTTATTTCAAAATTAAGTAAAACAACTCTACTTTTTAAAAAACTACCTTACTTTTTCTATTTAGTTTTACTATCTACTACCTCGATTATTTCATATCTCTTCCAGATCACTTATTATCTCTCTGGAACTCATTTGTATACAGTCCCACCTTGAGGGAGTTTATTTTTAAGATAGAGAGATTTTTTAGAGAAAGCTTGTAGTGAGAAATCAATGTATTATTCTCTCTTGTTTACTTGATGATTCATTAGTTTCATAGGTGTTTCATGATAATTATCAAGTTGCACTTTCTTGAGTGTTTTCTTCTTGGTGGATTCCAAGATTTTATTTTGTGAGCTTTGGTAGATTTCGAAACAGTTCGTTGTGGATTCGACACCGTTATTGTGGATTCAATAGTGGAAGTGAATATCCAGTGGAGGTGGAGGTGAAACTAATCTTAGATTGAACAAACTTGTGTGCTTGGATTGGTTTTGGTAAGATACCTCTTATACTACTCTTTCTTCATAATATTTTATTCGTCTAGTCAAGGACTCGTGATTTTTTTATTACAAATTGGTGGATTCCAATTGCGATTTTTTTATGTAAAAAATTCTTGGTGTCATGGTTGTGTTTTATTTTACTCTCTTGATCATGATTGTATAATTTCTATTGAATTACCTAAATCAATAATCACATAATCACGAGATAAATCCATATTTTTTATTAACCATTTTTTTAAAAGAGAAAGTGAAAGTTCAAGCCTTGCACTTGCGCGAACGCACACGAAATTTTCTCTTTAAGCTTATGCAATTTATTTATGGATTATAAATTTATAACTCGGGGGGGGGGGGGGGGGGCGGGGGGATTGCACTTTAGTGCAAGTTTCTAAAAAAATTACAAATCAGTAAAAAAAATTTATTAATTTTAATAATTCAAGTTATAAATTTTTTCGTTAATTTATAAACATTTTATAGAAACACCACAAATTTACAATTTTCCCAAGAAAGAAAGGAAATAAAATTTCATTGAATTGAAATATGAACCACTACTGCCGCTTGTGTCTCCTTTATAAAGTCCCAAGCCAAGTCTCCCAACCTGGTAAGCCACTGAGAGTTTCTTTGTTTGTGCGTGAGAGAGAGAGTGTGAAAATGGAGAGATCACCACCATTGATGATGGATACATTTTTCATCCCACATGCAATGTCACCACATTCATTTGAGACAACCGAATCGAGGCCATTTCTGAGAAGTTGGAAAGAGGTGGTGAAAATGCCGAAACCCAAATCAATTCTGATAGTTTCAGCACACTGGGACACCTCTCATCCTACTGTCAATGTTTCTCATCACAATGAAACGATGTATGATTTTGCCAATAACTTCCCTTCCTTCTTGTACCAGGTATGTTATTATTAATTGACTTCACTGTTCAGTGTTTTTTTTTTTGTTGATGAAATTGAAATGGCTACAAAATAACCGCAACAAAGTTCATTCCATCCGTGCTTTGAAAACAAGAAGGGTGAGCGAATCAGAGAAAAAAAAGGGCAAATTACATGAAAGTCCTATTTAAAAGAGGGAAAGTCTATATAATTCCATAACTTTTTGGATACTTTTAAAAGTCTATTACGTATTTTTCTTTTTTGTTCTTCTCTGAGGAGGCTTTTCCCAAACTAAGCCTCTTTTGCATCCTATTTCCCAAACTAGGCCTACTTTTGACGGATTTCCCAAACTAAGTTAAAGCGCTATTATAAATCGCGCTTTTACTGTTTGGAGGCCAAAATTTGATAAATAGTGAAATCGCTATTTGAAATCGCGATTTTAATTAAGAAAACGCTGTTCTAAATCGCGCTTTTAACATAAAAATTTTTTCTGAAGAAAACACTATTTAAAATAGCACTTTTACTGTGCATATAATTTAACTTTTTTTTTTATTTATTTAGAAAACGCGATTTCAAATCGCGTTTCTACTGTTGACACCAAAACCAACCCACACTCCACCCACACACACCCACACCACTCAAACATTGAAATAATATAATTTTAATTCTCCATCCCAAAGAATACTTTCTAAAAGTGGACTTCAATTGATAATTTCTTCTGCTCAGGGAAATAATATAATTTTTATATATAATAATTTATAATAATCAATTATATAATTTTTATAATTTTCGTAAATATAAATCATTTTTAGGTTATGGATAGTTTGATTTATAATACGTATGTAAGGGTAAAAATTTTTATAATAAAAAAAAAATTGTGCAATTTTTATAATCAAAAATAATTTATAAATTATCAAAAATAATTTATAATACGTGTGTATTATAAATTATCAAAAATTGTAATTATAAATTATTTTTGATAATTTATAAATTATTTTTTATTATAAAAATTGCAAAAATTATTTTTGATTATAAAAATTGCAAAAATTATTTTTGATTACAAAAATTTTTACCCTTACATACGTATTATAAATCAAACCATCCATAACCTAAAAATGATTTATATTTACGAAAATTATAAAAATTATATAATTGATTATTATAAATTATTATTATATATAAAAAAATTTATAATCAATTTTTGCAATTTTTATAATCGATTTTTACATACGTATGGCAATAATTTTTATAAATTATTTAAACTATACGTATGTAAGGGTAAAAAATTTTAGGTTATGGATGGTTTGATTTATCATTTAAGTCATTTATCAAAAAATTTACCCTTAAACCATAGGTATGTAAATGTAAAGATGTGTTTACTGTAAATGTAAATGTGAATATACGTATTAAATTATTTACATACGTATTAATTATAAATTTTTATAAATTATTTTTGAATAATACATACGTATTATAAAATGTGAAGATGGGTTTACTGTAAAAAATTTTAAATAAAAAATGTAAAGATTTAAATAATACATACGTATTATAAATTATTATAAAAAATTTTATAATACATACGTATTATAAATTATTTTTGATTATAAAAATTGCAAAAATTATTTTTGATTATAAAAATTTTTATCCTTACATACGTATTATAAATCAAACTATCCATAACCTACAAACGATTTATATTTACGAAAATTATAAAAATTATATAATTGATTATTATAAATTATTATTATATATAAAAATTATATTATTTCCCTGAGCAGAAGAAATTATCAATTGAAGTCCACTTAGAAAGTATTCTTTGGGATGGAGAATTAAAATTATATTATTTCAATGTTTGAGTGGTGTGGGTGCGTGGGTCAGAGCGTGGGTTGGTTTTGGTGTCAACAGTAGAAACGCGATTTGAAATCGCGTTTTCTAAATAAATAAAAAAATTAAATTATATGCACAGTAAAAGCGCTATTTTAAATAGTGTTTTCTTCAGAAAAAAATTTTATGTTAAAAGCGCGATTTAGAACAGCGTTTTCTTAATTAAAATCGCGCTTTCAAATAGCGATTTCACTATTTATCAAATTTTGGCCTCCAAACAGTAAAAGCGCGATTTGTAATAGCGTTTTAACTTAGTTTGGGAAATCCGTCAAAAGTAGGCCTAGTTTGGGAAATAGGATACAAAAGAGGCTTAGTTTGGGAAAAGCCTCTTCTCTGCGCATTCATTCTTCTCTACCTCTTTCTCTTCATGATTTCCGGCGACTGGCAACTACACCTTATTTCTTCTCTTTCTCTTTCTAATATATAGCCACCGGTAATTGACAATCACCATTGATTGGAGTTTACTGACAACTACCGACTCACTACAAGAATTTTCACTTTTGGCGACTAAATTTTTAGTCGCCAAAAGTCATATTTTAGTCGCCAATACTCTTTAGCGACTAAATTTTTTGGTCGGGAAATTAGTAGCCAAAGAGTAGTCGAGAAATATAATTGCCGATAACTGACAATCACCATTCGGCTACTAAATATTTTAGTAGCTAAAAGTCAATAATTGGTGACTAAACTGATTTTTAGTCGCCAAAACCTATACTTTTGGCTACTAAATTTTTTTAGTCGCCAAAAAGTTTTACTTTTGGCTACTAATGTTGTTTTAGTCGCCAAAACCTATACTTTCAGCGACTAAAAATTTTTTTTGTTGCCAATTTGGTCGCCGTAGGTGCATTTTCTTGTAGTGACTTCTTACTTCACCCTCACCGACAGCGAATGAGATGAATTTCTAGCGAAGAAGATGAGTAGATCTACTCAGATCTGATGTAGATATCTACATCAGATCTGAGTAGATCTACAAGAGATCAGATCTACATCAGATTTGAGTAGATTTACAAGAGATCCGATTAGATCTAAACTAAAAATAGTTGTTGGAGTACAATCTTCTCTCTCTATATCTGTTTTTGTCTTTCGATCTCTTAATTTTTTTTCTACATTTTCTCTGTTACACACTTTTATTTTCCTATTTTAATTGATAAAATTTTTGAATTCTGAATAAGTTGTTTTAGAATTTTAGTTACAGGCGGCGAAAATTATAAAATTTTACAATTTTAGTTTTTTTTTTATACTAAAATGAATCATGCTTTAAAACTACAAAATTTTATATTTTTATAACATTATTTAGAATAGTAAAATTTTACAGTTTCATAACATGTTTTCTAATTTGATTAATAAGGATAAGTGTTTAATAGAATCTTACTTTGAAACTGTAACATTTTACAGTTTCAAAACTTGCTTTTCAATTTGATCAATATTGGAGATTATTTGCTTAAACCCTACAAAAATTAAAAATAATATATGTTTTTTTACATTGTTGTTGTTGTTGTTGTTGTTGTTTTTTTTTTTTTTTTTTTTTTCAGTTTATTAATATGTAGCACATTTTGCTATATTTTTCACTATAATTTTTCATTTATTCTTCTTCTTTTTTTTCCAACAATATTTTTGACATTCCGGTGAACTTTTTACAATATTCTTGACGTTCAACGTACATTCTGAACATTTCATCGATTTCCAGTGACATTCAGAACACTCTGACGATACTCTGGTGAACTTCTGCGACTTCCCGGTAATATTGAATATTCCGGCGAGTCTCCGGTGACCGTCTAACGGAAGTCTGACAATGGTGGGATGTAGTAGCATTTTTTAAATTTATAAATAGAAAAAAAGATTTTTTGGTAACAATTAAAAGTATATTTGACTAATTGGTGTTAGGCAATCTTCACTGTATTTAAAAGATTTTAATTCTATTGTGTACAAAACAACAATTAGAATTAAAGAAATAAAGAAAATGAGAGAATATGTTTGATTACAAAAATCTAACTCGAAATAAAAAAAATAAATAAATAAATAAATAAATAACAGATTTTATTTTGTTACAAAAATAAAATTAAAATCTGATTAAATAAACAAATTAAAAAAAAACATAATAAAATTAAACAACTTACTTGGTTAATTTCTTTAAATTACTTTTCTGATCAAGTCCAGTGTTTAACACTGTGTCCTTAAGACAGATTCGTCCTCTCCACGGTATTTTCAGAATCTGGACGTCTATCTCCCAGGATGAAATGATCTACTACAAACAATAGCAGCACTACAAATTGTTTGCCTAACGAACACACTAAGTGTTTATATTCTCTCTGACAAGAAAATGATGCAGCAACATGAAGAGAATGTTTTCAGAATTATGAAGGACGGAAATTTGAGATCACTAAATCCAAATGAGGGCTGTCCTATTTATAGATGGAATGGTGGCTCTAGGTTTTGAATTAAACAGGTACTGTACCTGTTCAATTTGAATTAAACAGATACAAACAGGTTAGGCACTGTTTGGTTTGAAATTCAAACAGATTTAAAGCTGTTGGATTCAAAAAGGGAAGGGCCCTGTTTGGATGAACAGTAAATCCAAATCAGATTAATTCTGTTTGAAAACGGGAAGGGCCCTGTTTGGATGAACAATAAATCCAAATCAGTTTAATTCTGTTTGAAAACGGGAAGGGCCCTGTTTGGATGTACAGTAAATCCAAACCAGTTTAATTTGAATTCTTTCAAATGTTTTTGGCCCAAAAAGATTAGTATTGGGCCGAACAAGCCCAACCTCACATCATGCACCTGCGCCCAGCCCAGCCCGCCCGACCGGACGGACGGCGGCGCGCGTGGTGGTTTTTGGGTCCAATGGGTCTAGCCCATTTTGCCCATAACCTCTCCCTCTAAAACATTTGGGTACCCCTTGGGGCACACCCCAAGTACCAAACCCATGCCTTATAAACCCTCTCAAAACCTCCCACCAAATCAATGTGGGACAAGCTTTATTCAACCTTTAAGGAATTTCCACCAAAACTCCATTTTCATGGAGCTTACTTTGGCTTCAATTTCCCATTCACTCGGTAATGGTTTTGAGCAACCAAATATACCACGTGAATCACAACGCGGCATAGAACGCGTTACCACTTTGACCCGTGTAAATCGATGCACGGGGCCCACCTAAAAATTAGACTAAACTTAAGAAAAAATTCTGATTTTAACTAGAATTTTATAACCATTTCCAACAATTGGTGCAAGTATTTTGTTTTGAGATTAGATAGGTTTTGAACTTTGTACATAGAACTTACTAGTAAGTGCCCCTAGATGGACAAACCAAATTGAACCCTAACGTCGTAATTATTTTAAAATAATATAGAAATACAAATGTTGTAATAATTTTTTTAAATTAAATATCACGAAATAAAGCTTGATTAGTAATTTTACACTTCTTCAATTTAAAAAAAAAAATTTAATATGTAACTATATAAAATATTATATATTATAGGTATTTGATAAGAATAATATATATATATATATTACACAAGGATCGGTTGATGGGTCAATCGGTCCTGTTTCAAAACCATGCATTCCATGCTTATGAAAATTTTATATAGATCTTCTTCTCTAGTTATATAGGAACAGGAATAGTTACAAGTGTGTATGATATGAGCTGAGAATTTCAATGGAAATTACTGGGTGTTGGAAATGATTTCCTAGGAGTATGCCAACTAGTTGGGTCTTATTTTTTTTATCGTGGATATGCATTTTCCATGGCTTATTTTATTGATCTAATCTTGGATGAATTCTATTCACTCTTATTTACATTAATAAATAAAATATCAAAAAAAAAAAATTTTAAAAATATTTGGAGGATAAAAAGCTATCTTGAAATGAAACAATATATACATGGATGTAATAAGAATTATGGCTAAAACTTCATTGCTAAAAAGTTTGAAAAACTAAGAACTGGCACACATTCCAAAGCAAAGCAAATCAAAAACCCTGGCAAGATGCCCAACAAACAACAAACCCCAAAAATGCTAAGCCATCCCTTTCAAGAATACATTCATTTCATTATCTCAAAACCAAACAAAATAACAGCCCCTTACATAGACAAAAACTGGAGGTTGGATTACTAAGATCTTTGTAAATTTCATTGTCATAGTACAAGATACTGTTAGAAAATGCGGCTTTATAGATGTTGATTTCAATTCACAAATTTAGCTAATATAAAATAGATGAAAAAAAAATGATATATACACACTCAACATGGGCCGACTTGTTGAGCCAGACCATGGGCTTGGCTTATAGGCGCAGCTCAGCTCATATTTAATAGGTTAGCCTAGGGATTCATTGACCATGAGGTCCACAGGTCAGCCCATGGATTCATCAATCTTGAGGTCAATTGGGCAGGCTAAAAGGTGTTGCCCACCCACCCCACTCGAATAATTCAATGTTTTTGCCGATCAGTAGGTCGGACACAACCTTTCTTGACCATCATTATGACCTTACTACTAAACTAAACTCAAGGAATCTTGTGGCTAACATGTGGCAGAGAGGGGCACATGGAGAGGTTTAGAGTAGTCCCCTTGCCTGCAACTGCCTATCGAATGTATCTTATAACCATAATTCCAATGAGTCTAGCATTCTATGTAGCGAACTCCCATTAGATGAAGCTTAACAAAGATATTCTTTTCACATCGAAGAGATCTTCTAGAAGGTATATATTGTTATATATAGAACAGTTGTTACCTACGCAAAAGGTAAGTAACCTTATCCATAAACCATAATCACCATTGCCTTCTTCTCCAAGCTCTCTACTACCTTGATTGTCAGTGGACTATTGAAAAAGGACACCATTGTGCATCCAAGGGTTTTGATTTGCATGAGCAAATGTCGTTGAACATCCAATACAACACTTTGACATCCTGTCCATAAGCCACCTAGTTACTGATATCGTTAATAATAATGATAAAATATAAACAATATCATGATGTATATAAAAACTAATCAGTAGAGGCATGTATAAACATTGTCCTTCAGAGTATGTAGATCATGCCCCTTTAAATCATGACCTAGCGTAATAAGGTCTTGCGAATTACTATTTAGAATTCAATTGTTTCTTCTCTGCAAACATCTACACTAAAATATAGAGGTGCCACTCAATCAAACAAAGGAGAGATTGGGGCAAAATGTTGATAGAGAATCTGCTGATGAATTGCATGATCAAGTGTGAGCCATTTTTATGGTTTTCCATAGCAAAAGGAAGGATTCACAAGGCTACCCAATCAATTATCAAAAAATTGTCACAGGTCGTGGGGTGTGACGCCTCAAAAATCGAGAATATCAATAAATATATTACCAATAAATATATGGTTTAACTAAGGTTACAAGTGTAGGAAAATCACTAATGAATCCTTTGATTAATAACCAAATAAGATTCCAGGAAGGTCGGAGGAGTCAATATAGACCTTCAAAGTCCAAAATTACCTTTTTGACAGATCTTAACAAGATATTAACAGAAAGTCTACATAAGTCAACGAGAAAATAAGGAATAGGTAATTCAAAAGATATGTACAGATATATAATAATTACAAAATCATGTCTTAAATACAATAAAAGATTTATCACTTACAAACTCAAAACATGATTGCAAAACTAGTTTCTAATTCTCCTAGGATAGTCATATATCTTCAAATGTTTCACTTTCGACTTCGACCAGCTAATAGTCTTTAATACCTGATATGAAATGCCATGAGCATTGAATGCCCAGTAAACGCACACACTAGGGGTGTCCGCGGTTCGGTTTGGGACGGTTTGCGGTTCGGTTTGGACCCGCCCGCATCTATGCGGTTTGGGGAAAAGTCAACCCGCAACCGCCCGCAATGCGGTTTGCGGTTTGTGCGGATAGGGTTTGCGGATGTGCGGGCGGTTGCGGGCAGTTTGCGGATTGAATTTTTTTTTCAAAAATTTATTTTTAAACCTTTTTTTTCTCCCATTTTGTCAATCTTTATTTTGGACCTTTTTTCTCATATTTTCTAAAATGCTCAAACATTAATAATTAATGAATTAAAACTTATAAAAAACTTATAAAATAAAAAACACAACAAATTCAATTCGTAAGAGATCTTGATCAGAGCAAACAGATATATAAATATTTATGAACTGAATTCCAGTTGATTTGAAGACTGGATTTGAGGGGCTATGTGAGTCTTTCTAGTGAAGATCCAGTTTTATTAAATGTATCCCCCAACACAAACAATTATATATCCCTGAGTGTATGAATCAGTAAGAGATCTTGATCAGAGCAAGTCAAAATTGTGTTCAAGAAAGTAGAATACCTGTTTGGGTTCTCCATTTTTGCCACCAATAGTAGTGGAAATTATGTGACTAGTGACTGCATCATTTGCATCAACGGGGCAGAGATCTCCTGAGAGAAATATGAGATCAAGATGTCAGACAAGCAACTCACAGATCAACTAGCTATGAATGTCAAACAACTGGTATTTAATCTTTAAAAATTTTTACAAATAAAACTACAAAAACAAGATCGGATACATCAGATCAGAAATTAGAAAATTCAAGAGATCTCTGATGAAGAACAATACTAAAGACATTCTAGTGAGCAATTTTACTAAACCAAATCAGAGAAAATTTGAAAATGAAAATATATATATATATATACAAAATAAAAAAGATCTAAAAAGTAGTTCAGCTTAAGATTCACAACATCTCAAGGAAACCCTAATCAACCCTTCGTTTGCTTACCCAGAAAACAGAAAAGCAAAGAAAATAAAAACCCACATAAAATTTAACTTTTTTAGCCAAAGGGTATGTGAAAAAAACGCCAATTTAGCTAAATTTTCTGGGGAACCAAACGGAAGCCATACACAGCCATTAAGAGATCAGATTTGATGGGAAATTTTCCGGGAAAATGAAGAGATCTTACCTTATCCGTCAGCCATTACAGATTCAACACAACTAATATCAACGATTGGGGCGAGAGAGAGAGATTGAGAGAGATTGAGAGAGAGAGTTTACCAGTGAGTAGATCGGCGGTGTGATGATCGGTGCGATGAGATGAACAACGAGAGAGTGAGAGAGAGTGATCGGTGCAGCAGAATAACGAAACGAGAGAGTGAGAGAGTGAGACAGTGATGAGTTTTGAGATGAGACTGAGAGAGTGAGGGAGGCGAATTTAGGGTTTTTTTGTTTTGTTTGTTGTAATAGATGAGGTGAGTGAGATGATGGACGGCCAGATTTGAAAGAAGGGGAAAAAAAATTAATTAATTAATTTAATGCGGGCGGGTTGGGCGGATGCGGTTCAAACCCGCAACCGCCCGCAACCCGAAATTTATATAAAATCCAACCCGCACCCTACCCTAATGTGTTTGCGAAACCGCCCACACGCATGCGGTTCGGTTCGGGTAGGGCGGTTTGGGCGGGTCGGATAACCCTATGCCCAGCCCTAGCACACACACCCCGTTCCTTTTTTCCAATCCAATACACAATAATGGCATAATCATAATATATAACAGAAGTAATAACCAAGCAGAGCTTATAATCAATTTCAGTCTTTCAAGAATAACGGTCAATCAAGTTAGTTCTAGGCACCTCCCCGCGGAATGTCGTTCCTATCTAACACTCTAAGCTTGGCATTAGGCAAACTGGTATCCTTTCCTGCTCACCATTCCAGATGTCCACTCCTAGGGTTATATACCTAGGTCGTGTCATCTTGGAATACAGGATAGTCATAACCTGTCACGACCACAAGAATTCTCATTTGTGTTCCGGTTTGCTACATGAATTCTCATCTGTGCAACACGCATTCTCATTTGTGTTCTGTAAGACCTTCGCACGGATGACACAAGGGTCCGCATTCTAAACCTAAGCCAACTTGAGCATCGCGACACAACTCTTTCAAGACTTTTATATTCGATTAGGGAACACATCCCGTCAATCCATACAATATTATCTCATAAAATTATTCAAGTAATCGAAAATCCAATACCACCCCATTTAGTTTCCCCTTGAGTTAGATGTTTTAAGTTAAAATTAGAAGAACTTATCATGACAATAATTTCTATATAAGCATGAGCATCATCAAAGGACTACGAAAAGGAACATAACCATAATACATGCAAATATCATGCCAATATATGAACAAGTGATCATAAACACATTCATGAAATTAAGAATATAAATTCATCAACAAAAGTAAAATTTTAGATTTGGTGCACTTTAGAGATTGCAATTAAAAAGACATTTTTAGATTTTTCCTAAACTTGGCCTTCCTATGGTTTGTAGAGAATTTTATCTAATTTTTAGAACATTTTTCAAGAGTCATAGTTTTCCTAGAGTTTTTGTTATTTAATAAATACTCCAGCGCTGTCCAGATTTGTCGACTGTTACTAAAATCAGATTTTCTCTCAAACTGCTCAATCTTTTTTGATAAATTTTTTTTCCCATGAAAGCTAACACTTAAAAGGAAGGTTTTGACATAAAAATGAGGTTAATAAGATTTTTCTGCATTGTTTTAGAATTTTTGCTAGTGAGATGTAACTACCAGTTCTTTAAACACAAAGCTTGAAATAAGAGAAAAAGTAAAAAGGAGGGTAACCATGGATTTTCATTTCTATTGTGATGAAAACATATTAAATAATATATATTGAACTTAGAAATTGGATTGAAAGTGTGCCTTTGGAAATTATGTGAGATAGGTGTAAAAAAAGATAGTTTTGCATCGATTAAGGGAAAACAAAAGTAAGGGTGGAACAAGACTCAACTCTTTTTCATTTTTAACACAATAATACCATTGAAACACATCTAAAATTAATGTTTAGATCCTCTAAGACATGTATTTGAAAGAGGAAAATAGAAGAGAGGGTTGTGTTGTGACTTACTTGTTGTATAGTTAGGATGTTTGCACAATTTCTTCCCTTTTTTCTCTCCTCCACCACCAAAGCTCTATCTTCCTCTCTTTTCTCTCCCTCAGCCGAATATGTAGTGTGTGAGTGTGTATATGTGTGCCAAATATTCAAGAGAGGTGATCTATTTATAGGGAAAATGTGGTGAAATGTTCAAAATGCCCTTTGGTTGGATGGAATGGAATTGAGTTGTATTTAGTTGGAATGTAATGAAATGAGGGATGATTAGGACCTTAATTATGTAATTATGTACTTAATCATGATCTAGTTAGGTTTAGAACTAATTAATCCATTCTAGTTACAAAATACATTTATTGCAAATCTTTGGTACAATGAATTTGATTTTCATGATTTTAGAAATTTTATTCTAAATATAGCCTATGGAGGGGGGGGTGCAGCCGGGGGGGAGGGGGGTTGCACCCGGCCATCATAAGAATTTTGGGATGGATTTTGTTGATTATTTTGTATACCAAAAGATCTTCCATGTGCAACTTAATTATTTGGGAAAATTGGTACAAGTATGTATATATATATAATGGTATTAACTTGGGGTCAAAGTCAAGAAAAATGTGAGGGCTAAGACCTTAATTTCTGAATTGAAACTTTTATTTAAGTGTAGTATTTAATTAATTAGGATTTGAGAATTCAATTCGGTTATAGTTTCTTTATTTCGAATTATACGGTGAATTATAATGAGAATAAAAACCTATATAATTAGGGCTAATTTAATTATTATTAGGACTTTGAAAATGATCCCTGAGTTTTCGGGTTCAATTAGGGTTTGCAAATTTTCGGTTGGCATGCATTTTCGACTATATATATAGAAGGTCTTTGTTGAAATAATTCAAAATTAAGGGTCTAAATAAAATTACAAGGGTCAAGGGCCTCATAGTTAAATAATTAATATTAGAGTATAGAAACGATTACTAATCTATCGTGGTCGATTAGGGTTTGTATGGCTTTGTTCCCGATGTGTCTTTGATTTTAGGGTTAAATTTGCAAATAAACGAAGATTTTATTATAATAACTCAAAAGTCAGGGACTTAATAGAGCTTACAAAAGTCAGGAGCCTCATATCAGATAGCATGAAGGAGTGAGAATTAAAATATTTAATCATCAATTCACCCTTTCAGGTTTGAACTCATGACTTTCTATACGAGGGTCATAAATTCTAGCCAACTGAGATAACTTGGTTCATGAGATTCTATATGCTTTTAGCATTTTCCTATTGTTATTGACAGTCCATTGAGCTGGCATTAGCATGACTCTTTACATAAAGGTTGTCCTACCTTTTTGTCTCCACATTCTAGATATTACATTATTGGATACTCTACAAATGTAGTGGGACAACAATAATGTACTCTAGTCGCATGATCTCGTCTTGAATTTTCTTCTTTTGAGATTCTCATCGTATCATGCAATTAAAAAAGCATTAATGATAAGGTATAAAGATTTTAGGATGAGAGATTCCTCTATTTTTTAACCAATAAAGAAAATTATTTATTAAAATAAAAATAGAATCTTTCATCTTGGGTTCATGTATGTTTCCCATACACCAAAAGAAGACAACACTCCCTCTTTAAAAGGCTACAACAATAGTTAGAGGAACTCAACATACAATCTGGACACATACAATATAGCAAAATTGGAACACTTTTGACTGTTTTAAAATTATCTAGGCTTTCTTTTAAATTCACATAAGGAAGAAAAGAAGAAGGGACGAGAGGGGGGCGGAGAGAGAGGGAATTATTAGAAATATTTTTCTAAGGAATATGCCCGAGGCCCCGAATTTGAGGCCTCGAATTTGCCTCAAATCCCAATATTATTATTATTATTATTATTATTATTATTATTTTTTTTTTGCAAAGGTAGTTTATGTATAGGGATGTGCTAAAAAACTAGACATTCTACAAGTGAGTTGGGTTAGACTGATTGGGTGATAAAATTGACTGATCAATTTTTTTTAATTTAATTTTATTTTATTTGCTGGGCTGTGCTAGTTTGGTCTTTTTTTTTTTTTTAAAGGTATATGTGTAGGGGTGTGCCAAAAAACTAAACATCCCGCACCAACTCATCGTAAAAAATTATATGGAATTAACAAATTTTAACCAGCAGTCTAACTGATCACTCATCGTATAAAATTTTATGGAATTAACAAATTTTAACCAGCAGTTTAACTGATCAGTCAATTAAGTTGAATTGGTTGAGTGATAAAATTGGCTGATCAGTTTGTTAATTTCATATAATTTTATACGATGAGTTGGTATAAAATATCTAATTTTTTTGGTACATCTCTACACATAATCACCTTTAAAAAAACAAAATAAAACAAAAAAACTAACACAAAAAAAAAAAAAAGAAGTGCAGTCGAGGCAAATTCGAGGCCTCTAGCATTACTGTTTTTCTAATTCAAAACATAACTTTGTTTAACCTTCCTAAAATCTAATTGTATTTAAAGCATTTATCCTTATGGGTTAATTTTCTACAATATTTTTTAAAACTTCTGAATAACATAAAATGAAAATCTATACACTTGCTAATGCTAGGTCAAGTACCCAGCACCAGGTGCACCACAATTGGGACTAAGAGTGAAGGAGTTGTTGATCAAGTCTGGCTTTGAGACTGTTGATGAAAATGGAGGTCGTGGGCTTGATCATGCTGCTTGGTTTCCACTAATGCTCATGTATCCAGAGGCAGATATCCCGGTATGTGAACTTTCAGTGCAGTCATCCAAGGATGGGACTCATCACTACCACATAGGCAAAGCATTGTCCCCTCTCAGGGAAGAAGGAGTTCTCATAATTGGGTCAGGTGGAGCTACAAATAACGTGGCAGCCATTCCTCAAGAGGAGGGAGAAGTTTTGCCTTGGGCTCTCCATTTTAATAACTGGCTCGAGGATTCTCTTCTCAGTGGCAGGTATATACATAATTTTATTTATTTATTTATTTTGCAAAAGTAAAGATTTTGTTGGGTCATTTTTTGATAAGTCGTTTTTTTAAGTGTTTTATTTCATTTAACTCATATTCTTTTTTAATATTTCATTAAGTCATATTCAATGTAATATGACCAAATCATCATTTCTAATTTTTTGCACATGAATATTTCATTAAGTCATATTCAATGTAATATGACCAAATCATAATTTTTAATTTTTTGCACATGTTTTTATTTTGAAACTAATATATAACAGTAGTCCCTCATTTTATGGAGAAATATCTTCTTCATTCTAAAGAGAAGATCTTTTCCTTATTCTATAGAGAAAATCTCTCTCTTATTCTAAGAAGAAAATCTCTCTCGCATTCCATGGAGAAAATCTCAAATTATGAATTTTGAACCTTTTTATAATCCAACAAAAAATCTGAATGAAAATCAAAATACAATGTGAATATTCACAGTAAATATCAAACATACAACTAACTTTTGAAAAAATAAAACACATACTAAAATACAATGTAAATATTCACAATAAACAACAAACATACAACTAACTTTCGAAAAAATAAATTCATATCAAAATACAATGTGAATGTTCACAATTTATAATTAACATACAACTAACCTTAAAAAAATAACTCATACCCATGTAAACATTTACACTGCAATATGAAAATATAAAATAAAATTGAAAAAAATAAAAATCGATTATTTCAATTGTACAATGGCAACAAAAATGATTGTTTAACTAACAAGCATGGTAACAAATGCAACAAACATACAATTAAATTTAAAAAAAAAAAAAAAATTATACAAAAATATAATGTGAATGTTCACAATTTATAATTAATATATAACTAGATTAAAAAAAAAAATACCAATGTTAACATTCACACTGTAACGTAAAAATATAAAATAAAATTTAAAAAAGTGAAAATTGATTATTTCGATTGTTCAATGGTAACAAAAATGATTGTTCAACCAACAAGCATAGTAAAAAAAAAAAAAATACAACAAATTACAACTAATTTTCGAAAGAAAAAGAAAAAGGAAAAAAAAAACTCATACCAAAATACAATGTGAATATTCACAATTTACAACTAACATACAATTAACTTTAGAAAAACTAAATTCATACCAATGTGAACATTCATACTGCAACATAAAACAAAATTGAAAGAAAAAAAAATGACAATTTCAAATGTTTAATGGTAACAAAAAATAATTGTTCAAACAAAAATATAGTAACAGATAACTAATGATATGTAAATATTCACATATTGTAAAATATATAATTATGTTCAGATCTATATTCCAACACTTATTTATCAAACTTTCAAACAATGTGAAATGTGAACATTCACACTAATTAACAAAAAAATAGAAACAATGACAACATAAAATTAGAAATCCCAAAAAAACTCAATCACTCTAAAAACAAAAAAATACCACCCACATCCTCATCTTCATCATTATCTTTATCATTATCACTATCATTAACAATTTATGCAATTTCACCATTCCACCAATCAAAATCAAACCAAACTCGCATTTGAAAAATATGTTTGTAATAAAATTGACTGGACATAAATGGAGTTTCAACTTACAATAATGGAGAAACACAGAGTTTCGAACACAGAGCAACAATGGACAAACACAGAACTTCGAACATAAAGTGACAATGGAGGAACACAAAATTTCACCGCAACAATGAAGAAACATAATATTATATCACCATTATATATAAACTAGAGTTTCGAAACCCTAGCACAATGAAACAATACCACAAATGTGAAAGAATTTGAGTAAAAATTTGAGTAAAAGTTTTATTTGATATCAAGTGCTCCAATGGAGGTTTTTAAAGCTGCATCAAAATACCAGTCGAAGGGGCAAACGACCGGGTGGATGTCCGGCCGGTCGACCAGCCAATGTAATTTTTTCATAAATTTTTGCCTTAAAGTAGTCATCCGGGAGACATCTAGTGGTGAAAATCCAACGGTTATGAACAGTGATTTGATGAAAGACACATCTATTTTTAATTTGATGAAAAATTTGAGAAATCCTAAATTTGATAAAAGATTCAGTGTTGGGTTGAAGTAGTAAAAAGTGAAAATTTCATCAAATTTAAATTTAATGAACTATTTAATGAATCATTAGAGATGGTCTTAGGTTTTGGAGATAGAAAATTGATGAGTCGGTGGCCATTGATGAGGAGCGCACTTGCCAAAACGTGGTTTTGTTAAGGGGCAAATTGGTGTAATTAATTAGAAGAGTTTTTATTCATCATATGTATCCTTGAGGTTGGCTGTATATGTACGATCCGTTTCCACAAAATCGAAAATCATTTTGCTTTTCTTTATTTTTGTTTTCTTTCTATGAAGTACTGAAATGAGTCGTTTCCATTTAGGGTTTCACAATCCCAGCCCTAATCAGCCATTAATTCAAATTCAATAATTTTTAACAAAAAATATTTTTTTCAAATTTTGAATTTTTTTTTTTCTGTGTTTGGTGGTAGTGGTGGTGGGATAAAGGTGGAGGTAGATGTGGTGGTGTGATGGTGGGATAAAAGTAGAGATAGAGTTGGTGGTGTGATAGTGGGATGGCGGTGACGGTGGCCATGGAGATGGTGGTTTTGTGGAAGAGATGAGAGCGAAGATCAGAAATTGAGAGAGAGAGAGAGAGAGAGAGAGAGAGTCTTTTTTGAATTAATTTGTTTATTATTTGGTGTACCGCAAATTATAATTTTACCTTGAATGGTAATTTGTGAAAAAACATAGTATATTAACGAATGATGTGACATAATTTTAAAAGTCTTGAGTCTTTGTAATTTGTATAATAGGTAGAGTTCATTTTTTGAAGTGACAATACCATAACATATGTTGTTACACTAATTAGTGTATGTAATATCACTAAATAATTTAATAGAGAGTACTAAAAAATTTAAGTCTCCTAAATAATTTTTTGGGTACAAATAGAATCACCTATTAATTAAGGACAAAGCACAAATAGACAATGGCCGATCAAAAAAAAAAAAGCACAAATAGACAATGGGCCTCCTTTCTTTCTTTAGTTGTTTAGATTTTCTTTAATTTTTTTGGACCCTCCGGCTTTGTTTTGGGTCTATGAGTCAATCCATGAATATTTTAATTTTAGGTCATGTATAAGAGTTGGAAATGTTTGGGGGCCGAAAGCAATTGCTTTGCGAGCTTTTATGCCCAAAGTCAGCTTAACCATTAAAGAAAAATCAATATATAGTGATATTAATTACAACCCAAAAAAAAATGTAATTATCTTATTTTTCTGCATCAAGAGAAATGTCAGTGAGAAAAAATAATATGGGAGAGGGATTATGTGATTTAAACTTCAAAATTGCCAAATTAATTGATTCTTTTTCTCTTTTTTTTTTTTTTTGGTTTTTTTGGGGGGGGGGGGGGGGGGGAGTAGTCTTTTTAAGGAGATGAAATAATGATGTTATTACATGTTATAGTTCCATAAAGACATACCTTGATAATCTAATTTTAAAAATGAAAAATATTTTTCGTCCAAATTAGTTTTTCCTTTTATCACAAGCAATGTTTTCCATTAAATTGTTATTTGTCATACTAAATGCTAAAAAATTACAAAATAAAATAAATTAAAATTAAAAAACTATGTTCTGCCAAAACAAACAATGTTAAAATTTACGCTTGTTAAATCTATGTCCCGTGTTTGCTTAATGTGCCAAGAATGTGAAACCTCCAATGAGAATAGTATTGTTCAAATTTTCTTCATTTCTCAAACTATTGAAGTTTTTATTTTATATTTTAATTTTAATTTATTTTTTTATTTTTTTTGTAATCATGCATGTTGGCCAGTAAGATATTTGAGTATATACAATACTATCCCATTTTGAACTTTAAAAAAAGAAAAAAATTATGATAAATGTTAATGTCCTACTTGACTTGAATTGAATTATAATTTATACAGGCATGAAGATGTAATTGATTATGAGAAGAAGGCACCCTATGCAAAGATGGCACATCCTGAACCAGATCACTTTTACCCTTTGCTTGTAGCTCTAGGAGCTTCTGGAAAGGGATCAAAAGCTGAGCTCATTCATCAGAGTTGGGGTGCTCGTTGTCTCTCTTTTGCTTCCTTTCGATTTTCAAACACTTCCTAAAACCTTGGGAGCTACCTACCTATATGCATTCCATGTAAAGAACCCACCAACCTATCAAGGTTTTGAAAAGTTATTGCAGCAGCGCGATTGCAGTTGCGAAATGTAAAAGCTATAGCGAACGGTTGTGGTAGTCAGAATCGTGATTTTTCTTATTTTTTGCACAATTTAAAGAAAACTTATGGATACGCATATTTTTTTTCATAATCACATTCATTGGGATTTAAAATAGATTTTGATTAATTTTGTTAATTTTTTAGTATGATCCAATATATTTCATATTTTCAAATTACTATAAAATGAGTTTTTTACATTTTATTTCAATAGTTAATGACTTTAAGAATAATTGATTTTAAATATTTACAATTATTTTTTAACAATACCTGAACTAACTGAATAAAAAATATTCATAATTATTAAATGAAATCATTATAAAAATAAAAATTGTGTCATAAATAAAAATTATTTTTCAGGCATTATTTTAGACAACACTTTACAGCTAACTAAATAAAATTATTTACAATTAAGTATTAAATGAAGTGATCATAAAAATAAAAATTGTACCATAAACAAAAATTATTTTTGAACTACTGATTTTATTTATTTTTTTAAAGATATTTTTTAGACAACACATTATAGTAACAAAATAAAAAATATTTAGAATTAAATATTAAATAAAATGATTATAAAAATAAATACAATCACTATTTATATATTTTTTATTTTACATACTAATGTAATGAAGTAAAAATTAAAAAAATATATATATAAAGAAAAAAATTCATATAAGATTTTTTCTTTAGGCTTGGATCACTGGAGTATTTTTTTTTTTTTTAAAGCTTTTTGTTTTTGTTTTTTTTTTTAGAAATAAAGCTTTTTAGAATATTGTAGTAGGGTGTAACGGTGTGTAATGGACCGTTACGGTACCGCTACGGCCATTACGTAACGCTGAAATAGCCATCACACGTGAATTTTCATCGCACCACTATAACAGTTATAATGG
Organism: Camellia japonica; assembly: GCA_030407325.1. NCBI lineage: Eukaryota > Viridiplantae > Streptophyta > Magnoliopsida > Ericales > Theaceae > Camellia > Camellia japonica. Next base: position 113,072,147 of record JAPPVO010000003.1, read on the forward strand.
GTGACAGTAACCACTACAACCGTTATATAATGGCATCAGATAACAATTGTCGTCACTTTTTAAAACCTTGAACCTCATGTTTGCTTCCTTGGTCTTTTCTCCATTTGTTTTTAGAGTTAATGCTTGTAGTTTTTGTTGTTTACTGTAATTGGGTTCCCACACGTAGGAAAATATCATCGTCAAGCATAGTAACTCTTGGAAGTCCCATGGTCATTTTCACAGAGATGTATTGTGCAAGTGCAAAGAATTTATGAAATTTTGATTCGAAACGGAATTTGATTTTGATCACAGGTTATTGTAAATGAAAGTTTTAGTAAGACTAAGGTTCGGAGATCTACTCACAACAACTCAATGATGTTTGCTAACAACTTTTTTTGTAACTCAATTGAGATTTATGCAAAAGTGGATCACAATCGAAAAGTTTAACAATTTAGTTCATGAAAAATATTTTCAAAAGATGATTTCATAAAAATTTGATTGGCTCAATATGTTAAAACCAGTAATTTAATTAGCAAGGAATTCTAAGTATTTATCGTGCCCTTAACGATAAATCAAAGAATTATACAAAATAAAATACTTTTTTAAATAAAATAGACAATCAAATAAAATAAAACATTACATTAAAACCATGAAGAGTAGTTGGCAAATATCAAACATTTGTTGTGGTTTCACTCCTTACCTTAGCAGAATGCTTAGCTACTCATAGTTAAAAACACAAACTTGAAATATAGAAAATATGAATCAAAAGAGAATGAGGACTTTGTTTACAGGTGAATGTTATACTCTCCACTCTCTCCAATTGAGGCTCCATCCTCTCTATTTATAGACCAAGAGAAGAACAAAACCAAACAAAAATACAAATCTGTCAATTTACGTTTTTCTACAAACAAATAGGTGACTGTTCCACTGAATTTTTTGTCTCCCTAGATGATAAAATCACGTTTTCCTCAAACCATAATCCTGTGTTTGGTTAGGGGATTTGAGGAGGAATTTGGAAAAAGAAATGGAAAAGGTAGGTGAAATGTGAATAAAACATATCTATATTTCACCTAGTTTCACACACCTTTTCTCTTTCCCTTTCCAAATCCCTTCCCAAATCCCTAACTAAACACAGCGTAAGAGTTGTAGGTCTGTGAGTCTTCTTTCCAGGAATATAAAGTGAACCTAAATCAGATTTCCGAGTTAAAAGTTACGGACAAATTAATGAAGCTGGACAGTTTTCTCAACAATGGTGGTTGGAGTTCATCTGAAGTTGCAGCTCATTTTTGACCTTGCAGTAGCTGGAATGGGAAGTTTTGTAAAAGATGAAATTTGTAGATCTCTGATATATCTATCTATAGATGCAAATCTCATCTGAATCTGAAATTTGAGTCAAAAGTTGTGCCCATATTAATGAAGCTGTCTAGAACAGATATTTCATCTTCAACTTCAGAAAATCTTCATTCCATTCTTTTAGCCTTATTCAATAGAACTCTAAACCCAACATTATCACAGGAGTGATGCCTTCTTTGTCTTCTTTCATTTTCTTTCTAAATATTGCAAGTCAACCCAAATTTTTATTTATTTTCAAGTTATTCTCGAAAAAGTAAAATTAATCTATTAAACTCGCAACTACAAATAAAATGAGGGAATTAATATTATAAAAGTGTATTAATATCTAAAAATAATAGAATAATTATACACTTTCAGCCATTCATTAGTTAAGTTTGGTGAAATTGCTAGTGAGGGAATTGTTAGCAAGTAGATTGTTAGTGTATGGATTGTTAAAAAGGAAGCTAAGAAAAATTGTGTTTGTTTTATGACCACTGGACTAGTAAGAATTCATATTTGTTTTGTCATTCTATGATGAGATTAATTATATGAAATTTCATAAATACCTTTGATATTTTTGACATAATTAAATATTAAAAATTATATTTTGGTACTATATTATTTTAATATATAATTTTATGTTGATATATATATATATATATGTATGTATATATATATGTATAAATATATTATTATTAATGAGGAACAAAATAGTCATTTCACTAATCCCATGAGATTGGATTTGAATACCACCACCCATATGAGATTGCTAGTCCCCTCCTTGGAGAGGTTTCATAGTCCTATGGGACTATTTATCCCATATGGTAGATTTTCAAAACCGACCCCGCTACGTAGCTCGAGACTGTGGCTCGAGACTGTGGCTCGACACCAAAACGACGTCGTTTTGTGTCGAAAACGACGTCGTTTTGATGTTGTTGTTTTTTTTTTTTTTTTTTTTTTTCTTTTTTTCTGGTTTTCGTTTCAGTTTCAGAAGAAGAAGAAGAAGAAGAAGAAGGAGGAGGGAGAAGAAGAGAAGGGAGGAGAGGAGGAGGAGGAGGAGGAGGGAAGGGGAGGAGGAGGGAGGGGAGGGGGCCATAAATCTGCTGGAGGAGGAGGCAGGGCGAGGCGGTGGCGGTGGCGGTGGTGCGACGATCGGCGAGGAGCAGCGACGAACGAGGAGCAGCTACGGCGGGACTGCGACGCCGGGGTGGGGAGCTGCGACGACGCCGGGGTGGGGAGCTGCGACGCCGGTGAGCTCCTCTTCTCCTCTTCTCCCTCTCTCCTCTCTTCTCCTCTCCTCTCTCTTCTCCCTCTCTCTTTCTCTCTCTCTCCTCTCTCGAGCCATTTCTCGAGCCACTCTCTCGAGCTCTCAAACATTTCCGTTTCAAAACAAACAGGGCAATGTTGTATTGTATTATATGATTTCTTTCTTTCTTTTTATCAGTGACAAAAGTAATATTTTATTATATAATAAAATAGGGAAATTTACCGCCAAGTCTCATTTTAACAAATAATGATACATTAGGTCCTACTTAAAAAACTTTAAACCTATATGTCCCATAATAAGTTTATATGACCAAACTACCCTTCCCAATTCAAAAACACAAAACACAATTGCATCTTTTCATTTCTTCGCTCCATTTCACTCCTTCACAAATTTCATTTGCATCTTCATCAATCTTGCCTTAGATTCCAAAGCAACAAAGTAGATCATCAAACATTCTCATATTCAAACAACCAAAATGATAAAAACAAGTAAGATTCAAATATCTTAAACCCTAATTTTAGCAAAATCTTTTGGTTTTCAAAACTTTTATTTTTGATTTCGATTTGAGTTTGAATGTTGAGTTTGTTACCATTGCTGTGAACGTTCTCAGATTTTGAGTCGATTTGAATGAAAAATTGTAGTTAATCACATTCTTTCCTTTCAATTTCAATTTGAAAGTTGATTTTCTTACAATTGCTGTGAATATTCTCAAATTTCGAGTCGAGTTGAGTGAAAAACTCTAGTTAATCATGTTCTCTTCCTTTCGATTTAGGTTTCAATGTAGATTTTGGTATCTCATATTTTGATTTGATTTGAATGAAAAAAACCTAGTTAATCACGTTCTCTTAGTTTCAATTTACGTTTCAATGTTGAGATTGGTACCATTACTATGAATATACCCAGATTTCAAGTCAATTTGAGTGAAAAACCCTAGTTAATAATGTTCTCTTACTTTCAATTTACATTTGAATGTTTATTTTGTTACCGTTCCTATGAATATTCTCAGATTTCGAATTGATTTGAGTGTAAAACCCTATTTAATTGTGTTTTCTTACTTTCGATTTAGATTTGTAGCGATCCCAGTTTTGCCACTTCGCTGATTATGTTGGGGATCGAGTTGCCCGGTCAACTCGCGGGGGTCCAAGGGGCATCGCCCCTTGACGGGTCCAGGGGCAGCGCCCTGGCGGGGATCGAGCTGCCTGGTCAGCTCGCGGGGGTCCAGGGGGCAACACCCCTTGGCGGGTCCTAGGGTAGCGCCCTCGCGGGGTTGAGGGGCAGCGCCCCTGAAGCAAAAATGCAAAATGCAAAATGTATTAGAAGTTGCTTGTCTGCTCGAACGGCCGTTTATGCGCTCGAGTGGAGAATGTTTAGTTCCAGAAGTTTGACCTGTTTGCAAAAGTACTGGGAAAGTGTATTTGACGCTGAAGCGAGGCTTTCCACGCTCGAGTGGACCATGTTATATCAGTTCGTAAATCTGATATTTCAGATCACTTTTGTATATCTCTCTCTAAAAACCATTTCCTCTCCATTTTCTCTACATTCCCCTACGCCAAATTGGATCAAAACTTTGATTTCTCAAGATCCATTAGAGTTCTGCCATAGGTTCTTCATCAAAGTTGGTTAACTTCTCGAGGGCTTCGTTGTGTGCGGTAAAGATCGAGTTTCGACACCGTTGATTTTGGGGGTTTCATCTCATTTCTTCTTCAAAACTTGAGGTAGGGATTTTCTTAGAGTTATATATATATATTTTTGCAAGATCTATTGATTTTCGAAATCATCTTTCGATAGCTTTGAAAATTGATTGTTGATTCAAGAAGTTGAGCGATTTTAAAAGTGGGTTTGTCTCTTGTTCTTTTAAGATGATCTTATGGGTTTTGATCTTCATTGATTGAAGAAAAAATGATTTTGAAAAGTTTTCTTTCAAAAGATTTGAGTTGTATAGTTTTGATGAGAAAACCTAGAATTTGGAGTTTTTTTAAAGGAGACTGAAAATCCATAAATGATATTGTTATATTTATTTTGTGTGTCAAAATAAATGGATGTTTGGAAAATTTCTTATTTATATTTATATAAATGATGAATTTTAGGGAATATGAGAATTGTTGTTCATTTTGGAAATTATTGTTCAAAACATTGAAATAGTCTTGAAATAACTAATTGTCGAGGATACTTGAGAAGAGGGAATTGTGTTATTCATTGGATGATTAATTGGAATAAAAGTATTTATATTCATCTTGCGAAATTGACATATCAATTCATTTGATTACATTAAACTTTGAAAGTTGATTTGAAAACTTGCATTAAGAAAAGAATGTTGAGAAACAAGTTTTCATGAAATGGTTTTAGGGTAAATACGTTGGTAAGTCTTGATAGGTGGTGTAGATGATATTGAATAAGTTGGCCTAAGAGTCCAGGGTGAAAGACCGAAAACCCGCGAGGATAGATGTCGAGCCTTCCGGTTAATACCAGTAAAAATGACAATTTGGTAATACTTGTATAGTCTACTTACAGACACCGACCTAGGGATTACCAGAGTCGTATTTACCGCCCTTGAAATAAATTGTTAAGTTTTGAACAATTGAAATTGCATGATATCATTGAGCATGATGGTTTTCAAAAGAGGAAAATGTGATTTATCTTCAAAAAGGGCATACCATGGCATGTATATTTCATCTCTTGAGACTTCTATAAAATGTATATACTTTGTTAAGAATTTCCTACTGGGTTTTATGCTCACCCTATGGGATTTTTATGCAGGAAAAGATGTGGTGATCCCACCCAACTAGGGGCGTAGAAGTATGTGTATTGGGAGTACAATGCTCTCATTTTGCTGTGACTCTGTGTGTAAGTCAAGGGTTGTGTTTGTGTGGGTTTGAATAACCGTTTTGTGTAACCAGGCTCAAGCCTTGGAAACTTGTAAACCCATGAGGGTATTTATTTGTTTATTTACTTGTTGTTGGATTAATGTATTGTTGCATGAAGAACTATTGTATCATGTAATATAAATTTGGAGATTTATATTCGATTTTCCTTGAAAGAGCCATGATTATTGTCTTATCATTTGGGCTAGAAATTTGGGGCGTTACAAGATTTCAATGTTGAGTTTGGTACCATTGCTATGAATGTTCTCAGTTTTTAATTTGATTTGAGTGAAAAATCCTAGTTAATCATGTTCTCTTAGTTTCTGTGGGAGGCTAAAATAAGCTACGCCTAAGCAAGATTAGAATTTTTGGTCTGAACAACTCCCTGGGATAGTGATGGACCTAAGGAAACAGAAATTCAGGCCTTGATGGGTTGAATCTAACACGAAGGTCCAAGACCAGAATGGTAACCAGGTGTCTAAAGACAAGATCAGGGGAGCAGGAAGCACACATTGGGGAGGTGTAGACTTAGTCAAACATGTGCTCCTAAATCTTAGGCCCAACTAACTCCTAGAAATCTATGCTAAGTGGAACACAATCCCTAATGAAAATGGGTTAACGTGAGAGTGGAAGGAAGGGTAACAGCCCTCAATGGCTAGTGGGAGCAAGCTATAAAGGGAAGGTAATTTGTACAATAGAGGTACACAACCACTTTAACCTGAACCCTACTCTAATTATTCTGCACCTTTGTCTATCTTGTCATTGACTTAGGTATCGAAGTGTCCCCAGGCTTCTCCAGCCAGCCCCTTTACCTTCTTTATAAGTGTTTTTCGGGTCTAAAGTAGGGCTTCACCACCACATCGCTGTAGCAGCCAAGTGGTTTGATTTTTACCCACCACAATTTGGCGCCGTCTATGGGAAATCTGCAGCGCAAAGCTTTGCTCCACCTGCTAAGACTTCATTTTACATATGGCGGTGGAAGACGTTAACTTGCTTATCGAAAAAGAACATGATAAAAATCTTTTCCCAAGCCAACAAAGGTGTCTCTTGAACGTCGAAAGGTCGCAAGAACGTTGCGAGCAAAAGAAAGGGATTTGCTTGCTATTTAAAATTCCAAAAGCAATAACTAGGAACAAGAATTAACCAGCCATGACCAAACCATAAATATCATGAACCAGCAGCTTAAGGAACTTGCTAACTAGGTCAGAACCTTAAAGTAGGCCTAAAACCAACCACCAACACACCAAAAGCTAGATGATGGAGGCTCGCACCCCCTTAAGAAAAGGTTCCCTCAATGATCCAAGGGGATGCCATGTATTGAGGTAAACCCAAGACCTGCACCAACTGTAAAGCGGGTGAGACTAACCATGTGGCTAGTACTCTACCTCACTCTGAAGGACGCTGCCAATCCTCCTCTAAACGAAAAGAACACCAAACAAAGGACTAAGCTTGTTTAGACGGCGTAAGGTCCTTTCTGCGGATGAAGGAAGTAGCACGAGGGAAACGCCCAAGAGGTCGAGGCCATCTTAGAGCTCTGACTTTTCCATAGAAAATATGAGGGCATTTATCAACACCATGAGACAGAAGAGGACAGCCCAAGACCAAACTAAGCTACACTCTAGATTGATTGTGGAAATATCTGGACAAACTAATCCACGTCGCAGACCAAGCCACAAGGTTGCGAGTTACAAGGCCACCAAACATAGGGACCCATGGAGGAAAGCTATGTAGCAAACTGAGGAAGTCACCTAGCCAGATCCAAAAGCCCAGAATCCTATTCGAAAGCCCACTGAGGGGATTGCTTTCAGAGCAACCGATATGAGGCTTGTTCTGCTAGTATCACCATTCATCAAGAGGATCTCTCAGGGGTGCCGCCAAAAATGATCAGTATCCTAAAATTTGAGTTATCTGACGGGAGGTCAGACCCCTTGGACTACCTGCATCATTATCGCCACACTATGGCCCTCTGAAATGAAAACGAAGCACTTATATGCATAATTTTTTCTTCCTGACTGGGAAAAACAGCTTGTTCTTGGTATGACAAATTGTCGATGGGGTAGATCGATAACTAGAAATAGTTAGCAGGTAAATTCAGTAAGTGATTCATAGCAAACACTAAGACAGCAAAAGGGTTGGACACCCTTATGGCACTAAAGAAAACGCAGGACTAGACTATCAAGCAATATGCCCAACTTTATTGGGATATTTTTCACAAGATAGAGAAGGATTACTTAGATAATGTGGCAATTTCAACTTTCAGACAAGGGCTTTTGCCAGAAGACAAGCTGTTGCAGTCATTGACTAAGACGTCGCCCAAGACTATTGCGGATTTGCTGCTCAGGATAAACCAGCATAGTAGGTTTGAGGAGGACTAGAAGTTTGTAGGACAAGAAAGTGCACAAACTAGTACACAAAAAACTAGTACCTAGCGCAAGGAGGTAAAAAAGGTTAAGACTACTAGGGAAAAGGAGGTAGACTATGTTATTCAGACTATTTTCAGACTCCTAATTTGGTAGATACTTCCTCAAATCAAGAATAAACCTTTGTGCAAGTGGCCAGCCAAAATGAATGGAGATCCAAAAGCAAGGAACCAAAGGGTAAAGTGTACCTATCATAACGATGTGGGTCACAGAATGGAGGAGTACTTTTGGTTCAAAAGACACTGGATGAGCTGGTAGCTGTTGGACGCCTGAATGACTTCTTAGGAAAATAGCAACAAAATGGGCAGAACAATCAGTAAGAGGAAAACCAAGCGACAACAGAGCACCGAGGGGTATAATCCATGTCATCCACGGTGGTGTACATCCAGACCAAATAGCACAAGCCAAGGGAGAGATGCAGAAAGTATCGCACATCGAGGAGGTCCACAAGGCAGAATACTCTTTAGGGCACAAGAGGCCAAAGGTTGAATCTAGTGTTAGGGGTCAAGTAATCTCATTTTCAAAAGAAGACATGTACGGATTGGTCTAACCTCACTGTGATGCTCTAATTATCAAACTAGATCTAGACAGGTTCGGAGTAGAAAGGATACTGGTGGATGAGGGGAGTGCAATAGAATTTATGTACTATAAGCTATCAGAGTCTAGGTCTCAAAGATCAGCATTTCAAAAAGGTTGATTCACGATTTTTGGGCTTCAATTCAAATCTTGTATGGCCAGTCGGTGAAGTAACACTACTAGTCAAGGCAAGCTCTATAAGTTTTGAGGTCTACTTCTTGGTTGTGGATATACTTTCACCAAACAATGCCATCATACGTAGGCCATGGCTGCACTAACTCAAAGCAGTCCATTGCACACTTCATAAAGCTCTAAAATTTCCCAACAAGGAAGGAAAGATTGAGACCATTTGGGGAGACCAAGTGTCTACACGACGCTGCTTGATGTTAGCCTTAGGAAGAAAGAAATCAAGTTAGCCCAGAAATGGGTTTGCTCAATCGAGGCTCTAGATTCAAAAGTCCTAGAAAGTGTTAGGAAAGAGCCAGAGGAGCGAATAGTGGAAGAGTTACACAAAATCTAGGGCTCACCCGACGATCCAGAAAGGTACTTCCTACTCGGATCTTCTTTATCTGAGTAGGACAAAGAACTTCTTTTTAAATTCTTAATGGATAATATTGATGTCTTTGCTTGGACACCTTATGAACCCCAATATTGTTATCCACTATCTCAACGTTGATCCTGTACATATACTAGTAATACAAAAAAGTAGACGATCACACATAGATCATGCTGAGGCAGTAGTGGAGGAAGTCAAAAAACTCCTAGATGCAAAAGCAATTAAAGAAGTACACTACCCCATTTGGTTGTCAAACACTATTGTTGTTAAGAAAAAGAATGGAAAGTAGAGAGTATGTGTAGATTTCACAAGCATTAATAGAGTTTGTCCTAAGGATTGCTTCCCCTTATCAAGAATTGATCAACTAGTGGATCCAACTTCTAGGCATGCTAGGATGAGCTTCTTAGATGCCTACAAAGGTGATAATACACAAACCAAACCAAGAAAAGACCACCTTTATAACTCCTAGAGGGTTGTATTGCTAAAGGATGATACACTTTAGGCTCAAAAAATGTTGGAGCCACTTATCAAAGGCTAGTCACCACTATGTTTTATGACCAGATAGAAAAAACCATGGCAATTTATATTGATGATATGGTTGTCAAAAGCAAACAAGAATCAGAACATTTGAGAGATTTGGAAACTACATTCAACATCCTGAAGGCTTACAAATTAAAACTAAATATTGCCAAATGTGCCTTTGGCATTGAATTAGGGAAATTTCTAGGCTACCTAGTGACAAAAAGGGGGGATCGAAGCAGACCCTCAGGAGGTGGAAGTCATCCTCAACTTACAGCTACCACGCAAGCTTAAGGAGGTGTAGAAGTTAAATGGAATAGTAGCAACACTTAACCACTTCATCAACCACTCCTTAGAAAAATGCAAACCCTTATTTCAATTCCTCAAGAAAGGAGGAGGAGTGGACTGGAATAAACAATGCGACCAAGCGTTGGAGGAATTAAAATAGTACCTCATTTCACCTTCTCTGCTTTCAACCCCACAACGAAGAGAAAGGTTGTACTTGTACTTAACAGTGTTAGAATACGCGGTGAGATCGGTCCTAGTCAGAAACAAGGAAAACAACCAAGTGCCACTATATTATACCAGTAAGACTCTTAACAGTGCAGAAACCACGTAGTTACCCTTAGAGAAGCTAGCCTTGGCCTTGATGACGGCTACAAAGAAGCTTATGCATTACCTCCAAGGCCATCCTATCACAGTGTTAACCCAACACCCTCTGCGAAGCCTTTTTCAAAAGGCTGACTTTTCTGGACGCATCGCTAAATGGGTAGTGGAATTGGGAGAGTTAGATGTCACTTTCCAACCTAGCATTGCCATCAAAGCCCAAATTCTAGCTGACTTCGTGGCAGAATTCTCAACTGAGCAATCGAGTTATGTGGTTGATAAACCATCAATCGCAAAACTAGGAGGCAACAGGATACAGTCCAGATAAGGCAATAGCAAAGATAGGAACTAGAATTGGAGTTGGCACAATAACCTAGCATAACAGAAGTTGGGCAGCAAGATCATCTAGGTCAGAAAAATAACTCAACATGGAAATTATATGTAAGAGATCAAAAAAGTTGGAAACTCTTCATAGACGGCTTATCAAACTTGAAAGGGGCAGGAGCATGAGTGGCCTTACTCTCCCCTACAAGCATCTTGCACGAACAGGCAATCCGCCTCGGATTCAAAACCTCGAATAACGAAGCAGAATATAAAGCTCTTAATGCGGGACTAAGGATTGAGGAACTTCTCAATGTTCAAGATCTCACAGTGTATTGTGATTCCCAGTTACTGGTTAATCAACTCACTGGTGAGTATACCGCTATAGATGACAAGATGAAGCCTACCTAAATAAGGTTTAGAATTAAATTAAGTCATTTGAGAAATTTAGAATTATCCAGATAGACAGAGAACAGAATATTCACAATGAAGTGTTGGCCACTCTAGCCTCAACCGGGGAGAAAGTAGAGGCCAGAGCAATTGCAATTGAATTCCTGCATCAGTCCAGCATCGCGCCAGAAACAGAACAGGACCTTCAGACAGTTTTGTGCACCAATTATGGCCCAAGTTGGATGGACCCAATCATCCAATACATTAGGGAATGAGTACTTCTAAAAGATAGAAAAAAAAAAAAAAAAAAAGCCAACAAGATTAAAAGGAAAGCACCCAAATTTTGGATGTCAAAAAAAATAAGTCAAGTACAGGAAATCCTTTACAGGTCCATACCTATTTTGTGTTCATCCAACCACAGTAGAAAACATTCTCCATGAGCTGAATTAAGGAATTTGTGGAATGCACACTAGGGGGTGATCCCTAGTAGAACGCTCAATAACTCAGGGCTATTGATGGCCATTTATGCACAAGGATGGTCAGGTGTATGTCAAGAAATGTGACAAGTGTTAGTGTTTCTCCTCCCTAATTCACCAACTGATAGCAGATCTTCACCTAACCAGCCCTTGGCCTTTTGCCCAATGGGGCATGCACTTCATAGGTCCACTCCCGAACGGCAAGGGAGGCAAGAAGTTTTTGTTGGTAGCAACGGACTACTTTACAAAGTGGGTAGAGACTGAACCATTGATCAAAATCAAGGACAACGATATCAAAAATTTTACATAGCACAACATCATAACCAGGTTTGGCATTCCTCACACATTTATTTTTGATAATGGCACGCAGTTTGACTATACCCTCTTCAAAAATTACTACTAAGGGTTGGGAAAAAAGAATTTCATCTCAACACCCCAAAACAATGGTCAAGCAGAAGCCTCCAACAATACTGTACTAGATGGAATGAAAAAACATCTGGAGAGATTGAAGAGAAGATGGGTTGACGAGCTACCCAACATTCTCTCTTCATATTGCACAACCCCTAGTAGAGAAACAGGTGAGACACCTTATGCATTAGCATTTTGGACAGAAGTTATGATCCCATTGGAATTAGGATTACCCACAATGCGATCGGAAATTTATGAAGAGCTGCAAAACGAAAAAATCTTAGCTCGAAATTTGGATTTGATTAAAGAAAGGAAAGCAGCAGCTCTGGTTAGACTGGTAAATTATTAGAAGCAACTTTCAAAGGGATACAACAAGAAGGTCCAACCCAGAAAATTCCAAGCTACAAATCTAGTCCTACGAAAAGTGTTGGGCAGTCAGAAGAAGCCAACTGATGGAAAGTTAGGTCCAAATTGGGAGGGACCATACAAAATTGTTTCATTGGGAGACAATAGGGCTTATCATTTGGAAGACATCAAAGGCAAGGTTGTACCTCATCCTTGGAATACTACAAACCTTTGAATTTACTTTCATAATGTTAATTTAGAATAGTCTGTAAATATGTAGTTTAGAAATTTCTAATGGTAGTTTTTGGTTCGAAAATTTGGTATTGATTGGTTCTTTACTTAAGTACAATTTATAGCAATTGCTTAAGTACAAAAATAGTGGACTATCTAGCTCAGCTTCCAAGCCTACCCTGGATCATAGCAAAGTTCTTGTACTAAAGCAAATTTTTAAGAATTTCTTTTAGTTCAAGAATGTAGTTGGATTTTTGAAACAAAAAGTGGACAAATTCAGCTCTGAATTGTAGTAATATTCTTGGACATAAAGATATTTCCAAAAATTGCTTTAAGTCCAGGAAAGTGGACATCCCTATCTCAGAATGTAGATTGGATTTTTTTATCAAAAAGGGAAACAGGTCCTGCTTTGGACTGTAGTAATGTTCTTGGACTTAAACAAATTGCCTAACATTCCTTTAAATCCAGGAATATGAATATCCCTATTCAGTAATATAGACAGGTTTTTATCCTTAAAAAATAATCTTGCTCAGGATTATCATATAGTGTTTCTTTTTAGGGAAAAACAGACTATGGAAATTTATAGCTTGGCTGCCTTTATTTTTCAAACCAACCAAGCTAGGGGGCAAGCAAAGTATCATACACCCACTTATACCTAGAATATTCATACAACAAAACGACAAGTACTTAGGCAAAAAACAAAAATTACTATTTATAATAAACATTACATCAAAAAGATTGAGCCTCACAAAGCTACTTGGCCCCAATCAAGACACTACAGAAGTAAGAGAAAAAAGAAGCAAAAACAAAAAAGGAAAAAGAAAAAAAGAAAAAAAGAAAAAAAAGAAAAAAAAAACAGTTCTTAATCCTTTGTCACAATAGAGGTTTGGGCAGCACGAAATTCAATAGTGTCAAAAGAAACAGCTCCAGCATTGCCACCTTCAACACGGGTAGAAATTTTTGCAATAGGAGAAGTGGATGGAACATTATAGGAAGTCTTCTCTTGAGGCTCAGAGGCAGAAATTTCAACCTCACCAACTTGGATAGGAACCTCTTAAACACCGTCACCTTGAGCAGTTTCCATCTCTTCAGGATCTTCCTCATCCTCAGATTTTTCTTCTTCAGCTTCTTCTGGTGGAGAGGAGGCCTTCTGCCAAGGCAACACAAGCTCAGAGTATTAAGGATAATCAGGAGTGATTCCAGCCTTAGCCAGAGCAGCCTTCCAGCCATCAATGAACAGGCTGTCCTGGAGCTTATAAATATGCTGCAGATATTTGTTGTTGATGTCCTTGGTGCATTTTTCTAGTTTCTCCTTCTCTTCCTTCTTAAGTACTTTATTAACAACAAGGGCAGAGGCCAAATTCTCTTGAGCTTCTTCAAGTTGGACTTTAGCCACTTGGGATGCGCCCTTAGCAGCTTTTTTCCTAGCTTTTAGTTTTTGGAATTGTTCAGCCATAAAGAGATGTCACACCCCAAATCCGGGCATGACCGGCCGTGGCCCACAGGGACTCAGCACAAGGCACACGTAAGCCTAAACACAAATCCATAAACACATAGAATAATTATACAATAGTCCAACAAAAAATAACCAAACTCAATCCAGTGACATACCACAAGTATAAATGGCAAAACCAACCGTAATCAATACCATCCAAACATATGGGATATAAACAGCCCACATATCAAAATAATCATAAATGAACCTCAATAAAAATAAAAATAAATATGCACAACCTTGACATAACAATCTAAAACAAAATAAATGAATGTCTTAGAGATCCATGCAATCGAGTCCCCACTATGCCATGAGTCCACTCTAAGTTCTTCTTACATCTGGAAATGATAAACAACTAAGTCAGCTGATAGCTCAGTGAGTAGCAACATGGATAGTAAATACAGTTTTGAAAACAGGGTTCAATTCCAAAATAAGATATGTATCACAGAAATTAGATTGCATACAGTTTGGTAAAGACAATCTGTTTCAAAAAGAAGGTTCCACAGTTCAACAGTTAAAATAGTCATGTCTTTCAAGAACATGATAAATGACATTTTTCACTTAAAATAGATTACAACATGAACACCAATAATTTTCTAGGTACCAAGAAATAATAAGTAACATGCCACACAGTTCTCAAGGCTATAAGCCCCGTTGGATCCAATACCGAATTAAGAGTCATCCTCAGGGTGGCAACCTAGGCCTTTTCTCTAAGACGATCCGATTGAAGGTCACCTAGCTTAACCTAGGTCTTTTCCTTACAATCGTTGAGCACTAGAGTCATCACGGCCCAACCCGGATCTGTTCTCTAGTGGCCAAAGTCACCACACACAGTGGAATAATTTCCTTGGACTAAATACATAGTTGGTCCCAATTATCAACACACATCAGTTTTGCAAAACATGATAGTTCATCATTATAAACATGAGACCAAAACAAATAGTTTACAGTATGCCAAGTTCACACATGTCTCAGAAATAATTTGATTCCATTGATAATATAATAATTTATCAAAACAGTTTAGTCATGAAACAACAATTTAATTTTCCAACAGTTCAGGGTAGGGGAACATTTATAAAAATATGTAGCATGAAACTACTCACCTGAAAACGAAATAATATAATCCTCGAATAGAGTATGAAAGTCCAACTAGTGCCTTGAACCAAGTATGAAAACTACACATCACTACTAATTTAAAAATACTAAAGAATAAGAACTAAGTAACTCCAAACTAAAGCGCACTAACACGGCTCAACCCAACTCATCGTTACTCTAAAATATTACCTAAGTTCATGTTCTTCAAGGTCTAAAATCACCCAAGACATAGGTTCAAATCGAAACTTAATTAAAAGTAACTTTAAGATAAAACATAATTTTAAACTAGTTTTCCTAATCTATTCGCTAACTTTGAAAATTAAAAACCCACTCCACGTTGTTCAAAAAATTCTAACACCCTTTAGATATCAACTAATATATTCTAAGTTTCAAACCCAAATGGTTTCACTTGATTTGCTTATCAAAATAATTATCTACAATTAATTATATCTAAACAGGTTGTTTTCTGCAGCACTTTAAAGAAATTAACAGTTCTCGTAGTATACATGAGAAATCAATGCAAGGCCAAAAACGTACGAAACTAGACTCGTAACTGGTTCTAATGACGCTGATTTGATAATTTTCGGATTTATACCCAAAGAGAACAACACTCCCGAACTTACTGTGTAAAACCAGTTTTCTGGACAGATTTGAACGCATCAGTTTATATGGATTTTGACTCCCAAAAATTACGAAAAAATTTCAGATATGAAATTAAATATGTAATTAATCTACTGTAAAAATTTCAGTTCAAAATTCATTTGTTTGATATGGTTTCTTGATTTTTAAAGTTCGTGATTATGCGCATAATTTTTGGACTAAGAATAATACCCATTCTTTATACATGAATTTAACTCCTTAGATTTCATAACAATATATATATTATATATAGACACAAAATACATACACCTACAACCTCTCCATCAATGAATTATATAACAATAGAATAAGGATAAAGAACAAAGAAAGAAGAGAAGAAAACCTAAGAGGCCACAAGGCACAACACACACAAAGCTCTCCTTCTTGGCTACAACAATAATCTTGATGATTGAATCATCCCTCACTTTCCTTCATAACCCACGGCAGCTAGGGCTATTAGGGCATCTAGTGTTGTGGAAAACAATTATAACAAGAGTTAGGGTTTTTATTATCCTTATATAGATATGTATCTAACCAAAAGGCTCTAATTTACTATCTCTTTATATTATTTTAATGTCTATCTCCATTAAAATATAAATATTATTAGATCAAAATATTCTTGCTAATTTGGCACTTAAATTTATTTATTTATTTATTTTTAAATAATAAATCTTGCCTCTAAATTAAAGACTTTCACCATAAATTTATTTTAGGTTTAAAAATTAATTAAAAGATCTTCCAAATATTTAATTTGTACTTTAGGATTCACCAACAAAATATTTTAGATTGTAAAATTATTATTATTTAATTATTTACTTAATTTATATATTCGGGTTCTCACAGTTTCTTGTACAACTTAGGAGTGGATTTCAGAGCACCGCAAGCCTTGATAGACTAGATACAGGCCTCAACCTTATAAGAGTCCATCCTAGCTAGACTCTCATGGCAAACCTAGATGGCCTACAAATTATGAAGTGATCAGCAAAACTCAATAAATAAAATTTAAAAAAAAAAAAAAGTGCAAGAGAAATAAACAAAGGTCATGGTGAACATGACTCACCATTATGGCATTTACTATGCCTATTCGAACCAAGGAGGCATCATCCAATGGCTGAAGGGAAGCCATGTCCTTGCTCAGGGTAAACCCTTTGCTGAGTTGAAAGCCTAGTTCAATAACCTCCATAAGACTATCATTTTTGGACACATATTGGCAATTGGGAAGCAACATTTGAGGTCTGAACTGATCATCAGAAACCTTATAGGACGTAATTTTGCTACCCCATGTGTCTTTGGGCATTTGGCAACAGGATCTTCTCAGTTGGCGATAGGAATTTTGCATGCAAAGTGGATCGTTTCAATTTCATAGATTCTGGGGTGATAGACTGCTGAACAACAGTAGCAGTGGTAGCAGCAGAAAGGGGTACCTCCATTTCTTGTCTCACTGCAAGAATTTCTGCACCCTTTTGCTGCTTTCACTTTTTTTTTGGCAAATAGAGGAGTGGTGGTTTTCAAAGTCTTTAAAGAACGGTGTGCAAAGGCAGCGACCAAGTCTTCGATTTTCACATCCATGGATGGGTCAGTGAGATCAATGATTGGGTCAGAAGTTCACTTGGAGTGTGGGCTGCTGGTTGAACTTTCTTGTTGCTCAGAAGCAGCCTAAGAAGACCTCTTTTTATCTCTGGGGGTAGATTTCTCTTCCCCAAAAAGGTTTCAAACTTTCTCAAGCTCTTCTTGGCGGACGTTGTACTCGTGAAGATGTTTCACAACGTTGATACTAGAATCTGAAAGAAAGAGACAGTTAGAACAGGTCAAAAATTCAAAATTCAATAAAATAAGACAAAAAGGCGGATAGAACCTACTCTTCCAAAGGTTCTGGGTATAAGCTAGGTATTGGGAGCGCTCTCAAATTCCCAGCTTCCAGAAATTGTCACAATGCCCTCTTCTAGGTCCTTATTGGTTTCTGGAAGAAGGGTAACAAGTTTTTTCAAGGCACTCTTTGGCCTCAAATAGTACTTAAGGTCCTCAGTAAAGCCTTGGCATTATAGGTTGTAAGCACATAAACAAACAAAATTTGCATCTACCTACGATAGGTACCCTGGGCTCGGTTCAGTTTGTAAACCCCATTAATAACTTTGTAACGTTGGCAAAGAACTAAATGAGGACAAGGGTCTAGGAATTCATGCACTCTCTTAAGAGGGGATTAAGGGGGAACCTCAGCCCTCCTTCGGTAATAGCAACAAGTGGCATATAGGTGTAGTCTGGGTGACCTTCGAGATTATCAAAATCTTTCCACAAACGGACATTGACATCATCTGGAATGCTATACCATTCGCGGAAAACGGCTAGAACAAGAGGGGATTCCAGAAGAATATGATTATTACCCATGAAACCAGAAAGGAAATAAAAAAAATCAAGAAACAAAAGAGAGAAAAAGGGATTTACAGTCACCGAAAACAAGACTGGATCAGAAACTCGCCGAAAATGAAGACGCTACAATCGAAATTCTCTCTCTCGCCTGATTTTCTTGAAGGAAAACTAATGAGTACTGAAGGATGCGAGGTTTAGGAAGGGAGATTTATAGCATCAAATTTATTGCCAACAGATACGTCTGCTGTTTCATTTGGCAGACGCGTCAGTTTAAGCCTAATGGCCTAAGACCACATGTCCAAAAGCAAAAGCGGTAGAGGTGTATCAAACGAAAAAACACCAACTGTTTTTGGTGATGTAAGGGTTTGTTGTTTGAAAATTGAAATGCCTATCCCAAAACCCTAAAATTATGGGCTAAGACTCTAGCACTTACCTTTAAAACTCCAACTCCCTTTTGAGCCCAAGAAGTAAAAAGCAGCTAAAGTTTGGGGGGTAATTGTGGGAGGCTAAAATAAGCTACGCCTGAGTAGGATCATAATTTCTGGTCATAATGACTCCTTGGGATAGTGATAGACCTGCCACCTGATGAAACAGGAATTCAGGATTTGATGGGCTGAATCTAACATGAAGGTCTAGGACCAAAATGGCAACCAGGTGTTTAAGGACAGGATCAAGAGAGCAGGAAGCGCATCTTAGGAAGGCGCAGACTTAGTCAAACACATGCTCGTAAATCTTAGGCCCAACTAACTCCTAAAAATCTGCACTGAGTAGAACACAATCCCTAAGAAAAAGAGGTTGATGTGAGAAGTAGGAGGAAGGATAATAGCCTTCAATAGCTAGTGGGAGCAAGCTATAAAAGGGAGGTAATCTGCACAATGGAGGTATACAACCACTTTAACCTGAACCCTACTTTAATTATTATGTGTCTTTGTGTATCTTGTCACTAACTTAGGCATCAGAGTGTCCTCAAGCTGCTCTAACCAGCCCTTTTACATTCTTTGTGAGTGTTTTTCAGGTTTGAAGTAGGGCTTCACCACCATGTCGCCGTTGTAGCCAAGTGGTTTGATTTTTACCCACCACAGTTTCAATTTGCATTTCAATGTTGAGTTTGGTACCATTACTATGAATATTCTCAGATTTTAAGTCAATTAGACTGAAAAATCCTAATTAATCATGTTCTCTTGCTTTTGATTTATGTTTCAATGTTGAATTTGGTACCATTACTGTGAATATTCTCATATTTTGAATCGATTTGAGTGAAAAATCCTAATTAATCATGTTCTCTTAGTTTCAACTTACTTTCCAATGTTGAGTTTGGTACCATTACTGCGAATATTCTTAGATTTCAGGTCAATTTGAGTGAAAAACCCATAGTTAATCCTATTATCTTACTTTGGATTTATGTTTGAATGTTGATTTTGTTACCATTGTTGTGAATATTCTCATATTTCGAGTCAATTTAAGTGACAAAATCCTAGTTAATCATGTTCTCTTGCTTTTTTATTTAGGTTTCAATGTTGAGTTTGGTATCATTGTTGTGAATGTTCTCATATTTTGATTTGATTTGATTTGATTTGAGTAAAAATGCTAGTTAATCTTGCACTCTTACTTTTGATTTAGGTTTGAATGTTGAGTTTGGTACCATTGCTGTGAATGTTCTCAGATTTTGATTTGATTTGAGTAAAAACCCTAGTTAATCATGTTCTCTTGCTTTCGATTTAGGTTTTAATATTGAGTTTGGTACCATTACTGTGAATATTCTTAGATTTCGAATTGATTTGAGTGAAAAACCCTTGTTAATCATGTTCTCTTACTTTCGATTTAGATTTCAATGTTGAGTTTAGTACCACTACTATAAATGTTCTCATATTTTGAGTTGATTTGAGTGAAAAATCATTGTCAATCATGTTCTCTTACTTTGAATTTACGTTTGAATGTTGATTTTGTTACCATCGCTATGAATATTCTCATATATCGAGTTGATTTCAGTGACACAATCCTAGTTAATCATATTCTCTTGCTTTCGATTTAGGTTTCACTATTAAGTTTGGTACCATTACTATGAATATTCTCAGATTTTGAATCGATTTAAGTGAAAAACCTTAGTTAATCATGTTCTATTAGTTTCAGTTTACGTTTCAATGTTGAGCTTAGTACCATTGTTATGAATATTCTCAGATTTCTAATCAATTTGATTGAAAACCCCTAGTTGATCATGTTCTCTTACTTTTGATTTACATTTGAATGTTGATTTTGGTACTATTGCTGTGAATGTTCTTATATTTTGAGTCACTTTAAGTGAAAAAATCATGTTCTCTTACTTTCAATTTATGTTTGAATGTTGATTTTGTTACCATTATTGTGAATATTCTCATATTTCAAGTCAGTTTGAGTGACAAAATCCTAGTTAATCATATTCTCTTGCTTTCGATTTAGGTTTCAATGTTGAGTTTGGTACCATTACTATGAATGTTCTCATATTTTAAGTTGATTTGAGTGAAAAATCCTAGTTAATTATGTTCTCTTGATTCAATTTAGGTTTGAATGTTGATTTTGTTACCATTTTTGTAAATATTCTCAAACTTTAAGTTGATTTTAGTGACAAAATCCTAGTTAATCATGCTCTGTTACTTTCGATTTTGGTTTGAATGTCAATTTTGTGTTTATTGCTGTGAATGTTCTCAGATTTAGTCTTTTATGAGAGTGGTGGAGTGATTTTGTTAAGAACATTCTCAGTGTTAATATGTCTTCTATGATGATTTTCTGTATAGGAAATGAACTTAGGAAAACACCAAGACTAAAGAGAAATGCGAAGAAAACAATAAGAAAGCATAAAGAATCAACTTCGCAGAAGAAAAAGCTGAAAAGAAAGCATAAAGAATGGAAAGTAAATTACAGATCAAACATGAGAACAATAGTGAAGCTAATGCAAAACATCAAACTAAGAAAGGAACATAATCAAAGAAAACCTTGTTTTGGTTATTGTTTGATGCAGTATTGAAGAAGTTGAATTATAAACAATATAGAAAATATTATGATATTGCATTGAAAATAATTCAGACATACCGGACAAGCAGCAATGGTTTGTTTCAGTTAGGAAAGAACATTGTAAAGCTGACAACATAAGACAACAAGTCCATTTTTGGTATATCTTGTGGAGATCAACCGATGAATCTTGGTTATGGAAACAAAGGTATATCATCATTTTTGGGAAGTTGATCCATACAAACTGAAAGGTTATCAAGCATGACCATCATGGACTTATTGAAAAAATCAATGAAGGGCAATAACAAAAAAGACACATAAGATGTAATTAGGATGGTGTGCATATACACTTGTTTTAAGCTTTTTTCTCCACATCAAGAACAGCAATTGGATGGGTATTTCTTAATTACATGGGTAGAAGCAATAAGGAACACACTGATGTCTTCAATTGAAAAATAGCATAAAAATCCAGCAAAAGTCACAGGATGTGTTATGGCTCTGTTAGTAAGTCCATCTTCACTTTAATCTATTAGTTTATTGTTAATAATAGGAAGTATTATCTATTGTTAAAATGAAAAAAAATTCTTTATATTTGGATTGTAGAATTGGTTGTGTGAGCACACTACGATCATCCATCTTGAAGTTGACGAAGCATGTCCAAGGGTTATCAAGTGGAATCTTATCAAATAACACAAACGTATGAAGTTATATCACTACATAAACTGACAACAAGGCAGGTCACATCCCATCCCATTTTAATTTCAATTGAAGTTGGGAAGTTTATTTTTATAGACTGAATTATTAGTGAGTTTATAGGCAAAGAAACTGAGAAACTTTTTAGTTTTCTAAACCTGGATTATTTGAAAAACTAATATCTATTGTATGTTGACCTATAGGTAAATGGTGCTGAATTGAGTGTGGAAAATGATGAAAAACATGTTGAGAGTGAGGGGGAAAAAAAGAAAAAGAAAAAAAAAAAGACAGAAGAAGAAGATGCTGAAGAAAATAAAAAAGGAGATTTTGAAGAAAAAAGAAGTGAAGAAGAAGGCCATCAAGAAGAAAAGCTGACAAATGAGAACTTGCAAAATTTTGAAAGCATAGAAACTGCCAGCTATATGAGAGATGAATAGGATGTCAACCAAGAAAATACAAATGAACACTTGGATGGCTTGTGCGACATTATAATCAAAGATGCACTTGAGGAAGTAGAAAACATTGATCAACAAACAGAAAATAGTCAAATCAATTTGAACATAATTGAGAAACTTCAAACTAAGAACAACAATTTGCCAGTTGAAAATGTAGTGAAGACCATGTACATAGTATGCTTGAAGAGGATATGAGAAAATTCACAGTACAAATACAACAATTGAAAGATGAAAATTCTCAATTGTAGAACTAACTGGTTGAAAAAGAGGTCCATGAGATAACCCAAGAAGTTTGTGCAAGAAAGAATTATGGAGTAGATGCAAAGAATGAAGTTCATGCAATAAAAAATGAAAATTCTCAAGTGGTGCAGAAAGAGGTCCATGAAATTCTCACGTGGTGGACAAAGATCTCCATCAGAAAAAGGTCCATGAGATAACGTAAGAAGCTTTTTCATCAAAAGATTGTGAGACAGATGCAAAGGATGAATGCAATACACCAAGAGATGAAAATTCTCAGTTGCATAATCAATTGGTGGAGGAAAAGATCCATGACTTAACCCAACAACTTTGTGAAATAAAAGATGATCATCTGACAAATTTAAAACAAACAAATCGCAAAATTCCATGATTAGAAAGATCAAAGGGAAAGTAAGGAAGACTAACGAGATGTCAGATTATAAGTATGGAGGCAAGAAAGTTAAAGTCGAGAAAGAGAAGGAACATAAAGATAAAAGAACGTCTAAGAAGTATCCTATGCTTCAATTGCTACCTCCTGAAGACAAAAATAAACTACAAATTCCTTGGAAAGAAGAGTAAACAAAAGGTATAATCTTACATAAATTTCTAATTTTTCATATAGTACAAAATATGAAATGAAACTGAGAAATATCTTTACTTTCTAAAAATATTTTGAATTAATTATTAATATTTTTTTTATTATTTTGTAGTTCTTGTATATGATTTGGCATCAAATATGACAATTGTGTGTTTATTAATGATATCAAGAGCTTAGTAAAAGGGGACGACATATCCAGCTGTGTAGGTATAAAATTTTCAATTTTTTAAAACTGAGAAACTTCTCATTAATTTGCTAACATCACTTTTGTGTTCCAATTTGACATACAATTGATGCATATGTTGAGATTCTTGAAAGAGAACAATAAGCACAGAATTGTGGTGATGGAGAAAAGCACAATGGCAAGTCTTTCATTGTCAAATCTATATTGGGTAAGAAATAAATATGCATGTTTCTTTTTGACACTTAATTCTCGCATGAACTAAAATATAAATACATATTTTTTGTAAAAACCAGCCAATGTTGAAGAAGAAACTTCAGAAAAAAGGAAAAAGATTCTCAAAAATACTTTGGAAGAAACCTTTAAAAGTAGATACATCCATTTCCCCATTTATAACTCCAATCATTGGACATTACTTGTTATCGACAAATACATAGGGACTTAGAAACATTTCAACTCACTAAAACCAAGAAATGGAAAGGACAAGAAAATGTTGTATATCAAATGGTAAGAACAATTTCAGCCTTAACAATAATCACATTTAAATCATTACATACTTTATGTTGATGATTTCTATAGCAAAAAATCCTCAATAAATACATGAAGGATACATCTTGTGGAGCAGAAAAGCATGGAATCCTAAGGTGAAGATTGAATCAGTCAAAGACAATCCTTAACAAAAAGAAATGTCATATGTTATACTTATTCTTACTAACAAATTTTTCTTTCTTTTTTAAAAATTTTTGTTCTTTCCCTAACTATGTCAAAGATGATTTGTATAGGGATGACTGTGGAATTGTTGTGTGCTACATCATAAGACAATACAAAAGGCATCAACCAATTCCAAGCATATTATCACCAGGCACATGCACAAGCACAAGAGTCAAAGCAGACATAGTACATGAGTTCCTTAGTGACCCACAAAGATTAATCAAAATCAAGTATTGAAGAAGATGACAACATTCAAGAAATACACCCACAACCTTGGATGAATTTTGATACATAATGCAATGAAGTCTTTTTTGTGACACTCTCTAACATATATATATTGACTAATGTTTTTGTTGATATTTGCAAGCATCTTGCCTCACAATATTATCACACTAAGGACATTTTCTAGATTATTAGAATTGCTATGATGTGTAATGGAATATTTTGTCATAATCTCAAATATATATGCACATTGACTAATGTTTTTGTTGATATTTAAAGGCACATTGCCTCACATTGACTAATGTTTTTGTGATGCGAGGCTTTGTTGATGTTTCTGTTGATATTTTTAGTTTCTATGCAGTGTTCTTATTCCAACCTATTCTCACAATCAGTTAATTTGAAATTAAAACTTAAAACTAAGAATATTTTTAGTTTTATGCAGTGTTCACACAATTTTCAAAACAAATATTCAACAATCACATCTATTTACAAAAATAATTCAAATTGAAAAGAATCATAAAGCCAAACAAATAATATTATCACAATAATTTATCTAGTGCCTCACAATATTATCACAATTTGAAAAACAAGAATTCAAAAATGAGAATATTTTCACTTTCAGTTCAATGTTGCTTTATTCAAAACATAAAAGATTGATCATATTTATTTACAAAATTAATTCACATTGATTCAATTGATCACATATATAACTTATTCCACTTCATATGAACCTTGCCTCACAGTATTATCACAATCAATTAATTTGAAATAAAAATTAAAACTGAGAATATTTTTAGTTTTTATGCAATGTTCACATAATCTTCAAAACAAATACTCAACAATTGTATTTCTTTACAAAGCAAACCAAACAAATAATTCACATTGAAAACAATCACAAAGCCAAGCAAACAATATTATCATAACAATTTATCTGCTACCTCACAATATTATAATAATTTGAAAAATTAAAATTCAAAACTGAGAATATTTTCATTTTCAATTCAATGTCACTTTATTAAAAACATAGAAAATTATTACTTAGTTCTCAACAATACGAACTCCTACTTAAAGAATTTTATGAAGATGAAATTTTTACAATCACAAAGCAACTACAAAAAATCACAAAGCCTTCTTACATGAATTCTTATTATGATTCCTAACCTTCCCACGTCTATTACAAGTAATTTGCTGATGTTGGCCGAAAGGTACCACATTGAGGCCACTTAAGTTACAGTTTTAGTCTTTCAATTTTATTTATTTGGTGGAGATGATGTGTTTCATGCACTTGTACAGATTTGGCAGGAAATATGAAACTTCAATCAAAAGAGGCGCGAAAGTAGATTCTCCATGCGAGAAATGAAAAATCTGAGCCAGCCAGACTACCGCACGTGCGGCCAAGCTTCACTGCACGTGCGGCCCACATGGGCGCACGAGCGGCCCACCTAGGGACGCGTGCACGGAATTTTTGGTCTGTTTTGCTCCAAATAAAAGACAGAAAATTAGCTAAACCTAGGGTTCGAAAATTTAATTCAGAATAGAGGGAGGCTAGGGTTCTAAAGAGGTGATCTTCTACCAAAGCTTGAAGGACACTTCCATGGGGGTTTCTTCCTCATCTTCTTCCTCTTTCCACTCCTCCATGAGTGGCTAGTCGTCTTTTCTAGGGTTTTGATGAAACCCTAGCCATGTAATGGAATTTTTAATGAGCTTTAATTGTAAATTGGTTTGAATGAATGTATGGATGATTTAGAAGTTTTTAATAATTGTTTCGTTTATCTCTTCAAGCATTTTACTCTCTGTGATTGTTTAATGCTTTCTATACATTAGTATTCTTTGTGTTTGTATTCAAAGTATGAGACGAGTCATGCTATGAGAGACGGGTCGTTTTGCTAACATAGTTTAGAGCAAACGACTCGTACTACTCGGGATGATTTGTGCTTGTACATTGAATGCAACAACCCTCTTGATCAATATTTCAAACTTGTAGTTGTGAAATATTGGGTAGTTCAAACCGAATTGCGATTGGTGGTTGATGTTAAGTCTCATTCATGTGGTTAGTGGTTAATTCTCTACCCTAGGATTTTTCCCAAAAATTAATATCTCAAACCCTAATTTTAATTGTCAATATAATTCTTCAATTTTATTTAATTGCTGTTTAGGTATAAAATCAATCTTATCTTTTTAATCAAAATTAATTTAGGAATTTTGCGATTGAATTAATCTAATTTCACATTTGTCCCTGTGGATCGATACCTAGACTTGCTATTATTCTGATAGAATTTGGTATAGTTTAGTGATTATTTTTGGTGTGTTCAACGACCCATCAAATTTTGGCGCCGTTGCCGGGGACTTCTAGCGAAATTAGTTAATTTAAAGTTACATTCTTATTTTAATTTTTAGTTTAGGATTTTATGCTTTTGTGTTACTAAGTGTGTAGAGCGTTTGAAATTGGAGCTATCACCGAAGTGCAAGTGGAGTGCAGCCGAGCTTTAAAAATATAAAAAAAAAAAAAACCGCAGCACTAAAGTGAGTAAACAGAAGCAAACACTCACAAGCAAAGCACCAAAGTGCTAAAACGAAAGTCAAAGCTCAAATAGAGGCTGGAGACAACGTCTACACGTCAAGCATCTGCAAGACAAGTAAAGCGTTTTCGTTGAGCCGCTGTGAGTATTTCTCTTTTAGCATTCTGCTTTCGTAACTTAGTGCACAGAGTCGAACTTTTTGTGTGTGTGGGTAGTGTATGCACGGGCACCGTTCTTGTCGCCCTGAATTGTGGAGTTTGGACCTTGAACTAGAAAGGACCCTTAGGAGACTTAGGGCCTCTGCCCGTGTTCCTAGGCTTGAGTATTCATATTCATACATTGAGCCATTAGAGATGGCAGATCCTGATGTCCCGAATGTGCCTAACCGGACCCTTAAGGATTATTTCACACCCACTGCATATACATCACCATCATGCATTCAATTACCCAACACCACTGCTGCTCATTATGAGATTAAGTCCAACACCATACAAATGCTCCCATCATTCCATGGACTAACTCATGATGATCCTTATAAGCATTTGAATGAATTTCTGGAAATTTGCTCGACAGTGAGGATCCAGAATTTCACAAATGAGGCCTTAATGTTGCGATTGTTTCCATTCTCATTAAAGGATAAAGCCAAACGCTGGCTAAATTCTTTACCTGCTAATTCAATCACAACTTGGGACCAATTACAGCAACGGTTCTTGGAGAAGTACTTTCCCATAGGTAAAACCAACCAACTTAGGCGAGCCATCACAAACTTTGCTCAAATGGATGGCGAGCAATTCCATGAGACGTGGGAAAGACTTCGAGACCTTCTCCAACAGTGTCCCCACCACCAAGTGCCTGATTGGCAACTTGTTCAAACATTCTATTATGGCTTAACTGAGCCGCACTGCCAAATGGTGGATTCATCCTATGGTGGGACATTCATGTCTAAAAATGATGCCGAGGCATGGAAATTGTTTGAGAACCTAAGTGATAATTCCCTTCACCATGCCTCCGCCGCCCGGCAAGTCCGGCAACCAGTAGTTGGAGCCCCGAAAAGAGGGGGCATTTATGAGGTCAGGCAAAACCTAGAGTTAGCCTAACAAGTAGAGGCATTGTCCCACAAAATGGACCAATTATTAGCTGCGGGACATGCCCCTACCCAGCAAGATCAGCCTCAATTCCGTGAGGCATGTGTTATATGTGCGAGCCCTGCTAATGACTTGAGTAAGTGCCCTTCGGTATCACAATTTCCGGAGTTAGTCCAAGAGCATGTGAATGCGGCTCAAGGATTCTCCAACCTAGGTAATGATCCATACTCCAACACATACAATCCGGGATGGAGAAATCACCCTAATTTTTCATGGAGACCCCCTTCACAAGGCACTTCTTACAATCCTCCACCACCAAGGCAGAATTTCAATAATTTTGCCAACCAATCATCCTACCGACCACCGCAACCTTATCAACCCCCACAACCGTACCAGCAACCACAACCCCTGCCTGTTCCTCAGGGCAACTTTGCCTTTGAGACTCAGGTGTTGGAAGTTCTCTCAGAACTTAAGGGGTTAGCACGGGTAGTTCACTCCCACACTCACTCTATTGCCAAGCTAGAGGCCCAATTGGGTCAAATGGCTAACAACATGAATCGGAGAGAGGAGGGAAAATTACCAAGTCAAACTGTGGCCAACCCTAAGGGACAATACGTGGCAGAGAGTTCGGGTGGGAATGGGAAGCAACATGAGTAAGTGCAAGCGGTGGTTGCTTTGAGAAGTGGTAGGGAGTTAGAGCCTCAGTCAGTTGCGTCTGATGCAACTAGAGTTAAAAAGGGTGACCACGGTGGTACACCCAATGAGAGCAAGGGTGAGGGGGAAACACTTAAGAGGGATGACTTAGTCCCTAACACTTCACATGAGCCCAAGGCACCATATGTGCCTAAGGCACCCTTTCCCCAATGCCTTGATACACCGTCCCCTTTTAATAAGAAGGCGGCATCTATGGAGGCAATGATGGAGGTCTTTAAACAGGTAAAAATCAACCTCCCCTTGTTGGAGGCGATTAAGCAAGTACCCTCCTATGCCAAATTTCTGAAGGACCTTTGTACGCAAAAGCGTAAATCTAGGACACATGTGTCCCAAAAGGTCCTACTCATGGAGCAAGTAAGCTCCATCTTGTTGAATGACACACCTCCTAAGCTTAAGGACTCGGGTGCCCCAACCATTGCATGCATTATAGGGGACCATTTCATTAATAGGGCCTTGTTAGATTTAGGGGCTAGTGTCAATTTGTTGCTGTACTCTGTGTACGAGGAATTTGGGTTGGGCGAGTTGAAGCCCACTACTGTCACTCTTCAGTTGGCTGACCGGTCCCTCAAAGTGCCACGTGGCATGATTGAGGATGTGCTCGTGAAGGTCGATAGGTTTTACTTTCCTGTTGACTTTTTGGTTTTAGATATGGAACCGGTAGCCAGTTCTAGGAAACAAATCCCGGTGATCTTAGGTCGACCTTTCTTGGCTACGGCCAATGCATGCATTAATTGTCGGACTGGGGTTATGGAAGTTTCATTTGGTAACATGCAAGTGAAACTTAATGTTTTCCAAGCATCCCAACAACCTCATGAGAGAGAGGAGTGCTTATTAGTGGATGTTGTGGATGAGATTGTGGAGGAGGCTTTGCCCTCCATTCTTGTAAAGGACCCTTTAGAGGCTTGTCTAGCTCATTTTGGGTTTGAAAATTTTGATATTGATGGGTCAGTTGAGGAGGTGAATGTCTTGCTTAATGCTTCTTCTACACCGGATTTTCCTCCGTGGAAAGCCCGGTTTGAGTCACTTCCTCCTCTATCGAAAGAGCCTGCCATACCATCTTTGGTCACACCACCTACACTTGAGTTGAAGCCACTCCCGGCCACACTCAAGTTTGCATTTTTAGGGCCCTAAGATACTTTACCAGTCATCATTGCATCTGACTTGACTGTAGAGCAGGAAAGTCAGTTAATGAGTGTTCTCGTGGCACATCGGAGTGCTATAGGGTGGTCAGTGGCTGATTTGAAAAGGATAGATCCCTCCGTGTGCATGCATTATATACACCTAGAGGAGGACACCAAACCTTCTCGCGAAATGCAACGGAGACTGAATCCTAATATGAAAGAGGTGGTGAAAAAGGAGGTATTGAAATTGTTGGATGCGGGTATTATATACCCCATCTCAGATAGCAAGTGGGTGAGTCCCACGCAAGTGGTGCCCAAGAAATCGGGCATCACCGTTGTTGAGAATGAGAGAGGAGAGTTAGTCCCCACACAAACCACTACTGGGTGGCGAGTGTGCATTGATTATAGGAGACTAAATTCCTCGACTAGGAAGGATCATTTTCCCTTACCTTTCAATGACCAAATCCTAGAGCGGTTAGCGGGGCAGGGTTTCTATTGTTTTCTTGATGGCTACTCGGGGTATAATCAAGTCCCGGTGTACCCCGCTGACCAGGAAAAGACCACATTCACATGCCCTTTTGGCACTTTTGCTTACAGGCGCATGCCTTTCGGGCTTTGTAATGCACCGGCGACCTTTCAACGGTGTATGATGGCCATTTTCTCCGATATGGTGGAGAAATTCTTAGAGGTTTTTATGGATGACTTTTCGGTGTTTGGACCGTCTTTTGAGGAATGCCTTAGGAACTTGACTAGAGTGTTAGAACGATGTACTGAGGCAAACCTAATCTTGAGTTGGAAAAAGAGCCATTTTATGGTTCGTGAAGGTATAGTGTTGGGACACATTGTGTCCCCTCGAGGTATAGAGGTAGACAAGGCTAAGGTTGACCTCATTGCAGGCCTTCCTCCACCCAATTCCGTGCGTCAAATTAGGTCTTTCTTAGGGCATGCAGGTTTTTACCGTAGGTTCATAAAAGACTTTAGTAAGATATTCTGTCCTTTGTGTAGTTTACTGGTTAAGGACACGCCTTTTGTCTTTGATGAGGCATGCTTAAAGGCATTTCAAACACTGAGAATGGCCTTGACCACCGCCCCAATCATGAAATCACCAGATTGGTCGCTTCCCTTTGAATCGGGGCTGTGTTGGGCCAATGGGTCAATAAGGCACCATTTGCTATATACTATGCTAGTCGCACTCTCTCAGATGCACAATTGAATTACACTACCACCGAGAAAGAGTTGCTAGCTGCGGTCTTTGCCTTAGACAAATTCCGGTCTTATCTCCTAGGTTCCAAGGTCATAGTCTTCACTGATCATGCCGCTTTGCGGTATTTACTATCAAAGAAAGAGACCAAACAAAGGTTAATTAGATGGATTTTGTTGCTCTAGGAATTTGACCTAGAGATCCGAGATAAGAAGGGATCTAAGAATGTTGTGGCGGATCACCTCTCCCGAATCCTTGTTGAGTATACTAGTGACCCTCTTATTTTGCATGATTCGTTTCCGGACGAACAACTTTTCGAGCTGTCACAGCGAGCCCTCCGTGGTTTGCACATATTGTGAATTACTTGGCCATTGGGCAAATTCCGCAAAATTGGTCTAAGCAAGACAAAGACCGATTCTTTTCGCAAGTCAGGTATTATTTTTGGGAGGATCCAGAGTTGTTTAAATATTGCTCCGACCAAGTGATTCGACGTTGTGTGCCGAAGAGTGAGGTGCATAGCATTCTTACATTTTGTCATTCTTCTGCATGTGGCGGTCATTTTAGTGGGCATAAAACGGCCGCTAAGATTTTACAGTGCGGATTTTATTGGCCCACAATTTTTAAGATTCCCATCAATTTTGTAGAACTTGTTTGCGCTGTCAGCAAATGGATTCGATGTCTCGGCGTGACATGATGCCAATGTCCCCTATTCTTGTGGTAGAAATATTTGATGTTTGGGGGATTGATTTTATGGGCCTTTTCCCATCGTCATTCGGGTTTGAGTACATTCTCTTGGCAGTAGATTATGTGTCTAAGTGGGTGGAGGCAATAGCTACCCGAACAAACGATCATAGAGTGGTAATCAAATTTTTGCATGAAAACATCTTTAGTCGTTTTGAGTTTCCTAGAGCCATAATAAGTGATCAGGGTACACATTTTTGTAACCGGTTCTTTGAGTAGGTAGTTAAGAAATACTCTATCACTCATAAAGTTGGCACTCCATACCACCCTCAAACTAGTGGCCAAGTGAAAGTCTCAAATAGGGAGGTAAAGCACATAATTGAGAAAATGGTGAGGCCGGATAGGAAAGATTGGTCACAACGGTTAATTGATGCATTATGGGCTTACCGCACTGCTTATAAGACACCCATTGGGATGTCACCATATAGAGCGGTGTTTGGCAAAGCTTGCCATCTCCCGATTGAACTTGAGCACAGAGCATTGTGGGCCATAAAGAAGTTTAACTTCGATATGGCCGCGGCTGGGCTCAACCGGAAATTGCAACTCAATGAGCTGGAGGAAATCTGGAATGATGTATATGAGAGTTCGAGAGTTTTTAAAGCTCGGACTAAAGAATTCCATGACAAACACATTAATAGAAAATCCTTTGAACCCAGCCAAAAAGTGTGGCTTTTTAATTCAAAATGGAGACTCTTTCCAGGTAAGCTAAGATCAAGATAGAATGGCCCCTTTGTGGTTGTTGAGGCATTTATTCATGGCGCCGTTGAGGTGCGAGATCCAAAGACTGGCCACACTTTCAAAGTGAATGGCCAAAGATTGAAACCATATATAGAGGGGATTGGGAATGGGGATATGATTGAGTCAATTGCTTTGATGGACCCATTTTACTATGATTGATAGATTGATTTCTTTGTTCTCCTTTCTTTCCTTTCTATTCTATTCTATTTTTCTTTGTTCTTGTTGTGCTTTATTTGCGTCTAGGAGACTTTAAATCCTTAAAGGTGTAATTCCTTTGGTGTTAGCCGTGCCCGAAGCATCTGACATCTGGTATAGCCACCTAACCGTGTTTGTAGTGAGTTCTAGGAGACCAACTGAGACGTGGAAACTAGAGTTTGAATGGCAAAGCCTAGAACACAAAGGTTTGGAATTTCCGAGACTAGAGTCCAGTTTAAATACCCAGGGGTGTGGAGATTGCTTCAAAACTACCCCGGCTTGAACTCTGTATGGCAGCCCCATAGGTTGAGGTAGCTTCATGCGCCTCGATTCTGGATACTGAATCAACCTAGTCTGTTACCCTGTTGGAGAATAGGGAAAGTTACAAACACAGTTAGGGAGAAAAGTAGTACCCGTGGTTTTCGCGTGAAGATTATATCTTTAGTAGGCATCCTGATATTTTCTAAAATGCTATATTTATTTCGGGTGTCAATTGAAGGTAGAAATGGTTAAGTATACTTTGGACTGTACTTGGTTTTTATTTTTTTTCTTTAATCTTTTGTAAATATAGATATATATATATATATATATATATATATATATATAGTTAACTAAAAAAAAAAATGTTGTATTTGTTAATTGTTGTTTTTGGTCAGTAGCCCGAAGGCTATAAACTACGTTGGGTTTTATTACCTGGGGATTTGAAGTTACAACTTTATGCTATAACTCTGGTGCCTTTTGTTAGGTGCTGGGAGTTAGTTTTCCATTTTCTTGAAACATGTACGCTTGCGAGTGCTTCTTGTTTTTGTTAAACTATGCTGTTGCAATGTAGCAAAAAAAGGTCATTGCATGCGTATGGGTGGAAGCGACCCTCCGTAGCCTGCGTAAGGCATTGATGTGTGTTTTTTATTAGTTTGTGGCATATCTCCTATTAACTAATTTCTAAGATGCTTAGCTCTTTGTGGTCTCAATCATATTTAAGAGCAATTTAAGGTGCTTAGACTCTTGTGGCATTATCTTATTTAAAGTGAGGCAACTTGTGTTTTTCTTTTTCTTTCTAGTGAGTTTTCTCCCCAAAAAAAAAAAAAAGTATTATACTTGTTCAATTTTAAAAATAAAAAAAAACCATAAAAAAAATATATATATATATGTGCTGTACTTGTTGTGAAAAAAAAAAGAGGGGGGGGCAGCCCAGACCGCTCGAGCGATTGGGCTCGTTGCACGAGCAGCCCAGCTCGAGATGGGTACTGCTTAGCGCCACTGGAGCGGCCCAAATGCGCCGCAGGAGTGGCCCAAAATCACGGCTCGTGCGGCCCTACTTGGCGCACGAGCGGTTGGGCTCGCCGTACGAGCGGCCCAACCCAAATCAGCTACTGTCTAACACCGCAGGAGCGGCCCAAATAAAATAAAATAAATGCAGATTTTGTTTTGTTTTTATTATTATTATTATTATTATTATTATTTACTTATTTTAAAAAAAAAGGATTTTTTTTTTGTTTTTCTTATTATTATTTTTATTTTTATTTACTTATTTGAAAAAAAAAATCTATTTCTTTGTTCAACTTCTTTTATTTATTTTATTCTATTTATTTTGTTTTATTTTCGTTTAAAAAAAGACAAAAAGTTGACCTTATCTACACACCTAACACACACTCCCTCTCACAATCAATCTCAGATTTCGCTCTCTCTCTCTCTCTCTCTCTCTCTCTCTCTCTCTCTCTCTCTCACAACCCCACAAACCCACCTTCTTCTTCTTCTTCTTCTTCTTCTTCTTCTTCTTCTTCCCTTTTCTTCTTCTTTCTCCTTCCTCACCACCATCATCTCACCGTCGGCATCACTTCCCTCTCTGTCCGACGAATCTCTTGCCACCACCTTTTTTTCCGGCGAGTCTCCATTTTTTTTCTCTCTTTCTCCACTTTTTCAAGGTAATTTTTTTCTTTTATGTGTACATTTGTGGATGTAGGAGTCAATTTGTGGAGTTTTTGTTTTTGTTTTTGTGTATTATTGATCTATGATTCATCCACACACACACACACACACACACAAAAAGTTTGTTCATAAGTGATTTATTTATTTTTTATTTAGTTGTTTATTCTTTCTGTTATGTTATTTTATTTATTTTATTTGTTGTAGTATACTAATTTAGCCATGTTTATTAGTTTGTTCATTCAAAAAAAAAAAAAAACACTGCATAGGAGAAGATGAGAGCTGCACGTGCGGCCCTCTTGGTGCACGTGCGGTCCAAGCCATTTAAAAAAAAAAAAAAAAAAGCTCAGAAATAAAGGTGCCAATAATAATAATAATTTAGTTTATTTTTATTTCCTCTATTTGTTTAGTTTAAATTGTTTCGTTAGTAATTCTGATTAGTTTAATTAGTTAGTGGATTGTTGTTATTTTTGTTTTCATTTTACTTGTTTAGTTAGTGATTTCATTTTTATTTTTATTGTTAAATAGTTTAGTTTTTATTTCATTTTATTTTATCTTCTGAATTTTTATTTCATTTTATTTCACTTTCTTCTCCTCTACTAACTTAGATTGTTTAATTTCATTTAATTTAATTTTCTTCTTTATTTCATCTTTGTAGTTCCACTGTGTGTTTGTAGATAAATAAATACCAATCAATTCGGTGGTGTGAGGATGATGCGGTTTTAAATGATTTATGCATACATGATATATTTGATGAGTGTTAATATAATGGTTCCACATTTCTGGTTGTGTTGGTTGAACTATTTTGTGCAGATATGGCTTCATCATCCCGCCGAGCACCCAAACGGCCTCGCAATGCCAACATTGCATTCAGGGATATGCCAACCGATGCTTGGGCCACCAAACCAGTTACATGTGATACATCCTTTGATGTAGACTTCTTTCGTCGCCTCAAACCACTGCGTGGAGTATTCAACAACTTGAAGACCGGCGCCTCCTGGGCATCTGCACCGTCACTAAACCGGCATACCCGCGCATTGTACAACTCTTCTATCAGCATATGTACGTCAGCGACGAGGCCCTGGGAGCTCTTTGCTCCCTTGTTGACGGAGTGGAGTTAGTGGTCACTCCAGCTTCAATTGCCGAGGTCCTCCACTACTCCATGGACCTTATCACTGCAGAATAGTTCTCGGTATTCACTCGGGAACTCACCATGCCGGAACTGGTGACTGAGTTTTATGAGGGGCGTCAGGAGGATGACAACTGTACGAGCATCCGGCGGGCTAATTTACCACGCCGCCTTCTCTTCCTCGATGTGGTCCTGAAAAAGAATGTCATTCCTATTGGCCACAAGGAAGAGCGGCGAGGGGACTTCCTGCCTTACATCGATTTGACTTCGGGTTTTGGATTGACATCCCTACCTTGATCTACAATCGGATGTATCGAATCCTAAATGAAGTCAAAATACGCAATACCGAGACAGTTCTACATGGGCCCTCCCTTTTGCCAACCTCATTATAGCGCTCATAAAAGCCCAAGAGACATACCCACTTCAGGCCAATGAGGCTCAGCTTCCGCCGCCCACATTTTATGATAAAATCCACTGGTGCCAAACCACTGCTCGCCTGCCACCTGCACTAGTCCCTCCCGAGGGCCCGGCCAATCCTAATGATGCCCCAGTCGAGCTCGCCGCCGCACCAGCGCCAGCACCACCGCCATTCCGTATGACGAGGGCGCAATATCAGGCTCTTTTGGATAATCAAGCCACCCTTCAGCAATCCATGGTTGATCTCTGGACCGACTACCAGGATTACCGGATTATTCACAGGCGGCATTTGATGGATATCAGCAGTCAGTTGCCTCTCTGCACACTAACTTCTATGCACATCGGGATTCGAGTGGGCAGCGATTTGATCAGTGGTTTGATCAGTTTGATTGGCAGTTCGATCAGCATGGCAATAGGGTTCATGATGAGGCATTCGAGACTCGGACACTGATGCATGCCCTATTTGAGCAACATTTCCCACCACCACCGCCAGATCCACATCAGTGATTTCTGTATATTTCCTTTATTTTCTTTCATTTTGTTTTGTTTTGTTTTATTTTCTTTTCCTTTCTTTTTTATACTGTACCGAAAAAAATTTCCAAAACTGTGTTTGGGTGTCCTTGCCTCGCTGGATGTGCGCCCATGCTGTCTGGTAAGATCCTTCTCTCATTTTACTATCTCATGTCTACTTGCTTCCATTGAGGACAATGTTATATTCCAGTTGGGGGGTGAGGGTATTTGTAATAACTATTCATGTTTGTACTTGCTGCACTTGATTTGCACCACTCCACTTAATGTTTACTTTGTGCCAGTATGGTAATGATATGAACATATGTTAATTGGGGAACATAGTGGGCTTGTATGAAAAGGGTTTATTGGGTAAATACTCACATGTGATGTTTGCACTAGGATAGTTGTTTGTGTTTGTGGTATTAGTACACTTGTCATGAGTATGCCTTAATTCACATCAAAACACTATCATAGCAGTGACCTCTTTATTATAATCCCTGGTGTACATCATTGATAATGGTTGAGGTTGCAGAAAAAAATAAATGAGTAGCCAAGATTCTTGTTAAAAAAAAAAAAACTTGACTTGTTTGGGTTCGTAGCCTCTTTAACTCGAGTTATTAAGCCCGTAGGGGTGTCTCTACACCTAGTGCCCTAAAACCGTCTGGTTTGGGAGTCATTGGCCCAATACTTGCTACATGGGTTAATTAGAAAGCTTAAGGGACCTAGACATTGCACAGTTAAGGAAAATTAAGGAGAATGAATAGTTCGGATTCGTAGCCTTTTCAGCTCGAGTTATTAAGCTCGTAGGGGTGTCTCTACACCTAGTGCCCTAAAACCGTCTGGTTTGGGAGTCATTGGCCCAATGCTTGTTACATGGGCTGACTAGAAAGCTTAAGGGATCAGGATATTGCACAGTCTTCTTTCAAAAAAAAAAAATTTGAGAAGCTTGGTTGCAACAGTTTAGTTTTTCTGTATATGTTGAGTGTTATTATGAGTTACACTGGGCTATTATAGTGGATAGTTAACTAATATGGAGATTGCACTTTACACCGAGGGTACTAATGATGTGTCTACTAGCATTCACAAGTACAGGGGACTCTACTTTTGTATTAACTGAATTGTGGTTTAAGCTCAATAGATTCCTTCATACTTATCCACTATACCTTCAATGACTCATCATGTCTTAATATCATACTGTAGTGGCATATAAGTTGGTTGTTGTGTGGAGTAGTGTGGTTAATTGTGGTTGAACGGATATGAATATGTTGATGTTTGTGGGTATCATTTCTGAAAACCCTCACGAGACTATACTTGTCCACTTGGGGTAACCTTGTGGTTTAAAGGCTTGTTGTATATGCTAAATGCAATCGTGATCCCTACGAAAGTGGCTGAGAGTATTTTACTTTTCTTATTTCTTTTGTTTTGCTTGAGGACTAGCAAAATGTAAGTTGGGGTGTGATGTTGGCCGAAAGGTACCACATTGAGGCCACTTAAGTTACAGTTTTAGTCTTTCAATTTTATTTA
Source organism: Camellia japonica (assembly GCA_030407325.1). Lineage (NCBI taxonomy): Eukaryota > Viridiplantae > Streptophyta > Magnoliopsida > Ericales > Theaceae > Camellia > Camellia japonica. The sequence continues at coordinate 113,109,932 of JAPPVO010000003.1, forward strand.
TTTGGTGAAGATGATGTGTTTCGTGCACTTGTACAGATTTGGCAAAAAAATATGAAACTTCAATCAAAAGGGGTGCGAAAGTAGATTTTCCATGCGAGAAGTGAAAAATCCAAGCCAGCCAGACTACCGTACGTACGACCCACATAGGCGCACGAGCGGCCCATCTAGGGACGCGTGCATGGAATTTTTGGTCTGTTTTGCTCCGAATAAAAGGCAGAAAATTAGCCAAACCTAGGGTTCGAAAATTTAATTCAGAATAGAGGGAGGCTAGGGTTCTAAAGAGGTGATCTTCTACCAAAGCTTGAAGGGCACTTCCATGGGGGTTTCTTCCTCATCTTCTTCCTCTTTCCACTCCTCCATGAGTGGCTAGTCGTCTTTTCTAGGGTTTTGATGAAACCCTAGCCATGTAATGGAATTTTTCATGAGCTTTAATTGTAAATTGGTTTGAATGAATGTATGGATGATTTAGAAGTTTTTAATAATTGTTTCGTTCATCTCTTCAAGCATTTTACTCTCTGTGATTGTTTAATGCTTTCCATACATTAGTATTCTTTGTGTTTGTATTCAAAGTACGAGACGAGTCATGCTATGAGAGACGGGTCGTTTTGCTAACATAGTTTAGAGCAAACGACTCGTACTACTCGGGATGATTCGTGCCTGTACATTGAATGCAACAACCCTCTTGATCAATATTTCAAACTTGTAGTTGTGAAATATTGGGTAGTTCAAACCGAATTGCGATTGGTGGTTGATGTTAAGTCTCATTCATGTGGTTAGTGGTGAATTCTCTACCCTAGGATTTTTCCTGAAAATTAATATCTCAAACCCTAATTTTAATTGTCAATATAATTCTTCAATTTTATTTAATTGCTGTTTAGGTATAAAATCAATCTTATCTTTTTAATCAAAATTAATTTAGGAATTTTGCGATTGAATTAATCTAATTTCACATTTGTCCCTGTGGATCGATACCTAGACTTGCCATTATTCTGATAGAATTTGGTATAGTTTAGTGATTATTTTTGGTGTGTTCAATGACCCATCATTTGCCTTACTTTCCAACATTGGAACGAATCCTCTTCTTATTTGGCCTTCCTGATTGCTTCCTGGACAAAGGAGAAAGAACAACATTCGTATCACCATCAACATTATAATCTGGTTTCCAAATTGAAGGAATAGGACATATAGGAAAAGAATAGGACTCTTGATAACTTTGAACATAAAAGTATTGATCAACAAATAAACTCAAATCATGTCCATTCTTTTGTATAGCGCCAACTGCATGTGCACATGAAAACCCTTTCAACTACCACTCGCTACAAGAACATGTCCGTCTACTGATGTCAATTAAAACAGATGGATATGAATGCACCTCATAGACATCATTCCCAAATGAACTTACAATCCATGGCCTCAAAGTATTAAAAGTAGCATGCAACTTGGACTCCATTTTGGGGCATATCACACCATTCCATTTATTAGCAATTTCATTCCTTTTAGCAAAATCCCTCATCAATTTAATTCTTACACTGTCAATCAACTTTGTGATGACGTTCCTCCCGTATCCACGAATTGATTGATTTAGCTAGATTATACCACATCTCTCCAAAGGGTTGCCCTAAAAAATATGCATGAGTCCAATGATCCTATGGTATATATCTAAACACTTTTCAACTCTTGACCCACATTTAGTCCTTAACTCAACCAAATATTGATGAAATGTTTGTTTAGTTGTGCATATGCACATTTGGCAAACAAAGTGATCAACTTTTCTTTCAATCCATGAAATGTACCACACAAATGATGCCTCAAGTTAATCTTCAAATGATATAAACAATAAGTATGAAAAGCCATGGGAAAAACCTTTGGCAAAACTTCAAGTAATCTAAGGTTAAGATTTGACACAAATGTGATTTTTTTTCCTAGTGAAACAATTTTACTCAAATGTTCCAAAAACTAACACCAGCTGTCTTGATTACCTGAGCCAACAATTGTAAAATAAACAGTAAAGAACCATGCTTGTACACAAAAAAAAAAAAAAATGAGAATATTTTTAGTTTAAGAAAATGGTAACCTTTAACATTCAAAATATTAAACACTAAAACATCCAAACACATTTTTAAACTGAGAACTTTCTCAAATTCAAAATAGAGAAAACTCAAAAGATTTCTTGTGTACCTTTATTTCCATCTTTTCCTGTAACATCAAGTAAATTTCCTTTAAATCTTCCCTTAAAAAATGTGCCGTTAAGGAACAAGAGAGGTTGACAAATTCATTAATGCCACCATGAAAAACAACAAATAATCTCTTAAACCGTTTAGTGTCATTGTCACACTCAAGCTCAATGCAACTCCCTGCATTGTAAGTCTTTGCAACATCAACATACCATCGCAATTGGTCAAATGACATTGATTAGTCTCCAAAAATATTAGCATTTTCTTTCTCTACCCCCAACTAATCTTGATAGTAACTGTTAGAGAAAATCGATGTGATTCCCCACAAGTAAATCAATCAATGGGAATAAAAACTAATGCGGAAAAATTAAATCAGAAGCAACACAAGAATTTTTACGTGGTTCCCTCAATGTGAGGTACGTCCACGGGATCGAAATCCGATTCCACTATCAACCAAATAAGTTCCAAACGATTACAAACGAGACACTAATGGTCTCACAAAACCACCCTTAGGTGAATTCTAAATAATCACAAATAAACAAGAGGAAAGACCTCACCAAATAAATGAACCAAAATCTTCAGAATCAGAGTTGAAGAAGATCCAAAATAACGAACCAAACACCAACCGAAGATGCCCCAAAAAATCGAGCTTCAAAAATCGAAATTGAACCAATATACCAATCTTTGGCACTGTTACCGAAGTAATGTAAGCCGCCACACTTTTTGGTGAAAAACCCAATATATATCTCTCAAATATTGAACAATATATATTGTGTATCTAGGGTTTTGTAATCAAACCCTAATTGTATCCAAATTGAATTGGGCCTCCACAAATATAATATATAAAAATATATTATACCTAAACCAAGCCAAATTAAAACTCTTTTTCCAAAAACCAATTGGGTCCCACACTCCAATAAGGAGGTATACCCAACAATTCTCCCCCTACCGACTTAGGTGGAGACATCAACCATACCCGCCAAAGTTCGACACTTTAAATATTTGTCCCTCGACAAAGTCTTTGTCAACATATCCGAGATATTATCATCTGTGTGAACCTTTTCGAGTTGTAACAATTTCGAGTCTAACACATCACGAATCCAATGGTATCTCACATCAATGTGTTTCGATCTCGAATGAAAGGTAGAATTTTTACTCAAGTGAATAGCACTTTGACTATCACAATAAAGCACATACTTTTCTTGCTTCAAACCCAACTCTTGCAAAAATTTCTTCAACCATAACTCTTCTTTGCAAGCTTCCGTAATGGCAATAATTCAGCTTCGGTAGTTGAGAGAGCAACACATTTTTGTAATTTAGATTGCCATGCCACAGCTCCCCCTGCAAAAGTCATCAAATACCCCGAAGTAGATTTTCTAGAATCAACATCACCAGCCATGTCAGAATCTGTGAACCCATCAAGCATCGGCTTACCATCCCTAAAACACAAACACACCTTCGAAGTCCCTCGAAGATATCTTAGAATCCATTTTACCGATGCCCAATGTTCTTTACCCGGATTAGAGAGAAACCGACTTACCACACCAACGACGTGAGCAATATCCGGCCTTGTACAAACCATGGCGTACATCAAAGAACCAACTGCTGAAGCATAAGGAACTTTCAACATCTCTTCTTTGTCTTTCTCGCTTGTAGGACATTTATTCGAACTAAGTTTGAAGTGACCCGCAAGTGGACAACCAACCGGCTTTGCTTTATCCATGTTGAATCTCTCAAGAACTTTCTTAATGTAGCTCTCTTGAGACAACCAAATCAGCCCCTTTTTGCGATCACGAACAATTTTCATACCAAGTATTTGCTTTGCCGCTCCCAAATCTTTCATAGCAAAAGACTTGCTCAACTCCAATTTCAACCTGTTAATCATGGTAGAATTTTGACCCAGAATTAACATGTCATCAACATAAAGCAAAAGAATAATAAATTTGCCATCTGGAAAATTTTTCACAAACACACAATGGTCCGAAGTGGTTTTAGAAAAACCATTATTCATCATGAAAGAGTCAAATTTTTTGTACCCTTGCCGTGGAGCTTGCTTGAGGCCATACAAACTTTTCTTCAATTTGCAAACAAATTTCTCTTTCCCTTTCTCTACAAAACCTTCCGGTTGCTCCATGTAAATTTCTTCTTCAAGATCACTATGAAGAAATGCGGTCTTCACATCAAGTTGCTCAACTTCAAGGTTCATACTTGCAGCCATGCCAAGTACAACCCGAATAGAAGACATCTTTACAACCGGTGAGAAAATCTCGTCAAAGTCAATACCTTTCTTTTGCCCAAAGCCTTTCACAACAAGACGTGCTTTGTACCTCAGATTCTTCCTATCATTCTTCAATTTGAAAACCCACTTATTTTTCAGAATTTTCCTCCCTTTAGGCAACTTCACTAAATCATAAGTCTGGTTTTCAAGCAAGGAATTCATCTCCTCTTCCATGGCCTTTTTCCAATCATCTTTCTTTGCATGCTCAATTGCTTCTTGGTAGCTCTCCGGCTCCCCTTGATCGGAAATCAACACAAATTCATTGGGAGGATACTTTCTTGAAGGTTGTCGGTCCCTTGTAGATTTCCTCGCGGTTCTTGAGTTGGATGCTCTTCCTCAATTTCTGGCTCAACTTCATTAGGATTAGCATCATCCTCCACTTTTTCAATAGGTGGCTGCACATCTCCCCTATTTTCATCATCAACTGAAGATGAAGGAGATGGATCCATATCAATGAGATCACTAGTTTTTGGCTCCGGTTGATCACCTTTGCCAAAGTCTTCAATTGTTTGGTCTTCAAGAAACACAACATCACGACTTCGAATGACTTTCTTGTCGACCGGATCCCACAATCTATACCCAAATTCATCACGCCCATAGCCAAGAAAAATACATTGTCTTGACTTACTATCAAGCTTGGACCTCTCATCCTTTGGAATGTGAACAAAAGCTCGGCAACCAAACACTCTCAAGTACTCATAAGACACATCTTTGCCAGTCCAAACTCTTTCAGGAACATCACTATTCAAAGGATAGCAAGGAGACAAATTGATCACGTCAGCCGCTGTACTCATTGCCTCACCCCAAAAGGATCTTGGCAATTTAGCTTGTGAAAGCAAACACCTTGTTCTTTCCACAATAGTGCAGTTCATCCTCTCGGCAACGCCATTTTGTTGAGGAGTCTTCTTAACTGTCTTTTGGTGCCGAATACCTTGGCTGCGACAATACTCATCAAATGGCCCAGTGTATTCACCATCATTGTCTGATCGGATGCACTTCAATTTCTGCCCTGTTTCTCTTTCAACCATGGCCTGAAAATGCTTAAATACTTCTAGAACTTGATCTTTAGTTTTTAGTAGAAAAGCCCAAACTTTCCTTGAATAATCATCAATGAAAGTAACAAAATAAAGTGCACCACCATGTGTTCTAACTTTTAAAGGACCACAAACATCCGAATGAATCAACTCCAAAACATTTTCTTTTCTAGAAGCAACATTTTTATGAAAAGAAACTCTATGTTGTTTACAACAAAAGTAATCTATGGTGACGAAAAGTAGTGAAGAAAATAAATTTCGTCACTAAATAAGAATAATCCGCGACGAATTATTAAATTTTGTCACATATAATAAAAAATAAAAATAATAGGTGACGAAATTTGTTTTCGTCAACAAATACTTCTTTTTAGGTGAGGAGAAATTAAGTTTTGTCACCGAAGGTTTCCCCGCTAATTTTTTTTTTTTTTTGATTGGCGCCAAAATTTGAGACTTTTGGTGAGAAATTTTTTTTGTCACAAATTATAAAATTATTAGCAAGGAATATATTTTCGTCACCAATAATTTTGTATATATATTTTTTGAGAAACTTGATTTTAAATATTTTAAGACTATTTGGTGAGAAATATATTTTTGTCACTAATAAATTTTAATATTTTGAGACTTTTTAGTGAAGAAATTATTTTGTCACCAATTTTGGAGGAAAAATTTTGACATATTGGGGGGTAATGGAAAAAATAGACAACTAACTTTTTTCCCCTTTTTATTTTTGTTTATCAATTTCTCTCTCTCTCTCTCTCTCTCTCTCTCAAAACAAAACACAAGAACTCTCTAAACCTATGGTGACGAAAAGTAATGAAGAAAATATTTTGTCACTAAATAAGAATAATCCGTGACGAATTATAAAATTTTGTCACAAATAATAAAAAGTAAAAATAATAGGTGACGAAATTTATTTTCGTCGATAAATACTTATTTTTAGGTGAGGAAAAATTAAGGGAAAATTATTTAGAAGTCCTATTAGGGAGACTTATGCTACATATGGTCCTACTAAAAAACTTATGTTCCCATAAGTCCTGTGGAAAGTTTGTTGACACATTTACCCTCAATATTAGTTGTTAATATCATAAATAAGTAATAAAACCATATATAGGAAATTGATATAAACGTAACGTAACGTGACACCTACATGAACGTAACGTGACACCTATGTAAACGTAACGTGACATATCTACATAAACGTAATGTAACGTGACACCTATGTAAACGTAACGTGACATATCTACATAAACGTAATGTAACGTGACACCTATGTAAACGTAACGTGACATATCTACATAAACGTAACGTAACGTGACACCAATATGAACGTAACGTGACACCTACATAAACGTAACGTAACGTGACACCTATATAAACGTAATGTGACATTTACATAAACGTAACGTAATGTGTCACGTTACGTTTTGCAAACTTAATAAGTTTTTATTTTTTTAATCCGTTTGTTTTGAAATAGATATATAATCTTAATATATTTTTATTTTGTATTATTAATTGTAAAATTTAAAAAATTATCAATAATATATGTGAAGAACATATATCTTGGTTAAATGTGCCGAAACAACGATGAAAATGTGCCGCCTGGAAGGAAGGCTTTATCTGACATCAGGAGTACCTTGGTTAAATCCAATGCGCCGAAACCTAGTCAGAGAAAGAAATGGAAGAAATCAGTGATTCAGCTTGTTCCTGTAGCCCTAACTTCTCAGCTAGAGAGCAATGAAGTCCAGAAGAAACCAGAGAGCAGCAACATTGGGGTGGAAATTCCTTCACAGTTGCCTCGGGCTATGCGATCTGCAGCAGCATCAAATAGCAGCAACCTATTGAGAGAGAGAAATTCTGAAAAAGATTAGGGGGTAAAAAGATTAGGATCTTGTGGAATATATTCTTATGAAAATAGGACTTGAGACTCTATAAGAAATTACACAGGACTTAGCCTAGCATAAGGTTCTGAAAAAGGACTTATAAATAAGTCTCCCAAAAATTAAATTTCGTCATCAAAGATTTTTCTTCTAATTTTTTTTGAATGGTGTCAAAATTTTGAGACTTTTAGTGAGAAAAAAATTTATCACCAATTATAAAAATTATTAGTGGGGAATATATTTTTATCACCAATATTTTAAATATTTTTTAAAAAAATTAATTTTAAATATTTTTAATTTATTTAATAAGAAATATATTTTTATTGTCAATAATTTTAATATTTTAAAATTTTTAATGACAAAATTATTTTATCACCAACCAACCTTGAAGGGGAACTTTGGGCAAAAGAAAAAATATTTTAAAAGAAAAAAGTTCTTTTGCTATTCAGCAAATAAGAGAGGGAGAAGAGAAAGGGTTAGAAAGGGAGACTAGTTGGGCAGCGGTGAGACTTCAACCTAGAACGGTGCTATCTCTTCGGCAGCAAAACTGGTTCAGCGCCGACAGCGATCAACGATTCGAAAGGGAAGGGTTTTCTTATTCTCTTCTCTTTGCTTTGATCTAGGTATGTTCGGATTCCCCCCTCCCCTCTCTCTCTCTCTCTCTCTCTCTCTCTCTCTCATGGTTCTGTGATAGCAAAGGGGCTGGGAAGGGGTAGTTGGATCGTCGGAATGGAGGATAGGCGAGGAGATTGCTGAGTTTGGTCCTGGAGGATGGTTACCAAAGGGGTTGCTGGGGAGAGGTGAGGTGAGGGGAGGGGAAGGGGAAAAGGGGAATGAGTTTTTGTCTTTGCAATGAGATCCAGTACGAACTTGACTCTCTCCTCCCTCTCAGGTACTCCTCTAATCACTCCAATTTTCTATTTGTTTCCCAAAAAATTGCATAAAGGTTTTTTTTTGTTTTTTTTTTTTGCTGAGAAAATGAAGCAAATAGTCAATGTGGGGTTCTTTTCTCTGTTTGGTTGCTGAGAATTGGAGCAATAAATATTCCATTGAATCTTGAACGTCATATGAACTGAATTTTTGTATGCAAAATTACTAATGCATGAAAATTTACATTTGTCCCCTTCATTATTCAAATTAATTTTGTATTATAATTTTGTTTTCTTGTTTTTTTTGTTCTTTTGTGATTTTATCAAATTTTCGGAAAGATCTCAAAGTGTATCACAATAGATGAACTGATATTAATTGGTAGTTCCAGTCTTCCAGCAGCTAATTACATGGACCCCACTGATGTACAAAATGGATGCTAATGGCTGAAACCCTAGGGTTAAAATCAAAAGGCTTTCAAGGCTTCTGCAAGAAGCATACCAAAACCATCATTGAAATGATTCTAGACAGTCTTAAGCTGTGTGTGTTTACTTAAAACAAAGCACTAGAAAGCATCGGTGGGCATCATTCTAGTGTGCTTTTAGAAGCTTCTCATTAATGAGGTTGTTTTCAAGTGCCACGCATTATCTGGTAGTTTCATTGGGATCTATTGGACTGAAAGTTGAAATTGGGCATGTATTGTTATAGATAGAAGAGTTTTCTTGCAAAGAATAGAAAATTGGGCATGTATTGTTATGGATAGAAGAGTTTTGTTGCAAATGAAGCTCTTTGAAAGCTTGTTTCTGGCATAGTCTGAAAAATACAAAAATGAAGATTATCACAGCATTAGATAAAGGAATATAGGAAATGAGGAAAACTTTTGCATTTTTATACTAGATATCCTGACATTTTAAACATCCACATTCGAAGCTTCCACAAGAGATCTTTAGCTATGCGAGTGTTTGTGCCTCTTTATTTCCTTCTTTCTCATATCCTGCCGTACAAGTCTTTGTGCCTCTGTATTCCATATTATAGTATCAAATTATTCAATTTGAGAGTTTTCAATATAGTTACCTTTCAGCAGGATTTGTGCGAGTTACTATTTTTATGCTAATCTAAACTTCTAAGTAAGTTTGCTACAATATATTTGTTTAAATCTGATGCTTTAGGCTATAATCAGTTGAGGAATCACATAATTAGAATGTTTATTCTGTGCTGTGTTTGTTATTGCAGCTGGTTCCAACTCTTGGAAAAACTTGCTCTTCCAAATGTAAGGACACGTATCCCTTGAAATATTTTTGAACTTTATGCTTACCCTCGTGACCATGCACTTGTATATGGTTCTTTGATTTTTGCAAAACTTAGTTGGTACATATCATTTTTTTATGCTGAAATTCTATGATGCAGATCAAGTGGATATGCCCAACTGCTCCTACTCGCCCAGTGGCTATACTTGGTGGATTCCCTTGCACTTCATGTAAGATTAAAGCTTAGATTTCTTCCGATGCTGAGATACTGATACAATTATCTAAAGTGCTTTTGTGGTTTCGTATTAGGGTTTGACGTTGGAGAACTTTCAGAAGATAGTCCTGATGATTTCGAAGGTTTAGATGCTTCAGTAGTGCATATTGCAAACTTGTTGTCAATAGAGCCTACTGGTAGTAAGTTTCTACCTTGTTACTTCATTGATTATGGGCTATTAAATTACTTAATTTCCATGTGTTTAGTTAGTAGTTCATTTATCTATCGTGATAAAAAGTTTCATCAACTATCATGAATAAAGTACCACCGTGTTGTTTAGGAATTCTATACTTTTTCATTTATTTATTTATTTTTGTATTAACTCATTTACAGTTAAACTTGGTATCGGGGGTTTTAGTATGGGTGCTGCAACTGCCCTCTGCACTGCAACTTGTTTTGCCCAGGGAAAATATGGAAATGGGATCGCTTACCCTGTTAACTTGAGGGCTATTGTTGGTCTAAGTGGTTGGCTTCCTGGTTCAAGGTATGAATGCAATATCTTCCTTCTCATTTCCTCTTTGTTCCTCTGTTATATGTACTGTTTTCCCATGCTGAAAATAACCAATTTACCAAATAAAATAAGATTTGTATGAGATGATTCTGAAATATCTCATTTGATAGCTCCCTCTGGCCATATTTGGAATTGTGTTGTGTCTTGGTCTTTACTTGGATGACATCAGGTCTATTATCTCATTTAGTTAGGATGGTCGTCTTTTTTTTTTTTTTTTTTTTCAAATCTGGGTTTTTTTTTTTCCCTCTCTATTCTTCTGGAGAAAAGAATGCTTTGCTTATTAACAGATTGACATGTATGCATCAATTACTTTTTCCATACCTAATAGAAACTAGGATCCCATTCTTTGTTTGTTTTTCTTGTTTAACTTTTGAGTAGAATTGTTGGAGACATTATCTAAAAATTTTGTTAAAGAATTACATGGTTGGTGATTTAATGAATCTATCAATAAAATTTTGTGAAAGAATCTGTGAATAAAATTAGTATTGTTGATATATGATATATGATATTCACAAAAAAAGGTATCTGAAATTTTATCTGAAAATGAATTATATGATATACATTTAAAATTAGTATGATGTGAATCTTATCTAGAATGACTATGATTTATAAATATATTTATCTGAATATTTTCTAAGTATTTTTTTTAATATGTATTTGTTTTATAGGTTTTTCTACTTAGGTTATTCATAAAAAAATAAAATCGATTACTTAGGTTATGATTTGGATTGATTCCTTTGCTTTTGTGATCATCCTTGCTAGTTAGACTAGCCTCCTGATTCTTCTTGGATACCATGCTTGGCTATTTGAGGATCCTTGTAGATACCTGATGCTCTACTACTGCCATTACTTCTTGCCTTTGTTTTAGTTGGTTATGGGTATCTTCTCTTTGAGTAGTTCCTCCTTTCAGGCTGTTTTGAGGTCTCCTTTTGTTAGCAAGTTCACAGACCCCATCTCTCTTTGTTTATGTGGTCTCTGAACTTTATTTATTTTCTTTTCATTTAGCCTTACCATATAACATACATAGGCAGGGAGATTGTAGTTAGATATGACATGAGGTTCCACTATTTCTATGATGGGATGTGCTATTGTGATAATTTTTAATGATTTGAAATGGACTATCTAATTATCTGAAATGTTATGCTGACTTACATTTGTTAGATTCATGCTAAAATTAGTTGTAACAGCTATTTATGGAGACAAGATAGGCCTTAAGTTCTAAGTGGGAAGATATAAAATGGCAAAAGACATCTCAACATTGGGCTCATAATTGCTTTCTTTTGGATTTGGTATTCTCCAATTGTGATCTCTAGGATTGAATGCATCAGTCTGAATATCGCTCAGGTAATCATGCTATGCAATTCTATTAATCCTAATTCATTTAGGATTATTTGTAATATCTGTTACATAGTTCAACATTCACCCTGTGTAATTTGAGTAATGAATTGAGTTATTGGTAAAAGAAAAAAAATGACCAAGAATGTCGTAGTGAAGCATAACCCAAAACTTTGCCAAACTATTGTAAGCATTGATGATGTGTGATTTTTATCTTATTAATTGACATCTTTCCCTGTATAAATGCAGTGGATAAATGGGTAGATGGTAAAGCAGAGAATTACCAAGAATATCGCAATGAAACTGAACTTTTCATTTTGAATTTTACTGATGATAATTTTGGATCTTGAATGTTACTGAATTTGATTCATTAGTGCCTGTGTCAGGCACAAATGACAACTAAACAAAGGGATCCATAGTGCCATAGTTCAAGACTCATTCCGTATAAGAGCTAAGGGAATATATTGTGCATTGTTGCTTTTGGTGAATTGTTGCTTTTGGTGCAATATATTGATCAGTTGTTTTGAACAATGTAAATAAGAGCGAAGGGAATTTTATGGTTGACACATTGTGTAGAAAAGCTGTTAATTTGATCTGAGAAGTTAGAGATTTTTGTTGGATCAATTGTTAAGAGGCTTTTGCTTTATACGAAAGACCACTTTACACATTAAAAAAATATGCATATTTTATTTTTTGACTATGATTTATTATGATTGGCATGCAAAAGTTTGATTGTTGATTTTTAACTTGTGAGAGAGAATTAGATTTGGTGGTTGTTTTCAAAGATTAGAACCCAACATGCATGAAAAACCCATTGTCGTGAATCAAATGTACCTCAATGCTACGTTATATTTTAGAGCTATTATATATATATATATATATATATTTTGCCATTAGTGATGGTGATATATGGTATTCTTGCAATCTTTTGGCATCTTATGTTATCCGTGTTGTTGTATCATCAAGGATCACCTCAACTCTTTGAAGTTCTGATTTGTTAGATGCATTTCTACTAAATTGGTTTATAAAATAAAATTATTTATATACGAGTTTAGATGTAATTGATAATATATTAATTTTTTCTTTGTCTATTTTCTTTGCAGATTGGTTGTTGATGACGTTTGGAAGTATACTTGCAAATGAAGATCAACTGTTGAATTTTGTTTTCCTGAACTGATACGTAGTTGTAGTTGCAAATCAAGATTGAGTGTTGATTTTTTTTTTCTGGATTCCACGTTAGTTCATTTTGGGATTTGCTTTGGTGGTTTTTTTGTTATACTTAATGGTTTATATTGTTAAAGTTGTTTGATGGATATATTTTGATTTATAATATAAATTTTTTATAGATTTTTTTTGTAGAGTGATGTATAATAGCTAGTGATTTCTAAGTACAATTAAAAGGCTATTGGGATATGAGCAGGGATATTTGTAAAATAATAATTGAAATTGAAATATAAAATATGGAACAGGTTTAGTGACGAATTTGCTTCGTCATTTGTACTTGTTGTTATGACAAAGTGATTATTTGTCATTAATAAACATTTTTTGTGACAAAATTTATTGCAGCGCATATATGGAAGTTTTCATTGATTTTGTTGTTTGGTGACGAAATATACTTCGTCACGTATATAAATATATTTGCGACGAAATATATTTCGTCACCCATGTATGACTTTTGGAGATGAAAAATTTCGTCACCTTTATATCTTACTGTGACGAAATTATTTCTTCATCAATGATCAACATTTGTGACAAATTTATTCGTCAACTAAAATTATAAATATGGTATTGAATAATTATTTGGTGACGAAAATGAGAATTTTTGGCGACAAAATCTTGTTTTATTAGTGACAAAAAATTTCGTCACTGAACTAATTTCATTGGTGACGAAATTATTTTTCGTCATGGTGGTTTTTAGTGACAAACATTCAATGACGAAGCTGGTGACGAAAATATTTCGTCACAAATATCTACAGTGACGAAATTAGCTCTTTTGAGACAAAAAAATTTCATCATTCAAGACCCAACTTCTTGTAGCACCAAACAATGAACACAAGTTTTAAGATGTGTACCTTTCAAACCGGGTAGAAGCTCTTTCTTGAACAAAACTTGCAGCCCCTTTTCACTCATATGGCCAAGCCGCTTGTGCCACAATTCGGTAGAAGTATCATCTTCAAGTGCATTGACAACACCTTTACAAATTTTTCCTTGCATCGAATAAAGTGTATGAGTCTTCTTGCACTTAGCCACCACCAAAGAACCCTTTGTGAGCTTCCATATTTCATCACCAAATTTGTTGTTGAAGCTTTCATCATCTAGCTTCCCAGTAGAGATCAAATTGAGGCGAATGTTGGGAACATGCCTCACATCTTTAAGTAACAACTTACAGCCCAAATTTGTTTCCAAACAAACATCACCCATGCCGGTAATCTTGGACAAACCTTCATTACCCATTCGAACAGAACCATAATCTCCTGCAGTGTAGATAGTGAAGAAATCAACTCGAGAAGTCACATGAAAAGAAGCACCAGAATCAATCACCCAATGACTCTCTTGGCCCACAAAATTGATGCAACCATCTTCACAAACGACCATGAGATCATCGGTAGTAACTGCCATTGTGTCTTCTTGTTTCTTATCCACACTTTTGTCACGTCTTTTCTCCTTGTTCTTGAGCTTTCGGCATTCCCGCTTCATGTGCCCTTTCTCATGGCAATAGTAGCACTCAACGTCTTTCTTTGAAAAAGAACCATCTTTTGATTTGTCACGGCTTTGATCACGACCATGAGGAGTCTTACTCCTCCCCCTTGTTTTGCTTCGGCCTCTCACAACAAATGCTTCCGAATGAGAGGAACCCGCTGATTTTCTTCTGGTTTCTTCATTCAACAGGCTACTAGTGACTTGGCCCATTGTGACAACTCCATCAGGCGCCGAATTACTAATCGTCACAACCAAAGTCTCCCAACTTTCGGGCAAGGAACTAAGTAGCATCAAAGCATGCAACTCATCATCAAAAACAATTTTCATAGAAGCAAGTTGGTTAACAATACTCTTTATTTCATTCAGATATTCCGGAATAGGGCTGCCATCTTTATATTTTAAATTAACCAACTTACGAAACATAAAGGCTTTATTTGTGGCTGATTTTCTATCATAAAGACTCTCTAATTTTTTCCATAAATCATGTGTTGAAGTTTCAGTAGCAACATGGTGAAACACACTGTCATCAATCCATTGACGGATAACACCAACGGCTTTTCGATTAAGCCTCTTCCACTCATCATCTTTCATATCAATAGGTTTGCCACTATCACCCTCAATGGGTCCATACAAGTCTTTACAAAATAATAGGTCCTCCATTTTAGTTTTCCAAGTTACCCAATTGCTTCCATTGAAGCTAGACATACGACCCACATTCCCCTCCATTGATTTACACAAATAATTAAACCCAAATAAACCGTAAGCTCTGATACCAGTTGTTAGAGAAAATCGATGTGATTCCCCACAAGTAAATCAATCAATGGGAATAAAAACTAATGCGAAAAAATTAAATCAGAAGCAACACAAGAATTTTTACGTGGTTCCCTCAATGTGAGGTACGTCTACGGGATCGAAATCCGATTCCACTATCAACCAAATAAGTTCCAAACGATTACAAACGAGACACTAATGGTCTCACAAAACCACCCTAAGGTGAATTCCAAATAATCACAAATAAACAAGAGGAAAGACCTCACCAAATAGATGAACCAAAATCTTCAGAATCAGAGTTGAAGAAGATCCAAAATAACGAACCAAACACCAACCGAAGATGCCCCAAAAAATCGAGCTTCAAAAACCGAAATTGAACCAATATACCAATCTTTGGCACTGTTACCGAAGTAATGTAAGCCGCCACACTTTTTGGTGAAAAACCCAATATATATCTCTCAAATAGTGAACAATATATATTGTGTATCTAGGGTTTTGTAATCAAACCCTAATTGTATCCAAATTGAATTGGGCCTCCACAAATATAATATATAAAAATATATTATACCTAAACCAACCCAAATTAAAACTCTTTTTCCAAAACCAATTGGGTCCCACACTCTAATAAGGAGGTATACCCAACAATAACTGACTCTCAGCCTATAACCCAACTTAAAATCACGAACAACATGAATTGGACGTGTCAATGGATTATCATGAACACCTTCAACAATCAAATCATTAACTGAATTAGAACTCATAGGAGAATGATTCGTTGTACATACTTCAATACCATATGTGTGTATATTGTTGAGCTTCCTTATATAAAAGAATCTATTAGCATTCTCCACTATACCGTGAACATTCCACATGCAACATTTTACCTCTCTGAACAAATATTGTGTAATAACACGGATTGTATCATTCTTAACAAATTCAAACTCAAATCCACACTCAATAGAAAACTTCAACAATGCATTACGAAATTCAACAATTCCACCTTCAAATTTTTGTCCTTCATGTTTAATACTATCTGCCAAACTAGAAGACAACAATACTTTCTCCTTATGTCGACAAAACGATGATAACATATTAGCCTCTTCTTCAACCTCCAACCTCGAATTTCTTTTAGAGGATGCATATGCTCTATTTGACAAGCTCACAGAGGTACTGTTGTCGTGAGACGATGAAAGATCACAATTCTAAAGGTCTAACATCAACTTTCTTCGTCCATAATCCAATCTTTTGTTGAGATTATCACAATTATTAACATCATCAATAGTTGAATTTTTTCCACTCACAACAATATCAATACATTGCAAATCAAAATGGATAACTAATGCAAACAACAATTCTAACTCCTCATGATTGTCCAACATGCAACTAGGATATCTAGGCAATGAGTAAGATAGGAAAATGTTATCAGATTACAAACTATCCCATTTCAAACACAGCTTATGAATCAACTGATCATATGTAACATTTCGATCAATCTTAATTGCAAATGTGCAACCATTATACTTGCACAACAAAAAAATCAGGATACTCATAGAACCTTTAGTCATCTTTGACTCTAAATAAAAAAAGATCACATAAATAAAAATTAGAACAATTCTCAGTTTACTAAAACTACAAAAGCATAACAAAATATATTTCATAACACTAAAAACTTTCTCAGTTTTCACAAATGAAAATATGTATAAGCCAAGCACAACTAATCACAAAATATTTCAAAGTATGATCCAATTTTTCAAAATAAATGTGTACTATATTGAACAAAAGATAAAAGACAAAAATCTCAAATCATTCAACATATACATTACGTAATACAATCTAAAAAGACATAATAAACAAAATTAAAGTCACACATACCTACAAACTAGATCTAAAATCAATCATCCACCAAATCACGTTTTCAATTCCTAAATCAAAATCATTCAACATATTCTCAAAAATAAATTCAATCAAAACTAAAAAAAAAAAAAATCTAAAAACACATAATACACAATCAAAATCATACATACCTACAAACTAGATCGAAAATCAAACATCCAGCAAATCAATTCTTCAATTTGTAAATTGGAATCGCAGCTAACAAGCTAGAAGTAATCGCAACTCAAAAGCCTCAAATCCAAATCTGTCAAACGTCGAAATCAATTTCTCTAGAATAGCGAATCAAACCAAACCAAGAAATCCTTCAAGATCGTATCTTCATCTACTTCCCATAACTGATTTCTTTTTGTTTTTTAATAATGTCGATTATGTATGTATGTAATTGTTTGTATTGAAGGGCAAAAATGTCTTTTTATCTAGAAATAGGACTTATTGGTTCAAAAAAATTTCTACAGGACCTAAACTATTACTAAATATGTAGATAGGACTTTTAGGTAATTAATCCAATAAAGTATTACAAAAAGTAAGAAAGAAAAGTACCAATATAACACATGCTTGCTATAGGAATTGTTTTAAGTTTTGATTGTTTGTATTGTGGAAAGATGGCCAAGTAACAATTTATGAATTTATGTTTGAGAACCAAAAAAATCACATAATAGAGATAAGGAATTTGTTTTACATGTGTGCATATGGGACTTACTTTTCTCTGTTATGCAATTCGACTACGAGCAATTACAGTATCTACAACAGTCTCGCTAAATATTTCATTTAGTTATTTCATCTCATGTCAAGGCTTATAATCAATTCCAACAATCTCGTAGAAGCCTCTCCGAGTCACCATAACTTGTCAAGAGAAGCAAGTCACTATGCATGGGAGGTTACATTTTTTAATTATTTTATTTGCCTTCAATTCTCTATTCATCCAAGACAATAACTTTGAAGCAATTTATTTAATATTTTTTATGAAAAAATAGATCTTATTCATGTAAAACAAAAGAGAATAATAAAAAGCCATTCATCAGTAAAAGAAGCGCAAACTGCATCATAGAAAAACCCTATCATCCCAATTAGGCAAGCTCAATCATATGCAAGCACCAAGCCAAAGGAATAGTAACAACACTACAAAATATAACAACAAACAAAAATCAAAATAGTAATAAACAATAGTAGCTCCAAACCAACAACATAGCCAAAGAGATAGGATTCTGAGAATTACTAATAGCACCTGATCAAACTTAAAACACCCAACTCTGTTAACAAAACAACCCGCTTTAGCTTTGAGTTTTAGTATGGAGCATCACCAAACAATTCCATTTCTTAATCAACTTGATCTTCTCAATGTATCTTATAAGATCATTAAGGCTTTGTTTAGTTTCAAGGATTTGGGAATGGATTTTAAAAGGGATTTGGAAAGAAAATGGGAAAGGAAAAAGAAAAAGTAGGTGAAATATGAATAAAATATTCCTATATTTTACATAATTTCACACACCTTTTTCCTTTTCATTTTCAAATCCCTTCCCAAATCCATTAACCAAACACAACCTAAGATAGTAGTAAGAGAGCTTAACCTAGAAACTCACTCTTACTTTGAACAATTTCAGGACATTCTTCCCATCTAGTCTGACCATGTTAAAACGATCAATTCTAGTAATCCACACGCACCAAAGGGAGGCATAAAAAATGACATTCCCGATAGACTTTAACTAGTTCAGAGTGATGGTTATTGAACCACCACTACATAAGACCTTGCATGGATTGAGGGTAAATCCAATGTGTATTCTACTACCAGTTCAGAATTTCAATCCATAGTTTCCAAGCAAAATCACAGTGAAGAAGCAGGTGATCAGAGGATTTAGATTTGGATTGATAGAGGAAGTACAACAAGTCATCTTCTTAAGATATTTTTCTTCTACAAAGCTTTTCCTTAGTTATAATCTTGCCTTAAATTGCCAACCAATAGAACACCTCGACATTGTTAGGACAAATGCTTTCCCACAAGGTAAAAAGAACATAATTATCAGTATCAATGACATTTTAAAAATTATTACTGAGTTTGGTACAAGAGAAACTGAAAATATCCCATTCTTTTGCCATTTCCACCACAAATAGTCATTCATTGAACCTTAAAGAAAATAATCCTAAAGCATTCTTAAGAGAGTTTGGATATGCTCCTCTTCCTAAATAGAGAGTCTTCTTCTGAATGTAAGAGCCTAGTTGGTTGAACTATCAATGCCATATAAAGATATCCTTCTAGTTGCTGAGTAGAAAAAGCCTTGTAAACAAATCTTTATATCCCCTATTCAAACATCTGGCCAAAATTTGGTTAAGGAGCCTGAACTAACTTTGATGAAAGAGCCGTTCTTCATTAAGTACATCATTAAAAATGATGTCCTTCAAACTTTGGATGCTTTCAGGGAGTTTTGCATGTAGGGAGACTAGTCGGAGACGGTGTACCTGTATTTAGTTCTGACTACTTTACACCAATGAGCTTCTTTGTCCATGACAAACCTCCACCAAAACTTAGGGAAGAGAGCAACATTTTTGGAAATCAAGTTGCATATACTTAACCCTCTCAATTGCTTGTCTTTCGTAACTTTAATCCAATTATGAGGTGCAACTTCCTTTTAACTTCTCCATCATTCCATCAAAAGCTCTTTTGAATTTTCTCCGAAATTCTAGCCACTATAATAGGAATTTTAGATAAAGACTTAAAGTAGAGAGGTGTAACGCCCCACTACTTGCTGGCCGAAGTAACCTGTGGGTCGACCAACAATACCCAAAAGCTTAAGTCCAAGTTCCTTAGTAGCAAGGTAGTAGTGCTTTATATGCCCAAAATCACCCATGCAAACTTCCGATGTGGGACAGGGTGTTATAAACTCCCCCACTTATATATCCTCGCGTCCTCGCGAGGGTCTATAATCAATCAGAATACCACAACAAGCTGGCCAGCCCAAAATAAGTGGCCCACATGGTTGTGTGCATGGGTCGGCTTTGATACCACAAAATTGTCACGTCCCAAGCCCCGTGACAACGCCGCACACTCATCCAAGTGAGCATGCAAGGCTAAGAGTCCAATCAAATAAACCAACAATATAAAATACTCAATTAAAATCTTTAATTATCATAATGCCAAAATACATAAAAATAAATAATTCTTATCATATGAAATTGTCCAATAAGTCCACTAATATAGTCCACTAACAAAATAGTAACTTAAAACCATAGTCCTACTCTCGGCACTCTCATAAGTACAAAACCCACGCAGCTCTACTTCTCAGAATCTGAAAAAATAATAATAATAATAATAAGGGTAAGCTAGACAGCCCAGCAAATAACCAACCGTCACTGCTAGCTGGATCAAGTATATACACACACACACAAAAAAAAAAAGTCAATAACCAATAAATATAATTTTTGCTACAATTCAATAAATGAACAATTATTTGTAAGATGGTTTCATAGCTAAAAATAAACAATGTACAATACATTTTAATTGAAAAGACAACAAGATAATTCAAAGTAATTTCATTGTTCAAATCGATAGTTCGATATTCAGATGGTTCAATGATTTGATTTACAAAACTCAAGTCTGGGTGACTATGGTTACTTAGCCCGTGACAAGGCCCAGAACCACACATAAGCCGATGGTGAAGCCCCGAAAGAAACTAGTTTTTGTTCCAATAAATAACCCCTATTGGCTAAGCTCCAAATCATAGTCAGACTAGAGTGATGTTCAGAATTCAAACAATACACAACCTTTAAATAAAATATTCAATATTTTCAAAATAAACATTTGGTACAATTTTCAAAATAGTTTCACAAACTATTCAAATAAATTTCATATTAATTTCCGATGTTGTTTTATACTTGACCCATATTTTATTTTAAGAGAACAGGAAGGCTATAAATAAATATTTATAATTTAAAACAATTCAATAGGAATAAAAATGAACCAACAGTGATAGAGGATTACTTACCTCAAACAGCTAAACTAATATTCCAACACTAACTCCAAACACCTAGTTCCACCACTTCAATCACACAAACCTAATAAATAAAACCTCACATAAATTAATATTTTTACGTGTTTCATACACCCACAAAAACCCCCACCATATTAGTTTAATGTATTGCTTTAATATCCAAGTGATACCAAACCATTCAACCCAACTTTATAGCCAAACACACCCTTACCCATGATACAAAACTCCATTGGCTAGCTACACCCACACACACTGCTTTACCACTGTTTCTACTACCCACCCAAAGCTACACTCTTACACGTTGCACCCAAACATCCAATTCTCAAAACCTAGGTAAGCATCTACAGATCTTCCAAATCCCCATAATGCATTGATTGTTTAATTCCTCAAAATAAAATTAATAATCAATAGTACAGGAAAATTTTTATCTCAACCGATGGGTGTCCAAATATCACCAGTTTTGAGCCTTCAATTCTTTACTGCAGTCTCTCTCCCAAATCCTCTGTAAAATTGTGATACCACATAACGTGAAAACCCTTTTTTTTAAAGGTTAAAAACATAATTCTTAAAATTACTAAATTACCCATGCAATTTATTTTAATTATTAATCTGTCCAATAATAATTCTATACATAACTTGGGTTTTACATTCCCCCCCCCCCCTAAAAGAAATTTTATCCTCAAAATTTGACATACCTAGAGTCTCAAAAAGTTGTGAATACTTTTGTCTTATTTCATTCTCAAGTTCCCAAGTAGCTTCTCTTTCCGAGTGATTGCTCCATTGAACCTTAAAGCAGTGAATGACTCGATGCCTCAAAACTTGTTCTTTCCTATCAACAATTCGTAGAGGGTATTCCTCATAGGTAAAATGTTCCTTAACCTGCAATGGTGCATGATCAATCACATGACTAGGATCTAGTACATGCTTCCTCAACATCGAGACATGAAAGAAATTATGAACTCCAGCTAGTGAAAGTGGTGGGGCAAGTCTGTAAGCTACCTCTCCAATTCGATCTAAAACCTCAAATGACCCAACAAATCTAGGACTCAATTTACCATAACACCAAACCTCATTACTCCGTTTATAGGAGACACCTTAACACATGGTCTACAACCCCAAACACCAAATCACGTCTCCTGTTATCTACATAACTTTTTTGTCTACTCTGTGTAGTGCAAAGTCACTCTCTAATAAGATTAATCTTGTCCACTGTTTGTTGCACAATCTCAGGCCATAACAATTTCCTTTTGCCCACATCATCCCAACAAATAGGTGATCTACCCTTCCATCCATATAAAGCCTCACCTCGCATGATAACTGTTATTATAAGAGAATTCCACTAAGGCCAAATGCTCATCCCAAGAAACTCCAAGATCAATAACACAAGCCCTCAACATATCTTCCAGGGTCTGAATAGTTCTCTCTGACCGTCCATCAGTCTGAGAATAAAAGGCAGTGCTAAAATTCAACTTAGTACCCAAAGCTGTATGCAAACTCCTCCGAAACATAGATACACATATGCTATCTCTGTTAGACACTATAGTCACTGGAATACCATACAACCTCATAATCTCCTTGATATACAATTTTGCAAACCTCTCTAAGGAGAACCCCACCTTAAAAGCTAGAAAGTGAGCGGATTTGGTCAATCGATTAACGATAACCCAAATAGCATTGTTACCACCTTGGGTTCTAGGCAACCCTGTCACAAAATCTATGGCAATATGTTCCCACTTCCACTCAGGAATAGGAAGGGGTTGTAACTTACCTGCAAGTCTCTGATGTTCAACTTGTTAGAAATGGTTTTCGAAAAAAAAGATTTTTCCTCAACTTTGGTCTATTTTTTAGGTGGGACCCATGTGCCAAAGTTGGCAGATCTAAGTGGTAATGCGTTCTATGTTGGGTTGTGATTCACATAGTATATTTGGTTGCTCAAAACCATTATCGGGTGAATGGGAAATTGAAGCCAAAGTGAGCTCCATGGAAATGAAGTTTTTGGTGGAAATTCCTTAAGGTTTGGTTTAAGACTTGTCCCACATTGGTTTGGTGAGCAAACTTTTGTGGGTTTATAAGGCTTTAGTTTGCAACTTAGGAAGGGGCCCAATGGGCACCCCAAGTTTATAGAAGGGAGAAGTTATGGACAAAGTGGGCTAGTCCCATTGGACCCAAAAATAAACACACGCGCGTGCGCAATCGCCGCTGGCCGGTCGAGCGGGCTAGGCCGGGCGTAGGCCTGGGCCTGGGTTTAGGTGTGAGTGCATGGTGTGAGGTTGGGTTGGGCTTGTCCAGCTCAATACTAATTCATTTTGGGCCAAAAACATTTGAACTTATTTTTATTTTTTGGAAAATAAAAATCTGTCCGGTTTTTGGTTTCAAAATTCGGTTGGAACTCTTTAAATTTTCTATACAGGTTTTACATCTGTTCGAATTCAAATTTGTTCAAATTTAAACGCAAACAATTTTGTATCTGTTCAAATTCAAACCCAACAGGTTCATTACCTGTTCAAACAAGTTTGCTACCTGTTTAATTCAAACTGAAAAGGTACCACTACATCTATAAATAGCCAGTACTTCATTTGTTTTTTTTCACTTGAATTTTCGTTCAAATTCTGCCATTGCCCTCTTTCCATTTTGCTGTATTATTTTCTTGTGAGAAAGAGTGTAAACACAAAGTGTGTTCGTTGTGCGAATAATTTGTAGTGTTGCTATTATTCGTAGTTGATCATTTTATCCTGGAAGATAAACGTCCACAATCTGAAAGCACTGTGGAGAGGACAAATCTGTCTTTAGGACATAGTGTTAAACATTAGACTTGATCAAAAATTTGTTCAAGAAATTAATTTGGTAAGTAATTCATTTACTTTTTGTTTTATTTTTTTTCTGTTTCAGATTTTGATTTTGTTTTTATAACAAAATAAAAATCTTTTTGTTTTGTTTATTTATTTTATAATCTAGTTTGATTTTTGTAATCAAACAATCTCTCTCATTTTCTTTATTTTTTCTGTTTGTTGTAAAGTACACAAACATAATTTATTCTTAATACAGTGAAGATTGTCCAGCAACCTTAAGACATAATTTTATTTTGGTGTCTTCATTGTATTTATTTTTTGTACTTTTTACAAAGTGATATTCTAGTTGGAAAATACAAATAGTAGTCATATACTGTTTGACAAATAGTAGTAATATACTGTTTATTTTCTTTGACAACTAGTAGTAATATAATGGTGTCATTAACAATTTTAGAATATTATTTTGCGTAATAATGTTACAGAAAATTATTATGTAGTAATTTATTTTCCTGATTTTAGTAACTAGAAAAATAAAACTATTTTGTATTATAATTTATTTTCTAGTTTGAGTAACTAGAAAATTAATTTGTGTTTTGGTTTTTCTGATTTTTGTAATCAAATATTATGGCTGCTGAAAGTAGTACTTCAAATCCGATTGTTACAACGACTGCGGTCCCTATCTAGAACCATGTTCAAGTTCCGATAAATCATGGAGAAAAACAGGAAAAATTTAATGGCACCGAGTTTAAGAGATGGCAGCAGAAAATACTGTTCTATCTTACAACTCTAAATCTGGCCCGGTTTCTCCGTGAAAAGGCTCTAATACTTAGAGAGGATGAAAGTAATCAACAAGTTGTTGCCGCTATAGATGCTTGGAAACATTCTGATTTTCTGTGCAGAAACTACATCCTCAATGGCCTTGACAACATACTATATAATGTTTACAGCCTTTTGAAAATAGCAAAAGAATTGTAGAATTCTTTGGAGAAAAAATACAGGACAAATGATACCGGCACAAAGAAATTTATTGTCGGTAAATTTCTGGACTTCGTTATGGTAGACTCCCAAATGGTAATTTCTCAAGTTCAAAATTTCAATTAATTTTGCATGATATTCATGCTGAGGGTATGTTTTTGAGCAAGTCTTTCCAAGTCGCTGTGTTAGTGGAAAAATTACCACCGGCTTGGAAAGATTTCAAAAATTATTTAAAACATAAACGTAAGGAGATGACCGTAGATGAATTGATTATAAGACTAAGAATTGAGGAAGATAATCGTAAGGCTGAAAAGAGAAATGGTAAAAATCCCTTTGAGTCCAAGGCTAATGTGGTTGAACAAGTGCACAAACCACATAACAAAAAGAGGAAGTTTTTTGGAGATAGTCCTAAATAAGGCGACAACAATGGCAATAAGAAGTTCAAAGGAAAATGCTATAACTGTGGCAAGACTGGACCTCGAGCTTCTAATTGCCGCCGCCCTAAGAAGGATCGTGGAAGTACAAGCAAGAAGACCACCAATCAAGCCAATGTGACAGAATTAGATTACATCTCTGACAGGGTAAATGATATCAATCTCTCTGCTGTGGTGTCTGAGGCTAATTTGGTTGGAAATCCCAAGGAATGGTGGGTTGACACTGGGGCAACTCGTCACATTTGTGCGGACAAGAAGATGTTCACTACTTACAATGAGGCTGCAAATAGTGAACAACTTTTCATGGGAAATTCTTCTCCTTCTACTGTGGCTGGACAAGGAAAGGTGATCTTGAAGATGACATTAGGGAAGGAACTTACCCTCAATAACGTACTACATGTACCAGACATCCGAAAGAATTTAGTTTTTGGTTCTTTGTTAAGTAAAAATGGTTTTAGGCTTGTATTTGAGTCTAATAAAT